>CM077671.1:345951057-346593557 GCA_039707655.1 Elymus sibiricus
GCATCTTGTAATCCGCCATCTTGTATAAAGAAACAGCAGAAACCCCCAAGCTGAACGGTGCATCATGGCGACTCGTCTTCTTGGGTAACTTTTAATCCTTCCGCCAATAATATAGTATCCCCCAAGATCGGGTTTAACTGCCTTGTAATGACCCGGGGTTCTCGTTGAAAACGACCAAGTGTGTCGAGCCATGCCTGTAGCCCCCGAGTCTTAAGTCGACTTCTAAGAGGCGGTTTGAGAGTCTCCACTGAAGGTAGAGGTTGACCGTGGCGGGTTATAGATGACCCCGTATGAATTGTTTCAATAATCCGGTCGATAGTTCGTCCCGGCTGGTTGTTGAAGTTAACCAAACTGCCGTGGGGGCGACTTGTGCGCCTGTCCGTTTGGGCGGTTCGTATAGACGAACACTGCACCGATATGCTGATGTAGATCTGACTGTGAGCGGCGTCTTGCGCTCGTCCGTTGGGCGGCTCGTACAGGCGAGCACTGCACCGATATGCTGATGTAGATTGGACCGCAGGGTGGCGTCTCATGAGCGTCTATTGGGCGGCTTGAACAGGCAAACACAGCACCAGTATGTTGATGTAGATGTAGGAGTCAACCATGCGTTTTGAAGACAACGCGGTTGTGAGAGACGGCCGCGGCGTTGTAAGCCGGTACGGTCGTGAGAGACGGCCGCGGCATTGTAAGCTGGTGCAGACGACGAGTCGGCCGTGGCGTTGTTGGTGAAAACCATGCCGCGGCTATGGCGGCTTGCCGCACTCATTGGGCGGCTCAGGCTGGCGGGTGAGCGTGCGCAGTACCGGCATGTTGATGTAAACCGGACCACAATAGCGGTGGCTTGCGCGCGTCCAGTCACCGGGTCATGTGGCACGGTCGAACGCTGGTGTGGAATATTGCCAACGCGTGCTCCGTACCCGTGGTATAGACCACGTTTGTATAGAATAACTGTCCTGCATATAAAATATACAGACCAACGTAACTGTTTGTTGACAAAAATAATATGTGGTAATAAAATAGTCTTTAGACGGATATCACCTGATTTGTTCGGACGACAAATTATTCGGATATAGCGTCCGTGGATCACCCCCAGTAACGTCAACGGCGGTTTAACCACTCTTTCGAGGCCGCGGCGGAGACGGCGGGCCGATCACGGTAGAAGTGATGAACCATAGCGGCAACAACATCTCGAGGCGAGACCGCAGATGATGAGGTAGAGGCGACTTGCAGCGGACGCGCGGCGGCTCAGAATAAGGCCGAATGGGTGCGGCTCAGCGCGAGGTTGCGACCGCGAGGACGAAAGCGGCGACTCAGCCACGGCGGCTCGGAGACAGCGCCGGGCCGGGGCGGCTCTCAATGAACGCGTGGCGGCATGTTGACCAGGCGGGTCCTCCCCTTTTTTTTTTTTTTTTTTTCCAATTCCCCTTCCTTCAGCAGAATACGCACGGGCGCGGTCAGAGACCAGGGCGGCTCGGAGGCTGAGAGGAGGGGAGGCAGCGGCTCGACCACAACAGGGCCGCGGTAGAAGCGGCGCGGCAGGGCCTGGCGGCTCAGTAGCGTCGGCGGGCGGCTTTAGGGGCCGAGGCGGCTCGCCCGCGGCGGGTCATGGCGACGGTGAAGCCGCACAGCGACTCAGAGCAGAAGTGCGGCGGTGGCTCAGCCGGCCGTGCCAACGAGGGCGGAAGTGGCTTTGCGCGGCGGGTCGCAGCGCTCGAGGCGGGGCCGGCTCGAGACGAGGCCGCGGCGACGAAGTGGCACAAGGCCAAGACGGCGGCAGAGGACACGAGGTCGGGCCCGAGGCCACGGCGGCTTGCGGCAGAGGAGGAAAAGGCCGACCTCGTGGGTGGCGGCTCACGGCGCGGGGGCGCGGCAGTGAAGTGGTAAAACGAGGCCGGTTTGGAGGCTGAGCAGGCCGACTCATCGAGCAGGCGAGGAGCAGTAGGGGTGCGGTCGGCTGGCGATGCAGTGAAGCGAGCGACAGCTCGGTGAGCGGGCCACATCTGCGGGCCGACGCGGCGAGACGGCGGGTCGACGCAAGGCCGGGCTCGCAACTGTGGTGATTTGTGGCAGAGGAACGAGCCACTGGCAGCTCGAAACAGAGGGACGAGGCGGTGGCGGCCCTCGGTTGACGGCGGCTCTGGCGAGGTCGTCCCGAGGCCGAGGAAACTCGGAGCAGTAGAGGCGACTTGCGGCTCGGAGGCGGCCGGCCATCGGAGGTGGCTCGGACGGCGGAGACGAGGCCAGCGCGACGGCGGCTCGCAGCAGAGGCTGGCGGCTCAGTCGGCCGGCTCAAGGCTGTGACGGCGGCGACTTTGAATCTGGCGGAGGTGGCTCCGGCTTTGGGCGGAGGCGAGGCGTGACAACGACTCGCAGGCGGCCACAGCTCGAGGCGAGACGCGCCATCGAGGTGGCTTGGAAACGAGCAGCTGCGCCCGAGGAGGCTGGTGACTCGGTGGCGGAAACCGAGGCGAAGACGGCATGAAGCGGTAGGAACGGAGGCGGAGGCCGCGCCGGCGCCTCGGTGGGGCCGGGCATAGGCGGCAGTAAGGTGAGGCGCGCGCGCGGCTGGGAGCCGGCGACACTGGTGACGCGGTGTGGTGGAGCAACGTCCGACGGGCCGGGTGATGCAGCGGGCGCGACGGCGGCTCCAGGCGGGTGCGGTGGCTCGCGGAGGCGGGACGCACCCAGGGCGGCTCGGAGTTGACTTGAGACCGCGGCGGCCACTCGGATTGAGGCCGCGGGCGACTCGGGGTGAGTCGAGGCGGGGATTTGCAGCAGATGCTCCGGTGTGGGCGGCTCTCGACGAGGCCGTCGGGGGCGGCTTGCTCGGTGCGGGCGACTCACGGCGAGTGGAGATCGGCGAGTTGTGGCGGGCTGAGCAGACGCAGGCGACTTGTAGATAGGGCGGCTCAACGATGTCGTTTCACGAGGTGACTTGCAGGCTTGTGTTTGTGTTTAACACGGTCTTTGTCTCCATCCGGACTGACTATTGACTGTAGCATAGAACAATTGCCTCCGGATTGGTATAGCAAGTACTCGTGGTTGTTGATTTTTTGCAGGACTATGAATTTCATCTGTTGTACTCAGCTGCCGACCAAACCACCCTTTAGCTCTGATCTGATTCATATTGTCATCGAAACTTTTTAATCTTGACTGAAGAACTCGGAGTTTGACCTAGATCCTTCCAAAACGGCTCTTCTTCATCCGGAAAAAATTGCTAACTCCTCGATCCCAAAGAGAGATCCCTCCAAGAACTCAACACCACAGCGCGTTGCCCCACGGTGGGCGCCAACTGTCGTGGATTTGTCACGGCAGATGTCCTAGTGTAAGGACTTAGTCGTGAGGTCCAGCGCACGTAACTGGTAGCTTGAGAGGGGTTGAGCGAGACGAGAGACGCGGAGTTTTTACCCAGGTTCGGCCCCTCCGATGGAGGTAAAAGCCTACGTCCTGCTTGTCTGGTATTAATGATGAGGAAGACCTCTTGGTTACAAGGATGATCTCTAGCCTCTAATCTGACTATCTTTTCTGACTTGTCTATGAGACCTGTCTATGAGACCTGTCTATGAGACGTCTAACCTGACCCTCTTGGGGTGACCCGCCCCTCCTTATAAAGGCTGAAGGGGCGGTTTACATGTAGAGTCTAAGTCGGATTGATGACTTCCCTTCGCGGGCTTCTCTTCATGGGCTTCCGAGTCCTGGGCTTGTAACCCCGCCCGGGCGGCTTACACCGGGCGGGTTACAACCAAGGCTTATCTTCAGAGACCCGTCTCCGGGACTGTCTGATAACACTGTTCACCTCCTGGCACTGTAGCAGCCGGGTTAACCTCCTGACACTGTAGCCCGGGTTAACATCCTGACACTGTAGCCGGGTTAGCATCCTGACACTGTAGCCGGGTTAGCATCCTGACACTGTAGCTGCCAGGTTACCATCCTGGCACTGTAGCTGCCGGGTTGCGAT
Source organism: Elymus sibiricus (assembly GCA_039707655.1). NCBI lineage: Eukaryota > Viridiplantae > Streptophyta > Magnoliopsida > Poales > Poaceae > Elymus > Elymus sibiricus. Next base: position 345,955,016 of record CM077671.1, read on the forward strand.
TGTCTGCCGGGTTAGAACTGTAACCAGGTCTGTACTGTTTGCCGGGTCAGCATGTCTGCCGGGTCAGTACTGTTCTCCGGGTCAGCACTGTTTGCCGGGTCAGCATGTCTGCCGGGTCATATCGCGGGGTAATATCCCCGTCACTTGCCTTTCTTGAAACTAGTGGTCTTATTCACCATCAACACTTGATGTTCCTTTTTGATTTCCACCTCCGCTGATTTCAGCATCGAATATAAGTCAGGAATGGACTTCTCCATCCCTTGCATATTGTAGTTCATCACAAAGCTCTTGTAGCTAGGTGGAAGCGACTGGATGATTCTGTCAATAACCGAGTCATCCGGAAGATTAACTCCCAGCTGAGACAAGCGGTTGTGCAACCCAGACATTTTGAGTATGTGCTCGCAGACAGAACTATTTTCCTCCATCTTACAACTGAAGAACTTGTCGGAGACTTCATATCTCTCGACCCGGGCATGAGCTTGGAAAACCATTCTCAGCTCTTGGAACATCTCATATGCTCCGTGTTGCTCAAAACGCTTTTGGAGCCCCGGTTCTAAGTTGTAAAGCATGCCGCACTGAACCAGGGAGTAATCATCACTACGCGACTGCCAGGCGTTCATAACGTCTTGAGTTGCTGGGAAAACGGGTGCGTCACCTAGCGGTGCATCAAGGACATATAATTTCTTGGAAGCTATGAGGATGATCCTCAAGTTACGGACCCAGTCCGTATAGTTGCTTCTATCGTCTTTCAGCTTGGTTTTCTCTAGGAATGCGTTGAAGTTGAGGGCAACATTAGCGTGGGCCATTGGATCTACAAGATAGATTGTAAAGACAATTTTAGACTAAGTTCATGATAATTAAGTCCATCTAATCAAATTATTTAATGAACTCCCACTCAGATAGACATCCCTCTAGTCATCTAAGTGATACATGATCCATATCGACTAGGCCGTGTCCGATCATCACGTAAGACGGACTAGTCATCAATGGTGAACATCTCCATGTTGATCGCATCTACTATACGACTCATGTTCGACCTTTCGGTCTCTTGTGTTCCGAGGCCATGTCTGTACATGCTAGGCTCGTCAAGTCAACCTAAGTGTTTCGCGTGTGTAAATCTAGCTTACACCCGTTGTATGCGAACGTTAGAATCTATCACACCCGATCATCACGTGGTGCTTCGAAACAACGATCCTTCGCAACGGTGCACACTTAGGGGGAACACATTTCTTGAAATTTTAGTGAGGGATCATCTTATTTATGCTACCGTCGTTCTAAGCAAATAAGATGTAAAAACATGATAAACATCACATGCAAATCATAAAGTGACATGATATGGCCAATATCATCTTGCGCCTTTGATCTCCATCTTCGGGGCGCGGCATGATCACCATCGTCACCGGCACGACACCATGATCTCCATCATCATGATCTCCATCATCGTGTCTTCATGAAGTTGTCTCGCCAACTATTACTTCTACTACTATGGCTAACGGTTAGCAATAAAGTAAAGTAATTACATGGCGTTTTTAATTGACACGCAGGTCATACAATAAATTAAGACAACTCCTATGGCTCCTGCCGGTTGTCATACCCATCAACATGCAAGTCGTGATTCCTATTACAAGAACATGATCAATCTCATACATCACATATATTTCATCACATCCTTTTGGCCATATCACATCACATAGCATACCCTGCAAAAACAAGTTAGACGTCCTCTAATTGTTGTTGCAAGTTTTACGTGGCTGCTATGGGTTTCTAGCAAGAATGTTTCTTACCTACGCAAAAGCCACAACGGTGATATGCCAATTGCTATTTACCCTTCATAAGGACCCTCTTCATCGAATCCGATCTGACTAAAGTGGGAGAGACAGACACCCGCTAGCCACCTTATGCAACAAGTGCATGTCAGGCGGTGGAACCAGTCTCACGTAAGCGTACGTGTAAAGTCGGTCCGGGCCGCTTCATCCCACAATGCCGCCGAATCAAGATAGGACTAGTAACGGCAAGCAAATTGACCAAATCATCCCCCACAACTACTTGTGTTCTACTCGTGCATAGAATCTACGCATAGACCTAGCTCATGATGCCACTGTTGGGGAACGTAGTAATAATTCAAAATTTTCCTACGTGTCACCAAGATCAATCTAGGAGATGCTAGCAACGAGAGAGAGGGAGTGCATCTTCATACCCTTGAAGATCGCTAAGCGGAAGCGTTACAAAGAACGCGGTTGATGGAGTCGTACTCGCGGCGATTCAAATCGCGGAAGATCCGATCCAAGCGCCGAACGGACGGCGCCTCCGCGTGCAACACACGTACAGCTCGGGGACGTCTCCTCCTTCTTGATCCAGCAAGGTGGGAAGGAGAAGTTGAGGGAGAGCTCCGGCAACACGACGGCGTGGTGGCGGTGGAGCTCGTGGTTCTCCGGCAGAGCTTCGCTAAGCGCTACGGAGGAGAAGGAGGTGTAGGAAGGGGCAAGGGCTACGCCAAGGGAAGGGTGTACCGCTGGCCTCCCACCCCCCACTATTTATAGGGGGGAGGGGAGAGGGGGCCGGCCCCCCGGGGGGCGGCGGCCCCCTAGGGTTTCCAACCCTAGGCGCCTTGGGCCCTTGGGGGGGGGCGGCCCCCCTAGGGTTTCCAACCCTAGGCGCCTTGGGCCCTTGGGAGGGCGCACCAGCTCACTAAGGGGCTGGTTCCCACCCAACTACAGCCCATTAGGTCCTCCGGGGCAGGTGGACCCTCCCGGTGGACCCCCGGAACCCCTTCGGTGGTCCCGGTACAATACCGATAAACCCCGAAACCTTTCCGGTGACTGAAATTGGACTTCCCATATATAAATCTTCACCTCCGGACCATTCCGGAACTCCTCGTGACGTCCGGGATCTCATCCGGGAATCCGAACAACTTTCGGTAACCACATACAATTCCCATTACAACTCTAGCGTCACCGAACCTTAAGTGTGTAGACCCTACGGGTTCGGGAACCATGCAGTCATGACCGAGACACCTCTCCGGCCAATAACCAATAGCAGGATCTGGATACCCATATTGGCTCCCACATGTTCCACGATGATCTCATCGAATGAACCACGATGTCGGGGATTCAATTAATCCCGTATACAATTCCCTTTGTCCATCGGTATGTTACTTGCCCGAGATTCGATCGTCGGTATCCCTATACCTTGTTCAATCTCGTTACCGGCAAGTCTCTTTACTCGTTCCGCAACACATGATCCCGTGACTAACTCCTTAGTCACATTGAGCTCATTATGATGATGTATTACCGAGTGGGCCCAGAGATACCTCTCCGTCACACGGAGTGACAAATCCCAGTCTCGATTCGTGCCAACCCAACAAACACTTTCGGAGACACCTGTAGTGCACCTTTATAGTCACCCAGTTACGTTGTGACGTTTGATACACCCAAAGCATTCCTACGGTATCCGGGAGTTGCACAATCTCATGGTCTAAGGAAATGATACTTGACATTAGAAAAGCTCTAGCAGACGAACTACACGATCTTGTGCTATGCTTAGGATTGGGTCTTTTCCATCACATCATTCTCCTAATGATGTGATCCCGTTATCAACGACATCCAATGTCCATGGCCAGGAAACCGTGACCATCTATTGATCAATGAGCTAGTCATCTAGAGGCTCACTAGGGACAAGGTGTGGTCTATGTATTCACACATGTATTACGGTTTCCGGCTAATACAATTATAGCATGAACAATAGACAATTATCATGAACAAGGAAATATAATAATAACCATTTTATTATTGCCTCTAGGGCATATTTCCAACAACGTATGCTATAATGAGTAATGATAACCATGAAAATTATCATCATGGTTTTTATTTGGAATGTGGTTATGTCAATCAAGTGTCTCATGATAGTTATTTTGTTGAGTTTGCTCCCACTACCATGGATGATAAGGAATTTGCTTATGTGGAGAGTAATGAAAAATCTATGCTTGTGCATCATGAAAATAATGATTTATGTGATAGTTATATTGTTGAATTCCTTCATGATGCTACTGAAATTTATTATGAGGGAGGAGCATATGCTTGTAGGAATTGCAATAATATCGAGTTTCCTCTCTATGTGTTCAAAGTTTTGAAGTTATGCTTGTTTTGTCTTCCTATGCTAGTTGATTCTTGTTCCCATAAATTATTTGCTCACAAAATCCCTATGCATAGGAAGTGGGTTAGAATATAATGTGCTTGTCATGAAATTCATGATGCCCTCTTGCATATTTCAATTACTACTTTTTATGTGAGCATCATTGAAATCATCATGCCTAGCTAGGGGCGTAAAACGATAGCGCTTGTTGGGAGGCAACCCAATGAATAAATAAATTTTTGCTTTTTCCTTTCTGTTTTTGAGTGTTGACACAATTGTGACTCTGTTATGATTGTGTTTTTATGGTTTATTTAGTGTTTGTGCAAAGTAAAGCCTTTATGATGATTCATAGGATGAGTAGAAGTGATGTTGAATCTGAAACAGAAACTTTCCGTCCAGTATATGAATTTTAATTTTTTGCTATAACGTGATCTTGAGCTGAAATTTTAACACAGTGTTTCTATACAAATTCCTTACGTTGTCCTAATTTTTCCGAATTTTTAGAGTTACATAAGTATAGTTAGAGTACATATTACTACAGACTGTTCTGTTTAAGACAGATTCTGTTTTCGTTGCATTGTGTGCTTGTTTTGATGAATCTATGGGTTCTATTGAAGGGTATGAGCCATGGTAAAGTTAAAATACAGTAGGTATAATGCAATAATAAAATATGAATAGGTTTGCAACAGCACCTAAAGTAGTGATTTGCTTTATTATACTAACGGATCTCACGAAGATTTTGTTGAGTTTTGTGTGATTGAAGTTTTCAAGTTTTGGGTGAGATCACGATGGATGAAGGAATAAGGAGTGATAAAAGCCTAAGCTTGGGGATGCTACCGCACCCCCAAGATATATCCAAAGAGTAACAAGCAACTAAGCTTGGGGATGCCCCCGAGTGGCATCCCCTCTTTCTTCTAACGACCATCGGTATTTTACTTGGAGCTATATTTTTATTCGTCACATATCATGAGTTTTGCTTGGAGCGTCTTGTATCTTTGCTTGCTTTGATTGTTAGTTTGTCATTTGTATCCTTGCTAGACACACCTATTTGAGAGAGCCAAAATTATGCTATGATTTGTTAGAATTGCTCTATATGCCTCACTTAAAATAACAACATATATGTCATTGAACTAATGTTTCCACTAAGTATGTTTCAGGAAAAGTTCAATGATGTGTTGGCAAAAGGATTGTGGAGAAACCCCTAGAAGCAAGGAAATGGATTGGCAAAGCTTCAAGCAAGAGGACTCTACATTTTACTTTGTGAGAAATCATTTTAAGTCCATAGGAAAGCCACTACTATTAAAAGGGGGTAAGGTACTGTTGGTGAACAAGATGCTCCACGTGCACAAGTGATAGTCACCAAAAACACCCACAAGCTCTTCCACAAATACTCTGTCTAGAACCCTACCACTCAAATCGGTAAGACCAACAATTCCTATTCGGTCTCACCGAGATTCAAACCCTAGACAGATTCTAAGCCAAACCCTAGCACATCGGTGCAACCGATTCTGATTCGGTGCCACCGAGTTCAGTTGCCAACTTTCTGGTATCCTATTTTCAAGTATCGGTACCACCGAGTTTTGCCAATCGGTCTCACCGAGATTTGGACCAACTTTCTGGTTAGCCATTCTCAAGAATCGGTACCACCGAGTTTTGTGAATTGGTCTCACCGAGTTTTGGACCAACTTTCTGGTTAGCCGTTGTCAAGAATTGGTACCACCGAAATTTGAGAATCGGTCTCATCGAGTTGTGCAATCTGACCGTTGGTCATCTTATCGGTACCACCGAGATTTATGTATCGGTCTCACCGAGATTCAAAAGTTGCTACCTTTGGAGCAACCCGGTACCACCGAGTTTTATACTTCGGTGTCACCGAGTTGGTCACTTTAGGTGTAACGGTTGGATTTTTGGGGATGCCTATATATACCCCTTCACCACCATCCACTCGAAAAAGAAGCACTCAGAACTATTCCATACTTGCCCCATCCAGTTTTCTGAGAGAGAGCCACCTACTCATGTGTTGAGATCAAGCCATTCCACTCTATCCATATGAATCTTGATCTCTAACCTCCCCAAGTTGCTTTCCACCAAATAAATCTCTTCCACCATAGCCAAATCTGTGAGAGAGTGATTGTGTGTTGAGGAGTCTATCATCTTGAAGCACAAGAGCAAGGAGTTCATCGACATTATCGAGCCTATTACCTTTTGGAGGGTGGTGCCTCCTAGATTGGTTAGGTGTCGCTTGGGAGCCTCCTACTTCGTGTTGTGGAGTTGAACCAAGAAGTTTGTACGGGCAAGGAGATCGCCTACTTCATGAAGATCTACCCATAGTGAGGCTAGTCCTTCATGGACGGAAGCCGTTATGGAATAGTCAAGGTTGCTACTTCGTGGACCCTCATGGGTGGAGCCCTCCGTGGACTCTCGTGACCATTACCCTCCGTGGGTTAAAGACTCCATAAACGTGGACGTACGATAGCACCACCTATCGGAACCACGGGAAAAATCTTCGTGTCTACAAATTGCGTTTGATCTTCCTCCCTACCCTCTACTTCATATGTTTGTCTTTACTTTCCGCTGCTATACTCTTAGACATGCATGTGTAGGGTGTACTTGAATAGCTATAATCGCTAAAATCTGCCAACACTTAAAATTGGGAAAAGATATAATTTTTATTTGCTCAAGTAGTCTAATCACCCCCCTCTAGACATACTTTCGATCCTACAAGTGGTATCAGAGCCTTGGTCTCCATTGCATTGGTCTCACAACCTAGGAGAGTATGGCGTCTAGTGAGGGAAATTATCACCGTAGAGGTCCGTACTTTGATGCCACAAATTTTGCTAGTTGGAAGCACAAAATGAAAATGCATATTCTTGGTCATAACCTCGCCATTTGGGCTGTTGTTCGTGTTGGCTTGCAAGGTGAATTCTTTTGTGATGGAAAGGAACCGGATCGTGAAGCGACCGCAGATGAATTGAAGATGTTGCAATACAACGCTCAAGCATGTGACATTCTCTTCAACTGTCTATGCCCCGAAGAATTCAACAAAATCAGCCGTCTTGAGAATGCAAAAGAGATTTGGGATACTTTGGTTGATGTGCATGAAGGTACCGAATCCGTGAGAGAATCCAAGTTGGACGTTCTTCGGAGTCAGCTTGACAAGTTCAAGATGAAGGATGGTGAAGGAGTCGCAGAGATGTACTCTAGGCTAGCTCTCATCACAAATGAGATTGCCGCCTTAGGAAGCAAAGAAATGACCGACAAATTCATCATCAAGAATATACTTCGAGCTTTGGATGAGAGATACGACACCGTGTGCACATTGATCCAAATGATGCCCAACTACAAAGATCTCAAGCCTGCGGAAGTCATTGGAAGGATTGTTGCTCATGAGATGACACTCAAGGACAAAGAAGAGCTTCACACAAGTCTAGCGGTGCTTACAAAGCCACAAGTGATGCTCCCACAACTTCAAGCGACAACCTTGTCACCAATGAAGAGATAAGCCTCATGGTGAAGAAATTCAACAAGTTCTACAAGAATAGAGGCAAAGAACGAAGCTCCAACTCAAGATACGAAGAGAAGCGTTCGTCAAGTCGTGACCGAAACTGCTACAATTGTGGGAAGCCCGGACACTACTCAAATGAGTGCACGGCTCCCTACAAACGAAGAGAAGACTCACCTAGAAGACGAAGCTCAAGGAATGAATCACCTCAAAGAGAGAGAAGGAGTAGAGATGATTGTTATGAACGAAGACCCTCAAGGAGAAGTAGGGACTCGGAGAAGAAGGACAAGTACACCAAGAGCTACTCAAGAAGAAGACATCAAGCTCAGGTTGGTGAATGGGTTTCCGGCTCCGAATCCGACAACCACTCCGAGAGAAGCTATCACTCCAACTCGGACTATAGTCAAGATGAAGGTGTTGCCGGAATTGCACTAGTGACTACCGACTCCTATGATCTATTTGATTCACCAAATGAAAGGAGTGGAAGTTGCTTCATGGCTAAAGGCCCCAAGGTATCACACCCCGAGTATCTTGATTTCAATAGTGATGAAGATGATTTACTTGGTGATGATGACTTGCTCTTTGATAAAACTAGTGATGTTAGTCAAAGTGAACTTGATAATTTTCATGCTAGTCAAGATAAGTCGGTTGATGATGATAAGATGAAAATAGAACAACTAACTAAAGAATTAAACACTCTTAAGTTAGCCCATGAATCTACTCTAGAAGATCATAGAGAGCTTGTAAGGACTCATGAGAAGCTACGCTTCGAGAAGCTCAACTTGGAGCGAGAACATGAGTTTCTTAAAGCTTTCAATGACGATCTCCGAAAGAAGACTTCATCTTATCTAGCCAAACGATTACTCTTGTCTACATTCATGCCACAAGTTAAGCCTAGACATACTAGTAGCAAAGGCAAGAAAGGTTCTTCATCTAGTAGCAACAATAAAAATGCTAAATCTAATGATGTTGCTTCTAGTAGTTCTATTGATTCCACTAATGATGATTCTCTTAGCCAAGTTACACTTGAGCAAGAAAACGATTTATTGAAAGGGATTATAGAGAAAGGTATCTACAAGAGTCTTGCCGGTGTAAGCAATTTCAGGAAATTGTACGCAAGCACGGAGGATACCGGAAGAACCATGGCATTGGCTACTTCAATGCTAATGGAGTTGAATGGGAAGAAGGTCAATACCCCAAGCCCAAGTTTGTTCCTCAAAGGGAGAAGTATGAACATACTCTTCCCAAGGGAACAAACACTCAAGATGACCTTCCACCACAAGACCACAAGCTCAAGGGCAAGGACAAGCTTCAAGAGGACATTGATTCATATGAAGATGAATCCCAAGCTTTGGTGGAGTGGGTTCCCAAGGCTACTTCAAGCTCAACTTCTACAAGTCCCACTTCAACACCAAGGATCCCCATCAAGTTGATGTGGGTTCCCAAGAAGAAGAACTAGAGAAGTTCTTGAGGGGTGATTCCGCCAATGAAATGCACTCACATTCATTATTGGCAAGAACTAGTTGCAATCAACGTCAACATCATGCAATAGTTCAAGGAGTCACACATTCCCTCAAACGTAAGCAAGGGACAAGGTAATCAACAAATCCATGGACATCATCATGTATGCTTTGCACTCCATGTCCATAGATATCCTTGTATTTGTCTCTTGTCTGTTGGTAATAACCCATGTAGGTGAGAAGAGTAAGGAAACAACAAGGATGCTCCCAACTCTTGGTGATCTTCATCAACCTTGAGCATCCCCCACTACATCATCCATATGAAGTCTTCTACGACAAACCCAAGGTTAGTTTATCCCTCCTATGGGGGGGGTCACATCAAGGGGGAGCTTTACTCTAAGACTTGAGTTAAAGCATCTCTTAGAATGTGACAACATTAAATGCTTTATGTAAAAGTGGTAACCCCACTTATGCTTAAACGATGAGTATGACCTATGATCAAGTATTCTTGCTTGGCTCCTAAGTCAATATACTCATATATAGATGACTCCGTCATCGCCAAAATGCTTAATAGATGCTAGTATGTATGTGCATGTTTGCCATGATTTCATCTGACATCTTATTGTGTGAGCATGTTGGTCTGCATTTCTTTAGCCATTCGAGGACATCCAATTGTTGCTATTTGGATTTTGATTTTTCTTTTGCCAATTGGATGGACAAGAATGCCTAGGACCACTCTCTAGCTATCTATGCTTTCTCGTCTCATATTCCATTCTTGCCGCATCACAAAATTTGAACAAGTACTTTTCGATCTCCCTGTGTGAGGAGCACTCGGAGTTCCGTATCGACAAAGGACTGACCATTAAAACCTCCCAAGTGCGTCTCGGTGGAACCAATACCAAATTATCGGTATCACCGAATGCCTAGGGTTGATCTGGTTTTCACACTCGGTATCACCGATTCCATCTTCTCGGTTACACCGAGTTTCCCTGTCAGCTAACAGTAGACGAACTCGGTGACACCGAAAAGTTAGAACCGGTGTCACCGACAGCCACGGGTATATAAAGAGGCGGACCCGACTTTTGAAATTACTTTCTCAAACGTCATCCCCTCCAAAACCCTAGCTGCCGAACAAGGACCCCTGGTCGTCTCCTTCGTCTTCCCGAGCGCCTCCGTTGTTGGAAGTCCACGCCGCCGACGGATTATTTCCCCCCGTCGCCGCCGTAGCGAGATCGTCACCGAGTTAGGGTACAATTTCGACCCCTCATGCGCTCCCCTCTCCAAATCTTGCGCATTAGGACTTTTCCATCGATAAGACAAAGTTTGAGATCGATCTATCCACTAGAAACTTCATTAGACTAGAGAACGAACGATTTTTTAGGGTTTGCCGTCCGCGACTTGAATCTCGGTAACACCGAAGCAAAAGAATCGGTAGCACCGATTCCCTTTTCTGGTCAACTGAGAACAACCTCGGTGAAACCGAGTGCCCATTTTTGGTCTCACCGAAAGTGGTGGCAAGTTTCTGTTTAGCAACTTGTTTGTCTCGATGGGTCCGAAAAGTTTGCATCGGTAGTACCGAAATTCACTTGGCAGAATGCAAATCTTAAGAAATTTTAGTTCAAATTTGAGAAAACCTTCTGCAATTTTGTGATGACTCAACCTATCCACTCTTCTATACTATATTTCACAGGGTCAGAGATGTCAGGGTCTGATGATAGCCAAAATGACTTCAGAGAGAAGAATGTTGTCATGAGCTCAGGCACTAGTCCTGATGAGAGTTTTGATGATGTTCCTAGCTCACCAGATCTGCCCAAAGCTGCAACCAGGGCAAGAAGGAAGCTCAACTTAGATGAGGAGGATTAAGAACATGTACAATGAGATCCCTGCTGCAAACTTGCCATCACACAAGTTTGGATCCATTTACTTCCTCCAGGCTGGTCTACGCACGATCAACACTATCTTAAGGCATACCTTGATGCCTAAGTCTGGAGATGAGAAGATTATAAGAGGCTATTCCATCAACATGCTGCTCCATCTAGATCAACATACGAGGTTCAGAGTGATGGATCTGATTGTGGAGACTGTGAAGAGGGTTGCTGCTGATCAGAAGCGCTCATGTTGCTATGCACCCTATATTCAGATGCTTGTCAACTCCAAGTTGGAGAAGCACATATTTGCACTTGACCGACCACATTTGCCACTTTTGCCAGAGCTAGAAGACAACGTTGTGGTGATGGACCCAGATCATCCCACCTCAGCTACAACACAGGCACATGCAGAGGCAGCCAGAGACTCCAGTTCTCAGGTGCCAAGGCCTAGGAGTGACCAGATGGATCTCCTACTTAGCTCTGTGCTCAGCATGCAGAAGGACATCGGGAACATATTGAAGAACCAGGAAAGCCTCTCGAGGATTGTTGACACCAAATTCCATATTCTCAACAACAAGGTGGATGAGCTCACAGTGACTGTGAATGAGCTCAAGAAGGAAGTTGATGGCGTGCCCAGTCCCCACACTACTGATGATGATGAGGATAGTCCACATCTCAGGACAGCCACTCAGTTCAGGACTCAGCCCAGATCTGGTACAGTGCCAGTTCCAGAGTCTAGACCTTCTTCATCAGCACCTGCCGCAGCTCCTTCAGCTCCTCCAGCACCTCCAGTTGCTACTCCGACTCCGTCCATGACGTCGGCAGAAGTCTTCGCTGATGCCGTTCTCTCGACTCCTTCATCGGCCATCAGAGGAGATCAGCCCCAGAAGAGCGCTTAGTATACCTTTGAACTTTTTGGTAACTTGTTGCCAAAGGGGGAGAAGATGTATATAGATCTTTAGGCTTCGAGAGAGAGAGAGAGAGAGCGTTCCTTTTTATCGCTTTTAAAAACATTGATATCTTTTGGTTGGTTTGCTTGTGTTAAACTTTGTTGGTGTTTGATAATACACTTGATGTATATTGCTACTATTTCCTATCCTTGTGATGCTTATGAAATGATCATTCACCTTTACTTGATTGTGTTCTGCTATGATAATCATTCTTATTATTCTCGCACACCACCAAGTTGTATGTGACATGAAAGAATGCCCCATGTACCTAATCGATTGTGCATTTGCATTCAAACGCAAATTCAAAATAATGCACAAATTTAGGGGGAGCTCTTGCTTATCACATACTTCTCAAAGCGACGATTATATTCATTGATTATATCATATGTCGAAGCTTCGATCTATATGTTGTCATCAATTACCAAAAAGGGGGAGATTGAAAGCACATTTGCTCCCTTGGTGGTTTTGGTAATTAATAACAACATATATGTCATTGAACTAATGTTTCCACTAAGTATGTTTTAGGAAAAGTTCAATGATGTGTTGGCAAAAGGATTGTGGAGAAACCCCTAGAAGCAAGGAAATGGATTGGCAAAGCTTCAAGCAAGAGGACTCTACATTTTACTTTGTGAGAAATCATTTTAAGTCCATAGGAAAGCCACTACTATTAAAAGGGGGTAAGGTACTATTGGTGAACAAGATGCTCCACGTGCACAAGTGATAGTCACCAAAAACACCCACAAGCTCTTCCACAAATACTCTGTCTAGAACCCTACCACTCAAATCGGTAAGACCAACAATTCCTATTCGGTCTCACCGAGATTCAAACCCTAGACAGATTCTAAGCCAAACCCTAGCACATCGGTGCAACCGATTCTGATTCGGTGCCACCGAGTTCAGTTGCCAACTTTCTGGTATCCTATTTTCAAGTATCGGTACCACCGAGTTTTGCCAATCGGTCTCACCGAGATTTGGACCAACTTTCTGGTTAGCCATTCTCAAGAATCGGTACCACCGAGTTTTGTGAATTGGTCTCACCGAGTTTTGGACCAACTTTCTGGTTAGCCGTTGTCAAGAATTGGTACCACCAAAATTTGAGAATCGGTCTCACCGAGTTGTGCAATCTGACCGTTGGTCATCTTATCGGTACCACCGAGATTTATGTATCGGTCTCACCGAGATTCAAAAGTTGCTACCTTTGGAGCAACCCGGTACCACCGAGTTTTATACTTCGGTGTCACCGAGTTGGTCGCTTTAGGTGTAACGGTTGGATTTTTGGGGATGCCTATATATACCCCTTCACCACCACCCACTCAAAAGAGAAGCACTCAGAACTATTCCATACTTGCCCCATCCAGTTTTCTGAGAGAGAGCCACCTACTCATGTGTTGAGATGAAGCCATTCCACTCTATCCATATGAATCTTGATCTCTAGCTTCCCCAAGTTGCTTTCCACCAAATCAATCTCTTCCACCATAGCCAAATCTGTGAGAGAGTGATTGTGTGTTGAGGAGTCTATCATCTTGAAGCACAAGAGCAAGGAGTTCATCGACATTATCGAGCCTATTACCTTTTGGAGGGTGGTGCCTCCTAGATTGGTTAGGTGTCGCTTGGGAGCCTCCTACTTCATGTTGTGGAGTTGAACCAAGAAGTTTGTACGGGCAAGGAGATCGCCTACTTCGTGAAGATCTACCCATAGTGAGGCTAGTCCTTCGTGGCCGGAACCCGTTATGGAATAGTCAAGGTTGCTACTTCGTGGACTCTCATGGGTGGAGCCCTTCGTGGACTCTCGCGACCGTTACCCTCCGTGGGTTGAAGACTCCATAAACGTGGACGTACGATAGCACCACCTATCGGAACCACGGGAAAAATCTTCGTGTCTACAAATTGCGTTTGATCTTCCTCCCTACCCTCTACTTCATATGCTTGTCTTTACTTTCCGCTGCTATACTCTTAGACATGCATGTGTAGGGTGTACTTGAATAGCTATAATCGCTAAAATCTGCCAACACTCAAAATTGGGAAAAGGTAGAATTTTTATTTGCTCAAGTAGTCTAATCACCCCCCCCCCCTCTAGACATACTTTCGATCCTACAGGTGTGCTTGGAAATTTTTGTAGAAATACTATCATGCTTCACTTAGATAATTTTGAGAGTTAGAAAATTTTGAAGAAATCCTCTCATGCTTCACTTATACTATTTTGAGAGATGAAATATTTATGCTCATGTGCTTCACTCAAATTTGTTTGAGCTTGTCAAAAGCAATGGCAATATATCAAACTAGTCCCAAAGTGATAGATATCCAAGGAGGATATAATAAAAACTTTCATGAAGATCATTGGGCAAATTAAACTTGATTCTTTGTAATAGTTTTGAAAAATGATGATAGTAATATGTGAGTCATGCTAGTGAGTAATTATGCTTTAGTAGGAATATTGGTGTTAAGGTTTGTGATTCCCTATGCATGCACGAAAGTCAATAGTTATGCAATGAAATTACATCCTACTTGTGGTGCATTATTCAGTGTTAGTTATGCTCAATGCTTGCTTATGTGAATTTTTGTTTCTTGGATTGGTTGCTTCTCAATCTATTTGCTAGCCTCCATTTGTACTAAGTAGAAATACTACTTGTGCATCCAAAATCCTTAAACCAAGTTTTGCCTTATGAGTCCACTATACCTACCTATATGCGGTATTTCCATGCTGTTCCAAGCAAATTTGCATGTGCCATCTCTAAATTTTCAAAATAAATTTTCTTTTTTGTGTGCTCGTACCGCTCATGAAACGGTGGGGAGTGTCCAATATTTTTCCATGCTAGATGTGTTATTCTCAAGATGAGTGTTTATTCACTTGTCATTGCACGAGAGTGCGGCGGAATAGGGATGCCCATTCCCGAAATGAAAAAGAAAAAAAAAATACTTTATGTTGTCAAATAATAAATTCCTTGGAAAGTTGGTATGGAAGGCAACCGTGGATACGGCCCGCCATGGAAAGTGAAAGTTTGGTGGAAAAAGGAATAAACTTTATTTTCTGTTTGGGAACCGCCTATGATATATCTAGCATGGAAAGTACTGTGAGCTACTTTGTCGTTTTCGTTGACCGGAAAAGCATGCCACCCAAAGTATTTTTCCCTCTCAATTTAAACCTTGAGCTCTGGCACCTCTACAAATCCCTACTTCCCTCTGCGAAGGGCCTATCTATTTACTTTATGCAATTTTTATTTTTACTTTGAGTCTCCATCTTCTCTTATAAGCACCAACTAGGGGGCACTATTATCGTACTTGAGCATTGGGCATAGCTAATATTTGAGTGTGTTTCATGAATGGATCAATGATTGAGCATGATGGGCTAGGGATAACTTTCTTTAGTGTTGATATTTTGAAAGACATGGTTGCTTGTTGACATGCTTAAGTATTGAAGTCATTATGTTAAAACTAGACTATTGCTTTGAATCATTTACAAGTCCAAATGTCCATGCTATACAAAAGAAAAGAATATGAGATGAACATGTTAGGCATCATTCCACATCAAAAATTCTGTTTTTATCATTTACCGACTCGAGGACAAGTAGGAATTAAGCTTGGGGATGCTGATACGTCTCCAACGTATCTATAATTTTTGCTTGTTCCATGCTGTTATATTATCATTCTTGGATGTTTTACAATGATTTTATAGCAACTTTATATCATTTTTTGGGACTAACCTATTGACATAGTGCCAAAATGCCAGTTGTTGTTTTTGCTTGTTTTTTACTTCGCAGAAAATCAATACCAAACGGAGTCCAATCGCGATGAAACTTTTTGGAGATTTTTTCTGTACCAGAAGACACCCAGTGGGCAAAAGAAGTGCCCGGGGAGTGGGACGAGGAGACCACAACCCACCAGGGTGCGCCAGGGGGGCCCCGGCGCACCCTGATGTGTTGTGCCCTCCTCGGGGCCCCTCTCCACCGCCTATGATGCCTATAAATTCCCAAATATTCCAAAAACCCTAGGGAGTCGACGAAACACAATTCCAGCCGCCGCAAGTTCTAGAACCTCGAGATCCAATCTAAACACCATCATGGAGGGGTTCATCTTCCTCATAGGTGCCTCTCCGATGATGCGTGAGTAGTCCACCATAGACCTACGGGTTCGTAGGCAGTAGCTAGATGGCTTCCTCTCTCTCCTATGATTCTCAATACAATGGTCTCTTGGAGATCTATTTGATGTAAACTTTTGCGGTGTGTGTTGGGATCCGATGAATTTTGAGTTCATGATCAGTTTCTATCCATGAATATTATTTGAGTCTTCTTTGATCTCTTATATGCATGATTACTTAGAGCCTCATATTTCTTCTTCGAATCTTTGGTTTAGTTAGGCCAACTAGATCTATTTTTCTTGCCATGGGAAGAGGTGCTTTGTGATGGGTTCGATCTTGCGGTGTTCTTTCCCAGTGACAGAAGGGGCATCAAGACACGCATGTATCGTTGCTATTAAGGATAACAAGATGGGGTCTATTCCTACATGAATAGATCTTGTCTACATCATGTCATCGTTCTTATTGCATTACTCCGTTTTTCCATGAACTTAATACACTAGATGCATGCTGGATAGCGGTCGATGTGTGGAGTAATAGTGGTAGATGCAAACATGAGTCGGTCTACTTATCTTGGACGTGATGCCTATATAATGGTCATCGCCTTGGATATCGTCATGACTATTCGATTTTCTATCAATTGCCCAACGGTAATTTGTTCACCCACCGTGCGCTATACTCATGAGAGAAGCCACTAGTGAACCCTACGGCCCCCGGGTCTACTTTTCCAACATATTGCTTTCAGATCTATCATTTTGCATCTTTGTTTTCAGATCTACAAAACCAAAAACCCAAAAATATATTGCTGCATATTTTATTTGCCTTCTCTATTTTGTGTTCTTGAGAGATCTATCTCTCCTATCTATCACTACCTAATCTATCTTTTTCCCGTAGAGAGATTGACAACCTCTCTCTCGCGTCGGGTTGCAAGTATTTGTTGTTTGTGTGCAGGTGCTGCTTATTGGGTGGTGGTGATCCTCCTACTGGTTCGATAACCTTGGTTTCATAACTGAGGGAAATACTTACCGTCGATGTGCTGCATCATCCCTTCCTCTTTGGGGAAATACCGACGCAGTCTCAAGCCACGTCAGCGCGCCCTGTTGGCTTGTGGTGTTGGGGAACGTTGCATGGGAAACAAAAAATTTCCTACGCACACACAAGATCTATCCATGGTGATGAGCATCTACGAGAGGGAGAGTGAATCTACATACCCTTGTAGATCGCTAAGCGGAAGCGTTAAGAAACGCGGTTGATGTAGTCGAACGTCTTCGCGATCCAAATCGCCGAGTGTCCCGCGATCTCATCACAATCCATCTCGCGATCCAATCTCGATCCGTCCCACGATCCCATCACGATCCGTCCCGCGATCAAATCATGAATCGTCTCGCGATCCTGATCACGGTCCTTCCGATCTAGCGCCGAACGGACGGCACCTCCGCGTTCAGCACACGTACAGCTCGATGACGATCTCCGCCTCCTTGATCCAGCAAGAGAGAGAGCGGAGAGGTAGAAGAGTTCTCCGGCGGCGCGACGGCGCGGCGGGTATAGTGGTGGAACAATTCCGGCAGGGCTTCGCCTAAGCACCGCTGAAACTAGACTAGAGGAGAAACCGATATAGATGAAGTAGAGGGAGCACGTGGCAATTAGGGTTATTTTTCTCCTCTAAATCCTCTAGTATATATAGGAGGGAGGGAGGGGAGGAGGCAGCCTCAAACCCTCAAGGGCTGGCCGAAATTGGAGGTGGAGGAGGTGGACTCCTCCACTTCAATCCTAGTCCAAATAGGACACCTTCCATATTTGGTCTCCCTTCCCTTTTCTTTGGGGTTTTTCCTTTCCCACTTATTCCTAGCCGCATGGGCCTTGTAGGGCTGGTTTGCCCATCCCACTAAGGGCTGGTGCAACCCCCCTCAGGCCCATGTGGCCTCCCGGCGTGGGTGGCCCCTCCCGATGGCCCTCCGGTACTCCCGGTACACTACCGGAAATATCCGAAACTTTTCCGGTGGCCAAAACGGGACTTCCTATATATCAATCTTTACCTCCGGACCATTCCAGAGCTCCTCGTGATGTCCGGGATCTCATCCGGGACTCCGAACAACCTTCGGTTACCAATCATACATAACTCAATTCTACCGAAACGTCACCGAACCTTAAGTGTGCAGACCCTGCGGGTTTGAGAACTATGTAGACATGACCGAGACACCTCTACGGCCAATAACCAATAGCGGGACCTGGATGCCCATATTGGTTCCTACATATTCTACGAAGATCTATATCGGTCGAACCTCTATGTCAAGGATTCAATTAATCCCGTATGCTGTTCCCTTTGTTCTTCGGTATGTTACTTGCCCGAGATTCGATCGTCGGTATCTCTATACCTAGTTCAATCTCGTTACCGGCAAGTCTCTTTACTCGTTCCGTAATACAAGATCTCGTGGCTAACACTTTAGTCACATTGCTTGCAAGGCTCATTGTGAAGTTGTATTACCGAGTGGGCCCTGAGATACCTCTCCGTCACACAGAGTAACAAATCCCAGTCTTGATCCATGCCAACCCAACAGACACCCTCGGAGATACCTGTAGAGAACCTTTATAGTCACCCAGTTACGTTGCGACGTTTGATACACACAAGGTATTCCTCCGGTGTCAGTGAGTTGCATGATCTCATGGTCATAGGAATAGATACTTGACATGCAGAAAACAATAGCAATAAACTGACACGATCATATGCTACGTTTATAGTTTGGGTCTTGTCCATCACATCATTCACCTAATGATGTGATCCCGTTATCAAATGACATCTCATGTCCATGGCTAGGAAACCTTCACCATCTTTTGATCAACGAGCTAGTTAACTAGAGGCTTACTAGGGACACAGTGTTGTCTATGTACCCACACATGTATTTGAGTTTCCAATCAATACAATTATAGCATGGATAATAAATGATTATCATGAACAAGGAAATATGATAATAACCAATTTATTATTGCCTCTAGGGCATATTTCCAACAGTCTCCCACTTGCACTAGAGTCAATAATCTAGTTCACATCACCATGTGATTTACATTGTTATGAATCTAACACCCAATGAGTTTTGGGGTTCGATCAGATCATGCTTTGCATGTGAGAGAGGTCTTTAGTCAACGGGTCTGCGACATTCAGATCCGTGTGTACTTTGCAAATCTCTATGTCATACTGTAGACACTTCTACCACACTCCACTTGGAGCTATTCCAAATGGCTGCTCCACTATATGTATCCTGACTACTATTCAGAGTCGTCCGGATAGGTGTCAAAGCTTGCATCGACGTAACCCTTTACGACGAACTCTTTATCACCTCCATAATCGAGAAATATTTCCTTAGTCCTCTAGTTACTAAGGATAATCTTGACCGCTGTCCAATGATCCACTCCTGGATCACTCTTGTACCCCTTGACAGAATCATGGCAAGGCACACAT
Source organism: Elymus sibiricus (assembly GCA_039707655.1). Lineage (NCBI taxonomy): Eukaryota > Viridiplantae > Streptophyta > Magnoliopsida > Poales > Poaceae > Elymus > Elymus sibiricus. The sequence goes on from CM077671.1 coordinate 345,974,456, forward strand.
CAGGTGCGGTACACAGCATGGCATACTATACAGAGCCTATGGATAAGGCATAGGGGACGACCTTCGTCCTTTCTCTTTCTTCTGCCGTGGTCGAGCTTTGAGTCTCACTCAACTCCACACCTTACAAATCAGGCAAGAACTCTTTCTTCGACTGATCCATTTTGAACTCTTTCAAAATCTTGTCAAGGTATGTACTCATTGAAAGTCTTATCAGACGTCTTGATCTATCTCTATAGATCTTGATGCCCAATATTTAAGTAGCTTCATTCTAGGTCTTCCTTTGAAAAACTCTTTTCAAACGACCCTTTATGCTTTCCAGAAATTCTACATCATTTCCGATCAACAATATGTCAACCACATATACTTATCAGAAATTCTATAGTGCTCCCACTCACTTTATTGTAAATACAAGTTTCTCATAAACTTTGTATAGACTCAAAAACTTTGATCACCTCATCAAAGCGTATATTCCAACTCCGAGATGCTTGCTCCAGTCCATAGAAGGATCGCTGGAGTTTGCATATATTTTAGCATCCTTAGGACTGACAAAACGTTCCGGTTGTATCACATACAACTTTTCCTTACGGATACCATTAAGGAAACGATGTTTTGACATCCATCTGCCAGATTTCATAATTGAAAAATGCAGCAATTGCTAACATGATTCCAACAGACTTTGAGCATCGCTACGGGTGAGAAAGTCTCATCGTAGTCAACTCCTTGAACTTGTGATAAACCCTTTGCCACAAGTCGAGCTTTATAGACGGTGACATTACCGTCCGCGTCCGTCTTCCTTTTAAAGATCCATTTGTTCTGAATGGCCTTTCGCCCTTCAGGTAATACTTCCAAAGCCCATACTTTGTTTTCTTACATGGATCCCATCTCGGATTTCATGGTCTTAACCATTTCTCGGAATCCGGGCCCATCATCGCTTCTCCATAGCTCGTAGGTTCGGTGTTGTCCAACAACATGACCTCTAAGACAGGGTTGCCGTACCACTCAGGAGCAGTACGCGTCCTTGTCGACCCACGATGTTCGATAGTAACTTGATCCGAAGTTTCATGATCATCATCATTAACTTCCTTTTCAACTAATGTAGGCTCCACAGAAACAACTTTCTGCGCTACGCTACTCTCAGGTTGAAGTAAAGGTTCAACAACCTCATCAAGTACTATCTTCCTCCCACTCAATCTTTCGAAAGAAACTCTTTCTCGAGAAAAGACCCGTTTTAGCAACAAACACTTTGTGCTTGGATCTAAGATAGAAGGTTTACCCAACTGTTACGTTAGGGTATTCTATGAAGATGCATTTGTTCACTTTGGGTTCGAGCTCATTAGGTGAAAACCCTTTTTCACATAAGCGTCGCAGCCCCAAACATTAAGAAATGACAGCTTAGGTTTCCGCCAAACCAAAGTTCATACGGTGTCATCTCAACGGATTTAGATGGTGCCCCTTTTAAAGTGAATGTGGTTGTCTCTAATGCATAACCCTAAAACGATAGTGGTAAATCGATAAGAGACATCATAGTTCGCACCATATCCAATAGAGCATGACTACGACGTTCGGACACACCATCACACTATGGTGTTCCAGCTGGCGTGAGTTGTGAAACAACTTCCACATTGTCTTAAGTTGTATACCAAACTCGTAACTCAGATATTCACCTCCACGATCATATCGTAGACATTTTATCTTCTTGTCACGATGATCTCAAACTTCACTCTGATTTTGTTTGAACTTTTCAAACGTTTCAGACTTGTGTTTCATTAAGTAAATATACCCATATCTACTCAAATCATCAGTGAAGGTAGGAAAATAACGATATTCACCGCACACTATAATACTCACTGGACCGCATACATCAATATGTATCATTTCCAATAAGTCAATTGCCCGCTCCATCATACCGGAAAACGGGGTTTTAGTCATCTTGCCCATGAGGCATGGTCCGCATGTCTCAACCGATTCGAAATCGAATGAGTCCAAAGATCCATCAGCATGGAGTTTCTTCATGCGTTTTACACCAATATGACATTTAGCGGTAGTGCCACAAGTATGTGGTACTATCATTATTAACTTTGTATCTTTTGGCATCAATATTATGAACATGTGTATCACTACGATCAAGATTCAATAAACCACTCTTATTGGGTGTATGACCATTGAAGGTATTATTCATGTAAACAGAATAACCATTATTTCTTTTTAAATGAATAACCGTATTGCAATAAACATGATCTAATCACGTTCATGCTTAACGCAAACATCAAATAACATTTATTTAGGTTCATCACTAATCCTGAAGGTAGAGAGAGCGTGCGATGGTGATCACATCAACCTTGGAAACACTTCCAACACTCATCGTCACCTCACCCTTAGCTAGCTTCCGTTTATTCCGTAGCTTTAATTTCGAGTTACTAACATTTAGCAACCGAACAAGTATCTAATACCCAGGTGCTACTAGGAGTACTAGTAAGGTACACATCAATAACACGTATATCAAATATACTTCTGTCGACGTTGCTAACCTTCTTATCTACCAAGTATCTAGGGTTGTTCCACTTCAGCGACCGTTCTCCTCATAATAGAAGCACTTAGTCTCGGGTTTGGGTTCAACCTTGGGTTTCTTCACTGGAGCAGCAACTGGCTTGCCATCCATGAAGTATCCCTCCTTGCCCTTGCCCTTCTCGAGACTAGTGGTTTCACTAACCATCAACACTTGATGCTTCCTTCTTGATTTCTACCTTCGCGGTGTCAAACATTGCGAACAGTTCAGGGATCATTATTTCCATCTCTGGCCTTTTATAGTTCATCACGAAGCTCTAGTAGCTTAGTGACAGTGGCTTGGAGAGCTATATCAATCACTATCTTATCTGGAAGATCAACTCCCACTCGATTCAAGTGATTGTAGCACTCAAACAATTTGAGCACATGCTCAACGATTGAGCTATTCTCCATCATCTTGCAGGCAAAGAATCTTGTTGGAGGTCTCATACCTCTCAACATGGGCACGAGTTTGAGATCCCAATTTCAGCTCTTAAAACATCTCATATGTTCCGTGACGTTCAAAACGTTTTGGAGCCTCAATTCTAAGCCGTAATGCATGACACACTGAACTATTAAGTAGTCATCGGAATGTGCCTGTCAGATGTTCACAACATCTACAGACGACGCTAGAGGGGGTGGTGCACCGAGCGGTGCATTAAGGACATAAGCCTTCTGTGCAGCAATTTGAGGACAATCCTCAGATCACGGACCCAGTCCGCATTATTGCTACCATCATCTTTCAAATCTATTTCTCTAGGAACATATAAAAATTCAAGGGAGCTACAGCGCGATCTAGTAATCTACAACATAATTTGCAAAGACACTTTGACTATGTTCATGATAATGAGTTTAGTTAATCATATTACTTAAACCTCCCACTCAAATTGACATCCCTCCGGTCATTCGAGTGTAACATGATCCAAATCCACCAACTCAAGTCCGATCATCACGTGAGTTGAGGTGGTTTCAATGGTGAACATCTTCATGTTGATCATTTCTACTATATGACTCATGTTCGACCTTTCGGTCTCTTGTGTTCCGAGGCCATGTCTGTACATGCTAGGCTCGTCAAGTTTAACCCGAGTGTTCCGCACGTGCAACACTGGCTTGCACCCGTTGTATGCGAACGTAGAGTCTATCACACCCGATCATCACGTGGTGTCTCGAAACGACGAACTTTCGCAACGGTGCACACTCGGGGAGAACACAATTTTATCTTAAAATTTAAGTGAGCGATCACCTTATAATGCTACCGTCGTCCTAAGCAAAATAAGATGCATAAAAGGATTAACATCACATGCAAATCATAAGTGACATGATATGGCCATGAAATTGTGCTTTTGATCTCCATCTCCAAAGCATCGGCATGATCTTCATCGTCACCGGCATGACACCATGATCTCCATCATCTTGATCTCCATCAACGTGTCGCCATGAGGTTGTCGCGCTGACTGTTGCTTCCACGACTATAGCTAACTCATAGCGATAAAGTAAAGCAAAAACGGCGAAAATAATTAAAGACAACTCTATGGCTCCTGCCAGTTGCCGTACTCATCGACATGCAAGTCGTGATATTCTATACAACACATGATCATCTCATACATCACATATATCTCATCATGTAATTGGCCATATCACATCACAACATACCCTGCAAAAACAAGTTAGACGTCCTCTAATTGTTGTTGCAAGTTTTACGTGGCTGCTACGGGTATCTAGCAAGAACGATTCTTACCTACGCAAAAACCACAACGGTGATATAAAAGTTGCTATTTCACCTTCTACAAGGACCGCCTCTGTCGAATCCGATTCAACTAAAGTGGGAGAGACAGACACCCGCCAGCCATCTTATGCAACAAAGTTACATGTCAGTCGATGGAACCGGTCTCTCGTACGTGGACGAGTAAGGTTGGTCCGAGCCGCTTCATCCCACAATACCGCTGAATCAAGAAAAGACTAAGGAGGGAAGCAATATGAATATCAACGCCCACAAACTCCTTTGTGTTCTACTCGAGATCTCATCTACGCATAGACCTAGCTCAGATGCCACTGTTGGGGAACGTTGCATGGGAAACAAAAAATTTCCTACGCACACACAAGATCTATCCATGGTGATGAGCATCTACGAGAGGGAGAGTGAATCTACATACCCTTGTAGATCGCTAAGCGGAAGCGTTAAGAAACGCGGTTGATGTAGTCGAACGTCTTCGCGATCCAAATCGCCGAGTGTCCCGCGATCTCATCACGATCCATCTCGCGATCCAATCTCGATCCGTCCCACGATCCCATCACGATCCGTCCCGCGATCAAATCATGAATCATCTCGCGATCCTGATCACGGTCCTTCCGATCTAGCGCCGAACGGACGGCACCTCCGCGTTCAGCACACGTACAACTCGATGACGATCTCCACCTCCTTGATCCAGCAAGAGAGAGAGCGGAGAGGTAGAAGAGTTCTCCGGTGGCGCGACGGCGCGGCGGCTATGGTGGTGGAACAATTCCGGCAGGGCTTCGCCTAAGCACCGCTGAAACTAGACTAGAGGAGAAACCGATCTAGATGAAGTAGAGGGAGCACGTGGCAATTAGGGTTATTTTTCTCCTCTAAATCCTCTAGTATATATAGGAGAGAGGGAGAGGAGGAGGCAGCCTCAAACCCTCAAGGGCTGGCCGAAATTGGAGGTGGAGGAGGTGGACTCCTCCACTTCAATCCTAGTCCAAATAGGACACCTTCCATATTTGGTCTCCCTTCCCTTTTCTTTGGGGTTTTTCCTTTCCCACTTATTCCTAGCTGCATGGGCCTTGTAGGGCTGGTTTTCCCAGCCCACTTAGGGCTGGTGCAACCCCCCTCAGGCCCATGTGGCCTCCCGGCGTGGGTGGCCCCTCCCGATGGCCCTCCGGTACTCCCGGTACACTACCGGAAATACCCGAAACTTTTCCGGTGGCCAAAACGGGACTTCCTATATATCAATCTTTACCTCTGGACCATTCCGGAGCTCCTCGTGATGTCCGGGATCTCATCCGGGACTCCAAACAACCTTCGGTCACCAATCATACATAACTCAATTCTACCGAAACGTCACCGAACCTTAAGTGTGCAGACCCTGCGGGTTCGAGAACTATGTAGACATGACCGAGACACCTCTACGGCCAATAACCAATAGCGGGACCTGGATGCCCATATTGGTTCCTACATATTCTACGAAGATCTATATCGGTCGAACCTCTATGTCAAGGATTCAATTAATCCCGTATGCTGTTCCCTTTGTACTTCGGTATGCTACTTGCCCGAGATTCGATCGTCGGTATCTCTATAGCTAGTTCAATCTCGTTACCAGCAAGTCTCTTTACTCGTTCCGTAATACAAGATCTCGTGGCTAACACTTTAGTCACATTGCTTGCAAGGCTCATTGTGATGTTGTATTACCGAGTGGGCCCTGAGATACCTCTCCGTCACACGGAGTAACAAATCCCAGTCTTGATCCATGCCAACCCAACAGACACCCTCGGAGATACCTGTAGAGCACCTTTATAGTCACCCAGTTACGTTGCGATGTTTGATACACACAAGGTATTCCTCCGGTGTCAGTGAGTTGCATGATCTCATGGTCATAGGAACAGATACTTGACATGCAGAAAACAATAGCAATAAACTGACACGATCATATGCTACGTTTATAGTTTGGGTCTTGTCCATCACATCATTCTCCTAATGATGTGATCCCGTTATCAAATGACATCTCATGTCCATGGCTAGGAAACCTTCACCATCTTTTGATCAACGAGCTAGTTAACTAGAGGCTTACTAGGGACACAGTGTTGTCTATGTACCCACACATGTATTTGAGTTTCCAATCAATACAATTATAGCATGGATAATAAACGATTATCATGAACAAGGAAATATGATAATAACCAATTTATTATTGCCTCTAGGGCATATTTCCAACATGTGGGGCCCTGGTGTGGCCCCTAGCCTTCTTCCAAATCTCCCAGGTCTTCTTTTGGTACAGAAAAAATCATCAAAAAGTTTCGTGGTAATTGGACTTCGTTTGGTACTGTAAACCTGAGAAGTAAAAAACATGCAGAAAACATCAACTGGCACTGGGCACTGGGTCAATAGGTTAGTGCTCAAAAATATTATAAATTGGTAAATAATGACCCAAAAAGTATCCTAGAATGATAATATATCAGCATGGAACAATAAAAAATTATAGATACATTGGAGACGTATCAAAGTGCTACTTCAACTCCAAGGATTCCCATCAACTTGATGTGGGTCCGAAAGAAGAAGAACTAGAGAAGTTCTTGAGGGGTGACTCCGCCAATGAAATTCACTCACATTCATTTTTGGCAAGGACTATTTGCAATCAACTCCAACCTCTTGCAATAGTTCAATGAGTCACACATTCCCTCAAAGGTAAGCAAGGGACAAGGTAATAAAAGAATCAATGGACATCATCTAAATATGATTCACTCCATGTCCATAGATATCCTTGTATTTGTTCCTTGTATGGGACTAACCTGTGTAGGTGAGAATAGTACGAAACAACAAGGATTGCTCCCAACTCAAGATGATCTTCATCAACAATGAGCATCCACCACTACATCACCTACATGAAGTCTTCATCGACAAAAACCCAAGGTTAGTTTATCCCTCTTAGGGGGGATGTCACATCAAGGGGGAGCTTTACTCTAAGACTTGAGCTAACGCATCTCATAAGATGTGACGACATTAAATGCTTTATGTAAAAGTGGTAACCCCACTTGTGCTTAAACGATGAGTATTACCTATGATCAAGTGTTCTTATTTGGCTCCTAAGTCAATATACTCATATATAGATGACTCCATCATCGCCAAAGTGCTTGGTAGATACTAGAGTAGTTGTGCAAGTTTGCCATGATTTCATTTGACATCTTATTGTGTGAGCATGTTGATATTCATATCTTTTCTCATTCGAGGATATCCAATTGTTGTTATTTGGCTTTCATTTTTCTTTGGTCAATTGGATGTACAAGAATGCCTAGGACCCTTCTCTAGCTATCTATGCTTTCTCGTCTCAAATTCTATTCATGCTTCATCACAAAATTTGAGCAAGCACTTTTCGGACCCTCTGTGTGAGGAGCACTCGGAGTTCCGTTTCGACAAGAGCTGACTTCTCAAACCTCCCATGTGTAACTCGGTGTAACCAATTCCACAATCTCGGTCTCACCAATTCACCAGGGTTGATCTGGTTTTAAGAACCTCGGTACCACCAATTTAGAAATCTCGGCCTCACTGAGTTTCACTGCCTCCTGATAGTTAAGAAACTCGGTGGCACCGATATCTCCGAACCGGTGTCACTGACAGTGAAGGGATATATATATATCGGCAGACACGACTTTTGAAATCACCTCTTCAAACGTCGTTCTCCGTCAACCATAGCTGCCGCTCCTATTTCTTCGAACGTCGCCTTCGCCTCCCGTGCGCCCTCTACACAGGAGATCCTCGCCGTCGACCGCAATATCACCCGCCGTCGTTGCCGTAGGAGATCTTCGCCAAATTACGATAAAGATCTCAACCCTATTGTGCTCCCCATCTGATTCTTGTGCATTAGGTCTTGCCTTTCTTCATGCCATGGATTGCCTATCCTCTATCCACTAGAACCTATGATTAGATTAGAGAACAAATTTTTTTAGGTTTAATCTTCCGCCATGTGTGTCTCGGTGTCACCGAGTCTGATAAATTGGTCTCACCGATTTGTTGTTTAGGGCTACTGAGAACATTCTCACTGAAACCGAGTTGCTCTTTTCGATGAAACCGAAAGAGCGGCCAAGTTTCTATTAAAGAGAATGTATGTCTTGGTGGTTCCGAAATTTGTGACTCGGTGGAACCGAAACCCACTTAGCAGAAAGTTAAATTTAAAATTTGGAGTTCAAATTTGCAAAAATCTTCTAATTTTTGTGATGCTTATACCTTCTGCTCATCTATATCCATTCACGGGGTCAGCATGTCAGGTTCAGAGGACAGTCAGAATGATCTCAGAGAACAGAGTGTTGACATGGATGCTGACACTAGTCCAGATGCTAGTTCTTCATCTTCAGAGGATCCAGGCACCCCCAGTTCTCATGGGTTGCCCAAGGCTGCCACAAGGGCTAGGAAAAGCTTAATTTATATGAAGAGGACTCAGACTTTGTTCCAGAAGAAATTCTTGCCAAGAAGCAGCAGGAAAAGAAAGACAAGGCTGCTAAGAAATCTGCAAATGAGGCCACTTCTGCTAAGAGGCCAGTCAGGAAGGAATATGCCAAGTTTGATGCTATGAGAGTACCTGAGAGTGCCAGGGCAGGTATGACACTCACTTTGGAGTCACCTAGGACTTCTAAGTCCATGCCCAAGAAGGCAGGCCGGCAGAGAGTGAGGAAGAGGATTGTTCATGTTGTAGGAAGACCAACCTCTATGTTTGAGGATCCAGCAGAGGAGGAAGAGGAAGAGGAAGAACCTTTTGCAAAACCTCCTCCCTCCAAGAAGAAGAAGCTAATGGCTGATGCAATGGCCAGTCAAGATGCAACCAGAGCCAAGCCTACTACCCCCAAGAAAGTTGCTACCACCAAGTCCAAGAAGACAACCAGAGACATTCCTCTTGCAGAGAAGAACAAGAGATCTTCCACCATGATGTTAATCCCACTATCTTGAAAGATTATAAGATTTGTATGCATATGGATCATAAGGAGAATGTTTTGCATGATAGTTATGTTGTTGAGTTTGATTATGATCCTACTTGTAACTATTATGAGAGAGGGAAATATGGTTATAGGAATTTGCATGTTACTCAATTATCTATCTTTGTGTTGAAATTATTAATGCTTCACTCTTCCTATTTGCATATGCTAGATATTAATTCTCTTAATAATTTGTTTTCCTATAAAATGCCTATGCATAGGAAGCATGTTAGAATTAGATGTGTTTTTCATATGTTATATGATGCTCTCTTTGTGCTTCAATTCTTCTCTATTATATGAGCATCATCATTATCCCAAGCCTCTCTTCATGGCTATAAAGAAAGAGCTTGTTGGGAGGCAACCCAATAATTTATGTTTGTGTTTGATAACATGATTATTGCCTCTGTAATGATTGTGTTTTTATTTTTAAATTAGTGTTTGTGCCAAGTAAAGCATTTGGGATGACTTGCATGGTAAGTAGAATTGATATGGTGAAAAAACAGAAACTTTAGCGTCCAGTGCAGAATTTCTCTGATTTTACTGGAAAGACTTTTTGATCTGAAATTTTACACAGTATTGATACGTCTCCATCATATCTATAATTTTTGATTGTTTCATGCCAATATTATACAACTTTCACATACTTTGGCAACATTTTATATGATTTATTGGACTAACCTATTGATCCAGTGCCCAGTGCCAGTTCCTGTTTGTTGCATGTTTTTTGTTTTGCAGAATATCCATATCAAACGAAGTCCAAACATGATAAAAATTTACGGAGATTTTTTTGGGAATATTTGTGAATTTTGAGAAGTGGAATCAACGCAATCGGAGGCCCACAGCCCCCACAAGATACCAGGGCGCGACCAGGGGGCCCAGGCGCGCCCTGGTGTGTTGTGCTCACCTCGTATGTCGGTTGGAGGTCTCCTTTGGCCGCAAAGAAGCTAATTTTTGGATAAAAATCCCCTCAAAATTTCAGCCCGGTCGGAGTTATGGATCTCCGGTAATATAAGAAACGGTTTTCGGCCAGAAAACGGGAACGCGAAACAGAAGAGAACAGAGAGGGAGATCCAATCTAGGAGGGGCTCCTGACCCTCCGCCGCCATGGAGGCCATGGACCAGAGGGGGAACTCTCCTACCATCTAGGGGGAGGCCAAGGAAGAAGAAGAAGGAGGGGGGCTCTCTCCCCCTCTCTCCCGGTGGCGCCGGAACGCCGCCGGGGCAATCATCGTGATGGCGATCTACATCAACAATCTTGCCGCCGTCAACACAAACTCTCTCCCCCTCTATGCAGCGGTGTAACACCTCTCTTCCCCACTGTAATCTCTACTTAAACATGGTGCTCAACTCCATATATTATTTCCCAATGATATTTGCCTATCCTATGATGTTTGAGTAGATCTCTTTTGTCCTATGGGTTAATTGTGGTATGATGTTATGGATGTGAGTTGTATGTTGATATGGTGTTGTCCTATGGTGCCCTCCATGTCGCGCAAAAGTGAGGGATCCCCACTATAGGGTGTTGCAATATGTTCATGATTTGCCTATGGTGGGTGGCGTGAGTGACAGAAGCACAAACCCGAGTACGTGGGTTATGGCGTATGGGAGTAAAGAGGACTTGATACTTAATGCTATGGTTGGGTTTTACCTTAATGATCTTTAGTTGTTGCGGATGCTTGCTAGAGTTCCAATCATAAGTGCATATGATCCAAGTAGAGAAAGTATGTTAGCTCATGCCTCTCCCTCATTGCATATAACAAGTATCTATCATATCATATTCAATTGCCTAGGGACAATCTTTCTCTTGCGTTACACAAAAAGCTTGCTACAAAACAATTTACTTTTATTAAAACAGCACCTAACTTTTATTTCCACGTTCTTTATTATCTTGTAAAGTACTTCTAGTTTTATTCCCGCAAAATAGTTTCATACTTGTTCTAGGTAAAGCAAGCATTAGCATGCGTAGATTTGTATCGGTGGTCGATAGAACTTGAGGGAATATTTGTTCTACCTTTAGATCCTCATTGGGTTTGACACTCTTACTTATCGAAAAAGGCTACGAACGATCCCCTACACTTGTGGGTTATCAAGACCTTTTTCTGGCGCCATTGCCGGGGAGCAATAGCGTGGGGTGAATATTCTCGTGTGTGTTTGTTTGTTTTATCACTAAGTAATTTTTATTTTCTGTTATTAGTTGTTTTATATCTTTAGTTATGGATATGGAACACGAAACACCAAAAAAATTAGTGGTACTTGCTACTCATGGAGATGGGGAACCTCCTAAAACCCTCGATGCTAGTTATGTGGGACGCGTTAATTACTCCTTTGATAATCCTGACAAATCATCATTCAACTTTACAATGGGAGACACATTGGATCAACGTGAGTACTTTAGGGATTATCGCTTGTCTCAAAAAGGGAAACACTTATGGGATCAAATTAGAATATTGCAATGGTTTGCTTGGGATGCATGATCGAGATGTGACTTTACTTGTTGCCCTAAGATAGAAGCTCGACACTGAAAGCACAACATGCTCCCTTGGTGGTTTTGATAATTCATGACAACATACATTGTCTCTTGGACTAATATTTCTACCTAGTGTATTTCAGGTGAAAGTCCATAGAGAGAGATGGGTTGGCAAAGAGGATTGTGAGGAGAAACCCCTAGATGCAAGGAAATGGATTGGCAAAGCTTCAAGAAAGAGGACTCTACATTTTACTTTGTGAGAAATCACTTTGAGTCCATAGGAAAGCCAATACTATTAAAAGGGGGTAAGGTACTGTTGGTGAACAAGATGCTCCACGTGCACAAGTGATAGTCACCAAAAACACCCACAAGCTCTTCCACAAATACTATGTCTAGAACCCTACCACTCAAATCGGTAAGACCAACAATTCCTATTCGGTCTCACCGAGAATCAAACCCTAGACAGATCCTAAGCCAAACCCTAGCACATCGGTGCAGCCGATTCTGGTTCGGTGCCACCGAGTTCAGTTGCCAACTTTCGGGTATCCTATTTTCAAGCATCGGTACCACCGAGTTTTGCCAATCGGTCTCACCGAGATTTGGACCAACTTTCTGGTTAGCCATTCTCAAGAATCGGTAGCACCGAGTTTTTTGAATTGGTCTCACCGAGTTTTGGACCAACTTTCTGGTTAGCCGTTGTCAAGAATTGGTACCACCGAAATATGAGAATCGGTCTCACCGAGTTGTGCAATCTGACCGTTGGTCATCTTATCGGTACCACCGAGATTTATGTATCGGTCTCACCGAGATTCAAAAGTTGCTACCTTTGGAGCAACCCGGTACCACCGAGTTTTATACTTCGGTGTCACCGAGTTGGTCACTTTAGGTGCAACGGTTGGATTTTTGGGTATGCCTATATATACCCCTTCACCACCACCCACTCGAAAGAGAAGCACTCATAACTATTCCATACTTGCCCCATCCAATTTTCTGAGAGAGAGCCACCTACTCATGTGTTGAGATCAAGCCATTCCACTCTATCCATATGAATCTTGATCTCTAGCCTCCCCAAGTTGCTTTCCACCAAATCAATCTCTTCCACCATAGCCAAATCTGTGAGAGAGTGATTGTGTGTTGAGGAGTCTATCATCTTGAAGCACAAGATCAAGGAGTTCATCGACATTACCGAGCCTATTACCTTTTTGAGGGTGGTGCCTCCTAGATTGGTTAGGTGTCGCTTGGGAGCCTCCTACTTCGTGTTGTGGAGTTGAACCAAGAAGTTTGTACGGGCAAGGAGATCGCCTACTTCGTGAAGATCTATCCATAGTGAGGCTAGTCCTTCGTGGACGGAAGCCGTTATGGAATAGTCAAGGTTGCTACTTCGTGGGCCCTTATGGGTGGAGCCCTCCGTGGACTCTCGCGACCGTTATCCTCCGTGGGTAGAAGACTCCATAAACGTGGACGTACGATAGCACCACCTATCGGAACCACGGGAAAAATCTTCGTGTCCCTCATGCGTTTGATCTCCCTATCTCAACTCCTTACTTCCATGTGCAATGTCTTTATTTTCCGCTACCATACTTGTTGACTTGCATGTGTAGGGTGTGCTAGACTTGCTATAATTGCTAAAATCTGCCAACCAATTAATTTGGGAAAAGGTTAGGTTCTAATTCTTGCAAGTAGTCTATTCACCCCCCCTCTAGACACACACTTCTAGTGATCCTACAAGTGGTATCAGAGCTTTGGTCTCCATTGCATCGGTTTCATCACCGTGGAGGAAGATGGATGTGTCTAGTGTGGAAAGTTTGAGTTGTAGAGTGCCTATTATTAATGGGGAGTACTATAGTCAATGGAAATATAAGATGCTTGAGCTATTCAATGAATTTCATTTGAGCAAGTATATTAAGAACCCCTATGTATCTCCCATTGATCCTTTACATCCCACACACAAAGAGGAAATTGATATGCTATGCAATCTTAGAACTGTTAATCTTATCATTAGAGGATTGCCTAGGATTGTGCTTAATCAAATGAAGAATTTTGAATGTGCTTATACTTTGTGGAATGACTTGGAGAAACGATATCCAAGTTATTCATTGAGTAATCTTGATGAAATTCTTCATAAGACTATTGTCTTTCACAAAATTATGCCTAGTGATCCCAAGTTTGATGACTATCTATTTGAGCTTAGAGACCTCATGCGTGCTAAAGGAGATGTCATAACTATCAACAACATCATTGTAGAAGCCATTCGCATTCATAATCTTGAACATTGTCATGATCACAACCCTAACAAATCTCTTGTTCCTTGTGACGAGGATTTCCCACTTGATGATGACAATGTGGAACGTGGCTACTATGATGAAGATGAGTTGTTCGACATCGAGCATGAGAAGATCATGAAGAATCTAAGTCTCATGGCAAACTTCAAGGATTACATGTCCGGAGGAAAAGAATGGATTCTCGATAGTGGATGCACCGATCATATGACCGGAGATAGAGAGATGTTTGAAGAGATCACACCAAAACATGGACCGCGAAGGTATGTAACTTTTGGAGACAACTCCAAGGGTAAGGTACTTGGTCTTGGTAAGGTGTCCATATCCCATGATAGCTCTATTCAAAACGTCATGCTTGTTGAATCCCTTGGCTACAATCTTCTTTCCGTATCTAGACTTGCCGACTTTGGTTTTAATGTGCTATTCACGAAAGTAGATTGCCAAGTGTTTCGACAAGATAATCATAACATGGTATTTACCGGTTTTCGTAGAGGTGATCTATACATCGTCGATTTCACTAAGAGATCCAAACCTCGTACTTGCCTTATTGCAAAATCTTCTAAAGGTTGGCTTTGTCATAGAAGACTAGGACATGTTGGCATGCGTAATCTAGACAAGCTTATCAAAGGTGATCATATACTTGGTGTTAAAGATGTTATCTTTGACAAAGATAGACTTTGTAGTGCTTGTCAAGCTGGAAAGCAAGTAAGTGGAAGTCATCCCGTAAAAAATATCATGACTACTAGGTGACCACTCGAGTTACTTCACATGGATCTTTTTGGTCCCAATGCTTACAAGAGCCTCGGTGGAAATTCCTATGGTCTAGTTATAGTTGATGATTTTTTCAGATTTACGTGGGTATTATTTCTTGATGATAAGTCGCAGGTAGAAAAGATCTTCAAGAACTTCGTTCGCAAAGCGCAAAATCAGTTTAAGGTGAAGATCAAGAAGGTTCGGAGCGATAATCGGAGTTCAAGAACACCCATGTAGATACCTTTCTTGACGAAGAAGGTGTTTCACATGAGTTCTCGGCTACGTACATGCCTCAACAAAATGGAGTTGTTGAGAGGAAGAACCAGACTCTTATTGAGATGGCAAGAACGATGCTTGACGAATACAAGACGCCAAGACACTTTTGGGTAGAAGCCGTGGAAATAGCATGTCATGCCACAAACCGACTCTACTTGCACAAGCTTCTCGGTAAAACGGCATACGAGCTACTCACCGGTAACAAACCCCAAGTTGGATACTTTCGGGTATTCGGCTCAAAGTGCTACATTCTTGATAAGCACCATCATACTAAATTTGCTCCTAAATCTCATGAAGGTTTCCTACTCGGTTACGGATCGAACTCTCACACTTACCGTGTCTACAACAACTTCACTCGAAAAGTTGAAGAGACGGTAGATGTGAAGTTTGATGAATCTAATGGTTCGCAAGTCGAACAATTGCCAAATGATGTTGGAGATAAAGATCCTTCGGAAGCTATCCAAGACTTGTCCATCGGCAAGATTCGTCCCATGGAGGTGAAGGAAAGTACTTCGTCAACTCAAGTGGAAGCCCCTACTTCACGTCAAGGTGATCCTCAACACGACATGGAGGCATCCACAAGAGGAACACGACAAGATGAAGAGGAGGAAGTACATCATGAAGATCCACCACAACCTCCTTCACCACCACCTCAAGGAAACGACACCTTCAACAACAACGAAGATGAAGGAGATGATGATGATGAAGAAGCTCCACCATCCAACAAGCCGAAGCTACCCCGAGTTCGAGCAAGAGTGACCAAGAACCATCCTCTAAACCAAATCTTTGGTGACATACAAACCGGCAGAATCACTCGCTCTAAAACTCGCTTAGCTAACTTTTGTGAGCATTATTCTTTCATCTCTAGAATTGAACCCTTGCAGGTAGAAAAAGCTCTTGAAGACCCGGATTTGGTGAACGCTATCCATGAAGAGCTTCACAACTTCAAGAGGAACGAAGTATGGACACTCGTGGAGAAGCCCAAGGACGAGCACAACATCATCGGAACCAAATGGGTGTTTCGGAACAAGCAAGATGAAGACGGTCAAGTCGTACGCAACAAGGCGCGTCTCGTAGCCCAAGGATATACGCAAGTCGAAGGTATGGACTACGGTGAGACCTATGCCCCCGTCGCGAGACTTGAAGCTATTCGCATTCTCCTTGCTTATGCTAATCACCATGATATCACGCTTTATCAAATGGACATTAAAAGTGCCTTTTTAAATGGTGAGATTGAAGAAGAGGTCTATGTCAAACAACCCCCTGGTTTTGTGAATCCTAAGAAACCTAATCATGTCTACAAGCTTCATAAAGCACTTTATGGTCTTAAGCAAGCTCCACGTGCTTGGTATAAATGCTTAACGAAATTTCTCATTGAAAAAGGTTTTGAGATTGGTAAAATTGACGCAACCTTATTCACTAAGAGAGTTAATGGTGAATTATTTGTGTGCCAAATCTATGTGGATGATATTATCTTTGGATCTACTAACCCACAATTTAGTGAAAGATTTGGAAGGTTGATGTCCGAGAAGTATGAGATGTCCATGATGTGTGAGCTGAAATTCTTTCTTGGGTTGCAAATCAAGCAAACAAGAGAAGGAACTTTCATCTCTCAAACCAAGTATACCAAGGACTTTATCAAGAAGTCCAACATGCAAGAGTGTAAAGGTATGAAAACTCCTATGCCTACTAGTGGACATGTTGATCTTACCAAGGAGGACGAACCAGTTGATCAAAAAGTTTATCGATTAATGATTGGTTCATTGTTATATCTATGTGCCTCCCGTCCCGATATTATGCTTAGTGTTTGCATGTGTGCTAGATATCAGGCAACACCTAAAGAGTGTCATCTTTTGGCCGTGAAACATATTGTGAGATATTTGATACAAACACCAAACTTTGGCATTTGGTATCCCAAGGGATCTTCCTTTAACCTTGTTGTCTATTCCGATTCGGACTATGCCGGTGACAAGGTTGATAGAAAATCCACCTCGGGTACATGTCAATTTCTTGGTAGATCTCTTGTGTCTTGGTCCTCCAAGAAACAAAACTCGGTGTCTCTATCTACTGCCGAAGCTGAGTATATTGCTGCCGGATCATGTTGTGCACAATTACTATGGATGACACAAACGCTTAAGGATTATGGAATCCATGTGAAAAATGTTCCATTACTTTGTGACAATGAAAGTGCTGTTAAGATTGGTCATAATCCCATGCAACATTCTCGAACTAAGCATATTCAAGTTCGACATCATTTCATTCGTGATCATGTTGCCAAAGGAGATATCAATCTTAAGCATGTTCGTACCAACAAGCAATTGGCCGATATCTTTACTAAGCCACTTGATGAGAAAGTGTTTTGTTACTTGAGGAGTGAGTTGAACATCATTGATGCTTCAAACTTGAGCTAGACTCACTCGGTTGCATGCAAGGGCACGAGCTTACATGATACTTCCATGATACACTTGACATGTCATCTTATACCATGGAATTCTATGCTCCCTTGTATTGCATCTAACCTTTTGTAGGTACTTGGAAGAACTTCATTCCACAAGGTTGAAAACAACTCATATCATAAGCAATCTTGTCATGACCAAGTATCCACAACCCCTCTTGATGATGAAAGGAAGAAGACAACTTAACCATATCCTTGACATATATTTGATATGATCATATTTGCAAATTCTCAATTGATATTATGTCAAATGGATATATATTGTTCTTCCTTGCATGACTAACCTATGTAGGTGAAAAGTGTACTAAAACAAGAAGGATTGCTCCCAACTCAAGATGAACCTCATCAACCTCGAGCATCCTCAACAAGTTCACCTACAAGCCACGTCATCAACATCACTCAAAGGTAAGTACTCATATCCTTGAAAAGGCTTTACTCCAAGTCATGACCTAAAGCAACTCAAGTGATATGAAAACATTAAAATGCTTAATTGAAAAACGGTAACCCCATTTTGAGCTTAACGATGAGTATGACCTATGATCAAGTATTCTTGCTTGGCTCCTAAGTCAATATACTCTAATATAGGTGACCTAGTCACCGCCCATCATCTAGATTAAGTATCTTGTTTGGTTCATTCTCTATTTGCAAGATTTCTTGGAACCACTCAAATCTTCTCTAGTTGATATTTCTTTGTAAATTCTTCTGAATTTCCTTTTGACATTTTGTTACAAGTTTTCCAAACTCATTTGTAAGTTTCTAAAACATTGCCAAGTTCATGTTTACTCTTCGGAGCCTCCGATCCAAATGACTCGGTTCTACCGATTATGCAGATAGGCTACAAATACACATCTCGGTTCCACCGACTTATTTGCCTCGGAGCCACCGACTTTGCTATCTTTTTTATCCTTGTTAAAACTTAGCAATTCTTCATTTCTTCGATGATCCCTTATTATTTTAAAAAAAGGGGGGAGAGGAACTTTACTCTAGGATCCCTAACTCAAAGGAGGAGAAGACCTACAAGCTATCAGTGAAAGAGGGAGAAATTATTCTCTATGTTCCATCAGTTTTTAATGCTCTCCATGATTCTACACCTTCCATGATTCCTACATTCTATGACCCTTGTTCTCAAGGATCCCTTCTTACTCCATGATCCCTGTGTCTGACCCTATGTATGCACCTTTTTGGAAATTAATGCCAAAGGGGGAGAAATACCAAAGCTTCAAATAGCTAAAGGGGGAGATACATGCTTATGCAAAGGGGGAGAGACAATCAAGGGGGAGAATATCAAAGCTTATGCTTACATAGACAAGGGGAGAATACCAAAGTAGGGGGAGAAGTTTTGTTGTTTCCCAAAGGAGAGAGAGCATGCCAAATCTTATTCTAATTTGATAATCTTAATCTAATTTGATACTCTTATCTCTTATTTGTTATTCTCATGTTAGAATTTTCTCACCCTATCCAATCCCAATATCTACATGCTAAGATTCAGGGGGAGAGGATGACCTACTATTTAATATCTAGGGGAGAAAGTTTCTAAATGATCTTGGAGACATATCAATCTTAAGGAATACTATTTTCTATATGTTCTCCACATCTTGGTACTATTGATCTCTATTGCTTTTGATTGGTAGAATACTCTTGTGTTTCCTAATAATGTTTTCTCAAGTGTATTTCTACTACAAGAATGCTCAAGAACTCAAGGTAAGTATATGCATCATATCTTTGATCAAGATGATCTCTTGCTTCTTGCACATATTGTTTGCAAGAGTGATGTCTTGAACAAGGATACACCTCATTCTCATATATTCGATGCATATAGCCAAGATACACATGACTCATTATATCCCTTCTACTATATGTGTGTGCATGCATTCCAAAGCAACTATCCTTTGAAAGGATTGCACACATTTAGGGGGAGCAAGATCTAAGTCATGTGTCTCTCAAAGTCTTCATAATATCTATGCATATCTTTATTTGAAGCTTTGATTGTATGTTGTCATCAATTACCAAAAAGGGGGAGATTGAAAGCACAACATGCTCCCTTGGTGGTTTTGATAATTCATCACAACATACATTGTCTCTTGGACTAATATTTCTACCTAGTGTATTTCAGGTGAAAGTCCATAGAGAGAGATGGGTTGGCAAAGAGGATTGTGAGGAGAACCCCTAGATGCAAGGAAATGGATTGGCAAAGCTTCAAGAAAGAGGACTCTACATTTTACTTTGTGAGAAATCACTTTGAGTCCATAGGAAAGCCAATACTATTAAAAGGGGGTAAGGTACTGTTGGTGAACAAGATGCTCCACGTGCACAAGTGATAGTCACCAAAAACACCCACAAGCTCTTCCACAAATACTCTGTGTAGAACCCTACCACTCAAATCGGTAAGACCAACAATTCCTATTCGGTCTCACCGAGAATCAAACCCTAGACAGATCCTAAGCCAAACCCTAGCACATCGGTGCAGCCGATTCTGGTTCGGTGCCACCGAGTTCAGTTACCAACTTTCGGGTATCCTATTTTCAAGCATTGGTACCACCGAGTTTTGCCAATCGATCTTACCGAGATTTGGACCAACTTTCTGGTTAGCCATTCTCAAGAATCGGTACCACTGAGTTTTTTGAATTGGTCTCACCGAGTTTTGGACCAACTTTCTGGTTAGCCGTTGTCAAGAATTGGTACCACCGAAATTTGAGAATCGGTCTCACCGAGTTGTGCAATCTGACCGTTGGTCATCTTATCGGTACCACCGAGATTTATGTATCGGTCTCACCGAGATTCAAAAGTTGCTACCTTTGGAGCAACCCGGTACCACCGAGTTTTATACTTCGGTGTCATCGAGTTGGTCACTTTAGGTGTAACGGTTGGATTTTTGGGGATGCCTATATATACCCCTTCACCACCACCCACTCGAAAGAGAAGCACTCAGAACTATTCCATACTTGCCCCATCCAATTTTCTGAGAGAGAGCCACCTACTCATGTGTTGAGATCAAGCCATTCCACTCTATCCATATGAATCTTGATCTCTAGCTTCCCCAAGTTGCTTTCCACCAAATCAATCTCTTCCACCATAGCCAAATCTGTGAGAGAGTGATTGTGTGTTGAGGAGTCTATCATCTTGAAGCACAAGAGCAAGGAGTTCATCGACATTATCGAGCCTATTACCTTTTGGAGGGTGGTGCCTCCTAGATTGGTTAGGTGTCGCTTGGGAGCCTCCTACTTCATGTTGTGGAGTTGAACCAAGAAGTTTGTACGGGCAAGGAGATCGCCTACTTCGTGAAGATCTACCCATAGTGAGGCTAGTCCTTCGTGGACGGAAGCCGTTATGGAATAGTCAAGGTTGCTACTTCGTGGACCCTTATGGGTGGAGCCCTCTGTCGGTGTCAAAACCAGCGGATCTCGGGTAGGGGGTCCCAAATTGTGGGTCTTGGATCGATGGGTAACAGGAGACAAGGGAGACGATGTTTACCCAGGTTTGGGCCCTCTCTATGGAGGTAATACCCTACGTCCTGCTTTGCTTGTATTGATGATGATGTATCGAGTACAGAGTTGATCTACCACGAAATCGTATGTAGTGGTCTAAACCCTAAGAGCTATGCTCATATGATGATATGATCTATGATGATCTCCTCTTTCCTAATGACTAGCCTGGCCTCGGCTTATATAACACACCAGAGGCCTAGGATAACAAGAGTCCTAGTCGGCTACGTCGGTGGAGAGGAGTCCTTTTCTTGATCACCAAGTCTTGTGGAATCTTCCTCGTATGCATCATGGGCTGCCCGAAGTGGCCCATTAGTGAATCATCATGGGGGTCCTCGGCCCGACCCACTGGTCGGGAGACGACGTGGTGAGTACCCCCTAGTCCAGGACACCGTCAGTAGCCCCCTGAACCGGTCTTCAAGTTGAGGACGCTCCTCGGTTCTTCCGAACAGTTCTTTGTCTTCGGTCGTCGGTCTTGGAAACTAGTTCAACAAATCTTCCCATCTTCGATCTTGAGGATCACCGAGCTGAATCCAAAGAGTTCACACGTCGGGCATCCGAGGAGCCCCTTTAAGTTCTCGGCCTTTATCAATGCCTTGTAATTTTTACGCCATATTTCGGGGTCGAAGTGTTTCCCGTGCGGCGATGTCCTCTTGCATCCGAGCTCCAACGCCGAACTGCATCTGAGGTGTCTTTTTGCAGCCGAGCTCCAACGTTGACCGGCATCTGAGCGCCAATGACGGGTTGCATCGGAGCTCCAACGCCGGATTGTGTCCGAGGTATCTTTTTGCAGCCGAGCTCCAATGCCGGTCTGCGTCCGAGCCCCAACGCTGGTCGGCATCCGAGGTGTCATAAATTACCTCGGTCTCTGAAAATTTGAAGGGCTTTATCCGAGCTTAAATGCCGGAATAGTCTTTTATGGAGCCAGCCATTTGCATCCAAGCTTTATGCCGGACTGCTTTCGAGGTGTCTCCGATCTTGAGCTTTATGCCGGACTGCTTCCGAGCTCCAACGCCAAACTGCATCCGAGCTCCAACGATGATCATCGTCCGAGGTGTCATAAATTACCTCGGTCTTTAAAAAATTAAAGGAATTCATCCGAGCTTAATGTCGGAAATGCCCTCTATGGAGCCAGCCACTTGCGCCCGAGCTTTATGCCGGACTGCTTCCGAGGTGGTGCACCACCCCGACCGTGGGCTGATTTTTTGTGAATATTTTCGATTGGTGCAATTTATTCTCTGCCGAGATATATAGCCAGTAGTCCTCAAGGTGCGTGTCGGTCTAAAACCCGAGATGCACCAGAAGGTACACATAAAACCACTGATCCCAGTAGCCCATGAGACTCAGGCTGATTTGCAAAATCGGCCTGAGGATCGATTCCTTGCTTGGCAGCATGCTTTATGATTTAAAATGCGGCGTGCAGTAGTTCCCGAGACTCAGGTTGGGTGCGGCCGACCAACCTGAGGATCGAATCTCCTCGGAAACTGTATTGCACTTTGAATTTGCTGCATTGAATAGGCAATGCAGTAGCCCCCGAGCCTTAATTTGGGCACGGGTGGTCGAATTAAGGATCGATATTTATGTGACACAAACTTTGTTACGTTTGACACAATTTATGTGTAATGATTCTATGTATCCAAGTACTTTACATCATTAATGATCGGATCCGCATTGTACAAGACTTTGTTGACCGACCATCGGCTTCAACCTCCTCAGCCAGTAGCTGAGGAGTGTTTGTCCTACTTTATAAAGCCTTTATAAGGGCAAAGATTTACAGCAAACAAGGCAATCCGGCCATACGGTTTTATAAACAAAGGTATGCGGAGAGATATGTTATATCACTATTTAATGTAAGAAACATCTTCTCGGAAAAATAGTTCATTTATAAGTTCCTTTTCCCAGGATATCATGTTGACCATGATCGTGAAACCTCAACTCCGATCAATGCGGGAGGAAAATATTGAGGATTTAGTTCGAGGAATTTTCCTGAACTCTATGGTCCTTAATGAACCAAAATATTCACTTCCGTCGTTGCCGACCAATTATATTCTTAAGATGGCTAGCTTTCGGCTTCACCTAGTCTGAGGTACTAACCCGGATAACCCGGAAGTAACAATCAAAGAGGTGCTCCCTTTACCCCCTAGCCGAACAATCGGGAACGTACGGGGTAAGCACAGGAGCCAGGCAACCCAGCTTGGTCAAAATCTTAAGTCAAATTGATGCATATTTATAGCTTTATAACGATGACTACGGAAGGCAACACTCGCATATTGAATACAAATGCTTTTATGCTATATATTATTTTGACTCCTTTGTGACCGTTTATAATCTGAAAGTGGCCTATCGTCGGCTTCCACCCCCTAGTAATTGCTACGCAGGGTGTTTCCGTACAAACAAGACAACCCTTAGCCGACGTCTCGGTGCCCGGAGGCGGTTGTGTTAGTGGAAACAAGGCAATCAGATATTCGGGCTTTATAACTTTCACTTAGTCATAGGAGCATATGTTTGGGGGCAACTTAATAGCCCCCGGTATACGTCGACTCCTCGGATTATTCGAGGTCGAACCACCCACAACTTGGCCTTTTCAAGAAAGAAAGGCCCTTCGTTTTACTCGGATAACCTCGATCGGCTATATTTGGTTGAACACCGCCTGCGGTTCGCTGACCGATTTACGCTTGTTGTGACAGTCAGCTTTCGGCTTTCTCCAACTGAGGCACTTTACCAGTTAAACCGGAAGTGACAATCGCAGTGGTTCTCCCTTTACCCCTTAGCCGAACAAAGCGGAAACATAAGAGGTAAGCACAGGAGCCGGGCAATCCAGCTATAGACCAAACACACAACTTGAAATCAATGCATATAAATGCGAAATGCCGAGGACATTTTGCCGAGGACTGCATGGAGTACCTCGGTGTTTGGTGGGTTCGGTGCTAACCGCAGACCCCCTTTAATACTGCCGATGCGTGAAATGCATCTGGCATTGTACTGCAAGAGTTATGCTCGGAAATAACAAAAAACTTATGCATAAAAACTTTATGTTTAGACAAAAGAAAATTGTGCCAATCCAAAATTGGTCTAAAATTTAATTTGTGCTTCAGTTGTTCTTTAACATGATACATCCGATCTCCAGACTTCAAGTGGGTCAGCCTTCGGCTTCAACCTCCTCTCCCGTAGGCGGAGTGCTTCTCAGGCCAGTTTAGCGAACTAAACTCGAACGGTTTTAGAGAGAAACCAGGCTACCCGACTATTGGCCGAACACTCGCGTCGGAAAAAGGAGTAGTAGAAAAAGACTTTGCAACTACTAAGAAGAAAACACATTTATTATAAAATGGCTCATATAAATTTAAGAGCCCCCGATTAAATCGGGTAAAGAAAGTTTTAACAAACATTTTTTTTTGTTTATCAAAAAATATAATGTTTGGTTGCGCCGAACAAAAAGTAAAATTTCAAAGAGAGCTGAGCACGAAAATGACTTAGCTGGTTAAAGTGCTCAGTGCGGTTTGGGGTTGTAGTGGGACGAAGACGTAGTCCTCGGCCTGGCTGAGGTCCCAGCCCCCAAGCCCGAGGTAATCGAGCGAAGAGCTCTGGTCGAGAAGTGGCAACGCAACACGGTTGCTGCGGCGAGGCGAAGCCCCCGGTCTGGCCGAGGAGAGTAGTTCGGGAGCGTGACGGCGAAGCCCCCAGTTATCATGGGAAAAGAAAGTGTTTTTAACAAACAAACTTTTTTATTTAACACAAATATAATGCTTGGTCGAACCGAACAAAAGTTAAAAATTGAAAAAAGTTGAGCATGAAAGCGACTTAGCTGGTTAATGTGCTTGGGACATGTGTCCTAGCCCCCAAAGCCGGTCACGAGGTAGCCGAAGAAGAGCTCGGCTTGATGAAGTGACAGCTCAACACTTCTGAGCGAAGAGTTTGGCTTGACGAAGTGGTGACGCTTCACAGTCGATGTGGCGAGGCGAAGTCCCCGGTCTAGCTAACATGGCGAAGCTGGTCGGTTGGTGACGCCGAAGTTCCTGGAGCGGGTTGATGAAGAGATGGCAAAGCCCCCGGTCTAGCCGAGGTGACGGAGCAGGTCGGCTGGCGACGCCGAAGTCTCATGCCAGCCAAGGTGTCGAAGCAGGTCGGTTGGTGACGCCGAAGTCTCCGGCCAGCCGAGGTGTTGAAGCAGGTCGGCTGGTGACGCCGAAGTCTCCGGCCAGCCGAGGTGTCGAAGTAGGTCGGTAAGGTGACACTAGAGCCCCATGCCAACCGACGTGGTGGACGTCAACTTGAAAAAGCGACGGCGCGGCGATGCCGACGCAGGTCGGAATTTTTGACGCGATTAATGCTGGCTTGATGAAGCAACGGGGCGCCCGACCCGTACAACCCGCGGATGACGGGCTTCTCTTGATGATTATTCGGCCCTCGCGATGCCGAACTTTGGTCGGCTGACCGAGATGATGAGAAAAATTCCTTCAAAAAGGACGTCTCACAACCCGTTCATGAAAAAGATGAACTCGGGTCGGATTCGTTTTCGCACAGAAAATAGATCCAAAATTTGTTGTACTCATCGGACGTTTCCCGGAGTTTGGACGGTCGGATCAAGCTGAAATTTCGAGGGGTGATCGGTATAGGAATTCCGCAGCCGATGAACGGTGGGATTTTCCAATGGATCTCCGAGCTAGATACTGGACACCTCGCCCTAAACTCATCCAGATTCCCGTCCAGATTCAAGAGGGCTCCGGTATATTGGAGATTGCCGGCGATTCCTCCATCGGAACGCGACGAAGTTTTGCAGGGTTGTTGTAGATACAATTCCGCACAATTCCACTGAAGCAATCGTCAAAGCGACGGTCGGGGAAACAGGGACGACGAACACAAATTCGATGTCCAGAAAAAACTGCAATCTGCAGACGAGCCATCGATCCTTCTGTCGATCCCACAGCGGAATTCTCAATGAAAGCACCAATGTCGGTGTCAAAACCGGCGGATCTCGGGTAGGGGGTCCCGAACTGTGGGTCTTGGATCGATGGGTAATAAGAGACAAGGGAGACGATGTTTACCCAGGTTCGGGCCCTCTCTATGGAGGTAATACCCTACGTCCTGCTTTGCTTGTATTGATGATGATGTATCGAGTACAGAGTTGATCTACCACGAGATCATATGTAGTGGTCTAAACCCAAAGAGCTATGCTCATATGATGATATGATCTATGATGATCTCCTCTTTCCTAATGACTAGCCTGGCCTCGGCTTATATAACACACCAGAGGCCTAGGATAACAAGAGTCCTAGTCGGCTACGTCGGTGGAGAGGAGTCCTTTTCTTGATCACCAAGTCTTGTGGAATCTTCCTCGTATGCATCATGGGCTGCCCGAAGTGGCCCATTAGTGAATCATCATGGGGGTCCTCGGCCCGACCCACTGGTCGGGAGACGACGTGGTGAGTACCCCCTAGTCCAGGACACCGTCACCCTCCGTGGACTCTCGCGACCGTTACCCTTCGTGGGTTGAAGACTCCATAAACGTGGACGTATGATAGCACCACCTATCGGAACCACGGGAAAAATCTTCGTGTCCCTCATGCGTTTGATCTCCCTATCTCAACTCTGTAACACCCTGGATTTTGCCCATTTTTTTTCTTTTGATTTTGGTCTGGATTTGCTTTTCTGTGGCTTCGTGGTCTTGAAACCTGGAGAGATCACCCTCGATTCCTCTCCCCAGTGGCTTGTCATTATCAAAACCAACCCAAGACCTTGTCATTTCCATCTTGGACCAATCCCAGTATTCTTTTTCTTGGGAATATTCATTTTTCTATTAAAGGAATAACCCTGTTTGCCCTGGGTTGTGAAGCAACCCACATTTCCATCATTCCAAAAATTCCCAAATAATTCTCATAAATTGTTTGGGTCATATCTCCCTCAGATATGTCAAAACCTTTCCTTGCCATGTTCAGAAATATCCCACCAATATTCCTTTTCTGATTCTGCCCTAGCTCTCAAGTTGAGAAGCAAGTACCCTTTATATTTGCTTGCTTGCTCTCAAACTTGTTGTGCACTATTTCCTATCCATATCATTGCCACATGTCAAAATTCAACTTCATTTGGCCAGTAAATCTTCCTTGGCTAATTTCCAAAGTTTCTGGTCAACTGGAAGCTTTGTGAAGTAAGTGCTAGCTAGGGGTAACCAAATGAGTTGAAATTTTGCAAGCATCTCCATATGCTCAAATTAACACGATCCACAAGATTTGAGCATCATCATAGCATCTATGTGAGCATACCATCAAATCTTGGCTTCTGGACATATTTTTCTGTTGTGAAGCAACTATATTTTATATTGCTTCATAATTGCTGAAAATTTACCAGAGCATTCTCCTACCCATATAACCTATCTCCACAAAATTTGGGCTCATTTTATCTAGCCATTTCTCCTCAGCTATTTTTCTAAGATTCCGATCAGTGGGATGCTGTGTGAAGGAAGTACCACTTTGGTTTATCCAAATGGTATGAAATTTATACAGTGTCTTCAGATGCCAAAATAACTCACCTCCTCCAAATTTCAGCTCAGTCAAATCCAGTATGTGATTGCCACATCAGGATTTGCATTTCTATCCAGTGGAGAGCATTGTACAGCAAGTGCTATATCTGCTTATCCATTTGAGCTGGTTTTTGGCCCACACGTAGTTCTTAGCATGTGATCACTCTCTGGCAAAGACCAATCCCTATCCCTTCTTGTATCTTCCTCACCACGGCACAAACACCTTGTTGTTCCTGAGCAAATCTGCTAGTTGTGGTCATCTCAAGCTCTACTATGCCTGTTTCTTTCCTCTTTGGCCTTCTCCTTCGAATGACCACTCCTCCTGACAAGATTAGGCCGGCCAGGGTGCACCGCGTGCGCCTGTTCACGCGGTGACCGCGTGGCTGGCATGCACGTCCACGCGCTCTGACAAACCGCGGCGCTGTGCTCGTCGGTTTCCTCCTCTCCTTCGACACCTAGCCGTGTCTAGGGGCTTCCCCTCAACGTCGTCTTCCTCCTGGACCCCTCTCCCCCTCTCGTGTACCCTCCTACGCGGTGCGGCAGCCGAACCCGTGACCTGCAGCCGCGGTCGCCGCCGTGTCCGGTTGCCGGAGCTCTCCCGAGCCTTCCCGAGCTCGCCTGAGACCTCTCTGCTCCCCCGTGAGTCCTCTGGACACCTCTCCCCTCCTCCATGAGTGTTCCTGAAGCTCCGACGCGTGGCGCACGCGTCGCCGCGTCCGTGCCCGAGCCCTGCGCCGTCCTGGCTATATAAAGCCACCCGAGCCCCTCTCGAGCTCATCAGCGCACTCACCACTCTCCTCTACCCCTACCTAGCCACCTGCCCGAGCCCGAGGAGCTCTCACCACCTCCAATTGCCGCCATGGCCGCCGCCCTTCACCGCCTAAATTGGCTCCGAGCCGAGCTCCTCCTCCACCCCTGACATCTCCAGCAACTCCCCTTCACGCCGGCGCTCCTCTCCATCCACTCCTCCTGCCGCCGGAGTGCCCTGTGGCCGCGCCCCCATCGGTCGGCCGCCGCCTCCCCAGCTCTCTGATGCCGTGAGCCGCCGTTGCTCTGCCCCTCTCCAGCGTCTGCTGCTGCTCCAGGCGGGACCAGCGCCTCCTTCTGCGCCCGCCGGTGGCTTCGCCCCTGCCGGAGGTGGCCGGAGCCGCCGGGGGACGTCGCCGGCGCCGTGGCCCTCCCCTGCCTCCTCTGTTTCTGGTCGGGGGAGCGAGGAAGAAGACGACGCCCAGGCCAGGAGGGCCCCACCTCCCGCGGACCCCACCTGGCAGCCGCACGGGCGTTGACCCAGCCCTGCTGACGAGGATAAGTGGAAACATATTTCCACAAATACGCTTTCACTTTCA
The DNA here is from genome assembly GCA_039707655.1 of Elymus sibiricus. Classification (NCBI taxonomy): domain Eukaryota; kingdom Viridiplantae; phylum Streptophyta; class Magnoliopsida; order Poales; family Poaceae; genus Elymus; species Elymus sibiricus. The sequence continues at coordinate 346,003,271 of CM077671.1, forward strand.
GAAAACGTATTTCCCAGAAAGCGTTTTCTGTTTTGCAGCCAGGGGCTTATTTGTGGATATTCTTTTTACAAATGGGTCCCTGACATTCAACTGGCTATATCTTTTCATCCGTAACTCCGATCGAGGTGATTCCAAAGCCCACGTCTTCGTCTCGTCGAGTCCGTCACGTTGGTACCATTTTCATTATGTGTTCACACATTGAAAATGACCATTTTGCCCTTGCCCGTAAACAGCCCCCTCCGAGAGAGAACTGTTTCCGGCAATCGTTCCCGCGGACTTTCTGCACTTCTTCCCGGAGGATCCCTCATTCCCAGGCAAGCCACGATAGCCACTTGCATGATAGCCTTGCAGTAGCCATGGTTTTCCACTTAAATATTTAAATACTTTGCACAAGTTAATATTTTTGCGATTGCTTTATAACTGCTTGTGAATCCATGCTTATCTGTATACCATGATCGTTTGCATCTAGTTGGTTAAGTGATTACTCACTACTATTATTATCATGTTGATATCATGCTCATTTGCATAGTTACTTTATCATGTTGTCATGACTCAGCTCATTTACATTCAAGTTAAACCGGATGTTAATCGAACTTGAACACCTATTGGCTGAGTCATAGTGCGCCACCGAATCGAGCTCACCAGTGCAACCACACTTGCCCGGATGGGGCGGCCCTAATTCGGTCTATTGTCATGCCTCTCGCTGGTACCTCCAACCAGGGAAGGTTATGAGTGCGTGCTACCCTGATCAGGTAGGCGGCTATAACCTTGTGAACCCAGTTTTGGTATTGAGCTCAGGTCCCCGTTTGGGACAGTTTTGTTTGGCCACGACGGTGGCAGGTGTCAGAAGGACACAGGGGTCACCCATGACATAGCCCAAAGGGGAGTTTGTCGGAGTGGCCGGGAGAGTGCCATGCAATAGATTGGGTTTTGTCGGAACATCGTTGGTCCACCCGAATGGGAGCACGAGGCCATGAGTTCCGTGGTGTGGGTACAATGTACTAACCTCTGCAGAGTGTATGATCTATCGATAGCCGCGTCCTCGGTCATGGGCACAGTTCATAGTAGGACACACTATGGGTCAACGGTATAATACTCTTGCTTATAACAACCCCGTTCGATGAGAAAGAAGATGGTTGATCTTTATGTGATCGCGAGAGGATCACCGTGGTATCGAGGATACCGATGTTGGTTGATCGTGATCACGAGAGGATCACTGTGGTATCATGGATACCGGATTTGGTTGATGGTGTTATGTGGTGATCTCGAGTAAAGACCAAGCTCCTTGTGATCATGTTGTCACTACGGTATTGTAATACCAAGTTTGGTTGGTCCCGAGGTTATCATGTGGCACACTCGAGGGTAAGTTCTTACATGTGGTGGTTACGAGGTAACCCCGGAACAGAGTAAGTTGCATCATGATGGTTTTAACCTGTTGCATGCAGTGTCATCATGCCCATATGCCATATCGTTCTAGCATCATCATGTTTACACCTACTTAACCTGTAAATGCCATGCTGTTGCTTGTCTTGATTGCTTTGGTTGCTGTGAGCTTGCGAGTACATTCAAAGTACTCACCTGGCGTGTCATGCCAGTTTGCAGGTCATGCCATGATTGCTTGCTTGTTAAGGATTCCGAGTATGCGAGCTAGGATAAGCGTTCCAGCCAGAGTCCCTGCGGAGTGGAGTCCATCACCGCAGTCGTCGCTCCGCTGCCGAGGGTTACTCTGATTCCTCGGGTTGTTCCGCTGTTAGTATAGAGCCACCCTTGGCAGGCGTAGTGTCGCCGTGCCGATGTAATCCATGTACCCTTGTAACCTTATCCATAGTAATAAAGAGCTGATTTGTTCTATGCCAACAGTGCCGTATTCCGGAAGACTTGTCTCTGGGCTGGAATACGGGGCGTTCCGGTTTCCTCTGAGTCGGGGTGCCACAAACTCCTTACTTCCATGTGCAATGTCTTTATTTTCCGCTGCCATACTTGTTGACTTGCATGTGTAGGGTGTGCTAGACTTGCTATAATTGCTAAAATCTGCCAACCAATTAACTTGGGAAAAGGTTAGGTTCTAATTCTTGCAAGTATTCTATTCACCCCCCCTCTAGACACACACTTCTAGTGATCCTACAGACACCTTCCCTTTCAATGTAAATTTAATGATAATGAAACCTTGGCTTCTTATGCTAAAGGTATTTATGATTACTATGATGTGGAACGAATTGAATAATTTGTTGCTTTTAAAGGAGCTTATGAAATTGCTTCTTTGCTTGAAAAGTATGATGATGATGTTCCTTACGAATCTAAAAATCTTGCCATACTTAAATATTTCTATGATAATTATGAATACAATGCTGATATTATTGAATTTTTTGAGAGAATGTCCGCTGCCTTGGAAGAGACTAATATTTTGTAGGGACCTATGGAAGAAGAAGTTGCTGAAATTGTGAGCTCATTAGATGAAAAAGATGAGGAGGAGAGCGAAGAACAAAAGGAGGAAGAGCAGATTAGCTACCCGTGCCCACCTTCTAATGAGAGTAACTCTTCAACTCATACACTGTTTAATTTCCCTTCGCACATACCGAAGGATGAATGCCATGATGAATGCTATGATGATTGCTATGATCCCTTGGATTCTTTTGAAATATCCCTTTTTGATGAACTTGATGCTTGCTATGCTTGTGGCCATGATGCCAATATAAATTATGCTTATGAAGATGAACTTGCTATAGTTCCTTATGTTAAGCATGAAATTGTTGCTATTGCACCCACACATGATAGTCCTATTATCTTTTTGAATTCTCCTAACTACACTATATCGGAGAAGTTTGCTCTTATTAAGGATTATATAGATGGGTTGCGTTTAGCTACTACAAATGAAGATTTTAATGAATATAATATGCATGTGCTTGCTGCTCCTACTTGCAATTATTATGAGAGAGGAACTACATCTCCACCTCTTTATGTTTCCAATACTATGAAATTGCAAGAAACTGTTTATACTATGCATTGGCCTTTACTTAATGTGCATGAATTGTTCTTGTATGACATGCCGATGCATAGGAAGAGAGTTAGACTTCTTTGTCACATGATATATATCACTTTGTGCTCACTACAAAATTACAAATCGTTGTTGATTAAAATTGGCTTTGATATACCTTGGGATCCGGGTGGATCCATTACTTGAGCACTTTATGCCTAGCTTAATGGGTTTAAAGAAAGCGCTGCCAGGGAGACAACCTGGAAGTTTTAGAGAGTCATTTATTTCTTATGTGTGATTTTATAAAGTTTAAAAAACAAAAAATATATAGGGGGTAACCTAAAACTTCACAAAAGGAAAGGTGAAAGTGAGAGAGATGATGAGCACCGTTGAAGTGGGGGACGTCCTTGAACTTTTGTTCATGCGCATAGAAACTTTGTGAATCTTGAATCACGGAAACTTTTCCAACAAAAATAATTATACCCTTGTACAAATCCATTGTATTATAAAAATAATGTGCCAAGATTTGCCTTTAGGATGATTAGATTGCTTGTTGGTATGTGCGGTGTAAAAACAGAAACTTTGGCTGTAGTGCATGAATTTTAATTTTTTACTGGAACGTCAAAAGTTTCTGAAATTTTTACACAGTATTTCTATACATTTTTTTTAATTTGTCATAATTTTTCAGAATTTTTGGAGTTACAAAAGTATGGTCAAAGTTCAGATTACTACAGACTGTCTTGTTTAAGACAGATTCTGTTTTTGATGCATTGTTTTGCTTGTTTTGATGAAACTATCGATTTTATCGGTGGTGTAAGCCATAGAAAAGTTATAATACAGCAGGGATAATGCAAATATAAAATATGAATTGGTTTGCAACAGTACTTAAAGTAGTATTTTGCTTTATTATACTAACGGATCTTACCAGTCTTCTGTTAAGTTTTGTGTGGATGAAGTGTTCGAAGATCGAGGAGGTCTCGATCTGAGGAGAACAAGGAGAGGCAAGAGTTCAAGCTTGGGGATGCCCAAGGCACCCCAAGTAAATATCCAAGGAGACTCAAGCGTCTAAGCTTGGGGATGCCCCGGAAGGCATCCCATCTTTCTTCAACAAGTATCGGTATGTTTTCAGATTCGTTTCATTCATGTGATATGTGCAAATCTTGGAGCGTCTTTTGCGTTTAGTTTATGCACCATGCTGGTATGAGATAGTCCATGGTTGATTTATAGAATGCTCATTGCACTTCACTTATATCTTTTGAGTATGGCTTTATAGAATGCTTCATGTGCTTCACTTATATCATTTGAAGTTTGGATTGCCTGTTTCTCTTCACATAGAAAACCGTTATTCATAGAATGCTCTTTTACTTCGCTTATATTTATTAGAGCATGGTCTTTTGTAGAAAGAATTAAACTCTCTTTCTTCACTTATATCTATTTAGAGAGTCAACAGGAATTGGTCATTCACATGGTTAGTCATAAAATCCTACATAAAACTTAGGGATCACTGAATATGATACGTTTGATTCCTTGCAATAGTTTTGCGATATAGAGATGATAATATGTGGGAGGTACTAGTGGATGATCGTGTTTAGTAAGATATTGGTGTTAAGGTTTGTGATGCCCGAAGCATGCACGTATAGTCTCCCGTTATGCTAGGAAGTTGGAGCACAATTTATTCTTGATTGTCTATCTTTGTGTGAAGGTCGGGGGCGCACGATGGTTAACTCCTACCAACCTCCCCCCTAGGAGCATGCGTAGTAATACTTTGCTTCGAGAGAGCTAATAAAACTTTTGCAATAAGTATGTGAGTTCTTTATGACTATTTTGAGTCCATGGATTATACGCACTCTTACCTTTCCGCAATTTGCTAGCCTCTACGGTACCGTGCATTGCCCTTTCTCACCTCGAGAGTCGGTGTAAACTTCGCCGATGCATCCAAACCCCATGATATGATACGCTCTATCACACATAAGCCTTATTATATCTTCCTCAAAATAGCCACCATACCTACCTATTATGGCATTTCCATAGCCATTCCGAGATATACTGCCATGCAACTTCCACCGCCTCCGTTTTGATGACTTGAGCATTCATTGTCATATTGCATTACATGATCGTAAGATAGCTAGCATGATGTTTTCATGGCTTGCCCGTTTTTTTATATCTTTGCTATGCTAGATTATTGCATTCATATAGGGTCATACTTTGTTCTACTATCGTTATAGTATTGAGTTGTAAGTAAATAGAAGTGTGATGATCATCATTATTAATTTTTAGAGCATGCCCCAGTGATGAAAGGATGATGGAAACTATGATTCCCCCACAACTCGGGATGAGGCTCCGGACAAAGAAAAAAAAAGAAAAAAAAGAAAGAAAAAAAATGAAAAAAAAAGAAAGAAGTAGAAGGGGCATGCTAATTCCACACTTGTGCTTCAAAGTAGCACCATGTTTTTCATATAGAGAGTCTCATGTGTTGTCACTTTCATATACTAGTGGGATTTTTTCATATAGTTAGATGCATACCCACTTAGTTTTCATATTGAGCTTTCATACACTTATAGCTCTTAGTGCATCTGTTGTATGGCAATCCCTACTCCTCGCATTGATATCTATTGATGGGCATCTCCATAGCCCGTTGATATGTTGAGTTGATGCGAGACTTTCTTCTCTACTTTTACCCCTTTGAAACCTATCACCATATTCTATTCCACCCATAGTGCTATATCCATGGCTTGCGCTCATGTATTGCGTGAGAGTTGAAAATGCTGAAGCGCGTTAAAAAGTATGAACCAATTGCTTGGCTGATAGCAGGGTAGTACATGATTTATACTTTGTGTTAAGAAGACAGAGCATGACAAGGCTATATAATTTTGTAGGGATAGCGTTCTTTAGCCTTGATATTTTGAAAGACATGATTGTTTGTTGGGATGCCTGAGTATTAATGTCTTTATGTCAAAACTAGACTATTGCTTTGAATCACTTGTGTCTTAATATTCATGCCATGATTAGATATATGATCAAGATTATGCTAGGTAGCATTCCAACTCAAAAATTATCTTTTTTATCATTTACCTACTCGAGGACGAGCAGGAATTAAGCTTGGGGATGCTGATACGTCTCCATTGTATCTATAATTTTTGATTGTTTCATGCAAATATTATACAACTTTCACATATTTTGGCAACATTTTATATGATTTATTGGACTAACCTATTGATCCAGTGCCCAGTGCCAGTTCCTATTTGTTGCATGTTTTTTGTTTCGCAGAATATCCATATCAAACAAAGTCCAAACGCGATAAAAATTTACGGAGTTTTTTTTGGAATATTTGTGAATTTTGAGAAGTGGAATCAACGCAATCGGAGGCCCACAGCCCCCCACAAGATACCAGGGCGCGACCAGGGGGCCAGGCGCGCCCTGGTGGGTTGTGCTCACCTCGTATGTCGGTTGGAGGTCTCCTTTGGTCACAAGGAAGCTAATTTTTAGATAAAAATCCCCTCAAAATTTCAGCCCGATCGGAGTTACGAATCTCCGGGAATATAAGAAACAGTTTTCGGCCAGAAAATGGGAACGCAAAACAGAAGAGAACAGAGAGGGATATCCAATCTAGGAGGGGCTCCTGCCCCTCCGCCGCCATGGAGGCCATGGACCAGAGGGGGAACTCTCCTCCCATCTAAGGGGAGGCCAAGGAAGAAGAAGAAGGAGGGGGGCTCTCTCCCGGTGGTGCCGGAACGCCGCCGGGGCAATCATCGTGACGGCGATCTACATCAACAATCTTGCCGCCGTCAACACCAACTCTCTCCCCCTCTATGCAGCGGTGTAACACCTCTATTCCCCGCTGTAATCTCTACTTAAACATGGTGCTCAACTCCATATATTATTTCCCAATGATATTTGGCTATCCTATGATGTTTGAGTAGATCTCTTTTGTCCTATGGGTTAATTGTGGTATGATGTTATGGATGTGAGTTGTATGTTGATATGGTGCTGTCCTATGGTGCCCTCCGTGTTGCGCAAACGTGAGGGATCCCCGTTGTAGGGTGTTGCAATATGTTCATGATTTGCCTATAGTGGGTGGCGTGAGTGACAGAAGCACAGACCCGAGTAGGTGGGTTATGGCATATGGGAGTAAAGAGGACTTGATACTTAATGCTATGGTTGGGTTTTACCTTAATGATCTTTAGTAGTTGCGGATGCTTGCTAGAGTTCCAATCATAAGTGCATATGATCCAAGTAGAGAAAGTATGTTAGCTCATGCCTCTCCCTCATTGCATATAACAAGTATCTATCGTATCATATTCAATTGCCTAGGGACAATCTTTCTCTTGCGTTACACAAAAAGCTTGCTACAAAACAATTTACTTTTATTGTTCTTTTATTAAAACAGCACCTAACTTTTATTTCCACGTTCTTTATTATCTTGCAAAGTACTTCTAGTTTTATTCCTGCAAAATAGTTTCATACTTGTTCTAGGTAAAGCAAGCATTAGCGTGCGTAGAGTTGTATCGGTGGTCGATAGAACTTGAGGGAATATTTGTTCTACCTTTTAGCTCCTCGTTGGGTTCGGCACTCTTACTTATCGAAAAAGGCTACAAACGATCCCCTACACTTGTGGGTTATCAAGTATCTTTATACAAATTCCTCAGGCTGTCCTAATTTTTTAGAGTTTTTGGAGTTACATAAGTATAGGTTCTCTACAGATTATTACAGACTGTTCTGTTTTAGACAGATTCTGTTTTGCTTGCATAGTTTGCTTGTTTCGATGATGCTATGGATTGTATCGGGGGGTATAAGCCATGGAGAAGTTAGAATACAGTACCTTATGCAATAATAAAATAAGAATCAATTTATAACAGTACCAAAATATTTGATATGTTTACTATACTAACGGATCTCACGAAGGTTTCTGTTGAGTTTTGTGTGTTGAAGTTTTCAAGTTTTGGGTGCTATCACGATGGATGAAGTAATAAGGAGCGGCAAGAGCCTAAGCTTGGGGATGCCCAAGGCACCCCAAGGTAATATTCTAGGAAGACTCAAGCGTCTAAGCTTGGGGATGCCCAGGAAGGCATCCCCTCTTTCGTCTCAATCCATCGGTATGTCACTTGGAGCTATATTATTCATCACATGATATGAGTTTTGCTTGGAGCGTTTGCTTTAGTTTGCTTTTGCGTTAGTTTTCCACAATCATTGTTTGCTGGACACACCCACTTGAGAGAGACACAAGATCACCATGATTTATTAGAATACTCTTTGCGCTTCACTTATATCTTTTGAGCTTAGCAGTTGCTCTAATACTTCACTTATATCTTTTAGAGCACGATGCCGCATAAATTTTAAAGAAATAAGTGCACTCTGGTTCTTCACTTATACTTGTTTGAGAGTTAATAAATAGTGATGGTAATTTGCATGGATTATAAGACTAGTCCAAAAATAATAGGTATTCAAGGAGTGCATAATCAAAACCTTCATGTAGCACATAAAAGAGAAATTTTGAGTTAACGATATTAATGCGGTAATGTGAAAGGGCATGAGTGCATGATCATTGATTAATAAGAATATCATAAATTAGAGGGAGTTAACTTGTTGTTCATCTAAACATTTTTTATTGCATGGTGATGATGTGTGAGCATTCTTATTCCTCGTTTAAATCCTAGTGTTGTTTAAGTCGGAGGCGCGGGATGGTTAACTCCTCCCAACCTCCTCCCTAGGGGCATGCGAGTAGTACTTTTCTTCGAGAGAGCTAATAAAACCTTGCAATAAGTATGTGATTTCTTTATGACTAATGTGAATCCATGGATGTACGCACTCTCATCACCTCATATTTGCTAGCCTCTTCGGTACCGTGCATTGCCCATTCTCACCTCGAGGATTGGTGCAACCTTCGCCGGTGCATCCAAAACCCGTGACATGATACGCTTTGTTGCACATAAGCCTCATTATATCTTCCTCAAAACAGCCACCATACCTAGCTATTATGGCATTTCCATAGCCATTCCGAGATATATTGACATGCAACTTCCACCGTTACATCATATTTACATCATATGACTAGTACTTCCATTGTCATATTGCTTTGCATGGTCATATAAGCTGACATAGTATTTGTGGCAAAGCCACCGTTCATCATTTTTTATACATGTTATGCTTGATCATTGCACATCCTGGTCCACTGCCAGAGGCATTCATATAGAGTCATACTATAATTTTTCATGTTGAGTTGTACGTAAATAAAAGTGTGATGATCATCATTATTAGGGCACAATCTCAATGAGGAAATTATGATGGAGACAATGATTCCCCCACAAGTTGGGATGAGACTCCGGACGAAAAATAAAAGAAAAGAAAAAAAGGAAAAAAGAGAAAGAAAGAATGAAAGAAAAAGGAAAAAGTTGAAAAAGAAAAAGAAAAAATGAGGGAAAAGAGAGAAGGGACAGTGCTACTACCTCTTTTTCCACACTTGTGCCTCAAAGTGGCACCATGTTCTTCATATAGAGAGTCTCTTGTTTTGTCATTTTCATATGCTAGTGAGAATTTTTCATTATAGAACTTGGCTTGTATGTTCCGACGACGGGCTTCCTCAAATGCCCGAGGTCTTCATGAGCAAACAAGTTGGATGCACACCCACTTAACTTCAGTTGAGCTTTCATACACTTATATCTCTAGTTCATCCATTGCATGGCAATCCCTACTCCTCGCATTGATATCTATTGATGGGCATCTCCATAGCTCGTTGATACGCCTAGTTGATGCGAGACTTTCTTCTTCACTTTTACCCCTTTGAAACCTACCACCACATTCTATTCCACCTTTATGCTATATTCATGGTTCACACTCATATATTGCGTGAGTAATAAAAAAGTTGAAGCGCGTTAATAAGTACGATCCAGTTGCCTGATTTAACATCGTGGTGCTTGACATTTGTATTTATGTGGTGAAGACGGAGCCATGCCATGCTAATATGATAAAATGAATAGAGGGTGAACATTCTTTAAGTATCGTATATTTTCAAAACTTGATGATTATGTTACTTATGTTTATGAATATTACTATGTTGATGTTTATTAATTCATCGTTTCTCAATGATCATACCTACAATAAATTACCTGTTGGGTAGCATGTCACATCAAAAATTCTGTTTTTATCATTTACCTACTCGAGGACGAGCAGGAATTAAGCTTGGGGATTGAGGGAGTCCTGGACTAAGGGGTCCTCGGGCCGCTGGCCTGTCTCCCAATAGGCCGGCTTGGTGGGCCGCTCTCTGACTATCACAGGAAGGGCCGGATATGCCACGACCCCGTGCTCTAGAAGGAATTCTCGAAGGCGCGTCGTGCACTCCAAGTCAAGATGAGGAAATCGGCATCTCCATCCCCGGAATGAGACCTATCATGTGTAAACCCTAGGTACCCCCCGGTGTCTATATAAACCGGGGAGGTTTTAGATTGTAGGGAAAAAAACTCATCTAGGGTTTTAGCTACTCGATCTCGTGGTAGATCAACTCTCTAACCTTCATACACATCAATATAATCGAGCAGGACGTAGGGTTTTACCTCCATAGGAGGGCCCAAACCTGGGTAAAACATCGTCTCCTTTGTCCCCTGTTACCATTCGATCCTAGACTCACAGTTCGGGACCCCCTACCCGAGATCCGCCGGTTTTGACACCGACATTGGTGCTTTCATTGAGAGTTCCGCTGTGATCGCCAAAGGAATCAATGGCACGCTTAGTCATTAGCGAGGAATTCCGCAACATGGACTCCTTTGTCCCGGGACAGATCTTCGCTTTCGGCAGCGTCGTGCTGCACGCCGACCCGACCGGCCGTCTTGGCCGGGTCGGGACTTTCTCCCCTGATCAAGAGGTCAGATTCGGGAACCTAGAGTTCTCCGTAGACTCTTGGGGCGATCTTTTGCTCACCGGGCTTGCAATCTCATCTGATGCGCCCGAGGACTCCGAGGCCTTGACTTCGGATTTCGCTTTCAACCCCGCCCACGGGACCAACCACGACGACGATCTCGCTTTTAGTCCGGATCCGGTCATAGTACCGGATGGTCGGGGGTTAGCTCCTGCCGAACACACTCCTTGTTCGGACGCACCGGAGGTTAACTCCGAAAGCTCTGTGCAGATGGACCCGATCGAGCTCTTGACACTCAGTGAGGCTCTAGATCGGATCTTATCGATGAAAATCACTGATGACTCAACCCCGATCCACGCTCAGATCGGTCTGAAGGCGGGTCAAGAGGAATTTTTCATCCCACCCACCACCCACTTAGTAGCCACTGTCGAAGACTTAACCGACATGCTGGACTACGCCTCCGAGGAGGCAGAAGACATGGATGAAGAGGATTGCGCTCCCGCCCCCATCAACACCGGGCGATGGACTGCCACCTCTACTTACGATGTCTACATGGTGGATACTCCAGCCGATAAGGGCGATCACACACCCAAAAACAATGGCGATAAATCTGGCGAGGAGCCGTCAAGGCGCCGGAAACTGCGCAAACGGTCAAAGGCAAAAAAGGGAAGGGAAGCCATTGCTGACACCGGGGAAAACGACAGCCCGGAAGATCTCGGCGACCCCGATCTCCCCGAGCATCCGCTAGAGGACCAGGAGAGGCCAGAAGACCAGCGCGACCTCGAGGATCTATACGATTCCGGGGATGACAACTACCTACCCCCTGTCGAGGAGGAGGATAGCCTGGAAGCCGAAGACTTCACCGTCCCCGAAAACCTTGAGGATCAGGAACGGTTCAGGCAACAGCTTATAGCCACTGCCCGAAGCCTAAAGGCAAAAGAACGGCAGCTTAAGGCCGAACAGGACACCCTCAATGATAGATGGACAAGGGTCCTATCAGCCGAGGAAGGGTACGGTACCGGTCTATTGGACCAACCCAAGAGCTATCCACGCCGACGGCTGCTGCCGCAGTTCGACGACGAGGTCTCTAATACACCATCGCCCAAACACACTCCATACGACCAGCCGGACCGCCCTCCCCGAGGACGAGATAGGACGGCTGGCGACGCCGGTTATAGGCCGGCGATACCCCGCAGAAGGGGAAAAGAGCCAATAGAGCCCAAGGACAGGTACGACCTACGACATGACCTGGACTATAGAACAGGCCGCACGAGATCCATCTACGGATCTAGAGGGTACTCCCCCGATAGACGGGACGGGTACCAGCCTCGGCTCGACCACAACAACAGAGGTCGGGAACCAAACCGGGCCAGATCAGGCACCGACTATCGGCGTGACATAGCCCGGGTCAGAGGCGCTGCCCACCCACTGTGCTTCACCGACGAGGTGATGCACCATCAGTTCCCAGAAGGGTTTAAACCTGTGAACATAGAGCAATACGACGGGACAACTGACCCAGCAGTATGGATCGAGGATTTCCTCCTCCACATTCATATGGCACGAGGAGATGATCTCCACGCCATCAAATATCTGCCCCTAAAACCTAAGGGGCCAGCTCGGCACTGGTTAAACAGCCTCCCCGAAAATTCTATCGGGAGTTGGGAGGATCTCGAGGACGCTTTCTGATCTAACTTCCAGGGGACCTATGTCCGACCGCCGGACTCCTCCGACCTAAGCAATGTTGTCCAGAAGGCAGGCGAATCGGCTCGACAATTCTGGAATCGGTTCTTGACCAAGAAGAACCAGATTGTCGATTGCCCAGATGCCGAGGCAATAGCCTCCTTCCGGCACAATATTCGGGACGAATGGCTGGCTCGCCAGCTCGGTCAGGACAAGCCTAGGACTATGTCCGCCCTTACATCACTCATGACTCGCTTTTGCGCGGGCGAGGATAACTGGTTAGCTAGACGAAGCCACAACCCCGAAGACCCCGGCACCTCTGAAGTCCGGGATGGAAACGGCAAACCTCGACGCAACAAAAGTAAACGCCGGCACAACAACGGTGATGCCGACGACACGGCTGTTAACGCCGGTTTCCGCAACCCCCAATCCGGGCAGCGGAAGAAGCCTTCTAAAGGCAATCGTGACGGACCTACCCCGCTGGACAAGATCATGGATAGGCCCTGCCAGATCCACGGCACTCAAGACAAACCCGCCACCCACACCAACCGTAACAGTTGGGTGTTCAAACAAGCTGGCAAACTCGCAGCCGAAGAGCAAGGCAAGGGCCCACGCAGCGAGGACGATGACGAGCCCCGCGGTCCGATCAATGGAGGACAGAAGCAGTTCCCTCCGGAGGTAAAGACTGTGAACATGATATACGCCACTCATATACCTAAAAAGGAGAGGAAGCGCGCCCTTCGAGAGGTCTACGCCGTAGAGCCTGTAGCCCCGAAGTTCAACCCATGGTCGGCGTACCCGATCACCTTCGATCGACGAGACCATCCGACCAGTATCCGTCATGGGGGTTCGGCGGCCCTCGTCCTAGACACCATTATCGATGGGTATCACCTCATTAAAGTCCTAATGGACGGAGGAAGTAGCCTCAATCTGATTTACTCAGACACGGTGAAAAAGATGGGTATAGATCCATCAAGGATCAAGCCCAGCAACAGTACCTTTAAAGGAGTGATCCCAGGCGTCGAAGCCCGGTGCACGGGCTCTGTTAGCCTGGAAGTAGTGTTCGGTTCGCCGGACAACTTCCGCGGCGAGGACTTGATCTTCGACATTGTCCCCTTTCGCAGCGGTTATCACGCCCTGCTGGGCCGCACAGCGTTCGCTCACTTTAATGCCGTCCCACACTACGCATACCTCAAGCTCAAGATGCCCGGGCCCAAGGGTGTCATTACTGTCAACGGCAACACAGAGCGTTCCCTCCGAACTGAGGAACATGCATTGGCCCTGGCGGCCGAATTCCATTACAATGACGATCGGCAAACATCGAAATCTGCCATAAAGGCACGTAAGGCTGACAAACGAGCTCGGTCTCAGTCTGAACTCCCGGAATCTTATTCTCCCCAGAAATAGGGACACGCTCCTCACTGCGCAGCCCTAGTGCCCGTCAAACATGTGCCAAGACGGCACAACTTTGCACTCAAAATTCCGTGGGCAGCAGTGAGGGACAACTATCAAAGGGAAAGTGTTCGGCTGGACCGAACTACTGCCAGTACATGTCCTCGGACATACCACATGTACCATCAAGGACCTGCTAAAGCGTAAAGCTCATCCATACTTCGGCGACTTCTCAAGATCTTCTTCCCAAGTTCCGTTCGCCGACACCATCACCCTTAAAGGAATACAACTCCCTAGGAGGCGCAGGAGCGGACATGCGGCTCGGCACATCGAGGTCGTCAAGCCACCCATCGAAGACCCCTGGTACAACCCCTCCTTTGTAAACTTTATATTTCCTCGTCAAATACCTATAAACAGTGGCTTCGGCAATTTGAGTTATAAGAATTAATGAGCAAATAATAGACCATTGTACATGGCTTCTTCGCTGTATTTTATGCTACATGCTCTGTTCTTCCCTCATCAACGCTTCTTGCGAAACTATTCGGTATACATTACGATGCAACCGGCTAATAGACCGGGGGATTGAATTTAAAATATCACCCTAAGCATCACCCCGACACAATTGATCGTGTGTTCGGCGTCTTGGATTTTGCTTTATATGCATCGGATCCGAACTATGTCTTGGGTCAATAGTTGGGTTGCCCGGCTCCTGTGTTTGCACTTTTACGTTCCGCTCGTTCGGCTAAAAGGGCAAAGGGAGAACCACTGCGATTGTTCTTCTAGCTCGCCTGGTCAAGCACCTCAGGGGAGAAAGCCGAAAACTGACTGTCATAGTAAGCGAGAACCGGTCTGCAAATCCGAGCATAAGTGTCATACTAAAAAAATCGATAGAGGTTATTCTGTGTCATACGATGGGTTTCGTACTTGTACGAGCCATGTGATGCTGGCTTAAGCCTCGGTATATCCGAACATCACAAAACACTGGGGGCTAGTCATCAGCCCCCGCATTTTTTCCTACGGCTAAGTGAAAGCAATAAAACATCATAGTCCGATTGCCTTGTTCCCCTCGCACTACCACCTTCGGGCACCGATACCTCGGCTAAGGGTCACACTGCGGAGGCAGAAACACCTCGCGTAGTATCTACGTGGGGCTGAAGCCGACGACTCACAACTTTCAGATAAAACGGCCACATAGGAGTCACAATAAATACAAAACTCAAAAAGACATGATAAACCATGCAGCCTCATTATAAAGCGTTAACAGTCTTCGAACATATTACAACGCGCTCATTCATAAAACACATCCTTAGAGAATTGGGCCTCTATCGCCCGAGCACCCTCCATCACTGTGGAGAAGTATAGCTCGGGGCGCCTATGCCCCTTTCCAGGGGGCGGAGGTGCGGTGGCCATCTCGGTCGGCTTAAGCTTCGGCCAGTGCACCATGGTCTTTGCAAAGGCCATTCGAGCTCCCTCGATGCATGTAGAACGCTTTAGCGCGTCAATCCGAGGCGCAGCATCGCACATTTTTCACACCAAGCCGAAGTAACTTCTCGGCAACGGCTCTTCAGGCCACAGCCGGATGCAGACATCCTTCATGGCCGGCTCCACCATCCTGTGCAGCTCCATCAGTTGCTTCATCTGCTCGATCAGAAGAGGAGAACGCTCGGGGGACTCAAACTGTGCCCAGAATAGCCGAGCCTCGTCATCCTCCTCCCGCGAAGCATAGAACTTGTTCGCGTCCGCAGCACTCTTCTGGAGATCCGCACAGACGCCTGAGGAACGCCACACCTGGGTGGGCAAAGCAAACCTGCTACCACCAAAGGCGCATTGTAGTGAATACGGCTTACCATCTGTGACAGCGTTGACTTGGCGAACCTCTTCTTCAAAGGACCGCCTGTCCACCCGCTCCTTTTGGAGCTCGGATTTCAGTGCGGATAGCTCGGTGGCTTGCTCTTTGCCTTTCTGCTCAAGGGCCTCGCACTTCGTGCTGGCATCCTTGAGCTCCTGTTGCACCTCCTCCAACCGGGCCTCATTCTTATCGCTCGCAGCTTTTAATGCGGATAGCGCGGCTGCTGCTTGTTCGGCCGCCGCCTTCTCATCCGCGGCCGCTTGCTTCATCTTTTTTAGCTCGGCCTTGAGGTTCTCGACCTCCGCAGCCGAAGCTGTGTTAGCAGTAAATGAGTCATTACACTGGGTTAAGAGTCTGGATTAATAACGATAGATAGCCCGGATATTTTAATTCGACTTACCTTGCGCCTCGTCGAACCTCTTATTCAGGCGGTCGAGCTCCTCATCGGAGCTCTTGAGCTTCCGATTTAGCTCGGCAAGCTCCGCAGCGTTGATGGCCGCCGCCGACGACGAGGCCTGCAAAAAATAAATTGTACAATATCAAGTTATGTCGGTTCAAACCCCCAAACTGTTAAGAATATGACCCTGTGCTTGGTCCTCTTAAGGGCTTTAAGAACAGTACGGGACAAATGGTGCCTTATGCATCGTTGGTCACTCCGGGGTATTTGACCCCCGGGTGGGTTTTTGCAAACCCACCCAGGGCTCGGGGGCTACTGCATATATAAAGATAGCGCAAACTTAATAAAATTAAACTTTTCAGGAAAAGGGTATTACGTGGCTCACCTTGAAGCCCGTCAAAAGACCATTGAAGGCCTCTTTCAGTCCGTTGTCAATGGACTGAATACCTTGCAAAACCGCACCCATAAGAGTACGGTGATCCTCGGAGATGGAGGCGCTTGATAAAGCCTCCTCCATCATGACCGGCCACCCAGTCATGGGTGGCACCGGTGGTGACCGGCCAACCCGATCTCTGATGGGGGATTCAGCCGGTAGCTCCGGAGGCACAGTGCCCTCCGGAGATGTCCTCAGAGGGGACTGGACAGTATTTCGTCCCCCCTCCTCAGCAGCCAGGGGAGCTTCCCCCTCCTGGTCTTCGGCGGTCGAGGCGTTAGCCTCGGCCATAACATCGTCACCCCCATCGCCGGTGTTCGGCACCACAGGAGCCGGGCGGGATGACACATCCGCGGCCTCCTTCGCGGCCCCTGGAGGTGTGGGGTGCGACGTAGTCCCGCTCTCTGCTAGCTCGGCGGGTGGAGACTCCCCGTTCGATATTTTCTCGGTGGGGAGAACATGCGGTGGGCTGTAGATTAAAAGGCATTCGTCCATTTAGAACATTAAAAACTTCACATAAACGACCCAGGGAGTCTTCGGATTCGTACCTTTGGGCCGGGGGCTTGACCCTTAGGTTCCTTCGGGGAACCCTCTCAAAGTCCTCGGACTCAGCGTCGGAGTCCGAGCTGTCGTCGGCCAGGATTAACCTCGGCCTACGCGCCCTCTTCTGGGCAGGAGGAGGTAGATCCTCCGCGGCGTCCTGCGACGCCGCCCTCTTTCTTGTAAGGGGGGAATCGCCTTCCCCCCCGTCCTCGTGCTCTTCCTCATGAGTAGAGGAGGCATGGGTTTCCTCGGACATAGTGTCCGGCGGGTCCCTTGTGCGGAGGCCTTCTCGGTTTTTCTTCTTTTCTTTCTTCTCCGGCGCTGTGTACGGCGCAACGACGAGCATCGCCGTCAGCAGATCTGACCCGGGCCTTCGGGCTGTGGGGCCGGGCAGTCCATTTTGACGGCCTTGCTGAGCCACTTCTGTAAAGATGAGAGGGAGGTTGTTCAGCTCTTGTCAAACAACAGGGCTGGAGTATCAAGATAATATCATACCTGGGTAGGAGGGTTATCGGCGCTTAAGCCCGAGTCCTCCTCCTTGGCTGGCCAGCTCTTCTGGGGCTTGAATAATGCCTTCCACAACTTCTGGTGGGTAGTGCGGAAGAATCCTTGCACCGTAGGCTGGTCCTCGAGCTGATAGGCCCACATTGGGGAGGCCCGGCGCTGGCAGGGAAGAAGGCGGCGGTGGAGCATGACCTGGACAACATTGACCAGCTCGACCTTGGCCGCGATCACCGAGGAAATTCGCTTCTGCAGTGATTTCACCTCTGCGTCCGACCCCCAATCAAGGCCCTTCTTGAGCCACGAGGCTAACCTCGCAGGGGGTCCAGATCTAAACTCGGCAGGTGACGCCCATCCCTCGTCCCTTGGTTCGGTGATGTAGAACCATTCCTTCTGCCAGATCTTGATTGTATCGATGAAGGTGCCGGCCGACCACTCGACGCGGGGGAGCTTACTGATTTCCGCCCCTCCGCAGTCCGCGTGCTCACCCGCGACTATCTTCGGCTTGACATTGAAAACCTTGAGCCACAGGCCGAAGTGCGGCTCGACCCGCAGGAAGGCTTCACAAAGAATGATGAAAGCCGAAATATGCATGAAGGAGTTTGGGGGAAGATCGTGGAAATCCAGCCCGTAGAAAAACATGAGGCCCCTAACAAAGGGGTGGAGCGGAAAGCCTAGTCCCCGGAGGAAGTGGGGGACGAATACCACCCTCTCGCCTGGCCTAGGGGTGGGGACGACCTGGTTCGCTTCTGGAGCGCGGTGGAAGACGTTGGCGGGGAGGTAGCCGGCGAGCTTTAACTCCCGGATATCCTTGTCGGTGACCGTGGAGGCCTCCCACTTGCCCATAGAGCCTGAACCCGCCATGGCTAAGCTCAGAGGAGAGATTGAGGGAGAACTGGATCTGGGCTCCTGGAGCTTGGGAAGATTGAGGAAGCGAGGGATGCGAATGGGAAGCGTGAATAGGCCTCGGTTTTTTTTCCTTTTATAAGGCGTGACGCCGATGAGCTTCCCTCTACCGCGCCGCGAGCCTCTCCGCTTCCCGAGATATCCGTGCCGTTATGCACGCGTGAGAAAACCTACGGCGTTAATCATATCCCGTGTGAAACGGAGCACGATCTGTACATTGATGAGTCGTGCCAATGTAAAAACGGCCTCGAACCGTGAATCAAGTTTCCATAACTGGTTCAGTGGTCGTGATAGGCTGTGGCCCTTCGTCAAAAGGGCTGACAGGGAACACTGTTTACATTTTAACGTTTTGCCTTTGGGGCTAAGCGACTTATGGTGTCCGGACGATCGTATGATCGGAAAAATTATGCGTCATCGGAAGCCGGACCAGTCTCAGCCGATCATTAATGGGAAGAAGAACTCACCCCGCAAGCCGAAGACTCCGATCGCGTGGAGCTGCCGGTGCTATGACCCTTGGCGTTGGGGGCTACTGAGGGAGTCCTGGACTAAGGGGTCCTCGGGCCGCTGGCCTGTCTCCCAATAGGCCGGCTTGGTGGGCCGCTCTCTGACTATCGCAGGAAGGGCCGGATATGCCACGACCCCGTGCTCTAGAAGGAAGTCTCGAAGGCGCGTCGTGCACTCCAAGTCAAGATGAGGAAATCGGCATCTCCATCCCCGGAATGAGACCTATCATGTGTAAACCCTAGGTACCCCCGGTGTCTATATAAACCGGGGAGGTTTTAGATTGTAGGAAAAAAACTCATCTAGGGTTTTAGCTACTCGATCTCGTGGTAGATCAACTCTGTAACCTTCATACACATCAATATAATCGAGCAGGACGTAGGGTTTTACCTCCATGGGAGGGCCCGAACCTGGGTAAAACATCGTCTCCTTCGTCCCCTGTTACCATTCGATCCTAGACTCAGAGTTCGGGACCCCCTACCCGAGATCCGCCGGTTTTGACACCGACAGGGATGTTGAGACGTCTCCAACGTATCTATAATTTTTTATTGTTCCATGCTATAATATTATCACTCTGGGATGCTTTTTGGGCATTTATTTACTAATTCATATTATCTTTGAGCACTAACCTATTAACCCAGTGCCCAGTGCCAGTTGCTGTTTTCTGCATGTTTTTGGCTTTTCAGGTTTACAATACCAAACGAAGTCCAATTTCCACGAAACTTTTTTATGATATTTTCTGGACCAAAATAATACCTGGAAGCTTCGGGAGGAGACCGGAGACTAGACGAGAGAGGCAGCACACATCAGGGCGCACCTAGGGGGTGGCCACGCCCTGTTGTGTGCTGGCCCCTCCTGGCGCCTCCTGACGCTCCTCTCTAGCCTATAAATTCTAATATATCCCCAAAACCCTAGGGAGCCTCCCGAAACACTTTTTCCGCTGCCGCAAGTCTTTGTTCCGCCGTGTGCCCATCCGGAGGCCTTTTCCGGTGCCCTGCCGGAGGGGGGATCGATCACGGAGGGCCTCTACATCAACCTTGTTGCTCCCATGGTGATGTGTGAGTAGTTCACCACAGACCTACGGGTCTGTAGTTAGTACCTAGATGGCTGTCTCTCTCTCTCTATCTCTTGATCTTCAATATAAAGTTCACCGAATCTTCACGGTGATCTATTTTCGACGTAATCACTTTGTGCGGTGCGTTTGTTGTGATCCGATGAAATGTGGGTTTATGTTCAGATTATTCATGAAAAAGATTTGAGTCTTCTCTGAATTCTACTATGATTATTATTTACATGATTATTATAGCTTCGTAAATCTCTCCGATCAATTGATTTGGTTTGGACAACTAGATTGATCTATCTTCAGTGAGAGGGGTGCGTTGTAGTGGGTTTAATCTGGCGCTGCTCTATATCCCAGTGATAGAAGGGGACAAGACACGTCTTTGTATTGTTGCCACTAAGGATAAAATGATGGGGCTAATTCATATTGATTGGATTCTCTTTGTCTACATCATGTCATCGTTCTCCAAGCACTACTCTGTTTGTCATGAACTTAATGCTTAGAGAGGCAAGCATAGAAGCGCTCTCGATGTGGAGTAATAGTAGTAGGTGCAGGCAAGAGTCGGCCTATTTGCTTATGGACGTGATGGCTATATATACATGATCATTGTCGTGAATAAATATTGCATAACTATGCGATTTTCTATCAATTGCCCAACAATAATTTGTCTACCCACCGTATGTCTACTACATGAGAGATGCCACTAGTGAAAACTATGCCCCCCGGGTCTATCCACTTATATATTTACAAAAGCTTTCATTACCTTGCTGTCATTATTTATCTTTTATTTGTTTTTCAATTTACAATTATCAACTATCATCTACACACTTCATTTGCTTGCAAATAACGAGTCCAAGGGGATTGACAACCCTCTTGCCCGTGTTGGGTGCAAGTGTTTGCTTCTTTGTGTGTAGTCGCTGAAGACGGGGGTTGCGTGCTTCTCCTATTGGTTCGATAACCTTGGTTCTCACTGAGGGAAATACTTATCTATGTTGTGCTGCATCACCCGCTCCTCTCCGCGGAAAACCCAACGCAGATCCCAAGTATCAGAGAACCAACTTGATCGAAAAATTAAACGACTTAGGTCTGATCGTGGTGGAGAGTTTTTTTTCAATGAATTTGATTTGTTTTGTGCGGAACATGGTATAATCCATGAGAGGATGACTCCCTACTCACCTTAGTCAAATGGGGTGGCTGAAAGAAAGAACCGAACTCTAGTTGATTTGGTTAACGCCATGTTACACATCGGGTCTCTCCAAGGCATGGTGGGGGGAGGCGCTAATGACTGCATGTCATGTCCTAAACCGAGTCCTCACAAAGCACAAAACCATTACTCCATTTGAGGAATGGGAAAGGAAAAGGCTGAAACTCTCTTATCTATGAGCTTGGGGTTGTTTGGCGAAAGTCAATATACCAATTCCCAAGAAACGCAAGGTTGGGCCAAAACCCGTGGATTGTGTTCTTCTGGGCTATGCATTTCATAGCATTGGCTATAGATTTTTGATAATAAAATCTGAGGTATCCGGCATGCATGTTGGTACAATTATGGAGTCGAACGATGCGACTTTCTTTGAGGACATATTTCCTATGAAGGATATGCCTAACTCACCAAATCAGGAGATACCTACTCTATCTAGTCGGGAATTAGCTGTAATTCATGAACCCACCATTGCGATGGAACACGTTGAGAATCCTGTGGAGGATGACAATGAATCTCCTGTAAGTACTAGGAGACGGAGGACTGCAAAGTCCTTTGGTGATAATTTCATTGTGTATCCCGTGGATGACACACCCAAGACTATTTCAGAAGCCTATGCATCTTTTGATGCTGACTACTAGAAGGAAGCTGTCCGTAGCAAGATGGATTCCATCTTAGCTAATGGAACCTAGGAAGTCACTGATCGTCTGGGATGTAAGTGGGTGTTCAAGAAAATGCTTAGAACTTATGATACAATTGAAAAGTATAAGGCACGGCTTGTGGCCAAGGGTTATACCTAGAAAGAAGGTGAAGACTTCTTTGATACTTACTCACCTGTGGCTAGACTGGCCACTATTTGGGTGCTACTATCACTGGCTGCCTCACAGTCTTCTCGTTCATCAAATGGACGTTAAGACGACTTTCCTCAATGGAGAGTTGGACGAGGAAATTTATATGGATCAACCCGATGGTTTTGTAGTACCTGGTCAAGAAGAAAAGGTGTGCGAGTTATTGAAGTCTCTATATGGCCTTAAACAAGCTCCTAAGCAGCGACATGAGAAGTTCGAAAGAACATTAACTATCGCATGCTTTGTTGTGAACGAAGCTGACAAGTGTGTGTACTATCGCCATGGTGGGGGCGAAGGAGTTATTCTCTGTCTGTATGTCGATGAGATACTAATCTTTGGAACCAAACTTGATTTAATCAAGGAGGTTAAGGATTTCTTATCTCGTTGTTTTGAGATGAAGGATCTAGGAGTAGCTGATGTTATTCTGAACATCAAGCTACTGAGAAACGAGAATGGTGGGATTACACTACTTCAATCTCACTATGTGGAAAAGGTCTTGAGTCGTTTTGGGCATAACGCCTGCAAGCCTTCTCCAACTCCATATGATGCTAGTGTTTTGCTTCGAAAGAATCGACACATTGCTAGAGATCAATTGAGGTATTCTCAGATTATTGGCTTGCTTATGTATTTAGCGAGTGCCACGAGGCCTGACATCTCGTTTGCTATGAGCAAACTAAGCCGCTTCGTATCAAACCCGGGAGATGATCATTGGCATGCGCTTGAGAGAGTTATGCACTATTTAAAAGGCACCGTGAGCTATGGGATTCATTATACCGGGTACCCGAGGGTACCGGAGGGTTATACTGACTCAAACTGAATATCTCATGCTGATGAGATTAAGGCCACAAGTGGTTATGTTTTTACACTTGGCGGTGGCGCTGTTTTCTCGAAGTCTTGCAAGCAGACCATCTTAACGAGGTCAACTATGGAAGCGGAACTCGCAATAGTAGACACGACAACTGTTGAAGCAGAGTGGCTTCGTCGGCTCTTGATGGACTTACCTGTGGTTGAAAAATCAATACCCGCTATCCCGATGAACTGTGATCATAAAGATAAACAATTCTAAGGATAATATGAAGTCCTCAAGGCATGTGAAGAGGAGATTGAAATCGGTTAGAAAATTGAAGAACTTCGGAGTTATTGCATTGGATTATATCTAAACGTCTAAGAACTTGGCAGGTCCCTTCACAAAGGGTTTATCACGTAATGTGATAGAAAATGCATCGATGGAGATGGGTTTAGACCCACCGTATGAGTTGTCCATAGTGGTAACCCACTCTATGTGATCGGAGATCCCGTGAAGTAGAAGTGGGAGACAAGTTGTTCGACAACTCAAAGGAGAGTATCCCTATATTTGTTATCACACTCCGTGAAGATGCAATACTCTCATAATTTGCATGACAGGTTGATACTTGTTTTAATGTGTTCCAAGTGGCTTATTTGTGTAAGCAGAGGTGTTGTCCTGCAGAGCAACTCCTTAGGAACACACCTATATGAATTTGACTGTTAAACGTCGCAGTCTGTGAGAATTGGGTGTTCTCTAATAAATTCATGAAAGGCCCTAGAGTAAGACGTATACGCTCCACCGCGGGGAAGCCTTGCGGCAGCCTAGTATCGGTCAAGGATTTGTGTGAAACTAATCTCATAGAAAGCCTATAGTTCAAGGCATAGTCCACTATTCAAGTTGTGAACTAGTGTATCATAAAATTCTTAGTGAAAGTTCAACTTAACAATCTCCACTAAGAACCGGTATATAAACGATGTTTTGGAACTAAATGATGAGATGTGTCAATGACACTTTGTGGGGGATTGTTGGATTTTGCTAGCAGGCTTTTGGCCCAAAGCCCAACTAAAATCTGAAATTCTCATGGCCCATCCATACATGGCTCTGTGTGATGTGAGTGGGACTAATGTTTAATACTATACTGCTAATTGAGTGGGAATGGCATCACCTTATAACGTGGGCTCTTCTACCACTTGTATGAGCATGAGAAGAGACATATACGCTCCTCCTCCTCGCTCGCCTCGTCACGCCACGCCTCATCATGATGCGCCGTATCGGGTTTCGGGAATGAGCCGAGACGAGGACAAAGCTATGCCTGTTGTTTATATTTTTGTTGCTCGGAAAAATAATAATGTATCATTAATTACTAATTAACAGACGCGTTAGTTACTCAGCCGTTTTCGATTCTTTTGGATCGTGGGGCGGCTACCGACTTGGACGAGGGTTTACTCCCACGATCTTTCCGACCTGCAATATATAAACACACAGACGTTTACCCTAGCCGTCGCCACAACATATGATTTCACACCGTTTCAGAACATTGCGCCGCCATGCAACCATTCCTCTTTCTGGCGTGCACCGCGAGAAGGGATAACAGGCCTCCGGAACCCCGCCTCTCGTGATCCTGTACGGGAGAGGGGCGATCAGGTTTTTGGGGAACGCAATCGCGCGACTGCTGGCAGCAACTACTTTCCAGACGACGACGACTTCTTTCCCATCTCGGCAACCTCTTCATCAACGACATGGATAGCAATATCAACACGGACGGTTCTGCTCCCGCTGCACCGTATACAATTATGTCTTCTTTATTTGAGATCGTACTATAACTTTTTTTTCTAGTCTGTCTATAGATTTAATCTATTCATCTATTATGCTAGTCCACGTGATTAGTTTAATCTCTTTTACCATCACCATGATTTATTTACTGTTCATTTGAATTAAAACTCATAATAATTTGCTCGTACCATATTCTTAACAAGTGACCGCGACGGTTCGACGAGCAGTGGCCAGTTCCTTGGCGCCATGCGGCACCGGAGCGAGAGGGCCATCGACCATCTGCCCGAGCAGAGGCAAGAGCCAACAGTCTCTCTCGTTGCCACGCGCCGCGGCACCGTTTTACCCACGAAACGAATATATACGTGTGCCTGCGTACATGCATCAGAGCAGAGCAGAACACAGTCCAGCTCTGAGCTCTCCCCCGTGCCAGATGGAGCCAAGCCTCCGCGACTCCACGAGGCGGGCGGGCGGGCGGGCGAAGGAAGGAATCGTTGCCGCTGGCTCGCCGCAGCGGCGCGCATGTGCTGGCCGGCCGGCCGGTTGCGGCAGAGAGAGCGGCAGAGGGGGAGGGAGAGAGGTCGGAGACCGTGATGCTATCCTGACCGGCCCGCTCCGGGTCTGGGTAAGCGTGATGCGCGCAGCGCAGCGCAGGATGGTTACAAAACACCATAAATGCCCGCCATTAATACCCGAAGGTGTCTGTGCCCCCCACCCAACCCAGCCCAGCCCGGCCTCGTCTCGCCACTGATCCACTCTACCCTGGCTAGGCCCCTAGCTGGACTGCCGGAGGTAGGGTGCGAGGGTGGAGCACCAGCACCGCAGACGCACAGATACAGAGGCAGTATACAGAGCCACAGTAGAGAGAGGGTGTGTGAGGGAGAGAGAGAGAGAGGGGTCTGTAGTCTGTACCCCCGCTTAAACACTCTCGCCTACCCGGGCTCCATCACCCTCCTCCCTCCTTCTCCCTCGCCAAGAACGCCGCCGCAGCCACCACGATCGATCGATCTCGTCCTCCCGTCTCGTGCGCTGGAGCGGCGGCTGGGGCGGGCGCCATGATCCCATGAAGGAGGAGGAGGAGAGGGGATAGATATAGGTGGCAGTAACAAAGGGGGCCGGATCGATGTACAAGAACCAGCTGCAGGAGCTGGCGCAGAGGAGCTGCTTCAGCCTGCCGTCGTACGTGTGCACGCGGGAGGGGCCCGACCATGCGCCCCGCTTCAAGGCCACCGTCACCTTCAACGGCGAGACCTTCCACGGGCCCACCTGCTGCACCACGCTCCGCCAGGCCGAGCACGCCGCCGCCGAGGTCGCGCTCGCCCGCCTCTCCACCCGCGGGCCCTCCACCTACCTCACCGCCAGAGTCCTCGTACGCCCTCTTCCTCTTCTCCTCCTCCTCGATGCGCTTGCTTGCTTGCTTGCTCTGCATGTCTCGTTGGTGCTGCCAATGGTGTGCTCAAGCTCAACTGTGTTGGTTGGTTGGTTGGTGTGTCGTTGATGTGATGCCAATGGCGCGCAGGACGAGACCGGGGTGTACAAGAACCTGCTGCAGGAGACGGCGCACCGGGCGGGGCTGAAGCTGCCGGCCTACACCACCGTGCGCTCCGGCCCGGGCCACTCGCCGGTCTTCGCCTCCAGCGTCGAGCTCGCCGGCCTCAGCTTCGCCGGCGACGCCGCCAGGACCAAGAAGCAGGCGGAGAAGAACGCCGCCATGACCGCCTGGTCCGCCCTCAAGCAGAGTAAGCAACCCACCACGGCCCTCCCGAATCGCAATACCACCGGATCTATCTATGTAGATCACAGCTAACCAATGACGCTACGGTTCCTTCCTGCTGCAGTGCCGGAGGCGCGCAAGGAGCCCGGCAACGGCTGCGGTGGCGAGGAGCAGGAGCATGTGGTCGTCGCCAGGGTGCTCGCCGCCCTGAAGCAACGCTGCGATGCCAATGCGGCGTCGCCCTTACCGAAGCAGCACTGCGTCGCCGGCTCATCTTCTTCCTCTGCTCCGAACCCGTCGCTCTACAGACACCAATGGCTGCCTCTGAGCTCCCATGCCGCTCATCCGAGGACGCGCCACGTGCAGCCGCAGCCGGCCGGCCCCAGGATCCTGCCTCCGTTGCACATGCTGCAGCGACCGGCGCCGTCCACCTCCCGTCGCGACGCCGAGCTGGAGCGGCAGAGGAGGATCGATGCGGCCGAGCTGGTGCAGATGCTGGAGAGGGCCATGGTGACGAGCAGAGAAGATGCAATGCCGTCGGCGCCGTGCTACTACCCGCACGCCCCGGCGTACCACCACGCCGGCGCGGCGCCAAGATACTTCGCCGCGGGCGGGTTCCACTCACCGGCGATGGCGGTGAGCGTGCGGTCTGTGATCCCGGTGTGCTCCGCGCCGCCTTCTCCGCCGCAGCCAGCGGCGGCCACCAAGGAGGAGGAGGAGGACGAGGACGACCAGAAGGGCCAAGCAGAGCACCTGCAGCACTAGGCAAGAGAGGAGGGCGTGAGCTCCCGGCCACCAAGCTTTTGAAGATCAAGAAGAGGCGGAGAGATTCGGTAGCTACATGATCAGATCAGTCTGGTTCTAGAATGGAATTTTGATCGTCTAAATTTGTGTAAGTGATCGATCACCTTTTGCTCCCCCATCTCTCTCCGGATGGTGAAATCGCTAGGTGGTTTAGATGGAGATGGACATATGAATGAATATAGCTCTACTAGGGCTTCAGTAGAAGCCATGATCGATCCTTCCTGTGTCAAACAGCTAAGCTCATCACCATTTTCCTTGGCTCCGCTTACGCATCTGTGTCTTGCGGCTTGTTCGTTGGCTGGATCAGTCCATCCATCCACCAATTTCCCTTCCTTTTAATTGCGTCAGAAGCCAAGTATAAACCTGATCTGGTCTGATCTGATCTGATCTGATCGAGAAGCCCGAGCCATAGAACCACACTGGCACGACGGTAGCAGATGAGATATGGTGAGTGGCCATTGCGATGGACCATGGACGGATGCTGCTCTGCAGTGCTGCAGCGCATCAATTAAGCAGCCGTGCATGGCTTAATAAACCTCTTTGCTTTGACTCTGTTCACGCATGAATGGATGGATGATGCCGGGCACTGTAGCAAGCACGCATCCGAGGGAGCGAGGGAGGGAGACGACCGATCGGGCCGAGTAAAAGCACCGACCGTACCGATCATCCGTATCAATCAGGAGCTACGCACGCGTGCAGGAAGCTGCTGGTCTGGTGCTTTGCAACTTGCAACTTGCGAAGCGATTTGCTTCCTGATCATGCACGCCGGAGGCATGCATTCATGGGAGGAGACGGGTACGGATATCTTGGCATCGCACGAGGAGAGCTTTCATGGCGGCCAGGCCGATCCTGGCCGCCGAGCAGGCGGGACGGCGCCATGACGCCACGGAGAGAGCAAGCGGGTTGCTGCCATGGCAAGGCACGGGGGGCCATGAAGGAAGAGGGACGAGGAGAGAGAGAGAGAAGGCTGTGTGGTCATGGCCCACGCATACTCCCTCCGTCCTTAAAAGAGTGTACTTCCAACTTTGTTGAAGGGTCAAACTATATCAATGTTTATGCAAAGTTTGATCAAGTTTGTGTAAAAATATATCAATGTTTATGAAACCAAATAGGTATATGATGAAAATATTTTTTTATTACAAATCTAATGCTACTAATTTGATGGCATAGATATTGGTGTATTATTGTATAAATATGGTCAAATATAAAAAAATTTGACTTTCCAACAAAATTGGAAGTACAATCTTTTAAGGACGGAGGGAATACACAGGAAGAGACACTGTATTTCTTCAGCTGTGGACATTAATTGCCATGGCGCAGACATTTATGGCCTTGTGAGGGAGGGGATGGAGCAGAGGGAGGAGAGGGGAGAGGAGACGAGATGGGTGGCAGGCATGCCTTAATGGACGCCAGTGGCCGTTTAGTGGGCACGGTCTTGCTCCATCAATGCCCTCATCACTCACTCCATCAGTGGGAAGAGCATTGGTGCTACTCGTATAGTCCACACAATAAAACAGAGAAATTACTACGTACCAGTAGTAGTAGTACGTCCAATTCGATCAAGCTTCTTCTTGTTCAGGGTAAATCTGAGGCTGTAGAGAAGGAGCCGTGGTGTAACTTCTGCAGGAGCAGGAGCAGGAGCGTTGCTTGATGGACCCGACCCATACACGCGCGAGATCCATCCAGCGAAGTTCAGTTCAGTTCAGAACACAGAAGAGAGAAATGTTTGCATAAATGTGAAGCGGCAAGAGCGAGTTCAGAGCAGTACCGAGGAATCGGCAGGGGCAGGACCGGAACACGATTGACGATCCGGTATACAGGAGCACGTAAATGTCGGCCGGCCGTTGAAGGAAGAAACGCCGGCTCGGCGGGCTACGACTGTTGAGCAGTTAACCCGCCCCAAGATCTGGTCGTCGCGTGCAGGTCGGGGCATCCGGCAGGCCTACGGCGTCGACGCCCGGCCGGATGTTGGCGCGATCGCGCCTCGGTCCTTGGCGCCGGCGCGCGTGCGGTGATGATGAGCCCCCCACGTACGCTCGCGGCGGCCGATGGATGCCCCGTCCGTCGTCCTCGTGGCCCGAACCACCCCGTGCAAGAGGGATCGGCCCATGGATGCGTGCGTGCAGCCGGGCACATGCGCGCCGGCCGGCCACCGCGTACGGCGCGAACTCACGCACGTAGGGGTAGTCAACCGCGCCGGCCATTTATTACGTTTTTCGGTTGGGCGGCGACGTCAAATGTGATCGATCGGTCGCCGTATCTATTTAAGGCGCTCCTGACGGCGTTGGCGCCTGGCAGGAGGCCTGCCGCGACGCGCACCGACGACGACGGGCGGGGGCCGACAGAGGTCGATCCTCCACCGTGAGTGCGGAGCGAATGGGTTACGTATGTATCCGAGCACGGCGGGCGGGTTTGGCGCCCGGATGGATCGCCGCGTCTGGGTCGCGCATCTACGGATCTGCCCTAGAACGCGTGGGCCGGCTGATCCGGGTCCCCGTTGAGTCCACCGTGCCATAGCCGTCCGATCCGGCCGACGAGTGCTTTGCAACGAGAGGCATACTGCGTTCAGAGGTTTGCAACACGATACATGTTTGAGTTTGAAAAATTTGCAAGACGAGTGCTTTGCAACGCGAGGCATGATGTGTTTGGAGGTTTGCAACTCGGAGATTTGCAACCAGACCTTTGCTGCAGACTTGGCTTTTGCAACACGAGCCTTGTTGTCACCGCAACATATATCCTCCTCGCTGCTGCCTCCCCAAGCCACTGCCAGCTGTACCATACCATTGCAGCACGAACCATGTTGACACCGCATAGACCCATCCTCACTTTGTAGTCATCGCCACGTCAACACTATACCACCGTCGTTCCTAAAAACGGTGTGTTGGCCGCCACGGTGGTCATCGCTTCACATCAGCAACCGTTGCCCTGCAACACGACACAAGATCTGATGTGCGGGGACCCCAGCCTATTAGACCGAAGCCTCCGACTGTGCGTGCACGGTGATCCCAAAATCAATGAGCACAACGAACTGATCACAAGTAAACATCCATACATACTAATAAAATTTCACAAATAAGACTATTATGATCAAGTTTTACATGGATACTCAGGGATGGAACTCCAAATGAAACACTGCAACAGATTCTACGATCATAACTTGGGGCCCTGGCCGACATGGGTTAACCCTATAGCGAGCTGATTGGGAAGTTTCCTACTTCACAGGGGCATCATCATGGTACTCTTCTTCTGGCACGTAATTTTCCATGTCTGATGAAATCGACAAGCCACGCGAGTATATTGAATATACTCACAAGCAACCAACAAAAGGATGATAACAAATACTCATGCAACGACTAAGTACAAAAGAATGGCTCTATGCTATGTTTCATCAATCACAAAAAGCTGGATTTTAATTATGTGTGATAACCTAGTAATTCGCAGAACATTTCAAAACATGGCTTACGACAACCGGAGTAAATAGCATTAATATGAGTAATCTTCTTCCACCAAATCCAAACAATGTAATAATCCAATCCCAACAATTCCACATATATCATTTCTCCGGGACAAGGAGCATAGTCATGTGGCCTTTCCTCACCTTATATCTTACTCGAGGTATAATCCCATCCCATTTGTTTGAAAATCAAATCATGAACATATGATAAGTGTGGTCATCCAAATTCTCCTAGGCCGTGGATATGATTGATTGGATATTTGTAAGACTCGTATACTTTACCCACAAGATTCGGTATGCTCATCATGTCAGCCATGTCTTGCCATACTAGGTGTACGACAATTTGAACAATCAAACATGACCTTTCTGAAGATCGATGCTAATATAGAGCCCACTGGATGGCACACAACCCTTATGTTAATATTTTAAAGCTTTTTGAAACGGGGAGATTCAACATGCCTTAATTTAATTCATCCCAAGCCATAGAGGACTTGCATGGCTAAGCATTACTAATAAAATCTCTGCCTAAGTCGCACATATATAATAGCCAGTGGGTATATAAGCCTAGGGTTACAAGGATGAGGTACTATCAATGTCAAAAAGGGTATCAACAATAAGCGCATTGGTCATAGCTACCACTAAGCAAATCTTAACATATCATCTATAGTAAAATTACTTTATGCATGAATATATATCTAGGCGAGTTATGCAAATATGGCTTGAACATGGTCAAAGTAGGTTGCTTGTGTGGCTCAACAAGATCTCCAAATTCCTCAAATTCTTCGTTCAAATTGTTCTCTAACATTGCTAATAAACAATAACGTAAATAAGCAATTTAAAGTAAAATAAAGTGCTCGTTATTTTTGGAAGTTATGTCATTGGATAGATCTTGAATATAGATTAATTTAGTAAAAACAATCAATTATTTGAAGTTGTGGTTAGTTATGATTTTTTTGAAGTTTTTTGGAAGTGGAAAAATTTAGAGGCTACTGCTCACACCAGGCCCAATGAGATCGGCCCAACTAACCAGAAACACACATAGATCTATTTAATAAAAAATCTCATGGGCTCGTGTTTAGAGGCTACTGCTCACACCAGGCCCAATGACATCCATATAATTTTTTAGGACTTGTAGACACATGTGTTGTGAACATCCATAGTTTTTTTTGGATTTGTTTTGAAATATTTAAATTTCACTTTTTCAAACTGGTATTACGAGAGCGTACAAGTCATGGCATCACATGATATTCATGCGGTCCCACTTGTCATCCCTTACCTTGGGACAAAACAGAGGTGAAGCTCACCGACGACAGTAGAGGGCACGACAAAGCGAGCTGAGGACACTGGCGTGTTCAACGGAGTGGCACATGTCAGACGAAGGTGTAGGTGGTCACCGACGATGACAAATTCAACGGAGACAATGAACCCAAGCGACGGTTCTTGAAAATTGGATGATGCTCATGATCCCTCGGCACACTGAGGGAAGCTCAAGGCTCAATCGAATTGAAGAATGGAGGGATAAGTAGGTAGACCAACGACGGCGGCTGAGGCAACTTCTTCAGCTTGAACTCGAACAACCATGGGAGAGAGGAGATACCAGAGGTGCATGAGCTTAATTGGGTTCGGATTGATGCGGTGTGAGGGAGTACAGGAGCTCGGGTTGGCCTTAAATAGGCTCGCAATGAGTTCACCGTGCACCAAGCGCACAGATCACGATGAGCGCGCGAGGGAGCAAGTGGAGGATGCTGGCACTGGGCATGGACGGTGCTGGAGGCTTCCCAAAGAAGGTTGAAGGCGACAGTAGAGTCCGTCAGGCAGTGGCAGAGCTATGTCTGTTCTGAGGGGGCCGCTGCCACCCGAGCCCATGCACATTTAGTGAAGGAAAATTATTTTAGAGGCTTAAATTATGAATAGTTCAATCATTTATCCCCCAAAGCTGCATATGTTTTCGTTGCCCCCTCCCCCTTCGATTCTCCTCTAGCTTCGCCAGTGCTGTGAAGCACGAGATGTGAGGTAGGCGGGCCAGCTTAATTGTTGTGGCCATTGGCGATCAGGGGCTGTGGGCGAAAGAGCAGCCGCTTCAACTCCGCATTACCACTTTCTTAAAATGCGAGAACACTTTTTTAGTTACATGGGCCTTTAAAAATGAGTCAAGCCTTTTGAAAATTACATGAACAATTTCAATAACTGTGAACACTTTTTAAATTGCACGAACATTTTTATTAAAAATAGGTGAACACCTTCTTGAATGTTTGAAAAATGTGTGAACACTATTTTAAATTATAAGATTTCTTCTGTCAAAATTTCTTAACACTTTCAAAAGTTACATGAACATCTTTTACAACGAGTGGCACTTTAAAACTATTATTCCCTTTGATCCATATTAATTGACACTGCTTTAGTATAACCGTATAATTTAATACAAAGCTGTACTAAAGCAACATAATTAATATGGATCAGATAGAGTATGATTTTTTGTGGGCGAATTATTTTAATTATGTGTAATTGTTTCTAGAGAAATGCACGTGCACTTTATAAAAGTACGTCAACATTTCCTAAATGTGTGAACATTTATAAAAAAATTATTTTATTAATTACATGAATACATTTTACAATTATTATTTGAACCACTTTATATATTTAAACACATTACATAAATTAAAACATTTTTGGCAGAAAAAAAAGCGAATCTTACCCCTTTTTTTTGAGGCAAAAAAGCGAACCTTACCTGTTTTAGGCCTCCTTTGATTCATAGGATAGGATTATCATAGGAATAGGAAACTTGTAGGAAATGAGATGACATGCATCTCAAATCCTATGAGTAGGATTAGGAAAAGAGATGTCATTTGGTTTACACCATAGGAATTTTTCCATTGAGTCTAGGCTCTTTTTTATTTTCCTTTGAAATGTGGAGGATAGGAACTAATCATATGTAGAAATAGGAATGCATTCCTATGAACCAAAGGGCACTAAAGGAAAAAAATCCTACAAGAATCCTATCCTGTAGAATTCGTGTGAAATTCCTGGCCTTATATAGGTCGCGCAAATTGCCGGCCCATATCCGAACACCGCAGGCC
Source organism: Elymus sibiricus (assembly GCA_039707655.1). Taxonomy (NCBI): domain Eukaryota; kingdom Viridiplantae; phylum Streptophyta; class Magnoliopsida; order Poales; family Poaceae; genus Elymus; species Elymus sibiricus. The sequence goes on from CM077671.1 coordinate 346,037,008, forward strand.
ACGCTCCCGCAGGTCTCGCCTGCCGGTGTGCCCAAGCCCGCCTCAGGTAACTCGCCGTCGTCTACCTCTCCGATCCTCCATTACACACGGACGCGGGCAAAGCTCAGCCGAGCGCCCTTGCCGCCCGGCCGTGGTGATCGTACGCATCTTCTTCCTCCCCCACGTTGCCGCTCTCATGTAGTCCCTCCAACCCCTCTCAATCCGGCGCTGCTCTGAAATCTCTCGTGCAGTCCGCCTCTGTCGTACCCTAGAGCTGCCGGCGTGACCGCGGACAGCCGTCTTCTTCGCTCGCCGCCGTTTCCGTATACCTTGCAAGCTACGGCCGCAATATTGAAACACTGCAGATTTTTGAGATACGAGCTTCTCGTCATCTGTCATCCCAATTCCGAAACCAAGTTCCTCAAATTTTGGGCGCGGGCACATGCACACCATCTAGATCATCCCTTACAATGTGCAAATCTGAACCAAGGAACCTTCCATTGATGATCCGTGATTGTTCTACAAACTTGCGTTATTATTATTATTTTTTTTTTTTGAAAAGGGGGAAGAAGACCCCGGCCTCTGCATCATCACCTTGCGTTACTGCTGATGACTGAACATTTGGAGTTCGTTTTCTTCTGCTTCAGTGTTGGAATATGCTGCAAACTAAGAGAGCTGCCGATGATGAACTCACAGAAAGCTCGAAAAAGAACAGAGGAATCTGTACTGGTGGAGGAGAGACACCTCATGTGTTGATTTCAGGTCTGCGGGCACTTCACTTATCTACACATGTTTTGTTACAGCTCTATTGGGGCACTCACAATCATGTTCCATCATGTTTTCTATTAACTAGGGGATTTGCATTCGGATGTCAATTCGGAAGAGCCGATCGACAGCTGTAGTGACTCTGGCCAAAGTGTTTGGAGTGAGATCAGTAAAGAAGTCACTTCAAAAATTTCTGGAAATGTTGTCTCCCTTGCTTTGTCTAATGGTGACTATGCTGTCATACTCTAGTATTCTTAATTCTCAAATATTTATCTTAATTTTTAAAAATGCTTGTTATAGATGACTAAAATTACAACCTTGTGTAGGACATACGGTGTTATTTTCATGCTCAGGCATAACCTTGCAAAGCGGGCGGTATGTGACAAGTTTTCTGACTTCAGCAAGTTTGGTTAGAGCTTTCAATGATAACAGAGAAGGCCATGATACCTTGAACGTTGGTGCTGCTAATCATCCTTCACTTATTTTACTTGTTTTCTTAAGATAGTTGCCAGTTTGTCACCATTCTGTATATTTTTCTTGCTGTCCCATTATAGATCGAAGTGCATCGCAACGGTGAGCTTGCCAAAGGGTTATTGAAGAGCTATGATTCAGATCAGGGGATTGTTGTTGTCCAAGTAGTGTTTGTCACTCTTGGCGTTCATCCGGTGGATCTTGGTCATCAGGTGGAATTTCTTCCCGGTAGTAAGGTAGTAGCCGTCACACGTGCCCATTCTGATACATTAATGGCCACAAGCGGGATACTTGCTGTTGATTCAAGCGGATCTGAAGATGGCAAACAACTCATGCTCTCCACTTGTAAATCTCTGAGGTACAATTGAACAATGGGCTGAGAATTTTACCTGTTACTGTATATCAGAGCTATAAAAATGGCGTTTTCTCATGTACCTCCTTTTACCTTTTACCTGGTGTGTGTGGTCTTCGCCGGTTTTCCTTTATTAACTGTGCAATGTACGGTTTTTGGGTCCGGTTTCCCTTATTAACTGGACCAATTCTTCTTCTTCTTAATGCAATGCGGGAGCTCCCCGCCCTCTGACGAGGTTCCGTCAAAAATATCATTATTATTTTTGTTCCAGTGTAACCTTGTTGCCTGTCACTTTATTTTTGCCAGGCTTGGGAAGGTGGGCCGCTTTTTGATTACGATGGGAACTTTGTTGGCTTGAACCTTCCTTTGGTTGCGGAAAGAATTTCTTTCATGCCAAGGAGTATAATTAGTGAACGTTTGGAGGAACTTCTGCCAAAAAAGGAGGCTAGGACGTTCAGGTAAATCTTGCGTGTTTCCATTTATTTTTCTTACCTGCTTGTGTCCATCGCTGATTCCACCTCGTCCACCCTTCATTTAGTTTTTCTGAGTAATACTTGAGCTCAATTATATAGTAAGCCATATTGGTTTCCGAACAATTTTCCAGTCTTATTAGTTCATATAGTTTTTCTGAGTAATACTTGAGCTTAATTATAAGGTAAGCCATATTGGTTTCCGAACAGTTTTCCAGTCTTATTAGTTTTACAAAAGCCTGGATTGTTGCGGAAATCCATTTTGGCTCTGTTTCTTTTGTAGATCATGTGTCACAATTGTAAATTATTTTCAGTTTCTATTCTTTATCCCTTCATAACAGCGTGCTTCTTGCCTGCCTCTGCCAAGAATATTCATATTATTTCAAAGCCGAAGTAGTAGTTTTCTTTGTTCCTTTTGTAGATTTATATATGCTGTTTTGTAGTTTCCTTGCATTTTTCATTGTTTATCCCTAGATAACACTTCCTTCTTTGCTGCCTCTATAAGAATACTCGTATTACTTTAATGTTGATGCTAGTAGGTTTTTCTAATTTAAAGAGTTCTCCTTTCTGGTTTAGACTTTAAAATGTGGGTAGTAGTAGGATTTATGATCATTTCCTGATCTTAGAGGTTTTGTATAGTGCCATTGCTGTTCTCCTCACAACTTAGTCTTCTTCTCTTCTCCTGCAATTCTGTTAGTGTAGATGTTGTGCAGCACTGTTTTGGTCCATTTTCCTTCCGTACTCCTGGGATGTATTTATTGCAAGTTTACTATGTCTTTCCACAGGAATGTAGAAATACAGAGAGAGGTGCAGCCCATGCCCTATTGCACCTATCCAAGCGGTGAGCACACAGCCAGATCTATTCTTCTTTTGTGCATTCTCTCATCATCTCTAATAATATTGTTTCATAAGATCCTCACAAGTGGTGCAAAGTGCAAACTTAGCCTTTTACGTGTGTGCTTTCGTAATAACCATATGCTGTTTTAGCTTTTTATAGTTGTACTCTCATGGTCTCGATGCTATTCAGCCAACCTTATTACACTATCTTCATGTGTATGTTCGATTTGGGGATACAGACAGATCTGGGGATCTAGACTCCTTGGGTTATCCAATGCCATCATCGACTGTTGTCAGTGGTGAGTTAATGCTTGTAATCTGATACTGTGTTGTGCTTGTTTACAGCTTTCCTCTGCCGCTGACTACTATTGTGCCATCTATCATTGAACAGAGGGCTTAGTTTTGGTTAATACCTTCGAAGAGACTTTTGGTGACGTATATGATTCTGGTAAAGGTGTCTGGAGCCAACTCACAAAAATGGGTTCTCATAGTTTACCTCGACGAGTTGTCTCACTCGCTTCATTCAGCGGTAATATTACAGTAATGTGCTATTTACTATTCCACATTTGAACTTGGCTCTCAATCAAAACTGCGTCATATATGCAGGAGAAAGGAGGTTTTTCGTGTGCACATGCTTATTTATTGACTGGAATGGATGCACCTCCATTCTGACATCAGCGAGTTTGGTTAGGGATCCTAAAGATGGAAACAAGATTGCTGAAAAGTTGAAGGTTGGTTCTTGATGTTGTTCTTGATAGACCCGTCTGGATCGGATGCGTTAGGGATTTGCAGTAGTGGGGAGGAGGTGATGGAGTTTTACCTTCTCCTTGGCTCGATGAGCCCGATGGGGTGGCCATGGGAGATGGCGGCGGTGGTGACAACAGAGAGAGAGAGAGCGAGGTGGTGACGGCGGTGCTTCCCGTCACTTCGGGGCTAACCTAGATCGGTAGGTTGTGTTGGTGGGGGGTGGCGGCTGCACGACGAACCTCGTGATGCGTGCCCCGGCCCCCACCTCTTTATATAGCCCAGCGTGACAGGGGCCCGTCAACCATAAGAGGGTTGAGCGCCCCCGATCAGGGCGCGAGGCAAGGGTCCGATCGAGCCGCTGGGCCCGATCGGGAGGAGATCAACCTAACATTCTCCCCCTTGATCTCAACTTTACTTTTAACCATATACTTTTACTTTACTCGTTTCATCACAGATCAATACATAGAACATGTTTCATCGTCACAACTCAATTGCCGATAGAATCAGACAACTACAACATACCTCTCTGTTTTGAAACAAATTCTGTTTCTTTTTGGGCCTCTCATGATCCAGGAATCATAGGCTTTCCCTTAAACCCATGCCGGCTAAGTGTTCCTTGAACACATTGGGTGGTAAGCCTTTCGTTAGCGGATCCGCAAGCATTTTCTTTTGTCCTTATATGCTCGAGACTTATAGTGTGATCCTGGATTTTATCTTTCACAACATAATACTTTATCTCTATTGTTTTGGCAGCATTACTCGACTTGTTGTTGTTGTGAGCATAGAATACTGCGGGCTGGTTGTCACAGTACATCTTTAGTGGCTTGTTAATAAAATCTACCACTTTCAAGTCGGGTATAAATTTCTTTAACCATATCGCCTGCCCCGTGGCCTCAAAACATGCTATGAATTCTGCATACATCGTGGACGACGCACCTATTGACTGTTTGGAGCTTTTCCACGAAATAGCCCCTCCAGCGAGAGTGAACACGTATCCTGACGTGGATTTTCTATCATCTCTGTCCCCTGCAAAATCTGCGTCTGAATACCCTCTTATCTCTAGGGAATCAGATCTCCTGTATGTTAGCATGTAGTCCTTCGTGCCTTGCGCATAACGCAATGCTTTCTTTACCATCTTCCAGTGCTATATGCCTGGATTCTCTTGATATCTACCGAGTACCTCGATGATAAAAGCTAAGTCAGGGCTAGTGCACACTTGTGCATACTGTAAACTTCCAACAGCCGAAGCATATGGTACTGCTTTCATTTGATCGATCTCGTACTGGTTCTTGGGACATTGGAATTTCCCAAAACTGTCGCCCTTGACTATAGGAGCAGGTGTGGCTTTACTCGCATGCATATTATACTTTTGAAGAACCTTTTCTAAATATGCCTTCTGCGATAGTCCTAAGACTCCATTGTTCCTATCTCGGTGAATTTCTATGCCCAAAACATATGATGCTTCACCAAGATCTGTTATATCAAAATTTGAGGACAAGAACTTCTTTGTTTCTTGTAGTAGACTAACATCACTGCTAGCAAGCAAGATATCATCCACATACAAGATTAGGAAAATATATTTCCCATTTTTAAACCTTGCATAAATGCAGTTATCCTCAATATTTTCTTTAAATCCAAATCTTTTAATTGTCTCATTAAACTTTAGATACCACTGTCTAGAGGCTTGCCTTAATCCATAAATCGATTTCTTCAGGCGACATCCCATATTTTCCTTGCCTTCCATGATAAAACCCTTGGGTTGTTTCATGTAAACTTTTTTTTTAAATCCCCGTTCAGAAATGCCGTCTTTACATCCATTTGATGTAAATCTAAATCAAAATGTGCAACTAATGCCATTATGATTCTGAAGGAGTCCTTACATGAGACTGGGGAAAAAGTCTCATTGTAATCTATCCCTTCTCTTTGTGTAAATCCTTTTGCCACAAGTCGTGCTTTATACTTTTCTACATTCCCATTAGGGTCATACTTAGTTCTGTAGACCCATTTACAGCCTACTGTTTTGGCTTCTTTAGGAATTTCCTCTAAGTCCCAAACATCTTTGGAACTCATCGATTTCATCTCATCTTCCATTGCGTCTAGCCATTTTGATGAGTGAGGGCTTCTAATGGCTTCTTCATATGTAGTGGGATCACCTTCCATATGAACCATTTCTGTGTTATAAACTTTATAATCAGTAGAAATAGCTGATCTTCTTGTTCTATTAGACCTTCCGAGAGCCTCAGTTTCTGGCACATTCTGTGCCTCAACTTCCGGCACATCTTCTACAATTGGCTGCTGCACCCCCCTTTCATGTTCAACAATGGGTTCAGTCGGCTCCTGAAGGACAGGTTCCGGGTCTTCTCCCATAGTTGTCATGGGTGGAGTTACAACTGGTAGTGAGAAAAATGGCTCCTGAATCATCGGATTAGGGGCATGCACCCTCTTCTCCTCAAGATCAATTTTCCGGGCTACCATGCTCCCCCTCATCATTTCGTCCTCTAAGAAGACTGCATGTCTTGTTTCTACAAACTTTGTGTATCTGTCTGGACAGTAGAAACGAAAACCCTTTGATCTATCAGGATAGCCAATGAAGTGGCAACTTACTGTTTTGGGATCTAACTTTGCAATATTTGGATTAAACATTTTGGCCTCAGCAGGGCTCCCCCACACCCTTAGGTGTTGTAAGGAGGGCACTCGTCCTGTCCACAGCTCGTACGGTGTTTTGGGCACCGACTTGCTTGGTACTCTATTGAGAATGTGAATGGCGGTTTTAAGCGCCTCCATCCATAATCCCAATGGCAAGGTGGAGTAACTCATCATGCTGCGCACCATATCCATCAGTGTACGGTTATGCCTTTCAGCTACTCCATTTTGCCGAGGCTCGCCCGACATTGAATACTGGGCCACTATGCCAGTCTCCTGTAAGAACTTTGTAAAAGGTCCAGGGACTTGGCCATATGGAGTGTGTCGACCGTAGTACTCCCCCCACGGTCAGATCTGACTATCTTTATTCTTTTATCATGTTGATTTTCAACTTCAGCTTTGAATATTTTAAATTTATCCAACGCTTCAGATCTTTCCTTGATTGGATAAATATAACCATAGCGGGAGTAATCATTTGTGAATGTTATGAACGAGTCATATCCATCCACACTTTTCATCGGAAATGGTCCACAAATGTCAGTGTGAATGATTTGTAGTGTGCCTGTGCTATGGATTGCACCCTTTTTGATTTGTTTTACATACTTTCCTTTAATGCAATCTATGCATTGTTCTAAGTCTGAGAACTCTAACGGAGGAAGAATTTCACTTTTAACTAGTCTTTCTATTCTCCCCTTGGAAATATGGCCCAAGCGACAATGCCATAATTTCGATGAGTCATGAGTTCTCTTTCTTTTCTTTTGTTCTTTATTCGACGCGGAAACATGCTCATTCACATTACACACAGAATGCACTTTTTCACGGAGTGATAATAAATAAAGCTCATCGTGTAGGAAAGCAACACCCATATGAGTATTATTAAACCATATGGCACATTTGCCATGTCCAAAGTGACATTCATAATAATCTTTATCCAAACATGAAACACTAATTAAGTTTCTGTGACATGAAGGAACATATAAAACATCTCTAAGTAGAAGCTTGAATCCATCAGCTAACTCCAAGGAGATGCCACCGACAGCTTCAACTTCTGCTTGAACTCCATTTGCAACTTCAATGCGTCTTTCGCTTCTTTCCGTAGTCCGCGTCGAATGGAATCCCTGTAAAGAATTTGCAACATGAACAGTTGCACCTAAGTCAATCCACCGAGTAGATTTTGAAAACTGTGTATACAAGGATTCATTTACAAAGGGAACAATGTTGTTAGCTCTCTTTGCCATTATTGACTTTAGCCAATCAGGGCAATCTTTCTTGTAATGCCCGGTCTTCTTATAGTGGAGACATGTATCCTTGTCCACTGGAAGAGACTTCTGCTGATGCTGATAGTGAGCTTTTCCATGTGTCTTTGAAGGGGAACCTTTGCTATTTTGATTGTAATTCTTTTTCTTATTATCCTTGACATAGTTGAGAGAACCACCATATGAGGTTCTAAGTCTTTCCTCTTCTTGGACACACATGGCTATAGTCTTTTCAATGTCCCATTTTTCAGGTGACATGTTTTAGTTGACAACAAAAGTGTCAAACTCTTTTGGTAGTGAAGCCATAACCAGGTGGACAAGGAGTGCAGGCTTGAGCTCCAAATCTGAATCCATGGGCTTAAGCTTAGCTTCCATGTTGCTCATCCTCAGAATGTGCTCTCTTATGCCATGTCCACCGCCTGTATACTTTTCTGTCACCAGCTGCTTTAGCAACTAGGTAGCATATATCTTTGAAGAACCAGTGAACTGGCTCTTTATCTTTTCAAGAAACTCCCCTACGGAAGTACACTCTGCAATTGAGCCCACAATAGCATTCTCAATTGTGTTCTTTATGAAAGCCATGCACTTTTTATTGGCGGTGAGCCACTTTTGGTTGTCGAGGGTATATGACATCTCCACTGGAGCATAGTCCCTCCTCTTTTTGTCCCATGCATCATCATCATTATTTGCATCTCTGACTGGCTCTGTTGGTCTGACCGGCCGTGGAGTGTCCACAACCCAGTCCACCTCAGCACAGACAAAGGCTAAATCAACTTTCTTTCTCCATTCAGTGTAGTTATCACCTCTGAGTGTTGGAACATCCTTTAGTCAACTCATCAAGTGGTAACCTCCTGAATTCACAATGACGTGAGATCATAGCAACAATTGCACACAATAATCCAACGTTGGTCAAAATTAAAAACATACAACTCTTTGTGCAATTAAAACTATATCACCGTTGGGCAGAAAATAGAAATAAATGCACATATATCAACAATAATAAATCATGATTATGTTATTAACAACGTTGGTCATAAAAAAAACATAATCATATTTATTTCATTAATCACTTTAACATGCTCTTAAAATTTAATTTTCATTAAACTTTTATTTTCTTTTAAAAGAGCACTTTCATTTATTTATTTGCAGCGGAAAAACATGAATAAAAATTCATGAACTTTATTCTTTTTAGAAACTTTTCTATTTTCTAAAAAAGATTCATGAACTTTATTATTTTCTTTTACTTTTCTATTTTCTAAACAAAAAATTTCTTTAACAGCAGAAACTTTTCAAAAAATTTCTATTTTCTTTTTCAGAAACTTTTCTATTTTCTAAACAAATTTTTTCTTTAACAGCTGAAACTTTTCAGAAACTTTTCTATTTTCTTTTCCAGAAACTTTTCTATTTTCTAAAAAAGAAAAAGAAAAAAGCTGTAGCACTGCCCAGCCTTGGCCGAGCGGGCGCGGCCCGCAGCAAAATACCAACGGCCCACGGCCTGCTCAGAGCCGTGATGTCTACTACGCAACTTTATTCTTGTAGACTCGTGTTGGGCCTCCAAGCGCAGAGTTTTGTAGGACAGTAGCAATTTTCCCTCAAGTGGATGACCTAAGGTTTATCATTCCATGGGAGGTGTAGGATGAAGATGGTCTCTCTCAAACAACCCTGCAATCAAATACAAGAAATCTCTTGTGTCCCCAACACACCCAATACAATGGCAAATTGTATAGGTGCACTAGTTCGGCGAAGAGATGGTGATACAAGTGCAATATGGATGGTAAATATAGGTTTTGTAATTTGAAAATATAAAAACAGCAAGGTAACAAATAGTAAACAACGAGCAAAACGTTGTATAAATGCTTGGAAACAAGGCCTAGGGTCCGTACTTTCGCTAGTGCAATCTCTCAACAATCCTAATATAATTGGATCACATAACCATCCCTCAACGTGCAACGAAGAATCACTCCAAAGTTCTTGTCTAGCAGAGAATATAAGAAGAAATTGTTTGTAGGGTACGAAACCACCTTAAAGTTATCCTTTTCGATCGATCTATCTAAGAGTTCATACTCGAATAACACCATATGATACGCATCACCAACTCTAATGTCACCTAGATACTCCAATGTCACCACAAGTATCCATGAGTTAATTATACAATACGCATCAAACAATTTCAGATTCATAATACTCAATCCAACACAAAGAACCTCAAAGAGTACCCCAAGATTTCTATTGGAGAAAGTAGGACAAGAACGTGTATCAACCCCTATGCATAGATTATCCCAATGTCACCTCGGGAATCCGCAAGTTGAGTACCAAAACATATATCAAGTGGATCAATAGAATACCCCATTGTCACTACGGGTATCCGCATGCAAGACATATATCAAGTGTTCTCAAATCCAATATTCAATTCAACATAACGAGATCTCAAAGGGAAAGATTCAATTCATCACAACAAGATAGCAATGGAATAACATCATATGATCCGACTATATTAACAAAGCCCGTGATACATCAAGATCGTGACATCTCAAGAACACGAGAGAGAGAGATTGAACACATAGCTACTAGTACATAGCCTCAGCCCCGAGATGGATTACTCACACATTATCTTGGTGAGAAATAGAGAGTTGTTGATGGAGAGGTGCAGCCCCAAAGAGATGGAGGCGATGGCGGCCACGGCGCCGGCGACGGGCGGCGGCGATGGCGACAGGCGATGGGCGGCGGCCCCTTGCCCCCTTTCTTCCTTGGTCTTGGTGCTGCAATGGAGGAGCCTCTTCCCTTCTTGGCGGCTGCCAAGGGAGAGGCAAATTCGTGGCTCTTGGTGGCCCTCCCGAAATTAGGGTTTTCCTCTCCTTATATGTGCCTCTGTGGTGCTCTATGGCCCTTCGATGGATGGACCCTTGATCCAATGGCTCTTGGGCACCTCTAGAACCTTCCTAGGGGCTCCTCACAGCCCTCATGAGTCCCCAAAGTCGTGGCTTGGCCGAATATATCAGATATGGTAAGAGTTGGACTCAATCACGTCATCAATTCTCGTAATCCCGTAATCAGATATTTTCCTTCAGTAAAACGGGTCTCCAGATCGCATCCGAACTCCGTTTTGGACGAATTGGTAGTCCAGAATCATTGTCATGAAATTCCCCACACTTTCCTAGTTTTAACATTTTCCATTTGACGCCATCTTCGGGGTCAAACTGACAATCTCTAAAAACTGTTCGTGGACAGATTTCAGGAAAGTCAGAGTCCTCCAACAAGGCTCCTTTTGCCTTTTTTTTGACAATTTCCAATTAATTCCTACACATCAAAGTGTGAAACAAGAACTTGTGCAATTTTGCAATCATTAATAGGTTAGGCCCAATAAATCATAAAACAATAGTAAAAACATAGGCAAATATGACATGAATACTTCATAAATTATCGATATGTTGGAGACATATCAGCATCCCCAAGCTTAATTCGTACTCGTCATCGAGTAGGTAAATGATAAAAGAAATAATTTATGATGTGTGAATGCTATCATAGTATATAAGTTTGATCAATGATAATTCCAATCAATTTTTCTAGCATCATAGCAGCAACTTTTTCTCATAAAAATCATCATGATAGAGTAGCAATCAATTCACATGTCATGGTTCAAACAATGAATTCTCTTGAAATGTAACGACCTATGTTCTTAGTCACCAAACAATTGCAATTCAACTTATTCTCAACAAAGTCAAAGTAAGAGCTCCTCATACTCAATCATCATATAGTCTTCTATGATTGCTAGTACTCAAAGCATATTTTTAGAACAAATGGCATCCATCGAACACAGAGAAAGATAGGGGCTTAATGTTTCGCCTCCCAACTCATTTATCATAGAGATAATTGTCAACAACAATAAATCATGATCAAATATATTTAACTAGATATATATGTTTGGATCTTTCCCCACCACATGATGCTTGCCAACTAATATACTGAGGTTGGAATAAGAAGTTGACTCAACATGAATAGTAAAAAAACATGAAAGTAAATAGATTGTCCCTTCGCAGAGGAAAGCAGGGATTTGCAAAGGTGCCAGAGCTCATTGTTTAAAAACAGAGATGAATATAGTTTTGGGAGGTGCACCCTTCCTGTCAACGTTACGACCAATAGTTATCAATATCTTCCATGTTAAACACATTAGCGGCGGTTCCCAAGCGGTAAAAGTAAAGGTTTACTCCCCCTCCACCAACAAACACACTCCACGGCTAGCCGAATCCACGGGTACCGTCCATACCAACAACATTCCTGGGGGAGTTTTGTTTAATTATTTGCATTTTTTTTCGGGACTGGGAATCCCTATTACCGCCCCTCTCGTGCAAGGACGAGTGAATAAACACTCATCATGAGAATAACCCGCTTAACATGGAAGATACTGACCGCCCCCCGTCACTCCATGAGCGGTCCAGGCACACAAAACAAATGTTTATTTGAATGTTTAGAGATGGCACATGCAAATTTACTTGGAATGGCAGTGAAATACCATATATAGGTAGGTATGGCGGACTCTGATGGAAAAAACTTGGCTCAAGGATTTGGATGCACAAGCAGTATCTCTACTTAGTACGAAGTGTTGGCTAGCAAAAGGTTCTAAACAAGCACCACATGTTGGAGGATCCATAACAATATAACTTCTATGCAAATATACACAACCATAACTCATTACGTTGTCTTCCTTGTCCAACTTCAACTAATTTGCTCAAGTTTGAAAATAATTAATGGGTATTCACAATCATAGAAGATGTCCAAGATAATATATTTGTATGTGAAAGTTCTCTTCCTTATACTAATCATTCACGAATTGCTTGTATGACCAATATTGTGATTGTTAAACTTCAATAGATTTTACTTTCTAAACCAAATGTGAACTTGCTACTAAGAATATAGCACATTGATAATTTCATATTTATGATATTCAATTCATTCACAATTTACTCATAGGATATAAGTGAAGCACAAGAGTAAACATCAAACTACTCTCAAAAGATATAAGTGAAGATCAATGAGTAGCCAAACAATAAAGTAGTTATGTGAGGACTCTCTCTCTCAATAAAGATTTTCAGATCTGAGTATTTTATTCAAACAACAAACTAAACAAAATAGAACTCCAGGAATAGCACGCATCATGTGAACGAATAAAAATTTAGGCTCAACATAGGCTAACCGATAGTTGACGAAGAGAGGTGGGATGCGTAGCATCCCCAAGCTTAAATGCTTGAGACTTCTTGAAATATTTACTTGGGGTGCCTTGGGCATCCCCAAGCTCGAGCTTTTGTATCTCGTTCAATCATCTCATATCCCGGTTTCACCTATTCTCAAAAACTTCATCCACACAAAACTTGAAAAGAACTCGTGAGATAGGTTAGTGCACATAATAATAAATCAACTCTTTATGTACTGCCAAGACAGGTTGCATAATAATTTCAAACATCATATACTGTTTACTATCATTTTCACAATTTATATCTACAAATATAGGCTATGGAAACTATAGGATAAGTAGATAACAAAACTATGACAGCAATCTGTCCAAACAGAACAGTCTGTAGCAATCTCTTAAACCAGTGTACTTATATAACTCAAAAAATTATGAAAATTTAGGAAAAGCTAAATAATTTATATTAAAACACTGTGTAAAAATTTCAGAAACTTTCCACGTTCTAGTAAAATATGAAAATTCAAACACTACAGAAAAAGTTTCTGTTTTTACACAACACACATCCAACATGCAATGCAAGCATCCTAACGCAATTCTTGGAAATTTTTATTGAAAAACAAGTTTATAAATAACACCTAACAGAAAATAACAAAATATAATGATGGTCAAAGCAAAGAACATATTATGTGATGAATAAAAATATAGCTCTAAGTAAGATATACCGATAATGTTGAAGACGAAAGAGGGGATGCCTTCCGGGGCATCCCCAAGCTTAGACGCTTGAGTCTTCCTTGGATATTACCTTGGGGGTGCCATGGAAATCCCCAAGCTTAGGTTCTTGTCACTCCTTATTCTCCTCATATCGGTGTCTCACCCAAAACTTGAAAACTTCAATCACACAAAACTTAACGGAACTTCGTGAGAAGGGTTAGTGAAATAAAGATAGATCATTCACTTAGGTACTATCAAGACAAGATTTATAATTGTTACCACATGATACCTACTTTATTCTATCATTCCCATAATTTATACCACTAAATATAAGCTATGGAAACACTAAAACAAGCAAACTATGCAGGCAAAACAGAATCTGTCAGAAACATAACAGTCTGTGAAGATCTGTAGTATAGCCATACTTCCCTGTCTCTAAAAATTCTGAAAACTTAGGACAACCTTAATAATTTTTATATTAAGACTGTGTAAATTTTTTAGATCATTACCACGCTCCAGTAAAAAATGAAAATTTCTATACTGGAGTCAAAAGTTTCTGTTTTGGTTCAGCATCAATTCTACTCATCTTGTGAGTCATCCCAAAGGCTTTACTTGGCACTTTATTGAAATAAAAGACACAAAACATGATTACTACAGTAGCTTAATCATGTTAACACACAAAAATAGGAAGTAAAAGTGTTGGGTTGTTTCCCAACAAGCGCTTTTCTTTAAAGCCTTTTAGCTAGGCATGATGATTTCAATGATGCTCATGTAAAAAGTAGTAATTAAAACATGCAAGAGAGCATCATGAATCTCATGACAAGCACATTTAAGTCTAACCCACTTCCTATGAATGGGGATTTTGTGAGCAAACAATTTATGGGAACAAGAATCAACTAGCATAGGAAGGCAAAACAAGTATAACTTCAAAACTTTGAACACATAGAGAGGAAACTTGATATTATTGCAATTCCTACAAGCATAAGTTCCTCCCTCATAATAATTTTCAGTAGCATCATGAAGGAATTCAACAATATAACTATCACATAAATCATTCTTTTCATGATCTACAAGCATAGAAAATTTATTACTCTCCACATAAGCATACTTCTTCTCATTCATTGTAGTGGGAGCAAACTCAACAAAATAACTATCATGAGATACATGATTGACATAGCCAAATTGAAAATTAAAATCATGATGACAAGTTTCATGGTTACTATCACTCTTTATAGCATACATGTCATCATCATAATCATCATAGATAGGAGGCATGCCATCATCATAATAAATTTGCTCATCAAAACATGGGGGACAAAAAATATCATCTTCATCAAACATAGCATCCCCAAACTTGTGGCTTTGCATATCATTAGCATCATGGATATTCAGAGAATTCATACTAACAATATTTCTATCATGCTCATCATTCAAGGAATTCTCATTAAGTATTTTCCTAGTTTCTTCCTCTACCAATTGAGCACAATTTTCTGAATCCTTATTTTCACGAAAGACATTATAAAGACGATACAAATGATGCAACCTAAACTCCATTTTTTTTGTAGTTTTCTTTTATAAAACCGAACTAGTGAAAAACAAGAAACTAAAAGATTTAATTGCAAGATCTAAAGATATACCTTCAAGCACTCACCTCCCCGGCAACGGCGCCAGAAAAGAGCTTGATGTCTAATACGTAACTTTATTCTTGTAGACTCGTGTTGGGCCTCGAAGCGCAGAGTTTTGTAGGACAGTAGCAATTTTCCCTCAAGTGGATGATCTAAGATTTATCAATCCGTGGGAGGTGTAGGATGAAGATGGTCTCTCTCAAACAACCCTGCAATTAAATACAAGAAATCTTTTGTGTCCCCAACACGCTCAATACAATGGCAAATTGTATAGGTGCACTAGTTCGGCGAAGAGATGGTGATACAAGTGCAATATGGATGGTAGATATAGGTTTTTGTAATCTGAAAATATAAAAACAGCAAGGTAACAAATAGTAAACAACGAGCAAAATGTTGTATAAATGCTTGGAAACAAGGACTAGGGTCCGTACTTTCGCTAGTGCAATCTCTCAACAATGCTAATATAATTAGATCACATAACCATCCCTCAACGTGCAACGAAGAATCACTCCAAAGTTCTTGTCTAGCGGAGAATATAAGAAGAAATTGTTTGTAGGGTACGAAACCACCTTAAAGTTATCCTTTCTGATCGATCTATCTAAGAGTTCGTACTCGAATAACACCATATGATACGCATCACCAACTCTAATGTCACCTAGATACTCCAATGTCACCACAAGTATCCATGAGTTAATTATACAATACGCATCAAACAATTTCAGATTCATAATACTCAATCCAACACAAAGAACCTCAAAGAGTACCCCAAGATTTCTATCGGAGAAAGTATGACAAGAACGTGTATCAACCCCTATGCATAGATTACCCCAATGTCACCTCGGGAATCCGCAAGTTGAGTACCAAAACATATATCAAGTGGATCAATAGAATACCCATTGTCACTACGGGTATCCTCATGCAAGACATATATCAAGTGTTCTCAAATCCAATATTCAATTCAACATAACGAGATCTCAAAGGGAAAGATTCAATTCATCACAACAAGATAGCAATGGAATAACATCATATGATCCGACTATATTAACAAAGCCCGTGATACATCAAGATCGTGACATCTCAAGAACACGAGAGAGAGAGAGAGAGATTGAACACATAGCTACTAGTACATAGCCTCAGCCCCGAGGTGGATTACTCACACATTATCATGGTGAGAAATAGAGAGTTGTTGATGGAGAGGTGCAGCCCCAAAGAGATAGAGGCGATGGCGGCCACGGCGCCGGCGACGGGCGGCGGCCCCTTGACCCCTTTCTTCCTTGGTCTTGGTGCTGCAATGGAGGAGCCTCTCCCCTTCTTGGCGGCTGCCAAGGGAGAGGCAAATTCGTGGCTCTTGGTGGCCCTCCCGAAATTAGGGTTTTCCTCGCCTTATATGTGCCTCTGTGGTGCTCTATGGCCCTCCGATGGATGGACCCTTGATCCAATGACTCTTGGGCACCTCTAGAACCTTCTAGGGGCTCCTCACAGCTGTCATGAGTCCCCAAAGTCGTGGCTTGGCCGAATATATCAGATATGGTAAGAGTTGGACTCAATCACGTCAGCAATTCTCGTAATCCCGTAATTAGATATTTTCCTTCACTAAAACGGGTCTCCAGATCGCATCCGAACTCCGTTTTGGACGAATTGGTAGTACAGAATCATTGCCATAAAATTCCCCACACTTTCCTAGTTTTAACTTTTTCCATTTGACGCCAGCGTCGGGGGTCAAACTGACGATCTCTAAAAATTGTTCGTGGACAGATTTCAGGAAAGTCAGAGTCCTCCTCCAACAAGGCTCCTTTTGCCTTTTTTTGACAATTTCCAATTAATTCCTACACATCAAAGTGTGAAACAAGAACTTGTGCAATTTTGCAATCATTAATAGGTTAGTCCCAATAAATCATAAAACAAGTCAAACTGACGATCTCTAAAAACTGTTCGTGGACAGATTTCAGGAAAGTCAGAGTCCTCCTCCAACAAGGCTCCTTTTGCCTTTTTTCGACAATTTCCAATTAATTCCTACATATCAAAGTGTGAAACAAGAACTTGTGCAATTTTGCAATCATTAATAGGTTAGTCCCAATAAATCATAAAACAATAGTAAAAACATAGGCAAATATGACATGAATACTTCATAAATTATCGATACGTTGGAGACGTATCAAGCCGCGCCACGTGAGCCGCCACTGGGCGGCCCATAAGGCCCGTAGGGCAGCCACGAGTGATCCTGGCCGTCGGATGGGATCCGACGGACCAGCGGATCGATCGGGTGGACAAAACCACCTTGCGCCGTCGGGGGGGGGGGGGGGGGGACCCTAATTCATTTCCCCCCTTCCCCGTCTCGCACGCGCCGCTCTGTGGCCTCTGGCTCTCCGCGGCCGGCTCTTTCTAGCGCTCCCGCCTCGCCGCCGACGAGCCGGCGAAGGGGTCGGTCGCTCCCACGCCGCGCGAGCCCTCTCTCTTTCCTCCCCCATCCTTTTGCCTTCCTTTTCTCCTTTCTTTCTCCACATCCAGCGCCTCCTCGCAGCTCTGTCCGCCGGCGACGAAGGAGTGGCGGCGCCCTCCCCGGCCCTCTTGCCGGCGTGCGCGAGCACCAGTTGGTGAACGCGCCGCTGCCAAGCGGCTCGGTGGCGGTGCCTTTGCCCCCGGAGGGGTTGGTTCTTCTTCCCGGCACCTCGGCTTGCCGATGCGTGCCGGGATCGAGTGGAACTGCGCGGCCATGACGGCGGCGCTCTTTGCCGGCGAGCACAAGGCCCTGCTCCGGTGAGATCTGATCCTCTCTACCCTGTTCTAGGGTTCTTTGGGGGGGTGAGAAAAATTTCTGGGCTTTCTTTGCTACCGAAAATCTCAACACAAAAATGGCTCTAATACCATTGATAGACCCGTCTGGATCGGATGCGTTAGGGATTTGCAGTAGTGGGGAGGAGGTGATGGAGTTTTACCTTCTCCTTGGCTCGATGAGCCCGATGGGGTGGCCATGGGAGATGGCGGCGGTGTTGACAACAGAGAGAGAGCGAGGTGATGGCGGCGGTGCTTCCCGTCACTTCGGGGCTAACCTAGATCGGTAGGTTGTGTTGGTGGGGGGTGGCGGCTGCGCGACGAACCTCGTGATGCGTGCCCCGGCCCCCACCTCTTTATATAGCCCAGCGTGACAGGGGCCCGTCAACCATAAGAGGGTTGAGCGCCCCCGATCAGGGCGCGAGGCAAGGGCCCGATCGAGCCATTGGGCCCGATCGGGATGAGATCAACCTAACAGTTCTTACATTTTCTGCTTAGGCCTTACAGTGCCATTTGCAGATTGAAGTTTTGCTTCTAAACAAAGAGCGCAAAGAAGGGAAATTGCAACATTATAATTTATACTATAATGTTGCTCTCATCGTTGTCGAGGATTACCGTTGTCTTCGTCCAGCTAGAATTCATGAAGATTGGTGGAAACCTTTTAGTTTGGAAGATCCCAATGTAGTAGCTGTGGGGCGCTGCTTCAAATCTGGCAGGTTAATGGCTACACATGGAAAACGAACCGGCTGGTCAGGCATGCTTGATTACAGAGATCTTAGGTACTCCAGTTGTAAGATCACTAAGGTTAGTACTGCTCATGGGGTTAATCTTGTTTGATGTATCCATGATGTGGTAAACCATATTACAAATGACAACTTCTTCATGCATACTGATACAGCTTTAACGTCACTTTTCGTTTGCTAGGCTGGGATTGGTGGTCCTCTGCTTGACTTCAATGGGAGATTTATTGGCATGAACTTCTATGATAAGAAAATAGGAACCCCGTTCATGTTTAGGGACTGTATTATTCGAGTGCTTGCAAATTTTGTGGGAAAAAGGTATGCACACTTGACTTTCTGTTTGGCATACTGAAGTGCCTGTCATGTTTCAGATCATTGCAGGACGGGACATTTTGTGTTTTATCAAAAAAAAAAAACTTCCCAATGAATCTAGCTTACTGTCTTTGACACAGGACTTCTGATGACGTTGATAGTGATGGACCAATCAGGTGTGCATTTTATTTACTTATATCACTTTGTTTTGCATGAACAAAATCTATCGATAACGTTATTATGTGTGCAAAACGATTGAATAATGGAAACAGGTGGCCTGTGCCCATTCCGTGTTGGCGCCATCCGGACGATGAGCTCAAAGATTCGCTCCCACCTGGCTATGGGGAAAAATCTGGGACGTTCGGATTCACATATGTGGATGGAGTTAGAGTCGACAATCATTAGATGTCGTGTGCCCTTTGCCTGCTCTGCGCTCTCCATACGGAACGAAGAGTGAATCTACACTCTAAAGTATGTCTATATACATCCATATGTAGTTTGTAGTGAATTCTCTAAAAGGACTTATATTTAGAAACATAGAGAGTATATTCGTAATGTTTCCTTTAGCCATTCTGCTGATATTTGCACTCACAATAGAAGCTTCCCATTATCAGAACATACCTCTGGAAGCTCTGAACACATATATCTTGCTTTTTTGTAACCATGAGAATTATCATCCTGTCGGCAGGATCTATCTGTAGCACATAAATGGCATAAGTAGCAGTGGCGGCGCAACACACAGATGTGCAGTAGCGACTGAACAAGAGACGCGGTATACACAGAGCAGAACAGAAGTACACCACGTAGACGAATACTAGCAAAGAGGCCGAAGGGGCTTGCGAAGGGATT
This sequence comes from Elymus sibiricus, assembly GCA_039707655.1. Classification (NCBI taxonomy): domain Eukaryota; kingdom Viridiplantae; phylum Streptophyta; class Magnoliopsida; order Poales; family Poaceae; genus Elymus; species Elymus sibiricus. The sequence continues at coordinate 346,056,722 of CM077671.1, forward strand.
GGCTACGGCCATGATTCCGCTTCTGCTCCGGCTTCATGGACACGAGCCGCTTCAGCGCCAGCAGTCCCATACCTCCTAATGCTCTGTCCGCCTTGATAAATGCATTATACGATTTTAAGACTTTACGATTCAAACCAACCCCTCCGATTCTACGATTTTAGTTCATAGAGTCTACGTTTCCATGATCCTGATAGTGAAGATTCTACGATTTGCGATCCTACCATCGGAGTTCCGATCCGATTCAAAATCACGATTCTGACAACTTTGGGGTGAAGATATGTCGTAATGCTTCGGCTATCTCACATCTTTTATTCGGAGATGACTCATTAGTATTTTTCAGAGCTTTCTATACAACCGACAAAGTTGGTAAAAGGTTTGTTGAACACCTACGCCTCTTTGACCAGACAACTTATAAATCCTTCGAAGTGTTCCATCCTTTTCTCTGGTAACTGTCTAGAGCCATTGTAGTGGATGTGAAGAATGTCCTTGAGATTACACAACAGATGTTTGATCCTAAGTACTTGGGTTTGCTAGTTCCGGATGGTAGAATGCACAAATGAAGGTTTGAGGCCATTCAGGCAAGGTTAGGAATGAGGCTTGTTGATTGAAGTGAACAATATTCGTCCAGTGGGAACAAAGAAATTTTAATAAAGTTTGTCGCTCAGGTTATCCCCACATATGTTATGAGCGTTTTCAAACTTCCTGCCTTGGTTTGTGATGACTTGACTTGACTCGTATGATTAGACAGTACTGGTGGGGTGTTGCGAGAGGCAAAAGGAAGATGGCGTGGTTAAGTTGAGACAAATTAATGTTACCAAAAACAAAGGGAGGCATGTGCTTTGGGATATACGTTCTTTTAATCAAGCGTTGTTGGTGAAACATGCTTGATGACTCATTAATAATCCATAAAGTTTATGTGCGAGGTTGCTCAAGGCAAAATATTTTCCTAATGGGAACTTGGTGGACACAGTCTTTTCTGGTAATGCATATGCAGTTTGGAAGGGTATTGAGTATGGGTTGGAGCTGGTTAATAAGGGGATGGTACAGAGGGTCGGAGATGGGAATTCTGTTCGAGCTTGGAGGGATCCATGGATCCCTAGGGGCCCATTTCTTCGCCCAATCACACCGAAAAGGAACTGCATGTACAATCGTGTGTCTGATTCTATAGATGAGAATGGTGGCTGGATTAAGGAGTGACTAGACGAGTTTTTTTGTCAGCCGAATGTGATATAAATTCTCAAGATCAAAACCTCACCACGGCGCCGAGACGATTTTCTGGCTTGGCACCTGAAGCGGTCGGGGTTGTTCACGGTTCGTAGAGCATAGCGTCTGGCCACACTACAACATGATGAGGAGTTTACTGGTGGTGCAACCACTGCGCATCCGGTGGGCGAGCGACCGTTATGGAACTTGATATGGCAAGCTAGTGTGCCGCAAAAGATGAAGGTCATGGCGTGGAAAGTGGTGGCTGGTGCATTAGCTACAACAAAGAACAAGGCACACCATCACATAACCACGCGTGATGTGTTTTCTATATGCGGGAGGGAAGAGGAAGGGACATATCATGTGTTAGTCACATGCTTGTATGTGACTGAGCTATGTGATGCAATGAGTATGTGCTGGCCTATTCCACGCAAAGAGAACGTACTAGACACTGGTAATGATTGGCTACTACTACTGCTAGCACACCGTTCTGATTCGGTACATTCCATGATCATTATGCTAATATGGTGTATAGGCAAGTACGGTCCGATGTAACACACAGAAAGGAGGCTACGCCGGCTGCTGTATCCGCATACTTTCTTGTCAGTTATATGAATTCGATTCAGCTAGCAAAAAAGTATTCAACGGAAGATATGATCAAAGTGAAGATGGTAGTGATGGAGTATGAGGATCGTCCGTCAGATCAACCGCTGACTAGGGTTCTAGAGTGGCCCGCGTCTCCACGCAACACGATGACACTCTTAGTGGATGGGTGTTTCATGGAGGAGGATGGTATGGCGACAGCTGGGATGATTCTACGGAGACATGACATTACTGTGATCTTCTCAGCATACCGCTACTTGTTTAATTGCAATGATGCTCTGGAGGCGAAGATCCATACTTTGATGATCGGTATGGCGCTTGCATGACAATATACAGAGCAACCGGTCTGGGTGCAGTCAGATTCTTCTACTGCACTTTCTTGTTTATCTAGTTCTAGCTTAGATAGCTCGGTTTATGGACATTTAGCTGCTGAGATCAAGTCCTTAATGATCGATAGGGTGTTTATTCCTCAGAAACTTCATAGGTCTCAGATAATGTTGCAGATTACCTGGCAAAGATTGTCTCTGAGCGGGCTACGACTGTGTGGCTCGATAGAGGACCTCCATGTATTGAGGAACTCTTGCCGTTGGATTGTAGCCCTACCCATTTGGAATAAACTACTATTGACCTCGCACAAAAAAAAAATCTTCTTCTCTGCTACTCAAATTCAAGTTGGATATCCAGTGCTATCTCAAACCGATGTAGAGGGGTGAAATCAGGTCGATCGCCGCCGCTGGCCAATGCCAACTGCCACCCGTTGAGGAGAGACAGAATCAGAGTAGGAGAACCACCAACAAAACCCTACCTATGGCTATGGCTATGGCTAATGGTGGTACGGATATGTCGAGGCAACTTTACAACCCTGAGGAAGACGGACCCAGGGAGGAAACCCGCCAAGAGCTCATTGGGCCTAATTTGAGCTTCTTTCGGCGACTACTATTAGGAACATACATTTTTTCACGAACAATGTACATTTTCCGCATACATTTTTTATACACATTTAACATTTCTTAAATACATGTTAACAGTTTTCCAATATAAGTTTTAGTGTTTACTTTTTTCATACATGTTGTACTCCCTCCGATCCATATTATTTGTCCCTCAAACGGATTTATCTAGACATATTTCAGTGCTAGATCTAGACAAGTAATATGGATTGACGGGAATATATTTTTTATACACCAACAACATTTTTACATACACGCTTAACATTTTTCAAATCCGTATTTTTTTGAAATGTATGTTTTGATGTCTATTTTTCATGTATGTTTTACATTTTGCTTATACATCATAACATTTTGATACACGTTCAATATTTTTTAAATACATGATTAACATTTTTTCATACACGTTGTACATTTTTCTTGTATATCATAAACATTTTTTATGCATTTCTAACTTTGTTTTAAGTACATGATTAACATTTATTTATAGGGCTTTCTATTTTCTTGTCCTTGTTCTCAAAGTTGTGTTTTGTCCCCGTTGAAAACTTAGCTCAGTTCTTCGTTGAGTTAGGTCTAAAATATATGCATTGTTGGATAGTGTTTGTCGTTATATTTCGAGCTTGGGTGCTTAAATTATTGCGCCTTTGGTTTGCATTTTTAGCCAATTTCAAGCCAACGAGGGCAAAACTGAGCAAAACTAAGAAACATGGACATGAAAATAAATATTCCTTAATAATATCGCATACATTTTCTTGAAACACGCGAGCATTTTATGTTACAAATGTTTTCTTAACGGTATCAATATTTTTAAAAAAACTATGGTATCAATTTTTGTACACTACATTATCAAATTTTAAAATCATAGGTTTTTATTTTTTAATTTAAATTTAAGCTTTGAATTATATGCGTTAAAATGTTGTTCACATTTTTTAGTTTTAATCGGGAATATTTAATAAAGAAAAATCAAAATATGAACAAAAGAAAAAAACTTGAATGGCGTCAACCCGACGAAAGGTAGTGGGCCAACCCACTAACCGTCTCCATGAGGCGAGGCCAGGTACTCTCTTGCAACTGAGTGGAACATGGTCGTGTTCAGAATAGTCACACATGTCACAATGTCGATTGCCAAAGCCCAAGGTTTCAAAGCTCCCAAATCGTTGCAACATTGCCAAGTCCATGGCAATTCCAAGAGAGTGTATTCATTGGCTTTTGATGTGACTAAGCAACTGATCCCCGGTGCAATCTATCCCTAGGTTCCTTCGCAGCAGTAGCTAGGACCGTGAAGTTCGAGGTCCCGCTCTTAGAAGACCAACCGTGGTAGGGCAATCGGTAGGGGAAAAACTCAACGCTGGCCAGCAGCTATGAGCGGAGTAGGTACGGGTATGTCTGGATGGACGGCAAATCCGCCCCTAATTTATATAGACTAGTAAGCATGCACGTGCAACACACGTCTCGTTAGAATTCAAGATTCGAAGACACATAGTAAGTTTCGACTAATAGGGTAAGCACAATACTTCATGCAGGTGAGTTGCTGCAAACATCAAAACCATCCAAACTTGCAAATGCCTGCAAAGAATATTTTTCTTGAAAAAAGTTGGTAGGAAAGCATCACGCATACATGAGTTCAAGTGACTAAACAAGAAGTAAATAAAAAAATAGAAGCATACATCGGCTCGCGTGGTCAAACAAGAAGTCAATTATACATTGAGCCAGAGAAGCCAAGTCAACAGTCACAACAAAGGATCCAGTGCTACATTGAGATACAAATCACCGGGAATACTGGTAATTCAATTCCTACAGCCCCCAAAAAGATAACAAGGCTAGGTTGTAACTTAGATCACGTCCAAGCAGACTGCATGGCCAACATAGTGTTGCTTAAGCGCAGAGTAATAGCATTTCTCTTAACCAACCTTTATTGGTGTATGGAGACAAGGCTTGTCTTGACCTTCAATCTTAGCATTTTGAAAAAGAAAAGTTATCGAAAACCCCACTGTTTTTGAAAATATACATATAAAAAGGATATGCAACTACAAAATAAATTGTACACATCGATCATGGTTTCACAATTTGAAAATCTTCATTAGATTGGAATTTTGATCAACATTCAGTAGATAATGATTTCAAAACTCATTGGAGGCATACTCCAGGTGAATATAACATTCAGAAGATACATTTTTAGAATTCATTAGAACCATACTACAACAAAATACAATGGCCCTAAAAACAGAATACAATGCAGATACATGAGTGATACACTCCATGATGCCAGAAAAGGCCAATGCGGGAATATATTATGAGAATAGACCCTGTGCCTAAAACATCATTTAGCATTCAGGTTACATACACAAACAACAAACAAAATAAGTTTTCCTTGCCAATGTTTTTTTCTTAACATTAACTTATGATAGCCTGCCTATCTCCCATGATCATTTTTCTATCACTACGGTTGAGAAATATGTCGTTGCCTATAGGTAGAATGATATTCATGTCAAAAGGAATCTCGGGAATGTTGCATATGTGTAGACCTGTATAACAAAAGATTCTCAAAACAAAATCTTGGTTAATACTGTCTTTGTATGCATCACCTCAACAATGTATCATCTCATACAATTAGAAAAATCCTTCCACTCATATCCAGGAGGATGGCGCCAAACAATGTAATGAGATTCTCAAATGATCAATGTTGCAAAGAAAATCTTAGTGCTCAAAAAGATTTACGGAAAGTAGTGTATCAAAAACCTGAATAATGCCAACCGATATGATTCCACACTTTTCCAGAAATTCTAAATTTGAGATAAATCAATACTTTTCATGCAGAACTGTTAGAAAGGGACAACACAATGATCACGATATTTAAGTACCTACTAAGTAAGGATACATCTTGCATAAAGCCTTCACCATTTATAAATCCCAATTGTTGGGAGATCAACAAGCCAACACCCACCTGTGCATATATCACCATCATGGCCGTATGTATCCATTGAAGCCTTTAGCATGATCATAGGTTTGTATTTGTACTTTTCTCTGAAATTTGGGTCTGGCTGCCTAGCAAGACATAGGTGATACGCATATCTTGTTTATTTCTCAGTATAGTAGGCATGCACGTGCAACACACGTCTTGATTAATATTACAACCAGATATGAGAATTAGCATGCATATAGAAGATATTCTGGTAGCACAACATAATCTCCACTATTATTAAAAGAGCAAACATAAATTCCCCTGCTATTACAACCAGATATGAGAATTAGCATGCATAGAGAATATATTCTGGTAGCACAACCAATAAATCAACTATTGCTCCAAGGTTCCACAAAATGAAAAAAACAAGCAAGAAGCAAGGTAATGAAAAGAAAAGGCAAAGTATATGAATACACATTTTAAAATATCTGTCTCTACCTGAACAGAATGAGCTATGTACGCCTGAGGCATAACATAGTAGAACTAAGTTAAATCATGCTATCATGTGAAAAACAAAATACATATATGGGCAAAGAACACACCTTTATTATTGATGATTCACTATGGGTGGTACCGTGCACACATGCTATGAGATCTCAGCCAACACTGTAACCTTCACCAAAATGTCAGAATTAAAAATAATAAAGGTAATGGATACTCCCTCCGTTTCTAAATATAAGTCTTTTAGATATTCTAGTATGGAGTACATACAGATGTATATAGACATACTTTAGAGTGTAGATTCATTCATTTTCCTCCGTATGTAGTCTTTAGTGGGATCTCTAAAAAGACTTATATTTAGGAACGGAGGGAGTAGAACTTAAACTATGAAGACAAATATGCTACTCCCTCTCCACGACAAGTATTGAACGGAGGGAGTATCACTAAACCCCATGTAAGGCTTCTGGGTTGCTCTCAATTTTATGATTTTCTATGGAATTGTTTACATTGTAGCATGTTACATGAGCAAATCATTTCTTCAGTACATGTACCTCCTTAATCCAACTCCATGGACGATGTACGACCAACGGTTGTACTTACTTCGGCATAACTAAGAAATCTGATAGCTGACTATGTTCGTTAAAGTGATCACCAATGCCTTGATAACCTGCAATACAAGAAAAAATAGTATCGTTATGTTCAATAATAGCAAGCACAATCCATCAGGTTGGAGTCCCAAGTATGAAAAAGGGCTATATAACATATCCTTGATTTTTGGCCTATCCTTGCCTTATGTATAAAATACAGTACCGCAAAAGGTCATAGAGACAAGGTCTCTTATCTATTCCACTGCATTTACAATCCTTGAGGATTTCATGCGCCACCGCCGCTCGTTATGTGTTAGCCGGCCGAGGGTCGCTCCACTACAGCACTTCGCAGGCTCGCTTACTGACTACGATGCTGGCCAGGAGGGCTCGTGCGCTACCCCATGCAGGTTACCAATAGCTGTACTTACTTCTGCATAACTAAGAAATCTGATAACCGACTATGTTGGTTTAATGTGATCACCAATGTCTTAATATTCTGCAATACAAGAAAGAATAGTATCGTTATGTTTTATAATAGCATGCACAATCCATCAGATTGGAGTCCCAAGTACGAACAAGAGCTATATAACATATCCTTGATTTTTGGCCTATCCTTGTCATTTTGTATAAAATACAGTACTGCAAAAGGTCAAAGAGAAAAGGTCTCTTATCTTTTCGCAGGCTCGCTAACCGACTGAGACGCTGGCCAGGAAGGCGTGTGCGCTGCCGCGTGTAGGCTGCGCCACCACGGGCTGTGCGTCGAGCCGGCAGGCTTGGCAGATGTTTGTGAAGAAACCGGAGCGGGATGGACAAGGCCACGTTCACATCATACGCTTGTGCCGGGATGTGGATGCCGTTGCACCGCGACGGCACCACAGAGTGCCAATGCCAAAGAACGCCGCGGCTTGAAAATGTAGCCCTCAGGATGCACATAGATATGTGATGAGGTGCAGTTAAATGGACTACTTACACCGTCAGTTAGATCAGGAAAGCACAATCAGATCTCAAATGGATAGATTACAACCTGCCACTCAAATAGATAGATTACACGATTGTACGTAAGGTGACTCAAATAGATAGATTTGTAATATCTGACTCAAACATATAGATGATAGATCAAACGATTTGCTTGAGAAATTTGTACAAAATAAATAAAAAATCATTAAGATGAACCTGAAGAAACTCACGAGACCTGCCGCGCGCAACAGGGTGCAGGCGAGCGCCACAATAGTGCAGGCGGGAGCAGATGGAATCCATGCGAGGTGGCTAGATACATGCCTGCACGAACAGGCGGCGTCCACGGACGTCGCGGCAGCGTACGGAAGCGCGACGGGCGAGGGCGTCAACGCCGTCCAGGCAGCGGCGACCATGAGCGAGGCGGCGGCAGCGCGAGCAATTAGATGGAGGAGATTGAGGGGTGTGCGCTCTCCTAGTTGACCACCAGCTAGGCAGCTACGCACGCCGCTTGTCCTACTCATCTCCCTCGAAGACTACTTCGAGGACTCGTCGTTCTTCAGGCCGCCGTCCCCTCCGACCCCGAAGGATACGATCCCCAGCCTAAGATTCCTCATAGGAGGTAGCCTGGGCCTGTAGAGCGCGGGGCACGCGTGACGGCGGGAGCTCGCATTGCGGCGGCGTGTGGCAAGCATGGGTGCGGCACGGGAGTGCGGCGGCGCTGAGCTCGCGTGAAGGCCGTAGGGCAGGGCGGAGGAGACTGGGCGCAGCGGGAATGGAAAGATGGGTTGTGCGTTGGAGCAGAGGAATTAGCGGGATAAAATTACTCATCCACGCGATTCGGGTGGAATGAATCCGTAAAATCAGGATGTTGCGGGCGAGGCCGCAGGAATCGGGGATCGGGGATGTGGAGCGCTGGGATGATTGGCAGACGACGGCGTCTGCCGGCAGAACATTTGATCTCAATCGTTGATCTGGATGGCAGATTATTGATGTAATATGGACTGTAGGATGTGTTTAAGTTAATTTGATCTGAGGGTCAAAATTATCTTGTGTACAGTTTGTTGTGTGGGTTTAGAGAAATTTATGTTTGCTCTTTTAATAGTAGTAAAGATGGCTAATGATATCGGTGGACCGACATAGATGGCACCGGGGCAAGATGAGGGCACCGATGCGGCACGTGTAACGGGAGAAAGTGGAAAGTGGTTGGGTCGTGTTGATCGGAGGGTCATCAAGTGGGCTTAGCGGCTCTATATACCCCTTTTCTCCAAAAAAGGAAAACACTAGTCGGCCCAAGCCCGGCCCAGATAACTCGCCCCAGATCTACCTCTCCGATCCTCCAATGCAGGCGGACGCGGGCACAGCTCAACGGACGAGCGCCCTTGCCGCCCCGCCCGGGCGATCGCCCATGCTGCTGCTTCCGTCCCAAAGCTCGAATCCATCCCACGAGATTCAAAGATTTCTCCTCTAGTCCACCACCGCCGCCGGCGCACCATGCACGGACAGTCGCCTTCTCCGCCGCTCACGCTCGTCGCCGTCCCCGCCTAGCTTGTAAGGTACAACCGCAACACTGAACACTGGATTTTCAGTAACGTGCTTTTCGTCACCTGTCATCCCAAGCCAAGTTCAACAGATTTTGGGTGCACATGACATGCACACCATCTAGATCCACCGTTACGTTGCGCTTACTTCTGAAGACTGACGACTGAAGATTGGAGTTTAATTTGTTCTGCTTCAGTCTTGCGAATATACTGCAGAATAAGAGAGCTGGCGATGAGAATATCACAGAGAATCTCACAGAAAGCTCCAAAAGGAGTAAACCTTGCACTGGTACGTGGAGGAGAGACACTTCGATTCTTTTGATTTCAGGTCTGCTGGCACTTCATTACTGGGACTGCAAATATTTTTGCCTCTCCATTAGCACTCACAAATTGCTTTATCTCATGTTTGTTTAGAGTTACACAGGGATAGCACTTCGGAAGTACAAATTGAAAGCGATTCTGGTCAAAGTGTCTGGAGTGAGCTCAGTGAACAAGTTACTTCAGAATTTTCTGCAAATGTTATCTCCCTTGCTTTGTGCGCTGGTGACTATGCCGTTTCACTCTTCTAGTTTATTTTTTTAAAATAGTTCTATTTTAGTTTTACAATGCTAGTTATAGATTATCAAACTTACAATATTGTGTAGGACATGATGTGTTACTTGCATGCTCGGGCATAGCCATACACTACTAGGTTCACTGTGCAAGGTTTCTGACTTCAGCAAGTTTGGTCAGAGCTTTCAATGATCGTAAAAGAGAAGGCCATGATGGCTTGAAGGTTGGTGCTGCTAATCATCATTCACTTAATTTGCTTGTTTCCATAAGTTAACTGTCAACATTCTGTATCATTAAAGATCCAAGTGCGCCGTGAAGGCTATGTTGCCAGAGGATCATTAGGGGACTATAATTTCGATCAGGGAATTGCTCTTGTCAGCATAAAGTTTTTCACCCTTGGTGTTAATCCAGTGAATCTCTATCATCGGCTGGGATTTCTTCCTTGTAGTAAGGTAATATCTGTAGCGTGCGCAATCACCGGCAAATTAATGGCCACAAGTGGGATGCTGACTGATGATACAAGCGGATCTGAAAATGGCAAAGAGCTTATGTTCTCTACTTGTATAATCTCCAAGGTACACTTTCCCTTTGGTCTGAGTATTTTGATATGCAACTATACGCGCTGAACAGTAACTCTGATGCATATTAGTGACAATTCTCTTATGTAACTCTTGTTCCACATCACTATGTTTGGTTCCAATGTAACCCTTGTCACATGTCACTGATATTTGCTAGGATTGGGAAGGTGGAGCACTTTTTGATTATGATGGAAACTTTCTTGGCATGAACCTTTCTTCGGTTGAGGGAAGAACATCTTTCTTGCCTACGAGTATAATTATCAAACGTTTGGAGCAATTTCTGCCAAATATGGAAGTTAAGGTAGTCAGGTATGTCATGCGTATTTGCATTTATTTTTGCTTACTTATGTTTGTTCACCCTTATTCCTATCCCAGTTCCTCCTTGGATTTTTTTTTGAGTAATACTGGAGCTTAATTAAACTATGAGCCATTTTTGTTGCGAAACAACTTTCAAGGCTTATGAATTTTGCAAGAATTTGGATTGTGGGGCGTTGTTCCTTTTGTAGCTTTATTATCTTTAATAATTTTAGTTTCTTGCAATTTTCATTTTTCCTCCCTTGATATTAACTTGATTCTTTGTCGCCTCTACCAAGAATACCCACATTGCTTCAATGTCGAACTTGGTAGATTTTCCTAACTTAAGTAATTTTTTGTTTGTTCAGACTTGAAATGTGAAGGGTTTGTGATGGTCTCCTGAACTTGGATGTTGTGTAGTATTTGCTCAGTTCTCCACACAACTTGACCTTGGGACGATCCTTGGACCATCCCAGGATAACTAGCTTAGAGGCCTTGCAAAGGCCTCCACCGACCTCATACTCGTTGCGACAGCCGATGATCTCATGTCCGCCAATGCCGCTAGATGCATATGTCTTGACCAACTTAGTCTCTGAATCTACTGCTGATGGTCGAAGAGGCATTAGTGCTGCTGAAGGTAGGTAGTATGGTTGTACCACCGCTCGCAATAGCATCTTTGTCTTCATATCAAGCGAATCTGGCGGCACCTCCTCCTCCAAAGACACAACCTTGAATTAACATCGATACAGTAAACCATAATCAGATGCGCTGTATCGCCTTGGTCAGATACGGTTGCTGATTGAACAATTGTTACCTCCGTGAGGGGCTTGGCCGCTGTGGCTGTTGCACTAATATCTGCCAATCTGCGCTTAATCTCCCTGTCTAAGAGCAGCGCCCACGAGAAAACCCTGCGGCTAGCCATTGATGGCGGAGCAGCAGGTTGCTCTGATAATAAGATAACTAGGATAAAGTTCTGTAATCTAAATAATAAATACTCTTGTATGGAGTACAACTGCATGTCCTCTTTCATACCGGCAGACGAATAACTTGGCTCCTACGAAACTAATCTTATGTTTCCCAACAACCGGGATATTATCCTTATTTTCTCCAATTATATTCATTTAGATGCTGTGTATGTCTGATGTTTTCGTCCATTTTACTTTGGTTGCATGTTTACTATGCCCTTCTGCAGGCCTGTAACACTACAAAGATATGAGGAGATACAACCCTGGCCCTATATGCACTATCCAAGAGGTGAACACAAAGCTAGATCTTTTATACTCCCTCCGTCCCATAATATAAGAGCATTTTTGACACTAGTGTAGTGTCAAAAACGCTCTTATATTATGGGACGGAGAGAGTAGTTCATATTTCTCATGGCTTCAATGCTAATCAGCTAACCTTATTTACACTATCATCATATGTGTTTTTGATTTGGGAACCTAGACATATATGGGAAGCTAGACTCCTTGGGTTATCCAAAGCCATCAACAGATACTATCAGTGGTTAGTCAATGCTTGTAATTTGGTACTGCATTGCGCTAATTTACACAGTTCCTCTGCCCCTGAAAACTATTCTGCCATCTATCATTGAACAGGGGGCTTGATTTTGGTTAATACTTTTGAAGAGACTTTTGGTGAAGTATCCGATTCTGGTAAAGGTGTCTGGAGTCAACTCAGCAAAACGGTTTCTAACCATTTCCATCGCGTTGTTGTCTCACTTGCTTCATTCATCGGTAACCTCACAGCGATGTGCTAGTTAATACTCCACATTTGAACTTGGCCATCAATTATAACTGTGGTATATCCGTTTCAATATTTTTTTCATAACTGTGGTATATATGCAGGAGAAATGAGGATTTTCGCATGCACAGGCTTATTTATTGATTGGAATGGATGCACCACCATTTTGACTTCGGCAAGTTTGATTTGGGATCCTAACGATGGAAACAAGATTGCTGAAAACTTTAAGGTTGGTTCTTGATGTGGTCCTTGCATTTTCTGCTTAGGTCTCACAATGCGATTTGCAGATTAAAGTCAATATTCCATACAAAGAATGCAAAGAAGGGATATTGCAACATTGTAATTTGAACTACAATGTTGCTCTTGTCGATGTCAAGGAGTTCCGTCCTCTTCGTTCAGCTAAAATTCTTGAAGAACGGTGGGACCCTACTATTCTTGAAGATCCGAATGTAGTAGCTGTGGGGCGCTACTTCAAATCAGGCATGTCAATGGCTACACATGGAAAACAGACCGACTGGTCGGGCATGCTTGATTGCAGAGATCTTAGGTACTCTAGTTGTACAATCACTAAGGTTAGTACTGCTCTCGGGGATATTCTTAGTTGAAGTATCCATCAGATGATGTACTAAACCATATCTCTTCGCCATTGTAATGGAAATTTCAAATTTCTCCATCCAAAAATATTCAATGCCACTTTTGTTTGCTAGGCTGGGATTGGCGGGCCCCTGTTTGACTTTACGGGGAGATTTGTTGGCATGAACTTCTATGATAAGAAAATAGGAACCCTCTTCGTGTTTAAGAATCATATTCGTCGAGTGCTGGCACAGTTTGAGAGAAAAAGGTATATATACATAGAATGTTTATTTGGCGCATTCAAGTGCATGCCATGTGAGGTTTGAGATGATTGCATGACATGATATTTTTTGCATTTTCTCAAAGGAAAAAAAATCTTTCTATTAAATCTAGCCTACTGTGTTTGACAGCACCGTTGATGAAGTTGGCAGTGATGATAAACCAATCAGGTATGCCTTTAATTTACGTATCTCTTTGATATTTTGCATAAAAAAACTGCCAACGAAACTATGCCTGGAAAATTATCAATTGATGGAAACAGGTGGCCTGTGCCCAAGCCGTGTTGGCGCCACCCGGACAATGAGCTAGATGATTTGCGCCCACCCGGCTATGGGGAAAAATCTGATAGATTCGGATTCACATATGTGGATGGAGACAGAGTCGACTACCATTAGATGACTCTTTCCCTGCTCTGTTGGATTGTCGCTCACCATGTTGTCGATCTGGTGAACCTGATGGTTTCAGCAGTTAAAGAATTGGTTGTCTTGTAGCCTTGTATTAATGTTTGAACAAATATATTGATGTTCATCTGCTGTCATAGTTGAAATTGTACTACTTGTGCACTGATTCCATACGATGGTATTCTATCGTGTTACTAAAACAGTAAGGTGTAATGATATGCAACCATTGGCTAGCATCTCTTTTGGACATAGTTTTGCTTCACATTCTCAAAATGGACTGTTCCATGTTAAGTGTTCTCGTATCTCCGCTAGAATATTTCCCCCGTGATATTGACATGGCAGCGAATTTATTCCACAAATTTATGCTCCATTAGTCGGAAGGGAAAGGGTTGCCGCCCTTATGCTCCAGGAGGTAGTCAAAGGCTAATGGCAAGCCGGTAGTAGAGCTCTAGGCGCCTGAAGAGCAAGAGTTGCACGCACGAGCAGCACAAGAGACGGACATACAACTGCTCGAAGTCGGAGGCTTTGGTAGCATCGGTTGGCGGTTTGACGACATAGAGCTGTGTAACTGATACGGTGTTCCTGGGATGTGGCGATGGAGCTGCCCTACTCGATTGTGGCAGAGTTATCAGGGAGGAAGCTACAGATGTCAGGCTGTTAGGAGTAGGGGCTCCAGCGGGACACATGTTCTGGTTTGTGTTGGATCTGGCAGAGACTCGTGGGGAAATAATTGATTTTGCTGCTTGGAAGAGGTTTGTCTGCTGGACTTGATGTGTGTAGAGGTTGTGTGTATCTTGAGGAACCAGACAATACCCCACACTTGTTGCAGAAATGTTTTGTAATATATTTTGATGATATTTGATTGCTTGGAACATGAATATTTGGAGTAATAGTATAAGGACCACCACTGAAAACACGTATGATTTTGTTGTCTTTGATTACTACATAGATGTAAAATATTTGTTAAATATGAATAGCATAATAGAATTTAAATTTTCATGCATGTTTGCATGTTGATCAGGTGGGTTTTATCCTATACATGTTTGCATGTTGAGGTGAGTCTTTTCTTATGCATGTGAGGTGACATGCTTGCATGTTGAGAGAAATAATAGAGGCATTGAGGAAGTGCTTGAAAAATTGGCAGGCGATGCATCATCTTTGGGCAATGCACTTATTCGTCGCACCGAGCCAACACAGGAAAATGAATTGATGCTGGATGAGATTAAGTTGGAGGGTTTAAAATATTTTTTGAGTTAGTCAGGAAGAACAATATTGATCTTGAGACAGAGGTATGTCAAAGCAGAAGTAATCGGAGCCGGAGTACAAGACAAGTGTAGGATGGAAGACTTGGAGTATCACCAACTGAGTGGTGGTAGCACGACTATCACATTCCTTGTCATGAACCATTGCTGCAACTTTCGAGGCCATCTCAATCACCAAGCTAAGGAACACATTATTAACTATCCTCGGAAGGGAAATGTGTAACTTGCTTGGACATGAATCTTTCAATCAGAGGAATCTTCTCAACAAGTGTCAAATATGTCAGCAAGCTAAGGTAGAACATTAAGAACTCCCTGGCCTCTGCGATGCTCTATCATTCCTGATGAAGCATGATCCATTATCAGCAATGACTTCATCACTGAATTACCAAAGTCCTATTACTATGATTCAATTCAGGTGATTGAATATGTGGTCTTACCCATCTATATAGTGGGTAAGACCGAGTAGGAAATGCTTCCTTTGCTCTTATGGTAAACTAATACCATAATCCATGAAGTCAAGTATTCAACTGATAGGGAAGATACCACCTCCTTTGCAGAATACGAGATCAAGTGATGAATTAGCAGATCAAAGGGCTAAGTCGAAAAATGTCAGCCGTACCAAGTAGCTCCTAGCAAGGGCTTCAAGATCACACTACTAATGCCTGCAAAATCTTTTCTTGGTTACGAATGTCATAATCAAAGCGGGTTTCTCTAGACACCTTTGAAAAAGATCATTGACGAGCTCAATGTAATTGAGTATGTTGCTAGTTGTAATGACTATGGACTGATCTAGATCACTCCCTCTGTCCGTGATTTCCTTCCATGTCGCCCCCCCTCCCTAATCTTCCCCTTTCCTCTGGTCAACCGTGCATACATGTTTGGTGGTTGATGGTGTATTTGCAGTGTCCGCGCCCCTTCGTGGTTGTTTGTGACCTACATTATTGGTGTTTATCTTTCGTGTTCACTTTCTGAGTTGCTAGGCTTGTTCTCAGATTGTGCGTCATAGACGCTTGTCTTCATGATTTAGGTTGTTTTTTTATAGTTATCTAAACATATTTATATTTCTTTACGGAGGGAGTACTTGTTAGATGTTGTATGGGTCGCAGCGTCATGCCATAAGCAAATGAGCAAATCGGTCGAAAAAAGAAGATAAATCATTTAGACTTCAATGATTTTTTACTAAAAAATAGATAACTTATACTACTACTTTTTAATAATAAAACAAACTATATAGACTTGCCCAGGTAAAACTCCATCGTCTACCTTTCCGATTCTCAACGTAGGCAACGTGGGCTCAACACAACTCAACGGAATAGCGGCATTGGCGCCCAGTCGGCGGCCGGGCGAGGCGACCGTATTTTCTCCCTCTCCCACGCTGCCGCTCTCGTGCTGCGACCTCCGACCTCCAACCCCTCCCAATCCCGACGCTGCCCTGAAATCTCTCCTGCAGTCCGCCGCCGCCGTGCCCTAGAGCTGCCGGTGCCATCGAGGACAGTCGTCTTCTCCACCGCCGGCCTCCACCCGACCCAGCTTTAGGTACTTAATAGCTTTTCCACGAATTTTGGGCGCAATTGCACACCATGTAATTGATGATCCGTGATGGCTCTACAACGGTGCATTACTGGTTAATTGATGACTGAACATTTGGGGTTTATTCTGTTCTGCTTCAGTGTTGGGAATATGCTGCAAACTAAGAGAGCTGCCGATGATGATCTGACGGAAAATCCCACAGAAAGCTCGAAGAGGAATAGAAGAACACCTGACGTGTTGATTTCAGGTCTGCCTCCGGCACTTTGTTCAGTACGGATGTTTTTGTTACAGCTCTATTGGGGCCGGAACTCACAAATGTGTCTTATCATGTCCTTTTTAACTAGGTGAATTACATCGAGATGTCAATTTGCAAGAACCGATTGACAGCTTTTGTGACTCTGGCCGAAGTGTTTGGAGTGAGCTCAGTAAAGAAGTCACTTCAAAAATTTCTAGAACTGTTGTCTCCCTTGCTTTGTCTGATGGTGACTATGCTGTCTTATTCTAATTTTCTTAGTTTTAAAATATTTATCTTAATTTAACAATGCTAGTTACAGATGATTAAAATTAATATCTCGTGTAGGACATACGGTATTATTTGCATGCTCGGGCATAGCCTTACAATGTGGGATGCAAGCCACAAGGTTTCTGACTTCATCAAGTTTGGTTAGAGCTTTCAATGATAAGAAAAGAGAAAGCCATGATAGCTTGAAAGTTGGTGCTGCTAATCATCCTTCAGTTATTTTACTTGTTTGCTCAATATAATTGTCAGTTTGTCACCATTCAATACTTCTCTTGCTGTCTCATTACAGATTGAAGTGCGTCGCAACGGTGATGTTGCCAGAGGGTTATTGGGATACTATGATTTGGATCAGGGGATTGCTCTTGTCTACATAGTGTTCGTCACCCTTGGTGTTCATTCAGTGGGTCTCGATCATCAGGTGGAATTACTTCCCAGTATGAAGGTACTAGCTGTCGCGCGTGCCAATTCAGACACATTAATGACCACAAGTGGGATATTACCTGATGACAAACAGCTTATGCTTTCCACTTGTAAAATCTCTGAGGTACACTTTCACTATGGTGTGAGTATTATGTACCTCTTGTTTCATATCATTCTCTTTTGTTCAATGTACTTGAAATATAGCTCTGAGGCATATAAATAATGTTTTTATTATGGACCTCTTGTTCCATATCTTTCTTTTTGTTCAATGTAACCATTGTTGCCTCTTTTTTTTTTCTAGGCTTGGGAAGGTGGGCCACTTTTTGATTATGATGGGAACTTTGTCGGCATGAACCTTTCTTTGGTTGCGGAAAGAACTTCTTTCGTGCCAAGGAGTACAATTATCAAATGGTTGGAGAAATATAAGCCAAAAAGGGAAGTTGAGAGGTTCAGGTATATCTTGTGTGTTTCCTTGTATTTTTGCTTACTTATGTTTGTCCACCACTGATTCCATTTACGCGGCTATATTTTGATTGCCAAAAAGTTTTAGAGGCATATTAATTTTGCAAAAATCTGGATCGTAGGTGTAGGGTGTCGTTCCTTTTGTGGTTTTATGTATCACATATGTAATTTCCTTGCACTTTTCATTGTTTATTTATCCCTTCATAACAACTTGCTTCTTGGCGGCCTCTAGAAAGAATACTCATCATTACTTCAAAGCTGAAGCTAGTTGGTTTTTTGTTCCTGCTTTATATTTGTGTATGGTGTTCGTAGTTTCTTTGCACTTCCCATTTTTATCCCCAAGTAACACATTAATGTTGAATGTACTCCCTCTGTTCCATAATTGTTGTCGTAGTTTTAGTTCAAATTTGAACTAAAACAACGACAAGAATTATGGAACGGAGGGTGACGGGGATATTACCCCACGGTATAACCCGGCAAACATGCTGACCCGGCAAACAGTACTGACCCGGAGAACAGTACTGACCCGGCAGACATGCTGACCCGGCAAACAGTACAGACCTGGTTACAGTTCTAACCCGGCAGCTACAGTGACAGGGTGTAACCCGGCAGCTACAGTGACAGGGTGTAACCCGGCAGCTACAGTGTCAGGGTGTAAACCCGGCAGCTACAGTACCAAGATGGTAACCCGGCTACAGTGTCAGGATGCTAACCCGGCTATAGTGTCAGGAGGCTAACCCGGATGCTACAGTGCCAGGAGGTGAACAGTGTTATCAGACAGTCGCGGAGACGAGTCTCTAAAGATAAGCCCTGGTTGTAACCCGCCCGGTGTAAGCCGCCCGGGACGGGTTACAGGCCCAGGACTCGGAAGCCCATGAAGAGAAGCCCGCGATGGGAAGTCATCAATCCGACTTAGACTCTATATGTAAACCGCCCCTTCAGCCTTTATAAGGAGGGGCGGGTCACCCCAAGAGGGGCAGGTTAGACGTCTCATAGACAGGTCTCATAGACAGGTCAGAAAGATAGTCAGATTAGAGGGTCTCGAGATTAGAGGTAGCGACTCCGCACCCTTGTAACCGAGATCGTCATCGTCATCAATATAAGACACAAAGCAGGACGTAGGCTTTTACCTCCATCGGAGGGGCCGAACCTGGGTAAAAACTCCGCGTCTCTCATCCCGCTCAACCCCTCTCAAGCTACCAGTTACGTGCGCCGGACCTCACGACTAAGTCCTTACACTAGGACATCTGCCGTGACAAATCCACGACAGTTGGCGCCCACCGTGGGGCGACGCACGGTGGTGTTGAGTTCTTGAAGGGATCTCTCCCAGGGACCGAGGAGTTCGCAAATTTTTCGGATGAAGAAGATCGGTTTGAAAGGATGTGGATCAGCTTCGAGTTCGTGAGTTCAGAGTTCCAATCTGTGAAATTTGAGGTTAAGGAAAATTAGGGTTACGCGGGAGTGTAACCCAGACAAGTTAAATGTCCACCAAACAGCGGCCGTCCTACAAGTTGAGGAAAAAGATATACTTCTGCGGAAGTCGCCAAGGTCAACAGGAGCACTTCCACCACGACCAAAAACATGTTGCAATAACCGTCAAAAGTCATCCTGGATTTTCCGCTGCAAAAAAAAAAAAAAAGAAAAAAAAAGAAGAAGTCACAAGTCGCCAACACCATAGTCTTCGTTTGTGGCCTATTTCGCCCTCGGCGTGTCAAGTTTTCATCAGTAACTCGCCAAAGCCAGTCGCCGTTTTATTTTGGTTCACCGAGTAACCATCGGAAGCAAAGGAAAAATCAAGAAAAAAGTCAAAGGAAAAGGAAGAAGCAGACGTGAATTGTCCAAAGACGCCTACGACCCGGAAACGGATACAGCCGCGACCCGGATTCGGTTGCCTCGTCTCGCTATGGTTCGCCCGACTGCCTCCACCGTGACTCACCGCGGCCGCCGCAGATCAAGCCACCTCTACGCCACTCCTCTCCTGGTTGCATCCGCCCGAGTCAGGCCGGTCTTGCTTCGCCCTCGAGCTGCCTTTAATGAGCCGCCGAGGCCTTGTTCAGAGCTGGAACCGACGCCCGATGTGCCAAGCCGCCGCCGATGAGCCGCCGTCGCCGCCTCTGTTTGTGAGCCGTCGTGTGCAGCACAAGTCGCCATTGACACCGATCCGCCGGACTCCACTACGGCGAGTCACCTCGCGGGTCCTCCTCTGCGCGGCCGCCTCTCCAACCCGCCGCCGTCGCGGACGACCTCGTTGACCCGCCGCGGCTTCTGTCACTTCAAGTCGCCGTGGCCCGCCTTCACCTCGTCAACTCGCCGTGCCTCCTCCGTGGCCGCGCCGAGCCGCCGTCGTTATCGCGCCATCGCCGACCCGTCGTTCCGCGTCTGCACAGGGGTCCCTTGGCTCGCCTCCGTCGCCGTGAGCCGCCCCTACCGGCCTCTGTTGTTCCGACCTGCTGCTGCGTTTGAGGGCCCGCTTCTGCCGTGGCACGGCCTCGAGCCGCCATAGCTGCTACGGCTCCGTCCCGCCGCTCATCGAGTTGCCAGGGAACCTGCGAGCCGACCGCGGCCTCGCTGACGAGTCGCCGGGGAACCCCCGAGCCGCCATTGCGGTTCCGGCCCAGCTGCCTCACACCGATGCGGACTCATCCTCTGCCAAGCCGCCTGATGCCTCGGCCGCCCACATCGTCTGAGCCGCCGCCGTCTCCAAATCGCCCCCGCGGTTTCAACCCGCCGTGACCCGCCGTGGCCGTCTCCACCCGCCGCGCCTGTTGCGCCTCTCCGGCCGCGCCGTCGCTGCCTCGCCCCGCGGTTGAGCCGCCGCGTCCAAGCCGCCGCCGCGCGCCGCCCCGGCGCCTCTGAGCTGCTCCGGCCGCGCCGTCGCCGCCTCCACTGAGCCGCCGGAGACCCCCCAAGCCGCCGCCGCGCACTGAGCCGCTGGAGACCCCCCAAGCCGCCGCCGCGCGCCGCCCCGGCGCCTCGCGAGCCGCCGCTGCGTCTCCGCTCCGCCCCGCTGCGGGCTCCTCCTGCCTTCGCTGCTGCGTTGAGCCGCCATGGCCTCGACCGCCGCCGCGCCACGAGCCGGCCACTGCCGCTCCCTTCGCGCTCCCGCACTTGAGCCGCCTCCGCTACTCTGCCCACCACCGACCTCCGCGGTGGGTTGCCACGCCGGCTCTCCACGCGCCGACGAGCCGTCTCACGACCGAGCCGCCGGCCGGCTCTCTGCTCCCGTCTCCACCGCAGCTCCGCCTCTGCGTCTCGCGAATCACCCGGCCGCCGTGAGCCGCCGGACCTACCCCACGCCATTTTTCCTCTTCGCCTTTGCGTCTGACCCGCCCCAGCTCCTCGCGCGCAGGCGCTCTCACCATAGCCTGCTATTTTGGGGAGACAAGAGCCAGAGGTGGGAGTTTTGTTTGTTGAGAAGATAAGTGGGAGGCTAAAAAAAAAAGAAAAAAAAGGGACCCGGAGGGTCTATTCTAAGCCGCCCAGCTTCGGCTCTGTTGCGGTCGTACTTCAAATCGCCATCTCCGCCATCGCCGCTGCGACCATGCGCTGGCCCACCGCCTGTTGGCTTTTCTGAGCCGTCGCGCATTCAATGCGAGGCACATCTGCCTCATCATCCACAGTCTCGCCTCGAGCTGTTTTCGCCGTTACGGCCTGCCGCCTCCGCCGCGGCCTCGAAAGACTGGCTAAATCGCCATTGAAATTACTGGGGCATGTTCACAGAACGGACCGTCTGTCGTCCGGACGAATCAGGTGAAATCTGTCCATTCAATTTTTATTGAAACATTTATTATTCTTTCGAGAACAGTTACTCTCGTCTGTGATGTCGTTATGCAGGACTGGCAAGGTGACCGGCGTACTGCGGGTACAAAGCTCAAATCAGCACCCGCCCGTACGAGTTGTCCAACGGACGCACGGAAACCACCTGTGGTCCGGTCTACATCAACTCGCGGGCGACTCGTACGTCCGCGACGGCTTACAGACGCCCGCGGCCGAGTCACCCGTCCGCACCGGTTTACAATGCCGCGGCCGCCTCTCCCGACCATACCGGCTTACAATACCGCGGCCGTCTATCACAACTGCGCCATCTTCAAACGCACGGCTGACTCCTACATCTACATCAACATACTGGTGCTGTGCTTGCCGGTTCAAGTCGCCCAGCGGACGAGCGCAAGACGCCGCCCGTGGTCTGATCTACATCAGCATATCAGTACGATGCTTGCCTGTACGAGCCGCCTAATTGATGAGCGCAAGCCGCCGGCTGCAGTACGATCTACATCAGCATATCGGTGCACTGATCGCCTGCACAAGCCGCCCGACGGACAGGCGCACAAGTCGCCACTATTACAGTGGTTAGAGCTTCAACAACCAGCCGGGACGAACCATCGACCGGATGATGGAAACAATTCATGCGGGATAATCTATAACCCGCCACGGTCAACCTCAACCTTCAGTGGAGATTCTCATGCCGCCTCTTCGAGTCAACTTAAGAACTCGGGGGCTACAGACATGACTCGACACACTTGGCCGTTTTCAACGAGAACCACAAATCATGGCAAGGAAGTTAACCCGATCTTGGGGGATACTACATTATTGGCGGAAGGATTACAAGTCACCCAAGAAGACGAGTCGCCATGATGCACCGTTCAACTTGGGGGCTTCTGCTATTTCTTCATATAAGATGGCGGCTTACAAGATGCTGCAGTTATGTTGATACTTCAACATGGTCGTTTGGGGGCTTTCAACCCACCGGGTTAAGCTTCAACCCTCTCGATCAGGCTTTTCAGCCACTATAAAGCGGGTCATGGACCCAAAGGTTGACTCCGTCAACAAAGATCACTAGGGGTGCAGCGAGTTCTAAAAACTTACCTCCTTTTCGATCTGCAAGGCCGGGTTATACCTGCTTGTAAGTAGATGCGCTTTGTCAGGGGTGCAGCGAGTTCTAAAACTCACCCTCTGCAAAGGCCTCTTACAGCGGCGAGGCAAACCCTTATATCCGCAAATCCGAGTTATACCTGCCTGTAAGTTGATGCCGCTTTGTCAGGGGTGCAGCGAGTTCTAAAACTTACCCCCTGCAAGGGCCTCTTACAGCGGCGAGGTAAACTCTCCCATTTGTTGTGTCTCTCTCTGGTTCGTTGCGCTCTTATCAGTTAATCTCGCCTAGAGACCCTGAGCCGTTCAAAGGAGTTGACGGCCACTCTCGTTAGAGACCCTGTACTGGTATGAGTTCAAGCATCGAGTCCACCCAGAAGAACCATCATGTGAAATTTTGAGAATAAAAGGCAAGGCAAGAACATCATACATCATACATTGCATCATACATCATACATTACATCATGCATTTCATCATATTTACATATCATGCCGGTTTGCCAAACCGGGTCAGAGCAAGATTGTGAAAGAGGAAGCAAGGCTATACGAGATTTTAACATCTCCGGGTTGTGCTTTTTCAAGCCGCCCTTACAATGCAGAATATACTCTGTTTTGTTTATTTTTGCAGGTCTTGTCTTATAAGATAAGCCGCCAGAACAAATAGATCTTTAATAGCCAACATGGCTGGATCTTCATCATGGATTTCTCACATACTCGCCGGGTTGCACCACAACTACGAGCAGGGATTTCATATCAAAGACAAAGGAATTATTCCAGGATATTCATTCCGGGTTATATTTCAACCACGGCCAAGGATTCATCCAACAAATTATGATGAGTCATATTATAGTCCCGAGTCGCCGCAGATAGACGACCCGGCACTTGGGGGCTACATTATTCAAATCAAGTTTATATCAAGTATGCAAAGTCCCATGTCGCTGCAAGCATGCACCATGGCACTTGGGGGCTAATGCAAGCTGGTTTTCAAATCATTACATTGTCAGCAAGACCCGGTTATCTCAAGGAGATGAGCAAGCCTTTCAATATTTTTCTAAGTCCCAAGTCGCCGCAGGCGTGCGACCCGGCACTTGGGGGCTACAGTATTCAGTTGTTCAAAACAGATAATAAGGTACCAATTGAAGACCCGGCGCATCACATATTGATGAGCCGGCCCTTGGGGGCTACACCAGCTGAAGCTTTGTAAGGTATAAGACAGTTATAAGTCCCAGGCTGCTGCAGGCAAGACAACCTGGTACTTGGGGGCTACACAATCAAAGATATTATTGCAAAGCGCCAAGTCATCATGGATCAACTTGGAGCTTGGGGGCTACAGGTAGTATGAACATATCAAAAAATTGGAGAGAGTTTTCAAGATGTCAATTTTAACTGCAGTCCAGTTATTTGACCCGGCGGCACCATCAATGAGTATAACCCGGCGGAGGAGACCCGCCAAGAACATTGAAGGCCGACTCAACGGCATATGGGTGTTGTATTCCCAATATTTTATTTCAAAGGACATATACCTGCAAGATGATGGAGCTTACCATGAATAAATTCAAGCTAACCTGGGGGCTAATGACGGGGATATTACCCCACGGTATAACCCGGCAAACATGCTGACCCGGCAAACAGTACTGACCCGGAGAACAGTACTGACCCGGCAGACATGCTGACCCGGCAAACAGTACAGACCTGGTTACAGTTCTAACCCGGCAGCTACAGTGACAGGGTGTAACCCGGCAGCTACAGTGACAGGGTGTAACCCGGCAGCTACAGTGTCAGGGTGTAAACCCGGCAGCTACAGTACCAAGATGGTAACCCGGCTACAGTGTCAGGATGCTAACCCGGCTATAGTGTCAGGAGGCTAACCCGGATGCTACAGTGCCAGGAGGTGAACAGTGTTATCAGACAGTCACGGAGACGAGTCTCTAAAGATAAGCCCTGGTTGTAACCCGCCCGGTGTAAGCCGCCCGGGACGGGTTACAGGCCCAGGACTCGGAAGCCCATGAAGAGAAGCCCGCGATGGGAAGTCATCAATCCGACTTAGACTCTATATGTAAACCGCCCCTTCAGCCTTTATAAGGAGGGGCGGGTCACCCCAAGAGGGGCAGGTTAGACGTCTCATAGACAGGTCTCATAGACAGGTCAGAAAGATAGTCAGATTAGAGGGTCTCGAGATTAGAGGTAGCGACTCCGCACCCTTGTAACCGAGATCGTCATCGTCATCAATATAAGACACAAAGCAGGATGTAGGCTTTTACCTCCATCGGAGGGGCCGAACCTGGGTAAAAACTCCGCGTCTCTCATCCCGCTCAACCCCTCTCAAGCTACCAGTTACGTGCGCCGGACCTCACGACTAAGTCCTTACACTAGGACATCTGCCGTGACAAATCCACGACAGAGGGAGTAGTAGATTTTTCTAATCTCATCCTGCTTCCTACTTAAAATGTTGAAAGTAGTAGGATATATGACCGCTTCCGGACCCTAGAGGTTTTGTATAGTGGAATTGCTCAGTTCTCCTCACAACGTAGTCCTCTTTTCTTCTCCTGCAATTCTGTTAATGTAGATGTTGCATAGCGCTGATTTTGTCCATTTTGCTTCTGGTTCGTACTCATGGGGATGTAGTTTATTGCAAGTTTACTATGTCTTTCCAGTTTTCACGAGGATGTAAAAATACAGAGGCCAGTGCAGCCCATGCCCTATTGCACCTATGCAAGAGGTGAGCACACAGCCATATATATCTTGCTATTGTTCATTTTCTCATCATTTCTAGTGATGTTGTTTCATAAGATCCTCACAAGTGATTCAAACTTAGCCTTTTAGGTTTGTGCTTTCATAATTATCATAAGTTGTTTAACCTTTTTATAGTTGTACTCTCATGGTGTCAATGCTAATCAGATAACCTTATTACATTATCTTTGTGGGTGTGTTCAATTTGGGGATATAGACAGATCTGGGGATCTAGACTCCTTGGGTTATCCAAAGCCATCAAAAACCATTGTCAGTGGTAAGTTAATGCTTGTAAGTCGGTACTGCGTTGCACTTGTTTACAGCTTTCCTCTACCACTGACTACTATTGTGCTATCTATCATTGAACAGAGGGCTTGGTTTTGGTTAATACCTTTGAAGAGACTTTTGGTGACATATATGATTCTGGTAAAGGTGTCTGGAGCCAACTCACAGAAATGGGTTCTCATAGTTTACCTTGACGAGTTGTCGCACTCGCTTCATTCAGCGGTAATATGTCAGTAATGTGCTATTTACTATTCCACATTTGAACTTGGCTCTCAATCAAAACTGTGGTATATATGCAGGTGAAAGGAGGTTTTTCGCATGCACAGGCTTATTTATTGAATCGAATGGATGTACCCCCATTCTGACTTCAGCAAGTTTGGCTAGGGATCCTAAAGATGGAAACAAGATTGCTGAAAACTTGAAGGTTGGTTCTTGATGTGGTCCTTACATTTTCTGCTTAAGTCTCACCAGTGTCATTTGCAGATTGAAGTTTTGCTTCCAAACAATGAATACAAAGAAGGGGAATTGCAGTATTGTAATTTACACTACAATGTTGCTCTTGTCGTTGTCAAGGATTTCCGTTGTCTTCGTCTAGCTAGAATTCATGAAGATTGGTCGAACCCTATAATTCTGGAAGATTCCAATGTAGTAGCTGTGGGGCGCTGCTTCAAATCTGGCAGGTTAATGGCTACACATGGAAGACTTACCGACTGGTCAGGCGGGCTTGATTACAGATATCTTAGGTACTCCGGTTGTAAGATCACTAAGGTTAGTACAGCTCGTGTGGTTAATCTTACTTGATGTATCCATCAAATGATGTACTCCTTCCGTACCATAATATACGACGTTTTAGCAGTTTAATTTAAACTGGTACAGAGGGAGTAGTAAACCATATCTCTTGGTCACTGCAAGTGGCAACTTCTCCATGCATACTAGATACTACTTTAGTGTCACTTTTTGTTTGCTAGGCTGGGATTGGCAGGCCTCTGATTAACTTTAAAGGTAGATTTGTTGGCATGAACTTCTACGATAAGAAAATAGGAACCCCGTTCATGTTCAGGGCTTGTATTATTCGAGCGCTGGCACATTTTAAGGAAGAGAGGTATTTACACTTGACTTTTTGTTTGGCATATTCAAGTGCCTGCCATGTTTGAGATCAGTGCAGAACTTGACATTTTGTGTTTTATTAACAACAAAAACAAAAACTTTCCATTAAATCTAGCATACCGTGTTTGACACAGGAGTGTTGAAGTTGGCAGCGATAAAACAATCAGGTTTGTGCATTATATTTACTCATCACTTTGATGTTTTGCATAAACAAAATCTACCAGTAATGTTATTCTATGTGGAAAATGATTGAATAATGTTAGCAGGTGGCCTGTGCCAGTACCGTGTTGGCGCCATCCGGACGATGAGCTCAAAGATTCGCTCCCGCCTAGCTACGGAGAAAAATCTGGCAGGTTCGGATTCACATATGTGGATGGAAACAGAGTCGACAACCATTAAATGTCCTCGTGCATTTTTTTTAACACATGTCCTCATGGTCTGGCTCTGTTGGATTTGCAATCTCAGGATTTGTCTGTCATCAGACACATTGAAAGGACGTGAATGTCGCCTGGGGGGGGGGGGTTGAATAGGCGCTTTAAAATAATTATGATTTAGGCTTGAACAAATGCGGAATAAAACTAGCGTTTAATTTGTCAAGCACAAAAGCTAAAACAACTAGGCTCACATGTGTACACCAACAACTTATGCTAAGAAAGGTAAATAACTAAGTGATAGCAAGATATATAACATGAAACAATATGGCTATCACAAAGTAAAGTGCATAAGTAAAGGGCTCGGGTAAGAGATAACCGAGGCACGCGGAGAAGATGATGTATCCCGAAGTTCACACCCTTGCAGATGCTAATCTTCGTTTGGAGCGGTGTGGAGGCACAATGCTCCCCAAGAAGCCACTAAGGCCACCGTAATCTTCTCACGCCCTCGCACAATACAAGATGCCGTGATTCCACTAAGGGACCCTTGAGGGCGGTCACCGAACCCATACAAATGACGACCATTCGGGGCGGTCACCGAACCCGTACACTTTGGTAACCCTTGGAGGCGGTCACGGGAACCCGTACAAATTGCTCGGGGCAATCTCCACGACCTAATTGGAGACCCCGACGCTTGCCCGGAGCTTTACACCACAATGATTGAGCTCCGAGACACCACCAACCATCTAGGGCACCAAAGCACCCAATAGGCACAAGCTCTAGGATGCCCAAACACCCAAGAGTAATAAGCTTCTCAACTTTTCACATCCACGTATCACCGTGGAGAACTCAAACCGATGCAACTAATGCAATGACAAGAACACACGAAGTGGTCAAGTTCCTCACTCCCAAATCCCACCACAACAACAAAAACTATGGAGGAATATGAGAGAAAAAACAAGAAGAACACAAAGAACTCCAAGATCTAAATCCAAGGGGTTCCCCTCCATAGAGGAGAAAGTGGTTGGTGGAAATGTGGATCTAGATCTCCTCTCTCTTTTCCCTCAAAAAGGAGCAAGAATCATTGGAGGGATTGAGAGTTAGCAAGCTCTAAGAAGGTCAACAATGGGGGAAGAACACGAGCTCAGAGGATAAGATCCATTGGGAAGAAGATCTCCTTTTATAGGCGGGGGAAAATCCAACCGTTATGACCTAGCCCGCAGTATAGCGGTACTACCGCTCGGGCAAGCAGTATTACCGGAACGGTACAACCACTCTACAACCGAAGTTGCAAAGCGGGCAACAGAAACTTACACACCTCTCAAAAACAAGCGGTAGTAGCACTGCAGAAATAAGCGATAGTACCGTGCAAGCGGTACTACTTTTCCACTACCGTTATCGAAAAACAGGCATCAGAAAGATGCACAAAAAGGATTTTCCAAGCGGTAGTAGTACCGCTAGTACACAGGGGAAGTACCGCCTAAGCGGTACTACCGTGGTACCGAGCGGTACTACCGCCTGAGCAGAGAAAAACTGCCCTGACACTAAAACCGCCATAACTTCTGCATACGGACTCCAAAAAGAGCAAACTCAAGCTTGTTGGATAGCAGACGACAAGTACTATCCAAACAGCGGCCTCCCCAAAGTAATGGAGAGAAAACTCAAGCTTGTTGTATAGCAAACTAAAGCTTGTTGGATATAATAATAACAACCAATGGGGAATAAATGCCAATATGATAAGGAAGAGGACCTCCCCAAAGTATGAACTAGCAAATACTCCTACACCGAAAACACAAAGATGATGCATACGAAACATGTTTTCGGTGAGCTTGAGTTTGACTAGAAGACGGACACAAACTCTAAATCCTCACAAAGAGAAAAGCTAAACAAGAACCAAGAAAGATGATGATGCCAAGAATGCAATGGTTTGAGTTCTCTCTGAATGATACGATCAAGCCACTCACTCGAGAGCCCCCCCTTGATAGTACGACAATCGATCCTATAACACGTTCTCCCAACTAACACCGTGAGACTGGTAAAATAAAAACCTATCAAGGACAAACATTTGCCTTGCGCATAGTCCACTTGTCGTGGTTTTGTCACGGCAAGATGTCCTCGTGAGAGAACTTAGGTGTGAGGCCATCGCAACTATGTGGCGGCTTGAGAGGGGTTGGTCGGAATCGAGAGACGTGAGTTTACCCAGGTTCAGCCCCTCCGATGGAGGTAAAAGCCTACGTCCTGCTTTGTGTCTATATTAATGACGATGACGATCTCGATTACAAGGGTGCGGAATCGCTACCTATAATCTCGAGAGCCTCTAATCTGTCTATCTCTATTGACTTGAACTTCTCTCTCTAAGACCTGTCTATTGAGACGTCTAAAAACTTCACCCTCTTGGGGTGACCCGCCCCTCCTTATATAAGTTGAAGGGGCGGTTTACATGTAGAGTCCAAATCGGATTAAGACTTAACCTATTATGACTTCCCCTCGCGGGCTTCTCTTCGTGGGCTTCTGAGTCCCAGGCTTCTTATCTCCAGACGGGCGGCTTACAACCGGGCGGCTTACAACTGGGCGGCTTACAGCCGGGTGGCTTACAACCGGGTTTATCTTCAAGAGTCATCTTCAGGGACTCGTCTTCAGGGACTCATCTTCAGGGACTCGTCTCCGGAACTTAACCGTCTGCCGGGTCATAACCGTCTGCCGGGTCATAACTGTCTGCCGGGTCATAACTGTTTGCCGGGTCATAACTGTCTGCCGGGTCATAACTGTCTGCCGGGTCATAACTGTTTGATCTCACCCACCGGGTCTCACCTGCCTTGTCTCACCCACCGGGTCTCAACAGGGATAAGTCCAAAGATGACTTAACGTCAGGGCAACTTAAACCCAGAAATGACTTAAGCCTTAGGGCGGCTTATCCTTATGAACCGGGTCTTGGTCGTGGGGAATATCCCCAACATTAGCCCCCAGTTTAGCTTTGAATTTATTCATGCTAAACTCTTGAAATAAGAATATGTAAAGAGACCGGTTCACTCAAAAAATACCAGTTAACCAGCTCCCGAAAATTCTGAATCTCTGTCATATCAATAAGCTAACGCTGGCTCCTTAGAAAAAATAATCCCTTATTATCTTCAACTGCCTTGGCTTGATAAAATTCGCCTGATGTTGTGCCAACTTTCAATACTTCAGACTTCAATGAAAAAATCCGTATGATATTAATTTGCCTTCCTTGTATCCATATTACCTGTAGCTCCCAAGTCTTAAGAGGGGAACGTAGTGATAGATTTAAGACTTGCTTCAATATAAATATTGCAACTCTAGAGAAATCTGGATTGTTCGTCTGAGTCACCAGTCATAAATTGAATGTTCCACATATGTGGCCCCCAAGTACCGGATTGTCTTGCCTGCAGCAGCCTGGGACTTGTAATTGCATTATGCTCATAATACTTCGGCCAGTGTAGCCCCCAAGGGCCGGGTCATTATGCAATAATGAGCAGGGACTTCTGCAGAGCTGATTATGTAGACTTGATGAGCAATGTGTAGCCCCCAAGGGCCGGCTCAGTAAAATAATACTGGGCTGAGACTTAGAAAATGATTGAAGGCCGGCTCATCTCCCTGAGATAACCGGGTTCGTTGATAATGTGATGAGTTGAAAAGCAACTTGCATCAGCCCCCAAGTGTCGTGGTGCATGCTTGCAGCGACATGGGACTTGCATACTTGATATAATCTTGATTTGAATAATGTAGCCCCCAAGTGCCGGGTCGTATGCCTGCAGCGACTCGGGACTACTCTTTCCATTGCAGAATAAATCATATCCATTATATGGACGATATTGCTAAATGCTTGGCATATCAATGTTGAACCATGCTCCCTGCTGTGAGCTAGTATTTTTGGATGAGGGAATAACAACCATTACTCTGAAGGGGCTTTGAAAACCTCAATCATCCAATATAGGTTATGATAACCATAATAAAAATCCAGCCATATTGGCTATTTAAGATTTGAATAACATAACCCGGTTTGAAAACCAGCTCCTGCAACATAAACCAGGATATCCATGCATATATAATGCATGGTATGATGATGCAATGATGATGCAATGTATGATGATGTATGTGTATGATAACAGAGTATAAAAATGTCGGCTTTCAAGGCTCGACAAAAAGAGACTAGCTCTGTTTCGTTTTTTGAAAAACTCAAGTTTTGCTTCAAAGAAACTTGGCATGAAAGCATGAAACCCCGTAAGCTGGCTCTCACGTGACATAAATCCGTCGTTTAAACCTTAACAAGTTCAGGGTCTTAAAAAAGATTGGCTGTTAAGAGTACGAACGGGCCACATAGCGGAGAGACTACAACAAACAAGGCGAGTTTATCCTAGCCCACTATAAGCCGGCTCTCTCGTGACAAAAGCCGCCGTTTAAACCTTGACAAGTTCAGGGTCTTTGTGCAAGATTGACTATGGAGTTCAGGGTCTCTTAGCAAGATTGACTGTCAAAGGTTCGGCGGTTCACATGGCGGAGTAGCAAGTTGCAAACAGACAGGTTTAACTCGAACATGGCATATAAAGCCGGCCAAGAGGGTATGAAAGCTAAACTCATAGAGTTGGAAGCCCCCAAGTGACCATAATATGGCGTGGAAGCCGATCAAGAGGGTAAGATAGATATACTCATTGAGTAGGAAGCCCCCAAGTGACCCATAATATGATAAGCCAATAAGGCAGGATACCCATATTTGAACCGCGCATCATAGCAGCTAGTTCTCTTTGGCGACCTTTAATTTTCTGAAAACTCAAACTTGCAAGAGATGAATTCCTTTTGAACCGAATGTTGAGCCGGATATCGAGATCTCAAACTTTGTGAGAGACATACTTCTCTTGAGTCGGGTTTTAAACCAGAACCTTTTCGGATAATTCGGAATCCTTCTTTTGAGCCGGAACTCTCAGATTGCTTGGCAATTTTTTCAGCTGGAAATTTTCTGACAGCCTTTAAGCTTCCACCAACGTGGCAGTAGCCCCCGGGATCGGGTGTTTTTCCCTTTAATGACCGGGTTTCTTGAATCTATGACAAAGGCCAATTCTGCCGTCATATCTGTGTAGCCCCCGAGTCTTAAGACGACTCGAGGAGTTGGCTTGAGATTCTCCATACTTGGCCGTGGCATAAACCGACATATAATTGACAGTGGAAATGCTGGAATGTGTTGAAGCTGGACGCAAGGTGGCGAGTTTGATGATCTTCGCAACGCTCATTGTATACCATCGACGTTAATAACGCGATGTGAATTCATGGAAGGTTGAGGTTGACCGCAGCAGGTTATAAATGATCCCGTATGAGCTATGTTAATAACCCGACCAATGGTTCATCCCAGCTGGTTGTTGTAGTTAACTAAATCGCAGTGGCGGCGACTTGTGCGCCTGTCCATTGAGCCATCCATTGAAGGCTGATAATTTTGCTTCAGAGTTATTGGAATATACTAGGCCGCGGGAGTGGCGACTTGCGTGCGCTCACTAAGCAGCTCGTGCAGACAGGTGCGGCTCCGATGTGTTGAAGTAAACCAGACCGTGAGGACGGCGGCTTGGGCGCATCCGTTGGGCGGCCGAGCGAGCAGGCGCGACACCCGCGCGATGATGCAGACCGGCCCGTATGGGCGGCGTCTTGCTCGCGTCCGTTGGACGACTCGTATAGGCGAGCACGGCACCGGCGTGTTGAGTTGAATGCGAGAGTTGTCCGGCGACTTGGTAAGGACGCGAGAGTCGCTCGCAGCGTTGTAAGACATTTTGGTCGCGCGGACATGAAAGTTGGCCGCGGCGTTAGAAGACGGTGCAGTGCAACGCGGACGAACACCGGTCCAGACTGATGTTGGCGCGCCTCCATCTCCGTGGTATCGTACCACTTTGGTAATGAATAATTGCCCTGCGTAGAATATTACAGGCCAAAGTAATTTGTTCTCGAAGGAATTTTAATATACTGATAAAATAAATAGGACGGATAGCACCTGATTTATTAGGATGAGAGACGACCCATGTATTCGTCGCTAGCATTTCCGACTGATGAGGTAGCCAGCAGCATGCTGCATCCTCTAGCGCGGAATCAAAATTACAGATCATCCGGGTCGCAGAGGCCTCCAGCCGGTGAACTGCGCTAATCTCCGACGGACAGCAGGGAATTTGATAATATATATGTATATATTCTTTTCACTTTTTGTTGGTTTCATCGCCTCCCATAACACTTGGAGCCATGTGATGTAACAGGAGAGTACGCCATTCTGTCTTGGGTGAAATTGGGGGATGTGTTCCATGCTCAAGAGTAACTGCAGTGAAACGCTGCAGAGTTCCAAAACACAAGTGTGCAAAACGGTCCCCTCTGAGGTCTGCGGGCAGCTCGCGTGGATCCTTTGGCATGTGCTCAAACGTGGCGGCGATGGTGTCGGCGCAAGGGGCGAGACTGGCGCAGCGGATACAGCAGCGTCCAGCTCGGCAGAGCCATGATGATGGCATGGTCCGGAAGCATGGCAAACAGCGAGGATGGGCGCTCCTGATGTGGTGGTGGCTCCAGGCCAGGCTAGGCTGCTGTTGCGGGGCGACTCGGAGGCCGCGGCAGCTCGGCAAGCGGCCGTTGACCCGGCGGCGGAGGCGGCTTTGAAACAGCGTGAGGTGGAGGCGAGGCCGCTTTGGCCGGGGCGGCTCATAGTGCCTCAGAGGGCAGTGAAGGCCGGGGTAACTCGACGACGCCGGCCCGAGGCCCTGACGGCGGAACTGAGCAGCGGAAGCAACGGCCGGTAGCTTATCGGCGGCTTGGTCCTGGCGTGAGGTCGCAGTCGGCTTGAGGTGCGGTGGCCGCGGGAGGCCCGCACGTGTGAGGCGGGGCGGCGACCACGGCGCGGCTGGTGTGGCGAGGCGAAGGTGCGCGCGGGAGGAGCGGTGAGCCGGCCACGGCGCCTCGAGGCGACGGAGGCGGGGCGGTGCAAGCACCCGACCCGCTGGATGGATGGAAATGGGCGGGGTGAGGCTGAGCCGGCCTGGCGCAAGTGCTGACGCGGACGAGGTGAAGCCAAGCTGGCCTGCAGGGGCGCGGCAAGGCCGAGGCGAGGGGGCGGCTTGGAGGAGCGGCAGTCCGGCAGCGCGGGGCGGCTCACCGGCAGGCGCGGCAGCGCGGGGTGGCTCGCCGACAGGAGCAAAAACGCGGCAGCGCGGGGTGGCTCGTCAGCAGGCGCGGATGAGCGGCAGTCCGGCAGCGCGGTGCGGCTCACCGGCAGGCGCGGGGCGGCTCGTCAGCAGGCGCGGATGAGCGGCAGTCCGGCAACGCGGGGCGGCTCACCGGCAGGCGTGGCGACGAGATGGGGTGCACGGCGAGTACGGCAAGCTGAACAACGCGGGTGCGGGTGGCTTGAGCGGCGCGGCCGCGGGAAGCGGAAGCAGGGGCGGACGCGCGGTGGGAGACCCGGGCGGCATGGCGGGGGAGCGGCCCAACGGAGCAGGCGCGGCGAAGGTAACCCGGAGCGGGGCGAGGCGCAGCGGCGGCTCGTGGAGGCGAACCGGCGACGGAGCGACTAGACGGCTTGGAGGAGGCGCGCCGGCTGGCCATGGCGGCGGCTTGCGGTAGAGACCGCGCGAGGCAGTGGCGAGCCAGTGCGGCGGCTTGTGGCAGCTCTGGCGGAGGCACAGTGAGGCCGGGGCAGCGGCTTGACGCGGCAGAGGTGATCCGGGGGCAGCGACTTGGCGGTGGCGGCGGAGACCGAGTCGTGGTCATATCCGTTTCCTGGTCGCGGCCGGATCTCTCTCTCTTTTCTTCTTTTCTTTTTTATTAAAAACTCCTCTGTGTTCTTTCATAGGCGTGGCTGGTCTTGGAAAATTCTGCATCCGCTTCTCCTGTTGCTGGCCTTTTTTCTCTTCTCTTGATACATTGCTACTGCTTTAGCAATTTTTGTACTAGTACGAGTGTACATTATACCTCGGGACATGGGCGCTCCTGATCTGACATGGAATAGTAGCCAATTTGTGGCTGGTTTGTTGTTGATCTCGGCGGATCATGGTCTCGGTGCTAATCGATCACGGACACGAGACTTACCGCGTCCGCTTCTCCTGTTGATATACTTTATTATTCTCCCATCCGAACATGCCATCGTGCCGGCGCCCGAGTGACGGGAAGTTTTCACCTGTGCCGGCGCCCGAGTGACGGAAGTTTTCACCTGTGCCGGCGTCCGGGTCACCTAACCGAGTATGGCAACGATGCAATCTTCTTTGTCCGACAAATGTTGGATCCATCAAAATCTGAATCCCCACGCATGTAGATCCTTTCGAGCCGGCTCTTGCGGCGGCGGCGGGTCATAAGCCTCTCGATCCCTAGGAGAGACCCCTTCAAGAACTTAACTCCACCGTGCGAGGGCCCCACGGTGGGCGCCAACTGTCGTGGTTTTGTCATGGCAAGATGTCCTCGTGAGAGAACTTAGGTGTGAGGCCATCGCAACTATGTGGCGGCTTGAGAGGGGTTGGTCAGAATCGAGAGACGCGAGTTTACCCAGGTTCAGCCCCTACGATGGAGGTAAAAGCCTACGTCCTACTTTGTGTCTATATTAATGACGATGACGATCTCGATTACAAGGGTGCGGAATCGCTACCTCTAATCTCGAGAGCCTCTAATCTGTCTATCTCTAATGACTTGAACTTGTCTCTCTAAGACCTCGTCTAAAAACTTCACCCTCTTGGGGTGACCCGCCCCTCCTTATATAAGTTGAAGGGGCGGTTTACGTGTAGAGTCCAAATCGGATTAAGACTTAACCTATTATGACTTCCCCTCGCGGGCTTCTCTTCGTGGGCTTCTGAGTCCCAGGCTTCTTATCTCCAGACGTGCGGCTTACAACCGGGCGGCTTACAACCGGGTTTATCTTCAAGAGTCATCTTCAGGGACTCGTCTTCAGGGACTCATCTTCAGGGACTCGTCTCCGGGACTTAACCATCTGCCGGGTCATAACCGTCTGCCGGGTCATAACTGTTTGCCGAGTCATAACTGTCCGCCGGGTCATAACTATCTGCCGGGTCATAACTGTCTGATCTCACCCACCGGGTCTCACCTGCCTTGTCTCACCCACCGGGTCTCAATAGGGATGCTTAAGTCCAAAGATGACTTAATGTCAGGGCAACTTAAACCCAGAAATGACTTAAGCCTTAGGGCGGCTTATCCTTATGAACCGGGTCTTGGTCGTGGGGAATATCCCCAACACCACTTGAGCTAGATGATGACGATCTTGTCCTCCTCAAGATGGACCACCTTTCTTGATTGCGCCGGCTCGATGAGGACTAGTAGATTTCTCCCCCATACTCCACTATGGGTAAGTCTCTCTTCGGCACATCTTCACATGTACATTATCACTATAATGGAAGGCAAGCTTCCACCATGTGATCTCTTCGTGATGCTTCACTTGAACTTGCACACCGCAACCTTGATGATGAACATCACTTGACGTCATCCTTCATGGGTTGTATGAGATCCTCTTTTTAATGCAAGCCCATGGAAAGATACCTATCCCCACATGGAAACCTGACAAAGATCATGGGTTAGTGTAGGAAATATGCCCTAGAGGCAATAATAAAGTGATTATTATCATATTTCCTTGTTCATGATAATCGTTTATTATCCATGATATAATTGTATTGATCAGAAACTCAAATACATGTGTGGATACATAGACAACACTGTGTCCCTAGTGAGCCTCTACTAGACTAGCTCGTTAATCAAAGATGGTCAAGGTTTCCTCACCATAGACATGAGTTGTCATTTGGTAACGGGATCACATCATTAGGAGAATGATGTGATGGACAAGACCCAACTGTAAGCATAGCAGTTGATCGTGTCAGTGTATTTCTACTGCTTTTTCCATGTCAAGTATAAGTTCCTACGACCATGAGATCATGCATCTCCCGGACACCGGAGGAATGACTTCTGTGTATCAAATGTCACAACGTAACCGAGTGACTATAAAGGTGCTTTGTAGGTATCTCCGAGGGTGTCTGTTGAGTTGGCGTGGATCAAGACTGGGATTTGTCACTCCGTATGACGGAGAGGTATCTCTGGGCCCACTCGGTAATACAGCATCACAAGAAGCTTGCAAGCAATATGACTAAGGATTTAGTCACGGGATCTTGTATTACGGAACGAGTAAAGAGACTTTTCGGTAACGAGATTGAACTAGGTATGGACATACCGACGATTGAATCTTGGGCAAGTAACATACCGATGGACAAAGGGAACTACATACGGGATTGATTGAATCCTTGACATCGTGGTTCGACCGATAAAGATCTTAGTAGAATATGTAGGAACCAATATGGGAATCCAGGTCCCGCTGTTGGTTATTGACCATAGAGGTGTCTCGGTCATGTCTGCATAGTTCTCGAGCCCGCAGGGTCTGCACACTTAACGTTCGGTGACGATTTGGTATTGTTGAGTTATATATGTTGGTGACCAAAGGTTGTTTGAAGTCCTGGATGAGATCCCGAAAGTCACGAGGAGTTCCGGAATAGTCCGGAGGTAAAGATTTATATATAGGAAAGTGGTATTCGGGTTCCGAAAAAGTTTCGGGTGTTTCCGGTTGTGTGCCGGGAGTGCCGAAAGGGTTCCGGGGTCCACCGGGAGGGGGCCACCCACCCCGGGGGGCCACATGGGCCCAAGAGGTAGGGCAGCCGCACCCAAAAGCCATAGGTGCAGCCCTCCCTCTCTCGCTAGATCTATTTCTCCTCCAAAACGCGTCCACGACAGCGCTTTGTGAAGCCCTGCTGAGATTGCTGCACCACCGCCACCATGCCGTCGTGCTGCCGGAGAACTCATCTACCTCTCCGCCCTCGCTTGCTGGATCAAGAAGGCAGAGATGTCATCGAGTTGTACGTGTGTTGAACGCGGAGGTGTCGTCCGTTCGGCGCTAGATCGGGACGGATCGTGATTGGACCGCGAAGACGTTCGACTACATCATCCGCATTTCTTAACGCTTCCCGCTTAGCGATCTACAAGGGTATGTGGATCTACTCCCTCTCGTAGCTGTTGATCTCCATAGATAGATCTTGGGTGTTCGTAGGAATTTTTTTGTTTCCCATGCAACGTTCCCCAACAGTGGCATCATGAGCTAGGTCTATGCGTAGATAACATGCACGAGTAGAACACAAAAGAGTTTGTGGGCGTTGATGTTTAGATTGCTTACTTCCTTAGTCTTATCTTGATTCGGCGGTATTGTGGGATGAAGCGGCTCGGACCAACCTTACTCGTCCACGTACGAGAGACCGGTTCCATCGACTGACATGCAACTTGTTGCATAAAGATGGCTGGCGGGTGTCTGTCTCTCCCACTTTAGTTGAATCGGATTCGACGGAGGCGGTCCTTGTAGAAGGTTAAATAGCAACTTGAATATCACCGTTGTGGCTTTGCGTAGGTAAGAACGGTTCTTACTAGTTTCCCATAGCAGCCACATAAAACTTGCAACAACAAAGTAGAGGACGCCTAACTTGTTTTTGTAGGGCATGTTGTGATGTGATATGGCCAATGACATGATGTGATATATGTGATGTATGAGATGATCATGTTTTGTATAGGTTATCACGACTTGCATGTCGATGAGTACGACAACCGGCAGGAGCCATAGGGTTGTCTTTAATTATTTCCGCCTTCTTTTGCTTTACTTTATCTCTATGAGTTAGCAATAGTTGTAGAAGCAATAGTTGGCGCGACAACCACATGACGACACGATGATGGAGATCATGGTATCATGCTAGTGACGATGGAGATCATGCCGGTGCTTTGGAGATGGAGATCAAAAGCACAAGATGATGATGGCCATATGATGTCACTTATATGATTTGCATGTGATGTTTATCCTATTTATGCATCTTATTTTGCTTAGAACGACGGTAGCATTATAAGATGATCTCTCACTAAAATTTCAAGATAAAATTGTGTTCTCCACAAGTATGCACCATTGAGAAGGTTCGTCGTTTTGAAGCACCTCGTGATGATCGGGTGTGATAGACTCTACGTTCGCATACAACGGGTGTAAGCCAGATTTACACACGTGGAATACTTGGGTTAACCTTTACGAGCCTAGCATGTATAGATATGGCCTCGGAACACAGGAGACCAAAAGGTCGAACATGAGTCATATAGTAGATATGATCAACATGGAGATGTTCACCATTGAAACCACCTCATCTCACGTGATGATCGGACTTGGGTTGGTGGATTTGGATCATGTTACACTTAGACAACCTGAGGGATGTTGATTTGAGTGGGAGTTCTTTAGTAATATGATTAATTGAACTCATTATCATGAACATAGTCTAAATTGTCTTTGCAGAATTATGTTGTAGATCAATGGCTGGCGCAGTAGCTCCCCTGAATTTTAATGCATTCCTAGAGAAAGCTAAGTTGAAAGATGATGGAAGTAACTATGCGGACTGGGTCCGTAATCTGAGGATTATCCTCACTGCTGCTCAAAAGGCTTATGTCCTTGATGCACTGCTTGGTGATACACCATACCCTGAGAATCCGGACGCTATGAACGTCTGGCAAACTCGATCTGATGACTACTCAATAGTTCAGTGCGCCATGCTATATGGCTTAGAATCGGGACTTCAAAAGCGTTTTGAACACCATGGAGCATATGAGATGTTCCAGGAGTTGAAGTTAATATTTCAAGCAAATGCCCGGATCGAGAGGTATGAGACCTCCGATAAGTTCTTCGCCTGCAAAATGGAAGATAATAGTTCTGTCAGTGAACACCTACTCGGAATGTCTGGGTATTACAACCGTTTAAATGATTTGGGAGTTGAGCTTCTGCCAGAAACGGTCACTAACATCATTCTCTAGTCACTGCCACCTAGCTACAAAGGCTTCGTGATGAACTATAATATGCAAGGAATGGATAAGTCTGTCTCCGAGCTATTCGCGATGCTGAAAGTCGTGGAAGTAGAAAACAAAAAGGAGCATCAAGTGTTGATGGTGAATAAAAACACTAGTTTCAAGAAAGGCAAGGGAAAGAAGGGAAACTCCAAGAAGGGTGGCAAGCAAGTTGTCGCGCCTGCGAAGAAACCCAAGTCTGGACCCAAGCCTGACACTGAGTGCTTCTATTGCAAGGGGACTGGTCACTAGAAGCGGAATTGCCCCAAGTACCTGGCTGATAAGAAGGCTGGCAATGTCAACAAAGGTATATTTGATATACATGTTATTGATGTGTACCTCACTAGCTCTCGTAGTA
Organism: Elymus sibiricus; assembly: GCA_039707655.1. Classification (NCBI taxonomy): domain Eukaryota; kingdom Viridiplantae; phylum Streptophyta; class Magnoliopsida; order Poales; family Poaceae; genus Elymus; species Elymus sibiricus. The sequence continues at coordinate 346,097,164 of CM077671.1, forward strand.
GTGCATGGGTATTTGATACCGGTTAGGTTGCTCATATTTGTAACTCGAAGTAGGAGCTGCGGAATAAACGGAGGCTGGCGAAGGATGAAGTGATGATGCGCGTCGGAAATGGTTCCAAGGTTGATGTGATCGCCGTCAGCACGCTCGCTCTTCAATTACCATCAGGATTAATAGTAAACCTAAATAATTGTTATTTGGTGCCTGCGTTGAGCATGAATATTATATCTGGATCTTGTTTATTGCGAGACGGTTATTCATTTAAATCAGAGAATAATGGTTGTTCTATTTATATGAGTAACATCTTTTATGGTCATGCACCCAATGTGAATGGTTTATTCTTGTTGAATCTCGATGGTAGTGATACACACATTTATAACATTGATGCCAAAAGATGTAAAGTTAGTAATGATAGTACCTCTTTCTTGTGGCACTGTCGCTTAGGTCATATTGGTATAAAACGCATGAAGAAGCTCCATGCTGATGGACTTTTGGAATCACTCGATTTTGAATCGCTTGATACATGCGAACACTGGCGGAGCTATGTTGAGGCCGAGGGGGGCTGCTGCCCCCCCAGCCTTGGACCAAACTATGAAGGAAATTTTTAAGGGAGGGCTTAGATGAGTTGTTTTTTGGCAATTTACACCCCCAAATGCTCATGTTTTTGCATTGGGCCCCCCCCCAGCAATTTGTACCAAGCTCCGCCACTTCATGCGAACCCTGCCTCTTTGGCAAGATGACCAAAACCCCGTTCTCTGGTTCGATGGAGCGGGCAAGTGACTTGTTGGAAATCATGCATACTGATGTGTGCGGTCCGATGAGTGTTGAGGCGGGCGGTGGATATCGTTATTTTCTCACCTTCACTGATGATTTGAGTAAATACGGGTATATTTACTTAATGAAACACAAGTGTGAAACGTTTGAAAAGTTCAAGCCATTTCAGAGTGAAGTGGAAAATCATCGTAACAAGAAGATAAAGTTTCTACGATCTAATCGTGGTGGAGAATATCTGAGTTATGAGTTTGGCATGCACTTGAGACCATGTGGAATTGTTTTGCAACTTACACCACCTAGAACACCACAGCGTAATGGTGTGTCCGAGCGTCATAATCATACTCTATTGGATATGGTGCGATCTATGATGTCTCTCACTGATCTGCCACTATCATTTTGAGGTTATGCATTAGAGACAGCCGCATTCACTTTAAATAGGGCACCATCAAAGTCCGTTGAAATGACACCATATGAATTATGGTTTGGCAAGAAACCTAAGTTGTCGTTCCTTAAAGTTTGGGGCTGTGATGCTTATGTGAAAGGCTTCACCCTGATAAGCTCGAACCCAATGCGGACAAATGCGTCTTCATAGGATACCCCAAGGAAACAGTTGGGTATACCTTCTATCTCAGATCCGAGGGCAAAGTGTTTGTTGCTAAAAACGGGTCCTTTCTCGAGAAAGACTTTCTCTCGAACGAATTGAGTGGGAGGAAGGTAGAACTTGATGAGGTTATTGAACCGTCACTTCAGTTGGATAGTAGCACGACGCGGAAAGATGTTTCAGCGGCGCCTACACCAAGTGAAGAGGAAGCTAATGATGATGATCATGAAACTTCAGATCAAGTTACTACCGAGCCTCGTAGGTCGACAAGGAATCGTACTGCCCCTGAGTGGTACGACAATCCTGTCTTGGAGGTCATGTTGTTAGACAACAGTGAACCTACGAGCTATGAAGAAGCAATGGTGGGCACGAATTCCTACACATGGCTAGAGGCCATGAAATCCGAGATAGGATCCATGTGTGAGAACAAAGTGTGGACTTTGGAGGACTTAACATATGATCGTAAGGCCATACAGAATAAATGGATCTTTAAGAAAAAGACGGACGCGGACGGTAATATTACCGTCTATAAAGCTCGACTTGTTGCAAAAGGTTTTTTTGCAAATTCAAGGAGTTGACTACGATGAGACTTTCTCTCCCGTAGCGATGCTTAAGTCCGTCAGGATCACATTCGCAATAGCTGCATTTTTCGATTACGAGATCTGGCAGATGGATGTCAAAACAGTGTTCCTTACTGGTTTCCTTAAGGAAGAGTTGTATATGATGCAACCAGAAAGTTTTGTCGATCCTAAAAATGCTGACAAAGTGTGCAAGCTCCAGCGATCCATTTATGGACTGGTGCAAGCATCTCGGAGTTGGAATCTTCGTTTTGATGAGGTGATCAAAGCGTATGGGTTTATACAAGTTTATGGAGAAGCTTGTATTTACAAGAAAGTGAGTGGGAGCTCTATAGCGTTTCTAATATTATATGTGGATGACATATTGCTGATTGGAAACAATATAGAACTTTTGGAAAGCGTGAACATATATTGGAACAAGAGTTTTTCAATGAAAGACCTCGGAGAAGCTGCTTTCATATTAGGCATAAAGATCTAGAGAGATAGATCGAGATGCTTAATAGGACTTTCACAAAGCACATATCTTGATAAGGTTTTGAAGAAGTTCAAAATGGATCAGTCCAAGAAAGGGTTCTTGCCTGTCTTACAAGGTGTGAAGTTGAGTAAGACTCAATGCCCAACAACTACAGAGGATAGAGAAAAGATGAGTGTCATCCCCTATGCTTCAGCCATAGGCTCTATAATGTATGCGATGTTGTGCACAAGACAAGATGTTAGCCTTGCCATAAGTATGGACGGAAGGTTTCAAAGTGATCCAGGAATGGAACATTGGGCAGCGGTCAAGAATATCCTTAAGTACATGAAAAGGACTAAGGAAATGTTTCTCGTTTATGGAGGTGATCAAGAGCTCATTGTAAAGGGTTACGTCGATGCTAGTTTTGACACAGATCTGGATGACTCTAAGTCTCAAACCGGATACGTATATATTCTGAATGGTGGAGCGGTAAGCTGGTGCAGTTCCAAGCAAAGTACGTGGTAGCTGATTCTACATGTGAAGCGGAGTACCTCGCTGCTTCGGAAGCGGTGAAGGAAGGAGTCTGGATGAAGCAGTTCATGACAGATCTTGGAGTTGTGCCTAGTGCACTAGATCCGAGGACTCTCTTTTGTAACAACACTGGCACCATTGCTCTAGCCAAAGAGCCCGGGTTTCACAAGAGGACCAGACATATAAAGCGACGCTTCTATTCCATCCGCGATTACATCAAGGAGGAGGACATAAATATTTGCAAAATACATACATATCTGAATGTTGCAGACCCGTTGACTAAGCCTCTTCCACAAGCAAAAGAAGATCAGCACCAGAACTGTATGGGTGTTAGATTCATTACAATGTAAATCACATAGTGATGTGAACTAGATTATTGACTCTAGTGCAAGTGGGAGACTGTTGGAAATATGCCCTAGAGGCAATAATAAAGTGATTATTATCATATTTCCTTGTTCATGATAATCGTTTATCATCCATGCTATAATTGTATTGATCGGAAACTCATATACATGTGTGGATACATAGACAACACTGTGTCCCTAGTGAGCCTCTACTAGACTAGCTCGTTAATCAAAGATGGTCAAGGTTTCCTGACCATAGACATGAGTTGTCATTTGGTAACGGGATCACATCATTAGGAGAATGATGTGATGGACAAGACCCAACCGTAAGCAGAGCAGTTGAACGTGTCAGTTTATTGCTACTGCTTTTTCCATGTCAAGTATAAGTTCCTACGACCATGAGATCATGCAACTCCCGGACACCGGAGGCCTTGTGTGTATCAAACGTCACAACGTAACTGAGTGACTATAAAGGTGCTCTACAGGTATCTCCGAGGGTGTATGTTGAGTTGGCGTGGATCAAGACTGGGATTTGTCACTCCGTATGACGAAGAGGTATCTCTGGGCCCACTCGGTAATACAACATCACAAGAAGCTTGCAAGCAATATGACTAAGGATTTAGTCACGGGATCTTGCATTGCGGAACGAGTAAAGAGTCTTGCCGGTAATGAGATTGAACTAGGTATGGAGATACCGACGATCGAATCTCTGGCAAGTAACATACCGATGGACAAAGGGAACTACATACGGGATTGATTGAATCCTTGACATCGTGGTTCGACCGATAAAGATCTTCGTAGAATATGTAGAAACCAATATGGGCATCCAGGTCCCGCTGTTGGTTATTGACCGTAGAGGTGTCTCGGTCATGTCTGCATAGTTCTCGAGCCCGCAGGGTCCGCACACTTAATGTTCAGTGACGATTTGGTATTGTTGAGTTATATATGTTGGTGACCAAAGGTTGTTTGCTACTTCTTGAGCTTGCGTTGGTTTTCCCTTGAAGAGGAAAGGGTGACGCAGCAAAGTAGATAAGTATTTCCCTCAGTTGTTGAGAACCAAGGTATCAATCCAGTAGGAGGTACAAGCAAGGCCCCAATCTATGCACCTACACAAACAATCAAACACTTGCACCCAACGCTATAAAGGGGTTGTCAATCCCTTCACGGTTACTTGCAAGGATGAGATCTGATAGATATAGATATAAAAGATTACTAAAACGAAAACTAAATAAAAGTAAATAAAATTGCAGCAAAGTATTTTTGGTATTTTTGGTTTATAGATCTGAAAATATAATATGGAAAATAAACCTGGGGGCCATAGGTTTCACTAGAGGCTTCTCTCTTGAAGGAAAATAATACGGTGGGTGAACAAATTACTGTCGAGCAATTGATAGAAAAGCGCATAGTTATGACGATATCCAAGGCAATGATTATGCATATAGGCATCACGTCCGTATCAAGTAGACCGAAACGATTCTGCATCTACTACTATTACTCCACACATCGACCGACTCTTGCCTGCATCTAGAGTATTAAGTTCATGAAGAACAGGGTAACACATTAACTAAGATGACATGATGTAGAGGGATAAATTCAAGCAATATGATGAAAACCCCATCTTTTTATCCTTGATGGCAACAATACAAATACGTGCCTCGCTACCCCTACTTTGTCACTGGGTGAGGACACCGCAAGATTGAACCCAAAACTAAGCACTTCTCCCATTGCAAGAATTACCAATCTAGTTGGCCAAACCAAACCAATAACTCGAAGAGACTTGCAAAGATATGAAATCATGCATATAAGAATTCAGAGAAGATTCAAATAATATTCATAGATAATCTGATCATAAACCCACAATTCATCGGATCTCGACAAACACACCGCAAAAGAGTATTACATCAGATAGATCTCCATGAAGATCATGGAGAACATGGTATTGAAGATCAATGAGAGAGAAGAAGCCATCTAGCTACTAGCTATGGACCCGAAGGTCTGAGGTGAACTACTCACGCATCATCGGAGGGGCAATGGTGTTGATGTAGATGCCCTCCGTGATCGAATCCCCCTCCGGCAGATTACCGGAAAAGGCCCCAAGATGGGATCTCACGGGAACAGAGGCTTGCGGCGGCGGAAAAGTATTATCGTGGCTCTCTTTGGTATTGGGGGAATATTTCTGAATTTATAGGCGAAGAATTAGGGTTGGAGGAGCTACGAGGGGCCCACAAGCCAGGGGGGCGCGCCCCCCCCAGGGGCGCGCCCTGGTGGCTTGTGGCCCACCCGTAGATCTTCTGGCCTCTTCTCCAAGCCTCCTGGGTTCCTTCTGGTCCAAGAAAAATCAGCGTAGAATTTTATTCCGTTTGGACTCCGTTTGATATTCCTTTTCTGCAATACTCAAAAACAAGGAAAAAACAGAAACTGGCACTGGGCACTAGGTTAATAGGTTAGTCCCAAAAATAATATAAAATAGCATATTAATGCATATAAAACATCCAAAATAGATAATATAATAGCATGGAATAATCAAAAATTATAGATACGTTGGAGACGTATCATTGTTCAGAGTCCTCGATGAGATCCCGGACGTCAGGAGGAGTTCCGGAATAGTCCGGAGGTAAAGATTTATATATAGGAAAGTGGTATTCGGGTTCCAGAAAAGTTTTGGGTGTTTCCGTCAGTGTACCGGGAGTGCCGAAAGGGTTCCGGGGTCCACCGGGAAGGGGCCACCAACCCCGGGGGGCCACATGGGCCCAAGAGGTAGGGCAGCCGCACCCAAAAGCCATAGGTGCAGCCCTCCCTCTCTCCCTAGATCTGTTTCTCCTCCAAAACGCGTCTGTGGCAGCGCTTTGCGAAGCCCTGCTGAGATTGCTCCACCACCACCGCCACCACGCCATCGTGCTGCCGGATAACTCATCTACCTCTCCGCCCTCGCTTGCTGGATCAAGAAGGCAGAGATGTCATCGAGTTGTACGTGTGTTGAACGCGGAGGTGCCGTCCGTTCGGTGCTAGATCGGGACGGATCGTGATTGGATCGCGAAGACATTCGACTACATCAACCGCATTTCTTAACGCTTCCCGCTTAGCGATCTACAAGGGTATGTGGATCTACTCCCTCTCGTAGTTGTTGATCTCCATAGATAGATCTTGGGTGTTCGTAGGAATTTTTTTGTTTCCCATGCAACGTTCCCCAACAGTGGCATCATGAGCTAGGTCTATGCATAGATAACATGCACGAGTAGAACACAAAAGAGTTTGTGGGCGTTGATGTTTAGATTGCTTACTTCCTTAGTCTTATCTTGATTCGGCGGTATTGTGGGATGAAGTGGCTCGGACCAACCTTACTCGTCCACGTACGAGAGACCGGTTCCATCGACTGACATGCAACTTGTTGCATAAAGATGGCTGGCGGGTGTCTGTCTCTCCCACTTTAGTTGAATCGGATTCGACGGAGGCGGTCCTTGTAGAAGGTTAAATAGCAACTTGAATATCACCGTTGTGGCTTTGCGTAGGTAAGAACGGTTCTTACTAGTTGCCCATAGCAGCCACGTAAAACTTGCAACAACAAAGTAGAGGACGTCTAACTTGTTTTTGCAGGGCATGTTGTGATGTGATATGGCCAATGACATGATGTGATATATGTGATGTATGAGATGATCATGTTTTGTATAGGTTATCACGACTTGCATGTCGATGAGTACGGCAACCGGCAGGAGCCATAGGGTTGTCTTTAATTATTTCCGCCTTCTTTTGCTTTACTTTATCGCTATGAGTTAGCAATAGTTGTAGAAGCAATAGTTGGCGCGACAAACACATGACGACACGATGATGGAGATCATGGTGTCATGCCAGTGACGATGGAGATCATGCCGGTGCTTTGGAGATGGAGATCAAAAGCACAAGATGATGATAGCCATATCATGTCACTTATATGATTTGAATGTGATGTTTATCCTATTTATGCATCTTATTTTGCTTAGAACGGCGGTAGCATTATAAGATGATCTCTCACTAAAATTTCAAGATAAAATTGTGTTCTCCCCAAGTATGCACCGTTGAGAAGGTTCTTCATTTTGAAGCACCTCGTGATGATCGGGTGTGATAGACTCTACTTTCGCATACAACGGGTGTAAGCCAGATTTACACACGTGGAATACTTGGGTTAACCTTTACGAGCCTAGCATGTACAGACATGGCCTCGGAACACAGGAGACCGAAAGGTCGAACATGAGTAAAATAGTAGATATGATCAACATGGAGATGTTCCCCATTGAAACCACCTCATCTCACGTGATGATCGGACTTGGGTTGGATGCCCATATTGTTTCCCACATATTCTACGAAGATCTTTATCGGTCGAACCACGATGTCAAGGATTCAATCAATCCCGCATATAGTTCCCTTTGTCCATCGGTATGTTACTTGCCCGAGATTCGATCGTCGGTATCTCCATACCTAGTTCAATCTCATTACCGGCAAGTCTCTTTACTCGTTCTGTAATACAAGATCCCGTGACTAACTCCTTAGTCACATTGCTTGCAAGCTTCTTGTGATGCTGTATTACCGAGTGAGCCCAAAGATACCTCTCCGTCATACGGAGTGACAAATCCCAGTCTCGATTCACGTCAACCCAACAAACACCCTCGGAGATACCTGTAGAGCACCTTTATAGCCACCCAGTTACGTTGTGACGTTTGATACACACAAGGCATTCCTCCGGTGTCCGGGAGTTGCATGATCTCATGGTCGTAGAAACTTATACTTGACATGGATAAAGCAGTAGCAATAAACTAGAACGATCAAATGCAATGCTTACGGTTGGGTGTTTTTCCATCACATCATTCTTCTAATGATGTGATCCCGTTATCAAATGACAACTCATGTCCATGGTCAGGAAACCTTAACCATCTTTGATCAACGAGCTAGTCTAGTAGAGGCTCACTAGGGACACAGTGTTGTCTATGTATCCACACATGTATCTGAGTTTCCAATCAATACAATTATAGCATGGATAATAAAAAATTATCATGAACAAGGAAATATGATAATAGCTATTTTATTATTGCCTCTAGGGCATATTTCCAACAGTCTCCCACTTGCACTAGAGTCAATAATCTAGTTCACATTGCTATGTGATTTACATTGTAATGAATCTAACACCCATAGAGTTCTGGTACTGATCATGTTTTGCCCGTGGAAGAGGCTTAGTCAACGGGTCTGCAACATTCAGATCCGTATGTACTTTGCAAATATTTATGTCCTCCTCATTGATGTAATCGCGGATGGAATTGAAGCGGCGCTGTATGTCTCTGGCCCTCTTGTGAAACCTGGGCTCTTTGGCTAGAGCAATGGCGCCGGTGTTATCACACAAGAGAGTCATCGGATCCAGTGCACTCGGCACAACTCCAAGATCTGTCATGAACTACTTCATCCAGACTCCTTCCTTCGCCGCTTCCGAAGCAGCGATGTACTCCGCTTCACATGTAGAATCAGCTACCACACTTTGCTTGGAACTGCACCAGCTTACCGCTCCACCATTCAGAATATATACGTATCTGGTTCGAGACTTAGAGTCATCCGGATCTGTGTCAAAGCTAGCATCGACGTAACCCTTTACGATGAGCTCTTGATCACCTCCATAAACGAGAAACATTTCCTTAGTCCTTTTCAGGTACTTAAGGATATTCTTGACCGATGTCCAGTGTTCCATTCCTGGATCACTTTGAAACCATCCGGCCATACTTATGGCAAGGCTGACATTTGGTCTTGTGCACAGCATCGCATACATTATAGAGCCTATGGCTGAAGCATAGGGGATGACACTCATCTTTTCTCTATCCTCTGTAGTCGTTAGGCATTGAGTCTTACTCAACTTCACACCTTGTAAGACAGGCAAGAACCCTTTCTTGGACTGATCCATTTTGAACTTCTTCAAAACCTTATCAAGATATGTGCTTTGTGAAAGTCCTATTAAGCATCTTGATCTATCTCTATAGATCTTTATGCCTAATATGAAAGCAGCTTCTCCGAGGTCTTTCATTGAAAAACTCTTATTCAAATATATCTTCACGCTTTCTAAGAGTTCTATATTGTTTCCAATCAGCAATATGTCATCCACATACAATATTAGAAACGCTATAGAGCTCCCACTCACTTTCGTGTAAATACAAGCTTCTCCATAAACTTGTATGAACCCAAACGCTTTGATCACCTCATCAAAGCGAAGATTCCAACTCCGAGATGCTTGCACCAGTCCATAAATGGATCGCTAGAGCTTGCACACTTTGTCAACATTTTTAGGATCGACAAAACCTTCTGGTTGCATCATATACAACTCTTCCTTAAGGAAACCATTAAGGAACGCTGTTTTGACATCCATCTGCCAGATTTCATAATCTAAAAATGCACCTATTGCTAACATAATCCTTACGGACTTAAGCATCGCTACGGGAGAGAAAGTCTCATCGTAGTCAACTCGTTGAACTTGTGAAAACCCTTTTGCAACAAGTCGAGCTTTGTAGACGGTGACATTACTGTCCGCGTCCGTCTTTTTCTTAAAGATCCATTTATTCTGTATGGCCTTACGATCATATGGCAAGTCCTCCAAAGTCCACACTTTGTTCTCATACATGGATCCTATCTCAGATTTCATGGCCTCTAGCCATTTGTTGGAATCCGGGCCCACCATCGCTTCTTCATAGCTCGTAGGTTCACTGTTGTCTAACAACACGACCTCCAAGACAGGATTGCCGTACCACTCAGGGGCGGTACGATTCCTTGTTGACCTACGAGGCTTAGTAGTAACTTGATCTAAAGTTTCATGATCATCATCATTAGCTTCCTCTTAACTTGGTGTAGGCGATGCAGAAACATCTTTCTGCGTCGCGCTACATCCAACTGAAGTGACGGTTCAATAACCTCATCAAGTTCTACCTTCCTCCCACTCAATTCTTTCGAGAGATACTCCTTCTCGAGAAAGGACCCGTTCTTAGCAACAAACACTTTGCCCTCGGATCTGAGATAGAAGGTATACCCAAGTGTTTCCTTAGGGTAACCTATGAAGACGCATTTGTCCGCTTTGGGTTTGAGCTTATCAGGTTGAAGCCTTTTCACATAAGCGTCGTAGCCCCAATCTTTAAGAAACGACAGCTTAGGTTTCTTGCCAAACCATAATTCATACGGTGTCGTCTCAACGGATTTTGATGGTGCCCTATTTAAAGTGAATGCGGCTGTCTCTAATGCATGACCCCAAAACGATAGTGGCAGATCAGTGAGAGACATCATAGATCGCACCATATCCAATAGAGTACGATTACGACGCTCGGACACACCATTACGCTGTGGTGTTCCAGGTGGCGTTAGTTGTGAAACAATTCCACACTGTCTCAAATGCATACCAAACTCATAACTCAGATATTCTCCACCACGATCAGATAGATGAAACTTTATCTTCTTGTTACGATGATTTTCTACTTCACTCTAAAATTCCTTGAACTTTTCAAATGTCTCAGACTTGTGTTTCATTAAGTAAATATACCCATATCTACTTAAATCATCAGTGAAGGTAAGAAAATAACGATATCCACCGCGCGCTTCAACACTCATCGGACCGCACACATCAGTATGTATGATTTCCAACAAGTCACTTGCCGAGTCCATTGTACCGGAGAATGGGTTTTCGTCATCTTGCCCATGAGGCATGGTTCGCATGTATCAAGCGATTCAAAATCGAGTGATTCCAAAAGTCCATCAGCATGGAGCTTCTTCATGCGTTTTACACCAATATGACCTAAGCGGCAGTGCCATAAGAAAGTGGTACTATCATTATTAACTTTGCATCTTTTGGCATCAATGTTATGAATGTGTGTATCACTACTATCGAGATTCAACAAGAATAAACCATTCACATTGGGTGCATGACCATAAAAGATGTTACTCATGTAAATAGAACAACCATTATTCTCTGATTTTAAATGAATAACCGTCTCGCAATAAACAAGATCCAGATATAATGTTCATGCTCAACGCAGGCACCAAATAACAATTATTTAGGTTTACTACTAATCCCGATGGTAACTGAAGAGCGAGCGTGCCGATGGCGATCACATCAACCTTGGAACCATTTACGACACGCGTCGCCACTTCATCCTTCGCCAGCCTCCGTTTATTCCGTAGTTCCTATTTCGAGTTACAAATATGAGCAACCGAATCGGTATCAAATACCCAGGCACTACTACGAGAGCTAGTGAGGTACACATCAATAACATGTATATCAAATATACATTTGGTGACGTTGCCAGCCTTCTTATCAGCCAGGTACTTGGGGCAATTCCGCTTCCAGTGGCCAGTCCCCTTGCAATAGAAGCACTCAGTCTCAGGCTTGGGTCCAGCCTAGGGTTTCTTCACGGGAGCGGCAACTTGCTTGCCACCTTTCTTGAAGGTTCCCTTCTTTCCCTTGCCTTTCTTGAAACTAGTGGCTTTATTCACCATCAACACTTGATGCTCCTTTTTGATTTCTACTTCCGTGACTTTCAGCATCGCGAACAGCTCGGAGACAGACTTTTCCATCCCTTGCGTATTATAGTTCATCACGAAGCCTTTGTAGCTAGGTGGCAGTGACTAGAGAATTCAGTCAGTGACCGTTTCGGGCGGAAGCTGGACTCCCAAATCATTCAAACGGTTGTAGTACCAAGACATTCTGAGTAGGTGCTTGATGACCCACAAGTATAGGGGATCAATCGTAGTCCTTTCGATAAGTAAGAGTGTCGAACCCAACGAAGAGCAGAAGGAAATGATAAGCAATTTTCAGCAAGGTATTCTCTGCAAGTGCTGTAAGTAACGATAGTAGATGGTTTTGTAGCAAGATAAATCATAAAAAGTGGCAAGTAACAATAGTAGCAAAGGTGCAACAAGGTAGCCCAATCCTTTTTGTAGCAAAGGACAGGCCTGAAAGTACTCTTATATTAAGCAAGTGATCCCGAGGACACATGTGAATTATGTCTAGTCATGTTCATCATGTTGGGTTGGTTCGCGTTCGCTACTTTGATAATTTGATATGTGGGTGGACCGATGCTAAGGTGATGTTCTTACTTGAACTAACAACCTACTTATGATTACCTCCTCTCGCAAGCATCCACAACTACGAAAGAAGAATTAAGATAAATCTAACCATAGCATGAAACACGTGGATCCAAATCAGCCCCTTATGAAGCAACACATAAACTGGGGTTTTAGCTTCTATCACTTTAGCAACCCATCATCTACTTGTTACTCCACAATGACTTCCCTTAGGCCCATAGCATGGTGAAGTGTCATGTAGTCGACGTGCACATGACACCACTAAGAGAAGTAACAACATACATACCATCAAAATATCGAACGAATACCAACTTCACATGATAACTTATAACCAGACTTCTCCCATGTCCTCAGGAACAATAGTAACTACTCACACCTCATCAACATGTTCAAGATCAGAGGTGCAATAATAATAATTAAGGATCTGAACATAATTTCTTCCACCAAGTAATCCAACAAGCATCAACTACAAAATGTAATCAACACAACTAGTAACCCACACGTACCAATCTGAGGTTTTGGGACAAAGATTGAATACAAGAGATGAACTAGGGTTCGAGATGAGATGGTGCTAGTGAAGATATTGATGAAGATTGGTCCTCCCAAGAGATGAACTAGCGTTGGTGATGACGATGGCTTCGATCTCCCTCTCCTGGAGAGGGATTTCCCCAGTACAATCTGACTGCCGGAGTGCAAAAGGGCCTCTGCCCAGGTTTCCGCGTCGAGACGGCGGCACTTCGTCCTGAAAGGTTGCTTCTAATTTTTTCTAGGGTAAAACACACCATATAGGAGAAGATGGGCGTCGGGAGGGCAGCCAGGGGCCCACAAGCTATCAAGGCGCGGCCTGGGGGGCGCCCTGTTGGCTTGTGGCTGGCTGGTGGGCCCCCTCTGGTATATCTTTGGCCCATAAATTCACATATATTCAGTAAAAATTCCTCGTGAAGTTTCAGATCATTTGGAGTCTGGTGATTTTTCTGCCTTTTTCTTTTCCGGTCCAGAATTCCAGTTTCCAGATAATTCCATCTCTGTGATGTACCTTGCATATTCAGAGAGAAAGGGCATAAGAATGTATGATAATAGGGAATAATGGACAAGAATAACGTAAATATGAATAGGAAATCATGATGCAAAATGGACGCATCAACTCCCCCAAGCTTAGACCTCGCTTGTCCTCATGCGAAAGTCGAACTCGAGAATAATGACCACATGATTTGAGAGAGAGGTGTCGATAAAAAAAAATACGGACATGAGAGCATCATGCATATCATTATAGCAGCAAGCATTTCATCATATAACTTCTCATAATCGAGCAACGACCTATTCACAATTATCGAAGTATGAAGCATAAACTCTATTGACAACAAACAAACAATGCTTTTAGTCATGGTAATAATCCTCATTCATCATATTCAATAGAAGAGTCTATATAATAGCTTTCATTGTAGCAAACCCACATACTCAACTATCATTTATTCATCTATGATTGTTGACACTCATTGCATATTTTTGGAGCTAATGTTTTTGCCGGACACATAGGAAGATAGGGGCTTCATTTGCCACCCAAATTATTTACCTCAAGGATAACGTCAACAATAATGAATCATGGTTTCTTACATTCAAATGGATATATATACTTGGATCTTACCTCAACATGTGATGCTTACCACTAAAAGAGTTTATATCTTAGAAGAAGAATATATATTGATGACTCTTGAACAAAGGTAAAAACTAAATGAGAGTGAAAGATAGGCCCTTCGCAAAGGGAAGTAGAGGTTGTCATGCACTTTTATTTGGTTAGATGTGCAATCTCTTAATGCAAAGGAACTTCACTTTTATTGCCCCTTGTGATAGCAAACTTTATTATGCACTCTGTCGCTTTTATTTCTTCACCATCACAAGATCATACAAAGCTTATTTTCCTTTTCAATAAAAGATCATACATGGTTAAAGGCAATTTTTATTGCTCATGCACCGATGAAAACTTACTTGAGGGATCTTATTCAATCCATAGGTAGGTAAGGTGGACTCTTACAAAAAGAAACTGGGTTCAAGGGGTCATGGATGCACAAGTAGTATCTCTACTTGGTGCGGGAATTTTGGCTAGCAAAAGTTCTAAAGGAAGCATCACATGTTAAAGGATCCATGCCTATATAACTTCTATGCAAATGTAAGCAATCATGACCATTAGGCTGTCTTCCATGTCCAACTTCAACACTTGATCATTATTTAATATTTGGTGAGGGTTCGTAATCATAGATGATGTCCAAGATTGTATATTTGTATGTGAATCTTCTCCTCTCTATCATGATCTTGCATAGATTATAACAATGACTAAGGCTATGCTTGTTTTATTCCCAACAATTTTCATAGTTCATACTTTCTTTTTGTGTGAAGTCATTACTTCCCATGGGATAAGCATATGATCTTTACTATTCTTTTTATTGTCTTGTTATGATCATTGGTGCAAGAGAGTAAAGCACACGAACTCAACTAATCTTTATTATATAACTCTCACACTCGATTACAAGGATAGGTAGAACTCAAAGCAAAATTCTAAGCAAAGCAAATCTGAAACTTTATTTCTCTAAAACGCAAAATAGCTAAAGATTGAACTAAAATAAAAGATGACGGTGAAAAAGTGATGGTGATACGATACCGGGGCACTTCCCCCAAGCTTGGAACAAGCTAGGGGTTGTGCCCCTACCCATGTACTCAAGTGTTCTTCAGTGATGGTGGTGGTGTGAGAAAATCCTCCATCTTCCAGGGCATAGGCTCCCCATCATGGAAAGAAACTCTTGTCTCCGGAGTCCTGAAATCAGCAGCGAGGCTCATCCTTTTAAACCTAGATTCATACTCACAGTTCTGGATTTGAAGTTGATAGATTTGATCTTGGAGGTGCTCGATCCGCTCTTGAAGTTTGAATAGAGATTCTCCCACGCTCCTTGTGTCCAGCTTGTTTTCGCGGATGAAGTCCATGATCATAGAGTTATTAGCACTCAGACCACGCTCCACCATCCCTTCACACTTGAAGATCTCCTACTCCACTTCTGCAAGCCTGGCCTTGTCGCTTCCCTCCTTCTTGGGGCCTTGAACATCCCGGATGTGGAGCACCCCCTCACGCATCTCAATAGCTTGAGGGTGCTTCATCACCTCCGGCAAGTAAGGGTTGATGACCTTCTCGAAGAACTTGTCTTTAGATGAACTTGGGGAAGTCATGGCGATCTAGGTCTATCAGAAAAATAGCCCGAAACAAAAAAACAGAGGAGAAACTTGCGATGCGGTGGTCAAAACATCCGGGAGTATATATAATGATTTTTTCTAGGTCAAAATACGTGTTCAGGAAGAAATCGGAGTCGGGAAGGCACACGAGGGCCCCACAAGCCATCAGGGCGCGCCCCAGGGGGGGCGCTCTGTTGGCTTGTGGCTCCCTCGTGGGTCCCCCTGACTCCGTTTTATTTTTAGAATTTTTCTAAAATACTCAAACCAACAGAAATTATATTTTTGGAATTTTTGGAGTCGGTGTACTTACCGTATAACATACCTACCTCTTTTTCAGGTTTCTGGAGTGTTCCGGAAGGTCTCCCGTATGTGTTCTTCCAGTGTTATCACATGAATGACATTAGTTTCTTCATTAATGGGTGTACCTAAAATGTAATGCTTGATTCTTTGCTCATTCACCACCCTCGGGTTTTTACCTTCGAAGTTCTTAATTTTTATAGCACCGGAGCGGTAAACCTCTTCGACAACATATGGACCTTCCCATTTGGATACGAGTTTTCCTGCAAAAAATCTGAAACGAGAATTGTACAAAAACACAAGATCTCCTATTGAATTCCCGTTTTTGGATCCTTTTGGCATGCCATCTCTTAACCTTTTCTTTAAACAACTTAGCATTCTCATAAGCTTGTGTCCTCCATTCATCTAGTGAGCTAATGTCAAATAACCTCTTTTCACCGGCAAGCTTAAAATCATAATTCAATTCCTTAATTGCCCAATAAGCCTTATGTTCCAGTTCAAGGGGTAAATGACAAGCTTTTCCATATACCATTTTATATGGGGACATCCCCATGGGGTTTTTATAAGCGGTTCTATAAGCCCATAGAGCTTCGTCTAGTTTCTTAGACCAATTCTTCCTGGATCTATTAACAGTCTTTTGCAAGATCAACTTTAATTCTCTATTACTCAATTCAACTTGGCCACTAGACTGAGGATGATATGGTGATGCAATTCTATGGTTAACATCATATTTAGCTAGAAGTTTACAGAAAGCACCATGAATATAATGTGAACCACCATCAGTCATTAAGTATCTAGGGACTCCAAACCTTGGAAAAATAATTTCCTTAAGCATTTTAATAGAGGTGTTATGATCAGCACTACTAGTTGGAATAGCCTCTACCCACTTAGTAATGTAATCAACAGCAACTAAAATATGAGTATACCCATTTGAGGAAGGAAAAGGTCCCATAAAGTCAAAACCCCAAACATCGAATGGTTCAATAGCAAGTGAATAATTCATAGGCATTTCCTGACGTTTACCAATGTTACCAACTCTTTGACATTCATTACATGAAAGGACATACTTATGAGCGTCTTTGAAAAGAGTAGGCCAATAAAACCAGATTGTAATACCTTGTGTGCAGTTCTGTCTCCAGCATGATGTCCTCCGCAAGGTTTAGAATGACACTTCCTTAAGATTTGTTCTTGTTCATGCTCAGGTATACAACGTCTAATAATACCATCTACACCCTCTTTACAAAGATGTGGGTCATCCCAAAAGTAATGTCGTAAATCATAAAAGAATTTTTTTCTTTTGTTGATAGGTGAAACTAGGTGGGATATATTTAGCAACAATGTAATTAGCATAATCAGCATACCAAGGAGTGCTATGTGAAGTTTTTATAGCAGCAAGTTGCGCATCAGGAAAATTATCATCAATAGGCAGTGGGTCATCAAGAACATTTTCCATTCTAGATAGGTTATCTGCTACGGGGTTTTCAGCTCCTTTTCTATCCACAATATGCAAATCAAATTCTTGAAGCAAAAGCACCCACCGAATAAGTCTAGGCTTAGGATCTTTATTTTCCATAAGGTACTTAATAGCAGCATGATTTGTGTGAATAGTTACTTTGGAATCAACAATATAAGGTCTAAACTTATCACATGCAAAGACAACTGCTAAAAATTCCTTTTCAGTGGTGGCATAATTTCTTTGAGCAGCATCTAGAGTTTTACTAGCATAATGGATAACATTCAATTTCTTGTCTACTCTTTGCCCTAGAACATCACCAATTGCATAATCACTAGCATCACACATAATCTCGAATGGTAAGTTCCAGTCAGGTGGTTGAACAATAGGTGCAGAAATCAAAGCTTTCTTAAGTATTTCAAAAGCTTCTACACAATCATCATAAAAAACAAAAGGAATATCTTTTTGAAGAAGATTAGTTAGCGGCCTAGAAATCTTTGAGAAATCTTTAATGAAACGCCTATAAAAACCAGCATGACCAAGGAAACTTCTTATACCTTTGATATCTTTGGGGCATGGCATCTTCTCAATGGCATCAACTTTAGCTTTATCCACTTCAATACCCCATTCAGAAATTTTATGCCCAAGTACTATGCCTTCATTTACCATAAAGTGGCACTTCTCCCAATTCAAAACAAGATTAGCTTCTTCACATCTCTGCAAAACTCGATCAAGGTTGCTCAAGTAATCATCAAAAGAAGTTCCATAAATGGAAAAATCATCCATGAAAACCTCAACAATCTTTTCACAAAAATCAGAGAATATAGCCATCATACATCTTTGAAAGGTACCAGGTGCATTGCATAAAGCAAATGGCATACGTCTATAAGCATACGTTCCAAAAGGGCAAGTGAAAGTAGTTTTCTCTTGATCCTCTTTTGACACAGGTATTTGAGAAAAACTGGAATATCCATGAAGAAAGCAAAAGTGTGTGTGCTTAGATAATATTTCTAGCATTTGATCGATGAAAGGTAAAGGATAATGATCTTCCCTAGTAGCTTTGTTTAATTTCTGAGATCAATCACCATCCTATAACCAGTTACTATTCTTTGTGGGATAAGTTCATTTTTATCATTAGGGACAACAGTTATACCTCCTTTTTTAGGAACACAATGAACAAGACTTACCCATCTACTATCATCAATAGGATAAATTATACCTGCCTCTAGAAGCTTTAATATTTCAGTTCTTACCACCTCCTTCATCTTAGGGTTTAAGCGGCGTTGGTGATCTACGACAGGTTTAGCATCTGGTTCCATATTAATCTTGTGCTGACACAGAGTGGGACTAATGCCCTTAAGATCATCGAGCGTATATCCAATAGAAGCCCGGTGCTTATTCAGAGTTTTAAGTAATCTCTTTTCTTCATGCTCTAAAAGGTTAGCACTGATAATAACATGATATATTTTCTTTTCATCAAGATAAGCATATTTCAAAGTATCGGGTAAAGTCTTCAGCTCAAACACGAGATCTCCCTTGGGTGGAGGGGGATCCCCTAAAATATCAACTGGTAAGTTGTGCTTAAGAATAGGTGTTTGTCTCAAAAATATATCATCTATCTCATTTCTCTCATTCATATGCATATCATTTTCATGGTCTAGTAAATATTGCTCTAACGGATCTGTAGGAGGTACGACAATAGAAGCAAGACCAATGATTTCATATTTGCTTGGTAATTCTTTCTCATGTGGTTGCTTACCAAACTTGGAGAAATTAAATTCATGAGACACATCACCAATGCCTATCTTGACCTTCTCGGTAACACAATTAATTTGATCATTGACAGTATTCAAGAAAGGTCTACCAAATATAATGGGACATAAGTTATCTTGTTTTGAACCAAGTACTAGAAAATCAGTGGGGTACTTAATTTTACCACACAAGACTTCAACATCTCTAACAATCCCAAGTGGTGTAATGGTGTCTCTATTTGCAAGTTTAATAGTAACATCAATGTCTTCAAGCTCAGATGGTGCTATGACATTCATAATTTCTTGATATAAGGTAAAAGGTATGACACTAACACTAGCACCCATGTCACATAAGCCATGATAACAATGGTCTCCAATTTTAACAGAAACAACGGGCATACCAATAACTGGTCTATTTTTGTCTAACTCATCCCGCTCATTTATAATAGGTTTTACAATTCTAGTAGTTTCGTCACAAAAGTAAATAACCTGACCATCAATGTTGTCAACTAGCAGATCTTTTATTCGCAAAAAAAAACTAGCAGATCTTTAACCATAGCAACTTTAGGCTCAACATTTATTTGTTCAGGAGGTGTAGGTGTCCTAACATAACTCTTATTAACCACAGTCGTAGCTTTAGCATGTTCCTTAATTCTAACAGGGAAAGGTGGTTTCTTAATGTAAGCAGTAGGAACAATTAGATCAACATGGCTAACAATTATTTCTTCCTTCTCAAGTTTAACAGGTTTCTCTAATTGTTCTTCAATTGGTGGATGGTACTTAAACCACTTCTCCTTAGGGAGATCAACATGAGTAGCAAATGATTCACAGAAAGAAGCTACTATCTCAGAGTCAAAGCCATATTCATTACTCAACTTATAGCAGGCATCAGTTTCCATAAAAGATTTTAGGCAATCAAACTTGAGCTTTATACCTGACTCCTTACCTTTGTCGAGTTCCCAATCTTCAAAGTTGCGCTTAATTCTTTCTAGGAGATCCCATTTGAATTCATTAGTTATGTTCATGAAGGAACCCGTAGAGAAAGAATCGAGCAGGTTTTGATCATCATGAGAAAGCCGAGCATATTTTTTTGCATAATATTATCTCTTGAAATATCATGGTTGGGAAAGTGTGCATCATAGATTTAAGCCTCCCCCAAGCTTGAGCGATACTTTTCACTAGGTCATAAATTATAAATAAAATTCCGATCATGATGAACTAGATGCATAGGGTAAAACTTCTGATGAAATTCCAGCTTCAAACGATTCCAGTCCCATGATCCAGTATCACCCAATAACATGTAGCACATTAATGCCTTTCCCTCCAAAGATAAAGGGAAAACTTTCTTCTTAACTTTGTCTCCAGACAACCCTGCAAGCTGAAATAATCCACAAACTTCATCGACAAATATCAAATGATAATCAGGATGAGTCGTTCCATCATATGGGTGTGATAAGAGTTTTTCAAACATAGCAGAAGGAATCTCATAATAAACATTTTTAGTAGGTTCAGTAGGTTGAGGAGCAATTTCCTCATCTCCAGTTCGGGGCGAAGATGCCCCGAACAAGCCACTCAAAGGGTGACCGTTCATAGTGACAAGCAACAGTACAATTCAGCACGTATAGAAAATGTTACATTACCAATTTCCACTTACCAAAGGCGCTTCACTCCCCGGCAACGACGCCAGAAAAGAGTCTTGATGATCCAAAAGTATAGGGGATCAATCGTAGTCCTTTCGATAAGTAAGAGTGTCGAACCCAACGAGGAGTAGAAGGAAATGATAAGCAGTTTTCAGCAAGGTATTCTCTGCAAGTGCTGTAAGTAACGATAGTAGATAGTTTTGTAGAAAGATAAATCGTAACAAGTGACAAGTAACAATAGTAGCAAAGGTGCAGCAAGGTAGCCAATCCTTTTTTTAGCAAAGGATAGGCCTGGAAGTACTCTTATATTAAGCAAGCGCTCCCGGGGACACATGGGAATTATGTCTAGTCATGTTCATCATGTTGGGTTGATTCGCGTTCGCTACTTTGATAATTTGATATGTGGGTGGACCGGTGCTAAGGTGCTGTTCTTACTTGAACTAACAACCTACTTATGATTACCCCCTCTCGCAAGCATCCGCAACTACGAAAGAAGAATTAAGATAAATCTAACCATAGCATGAAACGTGTGGATCCAAATCAGCCCCTTATGAAGCAACACATAAACTGGGGTTTAAGCTGATGTCACTCTAGCAACCCATCATCTACTTGTTACTCCACAATGAATTCCCTTAGGCCCATAGCATGGTGAAGTGTCATGTAGTAGACGTTCACATGACAACACTAAGAGAAGTAACAACATACATACCATCAAAATATCGAACGGATACCAACTTCACATTATAACTCATAACTAGACTTCTCCCATGTCCTCAGGAACAATAGTAACTACTCACACCTCATCAACATGTTCAAGATCAGAGGTGCAATAATAATAATTAAGGATCTGAACATAATCTCTTCCACCAAGTAATCCAACAAGCATCAACTACAAGATGTAATCAACACAACTAGTAACCCACAGGTACCAATCTGAGGTTTTGGGACAAAGATTGAATACAAGAGATAAACTAGGGTTGGAGATGAGATGGTGCTGGTGAATATGTTGACGAAGATTGGTCCTCTCACGAAGTAGGAAGCGTTGGTGATGACTATGGCTTCGATCTCCCTCTCCCGGAGAGGGATTTCCCCGACAGAATCTGACTGCCGGAGTGCAAAAGGGCCTCTGCCCAGTTTTTCGCCTTGAGACGGTGGCGCTTCATCCCGAAAGGTTGCTTATGATTTTTTTTCTAGGGTAAAACACACCATATAGGAGAAGATGGGTGTCGGGAGGCCAGCCAGGGGCCCACAAGCTATCAGGGCGCGGCCTGGGAGTGGCCGCGCCCTGTTGGCTTGTGGCCCCCCTCTGGTATATTTTTGGCCCATAAATTCACATATATTCAGTAAAAATTCCTCGTGAAGTTTCAGGTCATTTGGAGTCTGGTGATTTTTCTGCCTTTTTCTTGGTTTTCCGGTCCAGAATTCCAGTTTCCAGATAATTCCCCCTTTGTGATGTACCTTGCATATTCAGAGAGAAAGGGCATAAGTATTGAATGATAATAGGGAATAATGGACAAGAATAATGTAAATATGAATAGGAAATCATGATGGAAAATGGACGTATCAGTGCTCACTGACAGGACTATTCTCCTCCATCTTGCAGGTGAAGAACTTATCGGAGGTCTCATACCTCTCGATCCGGGCATTTTCTTGAAATACTAACTTCAACTCCTGGAACATCTCATATGCTCCATGGCGTTCAAAACACTTTTGAAGTCCCGATTCTAAGTCGTACAGTATGGCGCACTGAACTATAGAGTAGTCGTCAGAACGTGCCTGCCAGGCGTTCGCAACGTCCACAGACGACGCTGGAGGGGGTGGCACACCAAGCGACACATCAAGGACATAAGCCTTTTGCGAAGCCATGAGGATAATCCTCAGATTACGAACCCAGACCGCATAGTTACTTCCATCATCTTTCAACTTAGCTTTCTCTAGGAACACATTAAAATTCACGGGAGCTACTGTGCGAGCCATTGATCTACAACATAATTTTGCAAAGACAACTTTAAACTATGTTCATGATAATGAGTTCAATTAATAATATTACTAAATAACTCCCACTCAAATCAACATCCCTCAGGTTGTTTAAGTGTGACATGATCCAAATCCACCAACCCAAGTCTGATCATCACGTGAGATGAGGTGATTTCAATGGTGAACATCTCCATGTTGATCATATCTACTATATGACTCATGTTTGACCTTTCGGTCTCCTGTGTTCCAAGGCCATGTCTGTACATGCTGGGCTCGTCAAATTTAACCCAAGTATTCCGCGTGTGTAAATCTGGCTTACACCCGTTGTATGCGAACGTAGAGTGTATCACACCCGATCATCACGAGGTGCTTCGAAATGACGAACCTTCACAACGGTGCATACTCGGGGAGAACACAATTTATATTGAAATTTTAGTGAAGGATCATCTTATAATGCTACCGTCGTTCTAAGCAAAATAAGATGCAAAAAATAGGATAAACATCACATGCAAATCATATAAGTGACATGATATGGCCATCATCATCTTGTGCTTTTGATCTCCATCTCCAAAGCACCGGCATGATCTCCATCGTCACCGGCATGACACCATGATCTCCATCATCGTGTCGTCATGTGGTTGTCGCGCCAACTATTGCTTCTACAACTATTGCTAACTCATAGCGATAAAGTAAAGCAAAAATGGCGAAAATAATTAAAGACAACCCTATGGCTCCTGCCGGTTGCCGTACTCATCGACATGCAAGTCGTGATAATCTATACAAAAACATGATCATCTCATACATCACATATATCACATCATGTCTTTGGCCATATCACATCACAACATGCCCTGCAAAAACAAGTTAGACGTCCTCTACTTTGTTGTTGCAAGTTTTACGTGGCTGCTATGGGCAACTAGTAAGAACCGTTCTTACCTACGCAAAGCCACAACAGTGATATTCAAGTTGCTATTTAACCTTCTACAAGGACCGCCTCTGTCGAATCCAATTCAACTAAAGTGGGAGAGACACACACCCGCCAGCCACCTTTATGCAACTAGGTAACATGTCAGTCGGTGGAACCGGTCTCTCGTACGTGGACGAGTAAGGTTGGTCTGGGCCGCTTCATCCCACAATATCGCCGAATCAAGATAAGACTAAGGAAGTAAGCAATCTGAACATCAACGCCCACAAACTCTTTTGTGTTCTACTCGTGCATGTTATCTACGCATAGACCAAGCTCATGATGCCACTGTTGGGGAACGTTGCATGTGAAACAATTTTTTTTCCTATGAACACCCAAGATCTATCTATGGATATCAACAGCTACGAGAGGGGGAGTGCATCTACATACCCTTGTAGATCGCTAAGCGGGAAGCGTTAAGAAACGCGGTTGATGTAGTCGAACGTCTTCGCGAGCCAATCACGATCCGTCCCGCGATCCAATCACGATCTAGTGTCGAACGGACGGCACCTCCGCGTTCAGCACACGTACAGCTCGATGACATCTCCGCCTCCTTGATCCAGCAAGCGAGGGTGGAGAGGTAGATGAGTTCTCCGGCAGCACGACGGCGTGGTGGCGGTGGTGGTGGAGCTGTCCCGGCACGGCTTCGCCAAGCACTACCGCGACGAACTAGAGGAGAAAACGATCTAGGGGAGAGGGAGGGCTGCGCCGTGGCTTGTGGTGCGGCTGCCCTCCATCTCCTCTCATATATATAGGGGGAGGGGTGGAGGCGGCCATCCCTAGGGTTTCCCCTAGGGGGCGGCGGCCAAGAGGTGGGGCGGCGTCCAAGAGGTGGCTTGTCACCCAAGCAAGGGTGGCGCCACCCCTAGGGTTGGCCCTCCACCAGCCCTAGCCACATGGGCCTAGGTGGGGAGGGGCTCCCAGCCCAGCAGGGGCTGGTGCGCACCCCTCTCAGCCCATGTGGCCCCTCCGGGGCTGGTGGACCCCTTCCGATGGACCCACGAAACCCTTCGGCACTCCCGGTACACTACCGATGACATCCGAATTCCTTCCGGTGACCAAAACGGAACTTCCTATATATCATTCTTTACCTCCGGACCATTCCGGAACTCCTCCTGACGTCCGAGATCTCATCCGGGACTCTGAACAACCTTCGGTCACCAACATATATAACTCAACAATACCGAATCGTCACCGAACGTTAAGTGTGTAGACCCTGCGGGTTCGAGAACAGACATGACCGAGACACCTCTACGGCCAATAACCAATATCGGGACCTGGATGCCCATATTGTTTCCCACATATTCTATGAAGATCTTTATCGGTCGAACCACGATGTCAAGGATTCAATCAATCCCGTATACAGTTCCCTTTGTCCATCGGTATGTTACTTGCCCGAGATTCGATCGTCGGTATCTCCATACCTAGTTCAATCTTGTTACCGGACAGTCTCTTTACTCGTTCCGTAATACAAGATCCCGTGACTAAGTCCTTAGTCACATTGCTTGCAAGCTTCTTGTGATGTTGTATTACCGAGTGGGCCCAGAGATACCTCTCCGTCATACGGAGTGACAAATCCCAGTCTCGATTCACGCCAACCCAACAGACATCCTCGGAGATACCTGGAGAGCACCTTTATAGCCACCCAGTTACGTTGTGACGTTTGATACACACAAGGTATTCCTCCGGTGTCCGGGAGTTGCATGATCTCATGGTCGTAGGAACTTATACTTGACATGGATAAAGCAGTACAATAAACTAGAACGATCAAATGCTATGCTTACGATTGGGTCTTTGTCCATCACATCATTCTTCTAATGATGTGATCCCATTATCAAATGATAACTCATGTCCATGGTCAGGAAACCTTAACCATCTTTGATCAACGAGCTAGTCTAGTATAGGCTCACTAGGGACACAGTGTTGTCTATGTATCCACACATGTATCTGAGTTTCCAATCAATACAATTATAGCATGGATAATAAACGATTATCATGAACAAGGAAATATGATAATAACTATTTTATTATTGCCTCTAGGGCATATTTCCAACAGGCAAAACTTCTATACTTATGTATTGATCAACTTGAGTCACTCTTTGCCTTAGTATTGATCAACCTTGCATCTCATCTTCTCACTTCATAAAGATGATGTCTTGAAGGTAAACATGAATTTTCCCACAATCTTGTTCTTCAAGACATGCTTGTAATAGGCTCTCACATGACCAAGCTTTGGATAATTCCTTGAATAGCACCTTGGTCACACATAATCTCCTTCTTATAGCCTTGAAACCAATGAATGATCTTCAAGCAATGCCTATGGACAAACATTAAAGTATAATTTAGTGCAATCAGTCTGGAAGACCCATTGTGTTGCTCAAACTGGATTTTGAGAAGGCCTTTGACACCATTCAACATGAAGCAATCTTGAAAGTTCTGGAAGCTAAAGGCTTCAATGCAAAATGGATTTCTTGGGTCAAGGAACTCCTATCCTTTGGGACCTCTTCTATTCTTCTCAATGGTGTGCCTGGGAATCATTTTAGGAATAAATGTGGTGTTAAGCAGGGGGATCCTATCTCTCCCCTGCTCTTTGTCCTGGCTGCCAATATGCTTCAGACAATGGTGAACAATAAGCTCTAGCAAGGCCTTCTCAGTTTACCAATTCCCTGCCATGATACTGATTTTCCAATAATCCAGTATGCTGATGACACCCTTCTTTTCCTTCCTGCTGATCAAGCTCAGTTGTGCACTCTAAAACAAACACTATGTGTTTTCTCCAAGGACATGTGACTTGAAATCAATTTTCACAAATCCTCAATGATCCCAATTAATGTGGATTCTGTGGAGGCCTCTGCTTTGGCTGCAAACTTTGGATGTCAAATTGGGACTATGCCATTCACTTACCGTGGACTGCCTCTTGGTACTACAAGGCCCAAAATTGTGGATCTGATGCCTTTAGTTGACTGTATGGAGAGAAGACTAACTACCAGCTCCTGGTTCCTTCCTCAAGGGGGAAGATTACATTTAGTTAACTTAGTTCTCTCTTCACTTCCTATTTATTTCTTTTGCAGCCTTTCAATTCCACCAAGGATTCTTAAACACCTTGAAAAAATTCAAAGGCAATGTCTTTGGAGAAAGTATGGACAGGAAAAAGGCAACTCTCTGGCAGCTTGGCCTTTGGTATGCAGACCCAAATGCAAGGGAGGACTGGGAATTCTCAACCCGGGATTGCAAAATGAGGCCCTTCTCATGAAACACCTCAACAAATTTTACAATAGAGAGGACATTCTTCGGGTGCAACTTATTTGGAATTCATATTATTTCCAAAGGGTGCCCATGACACTGCTCTCTGTGGATCTTTTTGGTGGAGTGATGTCTCCAAACTCATGGATAAATTCAGGTCTGTCATGATGGATAGAGTGCAATGTGGGAACTCTGTTCTATTTTGGTCTGATTCTTGGGAACTTGTTGGCAGCTCAACACCCCTCCAGGCAAGATTTCAAAGACTGTACTCCTTTTGCCAAGACAAGTCTATGTCAGTTAGAGAGGTCCTTGATTGTGACAATTTAACCACAATGTTCTCCTTGCCTCTGTCTGAGAGAGCCTTCCAGGAGCCCAACCAACTTTCTGCCTTGCTTGCTGACCTTAATGTGAACCAAAATCTGCCTGATCAGTGGTGTTGGAGACATGGAACTGCATCTTATTACACACTGCTAAGAAATACTATTCTTTCATGCACAAGCCCATTTTTGCTAATCCTTTGGTCAACTGGGTCCGGAGGAGCTGTTGCACCATGTCTATTAAAATGTTTGCTTGGCTGGTTATCATGGATAGAGTCAATACCAATGATATGATAAATAGAAGACATTGGAGGATTGATGATGGGACAGAATGTGTGTTATGCCCCACTGGGATACTAGAGGATAGAAATCATCTTTTTTCCAGTGTAATTTCAGTGTCAGGATATGGAACTATCTACAGATTGATTGGCCCCAGAGCCATAACATGGTGGAGAATGCTATTGGAGACAGAAAGGATTTCAATAAGCCATTCTTTGCTGAGGTGGTCTTTCTAGCTTGGTGGAACATTTGGAAGGTTAGGAATGACATGGCTTTCAGGCACATCAAACCAACCTTCAGGCAATGGAAGAATGGATTTGTTCATGACATCACCTTACTCACTCACAGAATCAATAACAAATTCAAGGATGCCCTGCTGAGATGGATAGATTTTCTTCCACCTTGATTCCAAGGATTCTTTTGTAGATTAGACTGTTTTTCCATTCTTCTTTTCTTTTGTCCTCACCTTGAGGACTTTGTATATTTGTAATCTATGTGACTTTGTATATTTGTAATCTATGTAACTGTTCTTTCCTTTTGTTTGCAATAAAATGTTGTGGGGCTATAGCCCTGCAGTCTCCTTTGGTAAAAAAACCCATTAATTAGTCCATAGGGATTGTCATCCATTACCAAAACCACACATGGGGGCACCATGCACTTTCGCACGTCTCACTGTTTGGACTAATATTTTAGTGCTTCTTTTTGTTGGAAATATGCCCTAGAGGCAATAATAAAATGGTTATTATTATATTTCCTTGTTCATGATAATCGTTTATTATCCATGCTATAATTGTATTGATTGGAAACTCAAATACATGTGTGGATACATAGACAACAAAGTGTCCCTAGTAAGCCTCTACTAGACTAGCTCGTTGATCAAAGATTGTTAAGGTTTCCTATCCATAGACATGAGATGTCATTTGATAACGGGATCACATCATTAGGAGAATGATGTGATGGACAAGACCCAAACTGTGAACGTAGCATATGATCGTGTCAGTTTATTGCTATAGTTTTTTGCATGTCAAGTATCTGTTCCTATGACCATGAGATCATGCAACTCACTGACACCGGAGGAGTACCTTGTGTGTATCAAACGTCGCAACGTAACCGGGTGACTATAAAGGTGCTCTACAGGTATCTCCGAGGGTGTCTGTTGAGCTGGCATGGATCAAGACTGGGATTTGTTACTCCGTGTGACGGAGAGGTATCTCAGGGCCCACTCGGTAATACAACATCACAATAAGCCTTGCAAGCAACGTGACTAAAGAGTTAGCCACGGGATCTTGTATTACGGAACGAGTAAAGAGACTTGCAGGTAACAAGATTGAACTAGGTATAGAGATACCGACGATCGAATCTCGGGCAAGTAACATACCGAAGAACAAAGGGAACAACATACGGGATTAACTGAATCCTTGACATAGAGGTTCAACCAATAAATATCTTCGTAGAATATGTAGGAACCAATATGGGCATCCAGGTCCCGCTATTGGTTATTGACCGTAGAGGTGTCTCGGTCATGTCTACATAGTTCTCGAACCCGCAGGGTCTGCACACTTAACGTTCGGTGACGTTTCGGTAGTATTGAGTTATGTATGTTGGTGACCGAAGGTTGTTCGGAGTCCCGGATGAGATCCCGGACATCACGAGGAGATACGGAATGGTCCGGTGGTAAAGATTGATATATAGGAAAGTGGTATTGGTGTTCCGGAAAAGTTTCGGGTACTTTCGGTAATGTACCGGGAGTGACGAATGGGTTCCAGGGGTCCACCGGGTGGGGCCCACCCACCCCGGGGGCCACATGGGCCCAAGAGGTGGCGCACCAGCCCCTGGTGGGCTGGGCAGCCGACCCCATGGGGGCCCATGCGCCCAAGAGGAAAAAGGTGGAGGTTGGAAGGAGTAGGACACCTTCCTAAAACGAATCCACCTCCTAGTAGGAGGTGGATTCCACCTCCTTGAGGTGGTTCGGCCGAATCCTCCTTGTGGAGGGTTTGAGGCTGCCTCCTCCCCTCCATTCCTTCTATATATACTAGAGGATTTGAGGGCAGCCCCAACCCTAATTGCCACGTGCTGCCCACTTCTTCCTCTAGATCGTTTCTCCTCAAGATTAGTTCGGCGGAGCTCGGCGAAGCCCTGCCGGAATAGTTCCACCACCACCGCCGCCGCGCCGTCGCGCTGCCAGAGAACTCATCTACCTCTCCGCCCCCTCTTGCTGGATCAAGAAGGCGGAGATCGTCATCGAGCTGTACGTGTGCTGAACGCGGAGGTGCCGTCCGTTCGGCGCTAGATCATGATTGGATCGCGGGACGGCTTGCGATTTGGATCGCGAAGACGTTCGACTACATCAACCGCGTTTCTTAACGCTTCCCGCTTAGCGATCTACAAGGGTATGTAGATCCACTCTCCCTCTCGTAGATGCTCATCACCATGGATAGATCTTGCGTGTGCGTAGGAAATTTTTTGTTTCCCATGCAACGTTTCCCAACAGTGGCATCATGAGCTAGGTCTATGTGTAGATGAGATCACAAGTAGAACACAAAGGAGTTTGTGGGCGTTGATGCTCAGATTGCTTCCTCCCTTGGTCTTTTCTTGATTCAGCGGTATTGTGGGATGAAGCGGCCTGGACCAACATTACTCGTACGCTTACGAGAGACCGGTTCCATCAACTAACATGTAACTTCGTTGCATAAAGATGGCTGGCGGGTGTCTGTCTCTCCTACTTTAGTTGGATCGGATTCGACAAAGGCGGTCCTTGAGAAGGTTGAATAGCAATTTGTGTATCACCGTTGTGGTTTTTGCGTAGGTAAGAATCGTTCTTACTAGATACCCGTAGCAGCCACGTAAAACATGCAACAACAATTAGAGGACGTCTAACTTGTTTTTGCAGGGTATGTTGTGATGTGATATGGCCAATTACATGATGAGATATATGTGATCTATGAGATGATCATGTTTTGTCTAGAATATCACGACTTGCATGTCGATGAGTACGGCAACCGGCAGGAGCCATAGGGTTGTCTTTAATTTATTTTCGTCGTTTTGCTTTACTTTATCGCTATGAGTTAGCAATAGTCGTAGAAGCAACAGTTGGCGCGACAACCTCTTGGCAACACGTTGATGGAGATCAAGATGATCGAGATCATGGTGTCATGCCGGTGACGATGGAGATCATGTCGGTGCTTTGGAGATGGAGATCAAAAGCACAAGTTCATGGCCATATCATGTCACCTATGATTTGCATGTGATGTTAATCCTTTTATGCGTCTTATTTTGCTTAGGACGACAGTAGCATTATAAGGTGATCCCTCACTAAAATTTTAAGATAAAATTGTGTTCTCCCCGAGTGTGCACCGTTGCGAAAGTTCGTCGTTTTGAGACACCACGTGATGATCGGGTGTGATAGACTCTACGTTCACATACAACGGGTGCAAGCCAGTGTTGCACGTGTGGAACACTCGGGTTAAACTTGACGAGCCTAGCATGTACATACATGGCCTCGGAACACAAGAGACCGAAAGGTTGAACATGAGTCATATAGTAGATATGATCAACATGAAGATGTTCACCATTGAAACCACCTCATCTCATGTGATGATCGGACTTGAGTTGGTGAATTTGGATCATGTGACACTCGAATGACCAGAAGGATGTAAATTTGAGTGGGAGTTTTTAAGTAATATGATTAACTAAACTCATTATCATGAACATAGTCAAAATGTCTTTACAAATTATGTTGTAGATTACTAGCTCGCGCTGTAGCTCCCTTGAATTTTTATATGTTCCTAGAGAAATAGAGTTGAAAGATGATGGTAGCAATAATGCGGACTGGGTCCGTGATCTGAGGATTGTCCTGATTGCTGCACAGAAGGCCTATGTCCTTAATGCATCGCTCGGTGCGCCACCCCCTCAAGCGTCGTCTGTAGATGTTGTGAACATTGACAGGCACGTTCTGATGACTACTTGATAGTTCAGTGCGTCATGCATTACGGCTTAGAATTGAGGCTCCAAAACGTTTTGAACGTCACGGAACATATGAGATGTTCTAAAAGCTGAAATTGGGATCTCAGGCTCGTGCCCGTGTTGAGAGGTATGAGACGTCCAACAAGATTCTTTGCCTGCAAGATGAAGGAGAATGGCTCAATCAGTGAGCATGTACTCAGATTGTCTGGGTGCTACAATCGCTTGAATCGAGTGGGAGTTGATCTTCCAGATAAGATAGTGATTGATATAGTTCTCCAAGTCACTGTCACCAAGCTGCTAGAACTTCGTGATGAACTATAACATGCCAGGGATAGAGAAGATGATCCCTGAGCTGTTCGCGATGTTTGACACCGCGAAGGTAGAAATCAAGAAGGAGCATCAAGTGTTGATGGTTAGTAAAACCACTAGTTTCAAGAAGGGCAAGGGCAAGAAGGGAAAAACTTCAAGAATGGCAAGCCAGTTGCCGCTCTAGAGAAGAAACCCAAGGTTGAACCCAAACCCGAGACTAAGTGCTTCTATTATGAGGAGAACGGTCGCTGAAGCGGAACAACCCTAGATACTTGGTAGATAAGAAGGCTGACAACGTCAACAAAAGTATATTTGATATACGTGTTATTGATGTGTACCTTACTAGTACTCCTAGTAGCACCTGGGTATTGGATACCGGTTCGGTTGCTAAATGTTAGTAACTCGAAATAAAAGCTACGGAATAAACGGAGGCTAGCTAAGGGTGAGGTGACGATGAGTGTTGGAAGTATTTCCAAAGTTGATGTGATCACCATCGCATGCTCTCTCTACCTTCGGGATTAGTGATGAACCTAAATAAATGTTATTTGGTGTTTGCGTTGAGCATGAACGTGATTAGATCATGTTTATTGCAATACAGTTATTCATTTAAGTTAGAGAATAATGGTTATTCTGTTTACATGAATAATACCTTCAATGGTCATGCGCCCAATGAGAATGGTTTATTGAATCTTGATCGTAGTAATACACATGTTCATAATATTGATGCCAAAAGATACAAAGTTAATAATGATAGTACCGCATACTTGTGGCACTGCCGCTAAATGTCATATTGGTGTAAAGCGCATGAAGAAACTCCATGCTGATGGATCTTTGGACTCATTCGATTTCGAATCGGTTGAGACATGCGGACCATGCCTCATGGGCAAGATGACTAAGACCCCGTTTTCCGGTATGATGGAGCGGGCAAGTGACTTATTGGAAATGATACATGTTGATGTATTCGGTCCAATGAGTATTGTAGCGTGCGGTGGATATCGTTATTTTCCTACCTTCACTGATGATTTGAGTAGATATGGGCATATTTACTTGATGAAACACAAGTCTGAAGCGTTTAAAAAGTTCAAGGCAAATTCAGAGTGAAGTTTGAGATCATCGTGACAAGAAGACAAAATGTCTACGATATGATCGTAGAGGTGAATATCTGAGTTACGAGTTTGGTATACAACTTAAGACAATGTGGAAGTTGTTTCATAACTCACGCCACCTGGAACACCATAGTGTGATGGTGTGTCCGAACGTCGTAGTTGTGCTCTATTGGATATGGTGCGTACTATGATGTCTCTTATCGTTTTGCCACTATCATTTTGGGTTATGCATTAGAGACAGCTGCATTCACTTTAATAGGGCACCATCGAAATCAGTTGAGATGACACCGTATGAATTTTGGTTTGGCAGAAACCTAAGCTGTCATTTCTCAGAGTTTGGGAATGTGACGCTTATGTCTGATAAGCTCGAACCCAAAGCGCAAAAGTGCATCTTCATAAGATACCCTAAGGAAACAGTTGGGTATACCTTCTATCTCAGATCCAAGGGCAAAGTGTTTGTTGCTTAAAACGGGTCCTTTCTCGAGAAAAAGTTTCTCTCGAAAGAATTGAGTGGGAGGAAAGTAGAACTTGATGAGGTTGTTGAACCGTCACTTCAGTTGGATAGTAGCACGACGCAGAAAGATGTTTCTACGACGCCTACACCAAGTGAAGAGGAAGCAAATGATGATGATCATGAAGCTTCGGATCAAGTTACTACCGAACCTCGTAGGTTGACAAGAACTCGTACCGCCCCTGAGTGGTATGGCAATCCTGTCTTGGAGGTCATGTTGTTAGACAAGAGTGAACCTACGAGCTATGAAGAAGCGATGGTGGGCCCGGATTCCAACAAATGGCTAGGAGCCATGAAATCCGAGAAAGGATCCATGTATGAAAACCAAGTATGGACTTTGGTAGACTTGCCCGTTAAACGGCAGGCCATTGAGTACAAATGGACCTTTAAGAAGAAGACAGACGCTGATGGTAAATGTCACCATTTATAAAGCTCGACTTGTCGCAAAGAAGTTTCCGACAAGTTCAAGGAGTTGACTACGATGTGACTTTCTCACCCGTAGCGATGCTAAAAGTCTGTTGAAATTATGTTAGCAGTTGCTGCATTTTTCGATTATGAAATCTGGCAGATGGATGTCAAAACATCGTTTCCTTAACGGTTTCCTTGAGGAAAGGTTGTATGTGATACAACTGAAAGGTTTTTTTTTCAGTCCTAAGGATGCTAAAATGTATGCAAGCTCCAGCAATCCTTCTATGGACTGGAGCGAGCATCTCGGAGTTGGAATATATGCTTTGATGAGGTGATCAAAGCTTTTGGGTTTATACAAAGTTTATAAGAAACTTGTATTTACAAGAAAGTGAGTGGGAGCACTATAGAGTTTCTGATAAGTATATGTGGATGACATATTGTTGATCAGAAATAATGTAGAATTTCTGGAAAGTATAAAGGGTTGTTTGAAAGGAGTTTTTCAAAGGAAGACCTGAATGAAGCTACTTAAATATTGGGCATCATGATCTATATAGATAGATCAAGATGTCTGATAAAGACTTTCAATGAGTACATACCTTGACAAGATTTTGAAAGAGTTCAAAATAGATCAGTCAAAGAAAGAGTTCTTGCCTGATTTGTAAGGTGTGGAGTTGAGTGAGACTCAAAGATCGACCACGGCAGAAGAAAGAGAAAGGACGAAGGTCGTCCCCTATGCCTTATCCATAGGCTCTATATAGTATGCCATGTTGTGTACTGCACCTAGTGTGTGCCTTGCCATGAGTCTGTCAAGGGGTACAAGAGTGGTCCAGGAGTGGATCACTGGACAACGGTCAAAATTATCCTTAGTAACTAGAGGACTAAGGAAATGTTTCTCGGTTATGGAGGTGATAAAGAGTTCGTCGTAAAGGGTTACGTCGATGCAAGCTTTGACACCTATCCGGATGACTCTGAGTAGCAATCCGGATACGTATAGTGGAGCAACCATTTGGAATAGCTCCAAGTGGAGCGTGGTAGCATCTGCAGTATGACATATAGATTTGCAAAGAACACACGGATCTGAATGTTGCAGACCGTTGACTAAAAACCTCTCTCACATGCAAAACATGATTGAACCCCAGAACTCATTGGGTGTTAGATTCATAACAATGTAAGTCACATAGCGATGTGAGCTAGATTATTGACTCTAGTGCAAGTGGGAGACTGTTGGAAATATGCCCTAGAGGCAATAATAAAACGGTTATTATTATATTTCCTTGTTCATGATAATCGTTTATTATCCATGCTATAATTGTATTGATTGGAAACTCAAATACATGTGTGGATACATAGACAACAAAGTGTCCCTAGTAAGCCTCTACTAGACTAGCTCGTTGATCAAAGATGGTTAAGGTTTCCTAGCCATAGACATGAGATGTCATTTGATAACGGGATCACATCATTAGGAGAATGATGTGATGGACAAGACCCAAACTGTGAACGTAGCATATGATCGTGTCAGTTTATTGCTATAGTTTTATGCATGTCAAGTATCTGTTCCTATGACCATGAGATCATGCAACGCACTGACACCGGAGGAGTACCTTGTGTGTATCAAATGTCGCAACGTAACTGGGTGACTATAAAGGTGCTCTACAGGTATCTCCAAGGGTGTCTGTTGAGCTGGCATGGATCGAGACTGGGATTTGTTACTCCGTGTGACGGAGAGGTATCTCAGGGCCCACTCGGTAATACAACATCACAATAAGCCTTGCAAGCAAAGTGATTAAAGAGTTAGCCACGGGATCTTGTATTACGGAACGAGTAAAGAGACTTGCCGGTAACAAGATTGAACTAGGTATAGAGATACCGACGATCGAATCTCGGGCAAGTAACATACCGAAGAACAAAGGGAACAACATACGGGATTAACTGAATCCTTGACATAGAGGTTCAACCGATAAATATCTTCGTAGAATATGTAGGAACCAATATGGGCATCCAGGTCCCGCTATTGGTTATTGACCGTAGAGGTGTCTCGGTCATGTCTACATAGTTCTCGAACCCGCAGGGTCTGCACACTTAACGTTCGGTGACGTTTCGGTAGTATTGAGTTATGTATGTTGGTGATCGAAGGTTGTTCGGAGTCCCGGATGAGATCCTGGACGTCACGAGGAGATACGGAATGGTCCGGAGGTAAAGATTGATATATAGGAAAGTGGTATTTGGGTTCCGGAAAAGTTTCGGGTACTTTCGGTAGTGTACCGGGATTGACGAATGGGTTCCGGGGGTCCACCGGGTGGGGCCCACCCACCCCGGGGCCACATGGGCCCAAGAGGTGGCGCACCAGCCCCTGGTGGGCTGGGCAGCTGACCCCATGGGGGCCCATGCGCCCAAGAGGAAAAAGGTGGAGGTTGGAAGGAGTAGGACACTTTCCTAAAACGAATCCACCTCCTAGTAGGAGGTGGATTCCACCTCCTTGAGGTGGTTCAGCCGAATCCTCCTTGTGGAGGGTTTGAGGCTGCCTCCTCCCCTCCCTTCCTCCTATATATACTAAAGGATTTGAGGGCAGCCCCAACCCTAATTGCCACGTGCTGCCCACTTCTTCCTCTAGATCGTTTATCCTCTAGATTAGTTCGGCGGAGCTCGGCGAAGCCCTGCCGGAATTGTTCCACCACCACCGCCGCTGCGCCGTCGCGCTTCTGGAGAACTCATCTACCTCTCCGCCCCCTCTTGCTAGATCAAGAAGGCGGAGATCGTCATCAAGCTGTACGTGTGCTGAACGCGGAGGTGCCGTCCGTTCGGCGCTAGATCGTGATTGGATCGCAGGACGGCTTGCGATTTGGATCGCGAAGACGTTCGACTACATCAACCGCGTTTCTTAACGCTTCCCGCTTAGCAATCTACAAGGGTATGTAGATCCACTCTCCCTCTCGTAGATGCTCATCACCATGGATAGATCTTGCGTGTGCGTAGGAAATTTTTTGTTTCTTATGCAACGTTTCCCAACACTTTTATGGAATGAGTGTATAACATCCTTATGGATACTTCTAAGGCATTGATGGAGCCAAGAAGAGTCATTGTGCTTCTATACTACTATCCCCGTCCTGATTTATTAGTCCACCTCATATTTAGGGTCATATTTTGACCACTAATAAAATATAAGTTATACATAGCAAAAATAATATTATCGAAAACTATGTTCAAGTACGAATCCAATGATATAATTTTTTGTGACACACCAACATTTTGTAGATAAATTTATGGTCAAAATTTGACACAAAATATGAAGAGAAACAATAAACCAAGACAAAGGTAGTAGTACACTTATTCACCAATTTGCAAGCCCACTGGTACTTTTATTTCTTGATTTGCATGTTCTTTTTAGTATGATTTATTACTAGTACATTTAGTCTTCCAAATCATCAAATATATACAAAATCAAATTTAGCACCAGAGAACGGGATGGCCCCACTATAGCATCGCCTGGCCCGACAAGGGGTGCGTCCGCCCGCCTATCGCGACACATGCCCCACATGTTGCACCGGCCTGGTTCGCATGGTGCGACCACACCAGCGAGCGGTCGCGCCACAAGACCGCCTGTCATGGTCGGACCAGGCCAAGATACCAACACGCGGGCCCGGCTAGTCACTCACACATGGGTAAGAAAGCGCCCGACGCCGCCTAGTGATAGTGTTTCCTTGGGCGAGCCGGGCGATCCACTCGTCATCGACCTTTCGGCCGACTCACGACAAGCGGGGCATACACGCTGCCAGGCGGGTCCGGGCATGGCTTCGTGGGCAAGAAAGCGTGGTGCCTCGGACCGTCGGCGTGCCAGATGCCGCCCAATGACACTGGCCCCGGGAGACCCGGCCGGTCCACCCATCATTGACCTCCCAGTAGGGTCCCCAGGGGTCGAGCCGTCTGGGTAGGTCGGACGGCCCGAAGCCGCCCCAAGAGACCCCCCATGACAAGCAACCCGGCCGCGTGCTCCACCTGTCATGGACTGCCCCACCCGGGTTACCGTGCGTGCGGGGCATTACCCCCAAGTGCGCCCGACGCCACCCAATGAAGGTGGCCTCGGGCAAACCCAGCGGTCCACTGATACATCCATTTTGCATCATGATTTCCTACTGTTATTTATAATGTTTTGTTGAATAATAATGCTTTAGGGAGTGATTATAATGCCTTTT
The DNA here is from genome assembly GCA_039707655.1 of Elymus sibiricus. Lineage (NCBI taxonomy): Eukaryota > Viridiplantae > Streptophyta > Magnoliopsida > Poales > Poaceae > Elymus > Elymus sibiricus. The sequence goes on from CM077671.1 coordinate 346,135,145, forward strand.
CTCTCATAATATGCAAGGTTTACACAAAGAGGGAGAATACCGATAGCTGGAATTATGGACCTGAAAAAGCACATCAGAGATACCTATTTTGCACATCTCCAAATAAGCTGAAACTTTAGGGAGAATATTTTTGGAATATATTAAAAATACTGGAGCAAATAACTACCTGAGGGGGCCACTCTGGTGGGCACAAGACACCAGGGCGCGCCAGGCCCCTCAGGCGCGCCCTGGTGGGTTGTGCCCTCCTCGGCCCACCTCCGGTGCCCATCTTCTGGTATATAAGGTCTTTTGACCTAGAAAAAAATAAGGGGAGGACTTTCGGGACGGAACGCCGCCGTCTCAAGGCGGAACTTGGGCAGGAGCACTTTTGCCCTCCGGCGGAGCGATTCCGCCGGGGGAACTTCCCTCCCGGAGGGGGAAATCGAAGACATCGTCATCACCAACACCCCTCTCATCTTTGGGAGACCAATCTTCATCAACATTTTTAACAACACAATCTCCTCTCAAACCCTAGTTCATCTCTTGTGTTCAATCTTTGTACCGGAACCTCAGATTGGTACCTGTGGGTGACTATAGTAGTGTTGATTACATCTTGTAGTTGATTACTATATGGTTTATTTGGTGAAAGATTATATGTTCAGATCCATTATGCTATTCAATACCCCTCTGATCTTGAGCATGAATATTATTTGTGAGTAGTTACCTTTGTTCTTGAGGTCACGGGAGAAGTCATGTTGCAAGTAATCATGTGAATTTGATATGTGTTCGATATTTTGATGATATGTATGTTGTGATTCCCTTAGTGGTGTCATGTGAACGTCGACTACATGACACTTCACCATCCTTGGGACTAAGGGAATGCATTGTGGAGTAGTTATTAGATGATGGGTTGCTAGAGTGACAGAGGCTTAAACCCTAGTTTATGCGCTACTTCGTAAGGGGCTGATTTGGATCCAAACGTTTAATGCCATGGTTAGATTTTATCTTAATACTTTTCTCGTAGTTGCGGATGCTTGCGAGGGGGTTAATCATAAGTGGGAGGTTGTTCAAGTAAGAACATCACCCAAGCACTGGTCCACCCACATATCAAATTATCAAAGTAGCGAACACAAATCAAACCAACATGATAAAAGTGACTAGATGGAATTCCCTTGTACCCTCAAGAACACTTTGCCTATTACTAGAGACTGTTCTGGCCTGTCCTTTGCCACAAAAGTATTGGGCTACCTTGCTGCACTTTATTTACCGTTACCGTTACTTGCTCGTTACCAATTATCTTGCTACCAAACTATCTGTTACCTACAATTTCAGTGCTTGCAGAAATTACCTTGCTGAAAACCGCTTGTCATTTCCTTCTGCTCCTCGTTGGGTTCGACACTCTTACTTATCGAAAGGACTACGATTGACCCCCTATACTTGTGGGACATCATCCACCCATCATGGACCCTTCAGTCGGGTCGCCCGGGCACGAGCCATCCGGGTAGATCGGACGACCCGGAGCGGCTGAGAGAGGCTCCAGGCGCACGCCACCACACGATGGATGGCCAGGAATCTCTCTCGGCCGCGAGGAGCCCAGGGAGGAGGGTACTACAACATCCCTTATAGGAGTAATAACAATGAAAAAAAGATCAATACTACTCCGTATATGGTATGACGAGCTGTGAGAAAGAAGATAATTCCACTCTAATAAGAAAAAAACATCACCAACATCGGTCATATGTCACCCTTCTCTATTTAAGAGCATCTATAGCCGACACCTGAAAACTTAATTCTCCACCCTATCCCGCATCATTCTTTAATTCTTCATTTATGCACAGTAAGAATTGTTGTTGATGATCAGTATATATATTACTAAGAACAAGTAGTTTCTCTAGCTAAGTCCTTAAATTAAGAACATCATCACTTCAATGACTTCCATAAGAAGAACTATTGCCATTGATCCGGGGAGTATGAATGCAACGTGAGCTTCTCAAATTTCCTTATCTGGGCTTGCACCCCGGTTATTCGGGCTTCCATGTCATTGATTTGGATTGCTTCTAGTTGATGTGGACTTGCTTCTCGTGTGCGTCTATCAACGCACCATCTAGCTTCTCCCAGCAGTATTCGAGCATCTGGTTTAGGTAAGACTTTAAGAGATTGACCCATATCCATGTGTTGCAAGAGAATCCTCTTTGGGTGCGTGTAATGTTGCGAGCAACAAGATTCATATGCCAAATTATAAACATAGAGGAACTTTTTGTTATGCCTTCCTTCCACGACTAGCACAAGCGAAAAAGTGTCTATTGAGAGTCTTAAGCGTGCTCGAGGTTCTTTAAAAAATAAGGATTTTGCAGACGGACGTTTTGCTGCAACACGGGTTGTGTACGCCCACATCGATAGTGAAGAAGGCACATTCTGGCGCCCTCGAGCAGCGTGGGCTCGCGTGTGGGGCTCCTACTGCATCCCCAATTTCATCTGGCTCCATTCCTAGCCACATTGGGGATCACCGACGATGCCTTGAAGCTTTGCGACGGTGGAAGCGGCGGCAACAATACCAGTTGATTCCGGTGCCAGTGATGGATCAGAAGGTGTTGGAGAGGATGTCGGTGCTGGAGGGGGGAGGCTTCAGGCTGCCTAAATTTGCTAATAGTTGCACTTTTTGAATAATCGCATATATAGTCTAAAATATCTCAAATGTTCAAATTCAGGAGAAGTTCTAATTTTAAAACTTCAAATATAACACTCCAACATTGTTGCCCCCTTAACCGTCCACGGATGCTACTCCAACATTGCCCATGGAGGATAGATATCGTCAACCAGATAGTAGCCCATGTTGTATTCATGCCCATTGTCAGTATAGTGGCAAGGAAGAGCTTTTCCTTCAGTCAGCCTAGCAAACAATGGTGATCGTTGCAGCACATCGATGTCATTGTGAGACCCGGCCATGCCAAAGAAAGTGTGCCAAATACAAAGATCATGTAATGCATCTGGTTTAAAAATGATGGTGGACTTCTTAACATGACCCTGATATTGCCCTTGTAAAGCTTTCGGGTAATTCTTCCATTTCCATGCATGCAATCAAGATATCCGAGAAAACCTGGCCACCCTCTTGCTTCCGAGATTGCCACGATCCTCTCGGTGTCTGCCACAGTTGGTTCTCTCAGGTACTAAGGTCCAAACACCTCGACCACGACAGTTGCAAGCCTGACCATGGCATCTCCGCATGTTTTCTCAGACATCCGTAGGTATTCGTCCCACGAATCAGCGATCGTGTCATATGCAAGCATCTGCGGTGCTGCCATGCACTTCTGGTAACTAGAGAAACTAATCCTTCCCACGGTGTCCTTCTTGAAGATGAAGTAATCATCAAAGGATCAGACGTCATGGTAGAGACGATCGAAGACATTTTTGCGCATCTGAAAGCGGTGACAAAAATTGTCACCGAAGAGGGCATCGGGTGTAAAGTAGTCGTACATCAACATCCACTGGATGCGCGCCTGGTACCGAAAGGGGTGTGGCGTGGCGGCGAAAGCAAGAGAGAAAAATTGAAGGATGGAGGCGCGGTCCGGAACGGGTTTGGGACGAACACATGGACGAATTCGAACTCCGGCCGGCCAGAACGGCGCCACTCCGGCCTGCCACTTGCTCCGGTGCCGCTCGGGCCCGCTGTCTGTTCAGGCGACGCTCCGGCTGATCGCGTGCTCCCGGCGATGCGCTGGCCGGCCGTTGCCGAGCTCCTCCACCTGCTCGCGCGTGGCGTCGTCAGCCCCCCCTACTCCGACGTTAACCAGTTTTACGGAATCCTCAAAGAACAACTCGAATCCTCCGTATATGACAGATGGATGCTCGAATATACTAGAACCTGTAAAGAAAATAACGGGATATACTATCTATTCAGATTGTTTTCTTCAACCCGTACCGTAAATCTGAAAGCGGGAGACACAAGAACTGTCTACGACGACCAAACACAATAGAGGAAACCACGGCGTACCCGTAGTTTTTACCATCCCATTTTTACTGTAGCCGTACCACCACGGCGCTGCCCATGCTAGCTCTGGCAGCCTCCTCTGTTTTTTACCTGCCCCGTGAAAAAGGGCCCGAATTCCAAGACACCACCCCGAAAAGCCTCTGCCAGCAGTCTCCTCCCACAAGCAAAAGATTTCTGCGCAGTTGCTATACTGATCTCCCCTCCCATTGATGATTGATCGCTCCTGCTCTGCTTTTCTCCATTGACTGACCACCACAAGCGCCTCCTCCCTCCTCCAGACGGCCAACACCACAGACCAGACCAACCCCCCTTCCAATCCTCCTCCCAAATGCCGCCTGCTTGCTCAGCTGCTCGCGCGTGAGCGGCTGGGACGCGCGACGCCGAGGACCTCGGCCCGTGCTGCGACATGGGGGAGATGGATTTGGAGGACGTGGTGCTCTCCTGGTCGCTCCAGGAGATCAACGACGACGACCTCTACGGGGCCAAGGTATGCGCCATCCATCCATCCATCACTCCCTCGCTCCGCCTCCGGATGATGATGATTTGTGCGGGCCTGACCCTTTTATTAGTTTTTTTTTTCGGTCGAATCTGTGCAGAGTACGTACGGACTCCGGACTGGCTGCTCGTGCTTAAATCTGGTGACTTTTTTGTTAAACGCCGCTGTTCGCTGCCTTTTATGTGTAATCGAAGCCGGGTCAGCTGTTGGTGGCCTGACTGCGTGTGATCCGTGCGCTAGGGTTTAGAGGGGGTTTCTGTCCACGTGTCATGGAACTGCAATTAATTAGCATTATTTCCGGACTGTCGTCTGGTGGCAACGCACGTAATTGTTGGATCTCAGGAAATTACAGGTTGCTGTTGCCTGCTGCTGCTATTTCTGACTGGTTCGGGCTAACTACATCATTCTCAAAAATGTTTTGCATGGTTCTTATGTTACATTGTTACTCATGGAGGTGCCCATTGCTGTTGAAAACGACGACACACCATTTCCATTATGTCACCATACCACCATTCGTTAAGTCTCTCCAAAAAACTTTATTATTATTAGATAATATAATACACGCCCCTTTTCGAAAAAAAGAGATAATGCACAGTGTAAGTTTCAAACCGCCGTTGGAACATGATAGGTGCGTAAGTCATGTATTGTATGTAATGAGGGAGATGCGGGCCACAATGTTGTACAATTTGGTGGCAGAAATTACAACTGTTTTGCTATGAAAAAAGATTTCTATTATTGAGTACGGTGACCTCCTTGTGATATGTGCCCTGCATTGATCCTTGCCTGTTCTTACAGTAGATGAAATTGACAGTATAGCTCTTCTGTTTACATGCCATTTGTGTGCTCACGGAACTGTTGGAGAATCATCTTTTGCTAGCTATAATCATATTTCATTTAGAAATGACCTCTTTTGTTTTTTAGGTTGAGACTATTCCCTGCAACTTCAAGTCACTTGATCACTATCTCGCGTCGTACCGTGTGCCTCTGATTGAAGAAACAAGGTCAGATCTGTGCTCATGCCTTGAACTCGTCAGTCAAGCACCGTCGTCGAAAATACTTTCCATGGAGGTAGCAGGAAAATCGGGATCATACTTCATAGATGTGGACTTTTGGGACAATGATGCTGCTTTCTCTACTGGGGCTTATTCTGCCAGGAGTGGTGACATCTTCATTTTGTCTAGCATAAAACCTGAAGCTGCAGAGGACTTAAACTGCCATGGTGTCACATATTGCTTGGCAATGGTTACTGAGGTTTCTATGGATGATGAATATCAGAAGGGCTTCAGAGTCAAAGTTGAAAATAACACTGATTTGGAAGAAGACTTGAACAAACTCAAACATGCAATATTTCTCAATAATATCACCACAAACATACGTATATGGAAAGCACTTACCTTTGATGCACACATGAATGACAATTTCACAGTAATCAAGTCGCTCTTAGCCCCTACAAATCTGGTAATATGACATGAATACTCGTGTTTCAGTTTTACTTTCTATTATCATTACCATTATAAATTAGTATGGGACCTAACCTTTTGAGCTCCTCTTTGTTTGCTTTGTTGCAGGGTGAGGATATTTGCGGTATGTGTGTTAAACAGGATGGGGGCTGTTTGGCTTTTTTCACAGAGCAATTACTGTCGGTTAAGCTTAATCAATCGCAAGTGGATGCTATTGAATCTGTCATCTCAGCTGTACAATGTGGGCATGTGAACCTCATGAAGCTTATATGGGGTCCACCAGGCACTGGAAAAACCAAGACGGTTAGCGCTTTACTGTGGGTCTTGGCGTGTTTGAAATGCAGAACTCTTACTTGTGCTCCCACAAATGTTGCTGTTGTTGTAGTTTGCACTCGTTTCCTTCAAAACTTGAAGGATTTCAATCAGCACACTGACAACATTGATCTACCTTTTTCTCTTGGAGATATCTTGTTATTTGGAAGCAGGTCTAACATGGACATCACCAAGGATCTTCAGGAGGTTTTCTTGGATTTTCGTGTCGACGAACTTGTGGAATGCTTTTCATCGTTGTCTGGATGGAACAGCAGAATAGCTTCAATGATATCCTTTTTTGAAGGCTCTGCTTCACAGTATGATATGCTTCTTGAGGATGATGGCAAAACTGATCCAGTGTGCTTCCGTGACTTCATAAAGAAGCAATTTGACGCTACAGCAATAGCTCTGAAAAGATGCATAATGAATTTGTGGGTTCACCTTCCTGGAAGGTGCTTTTCTCGTGATAGCGCCATAAATATATCTACATTGCTTCATATGCTGGAAAATTTTGGCGCCCTTCTGTGCGACGTAGACTTGACTGACGAGGGCTTAAAAAGGGGCCTTGGTTGTCTGTCAACTGAAAACTCTGTTTGCGCACAGCCTATATCTTCTATTGAGAAGGAACTGGATGGAGCAAGGTCTACATGCCTCAAATTGCTTAAAGATCTGCTACGCTCACTTAATTTACCCACTGGAGTAGACAAAAGCTGGGTCCAGAACTACTGCATATGCAATGCAACACTTCTTTTCTGTACTACCTCTAGTTCTTATCGGTTGCATCACATGGAGATTGCACCCCTCGATGTATTGATTGTTGATGAGGCTGCTCAAGTGCGGGAGTGTGAATTGGTGATCCCCCTACGTCTGCATTGGTTAAAACATGTTGTTTTGGTAGGAGATGACTGTCAGCTGAGTGCAATGGTCAAAAGCAAAGTAAGTTTTTGCCTAACCCTCTTTATACCGTCTGAGTTCATTTCTTAGTCATTGGTGCATTTATTAACAAGATAAACTTCTGATACTGAAATGCTATTTATTTTCTTCCAAAAAATGTAACGGCCATATCTTTCTTTTATGCTCCATTGTTATTGATCTGTTTTTGATAATCTTAAATCTTTTCATTGTTTATCTCTAGGTATGTAAAGAAGCTGGTTTTGCGAGAAGTTTATTTGGGAGATTGGTTATGCTCAAATTTGATAAACATTTACTGAATATACAGTATCGCATGAATCCTTGTATCAGCTTATTTCCAAATGCTCAGTTTTATGAGAGGAAGATTTTAGATGGTTTCAATGTCCTGTCTCCTAGTTATAATAAGGATTACACATGCCTCCCTTTTGGAAGCTACACGTTTATAAATCTCACCGATGGAAGGGAAGACAAAGAGGGCACGGGAAACAGTCGCAGAAACATGGTTGAAGTTGCTGTTGTTTTGCACCTAATCCATACCATCTTCAAATGTATGTCTAAGCTGAACTCTATCCTTTCTTTAACCTTAATAATATTTCCAGTTATTTTTGTATGATACTACTTGGATAATATAACATGAGATCTTTAGAAGCTCACGTGGTCTGCCGTTCTTGTATTGCATACTGCATAACCTCCAATTGTAGAAAGGTATTCACTACAATAGTGTACATTCAAGAGTCCAGTTTTCTATGTATATCTCATGATATGGTTAATTGCATCAATCCGGCTCTATGAAATTTCAATTCTACTGCCCCTGTTTGGTAGACAATGTTGCATTTTTATTTAGAAAAAAAGAGAACATTAGGTAGAGAAAGATAAAACATTATACTCTATTAGAGCTATTGGTCACTGCCTGGACCTGCTTTAGTAACTTTTATTATCTTCGGACTTCGTAGTTGAAAAGCAATGATATGTCAATGATTTGGTGATACAGAATCAACTTAAATTTGTTGAAGAATATTCTTTCAATAGCCTTGTCAAAAAATTGACCCCTAATGATCAGTAAGCATACCACTTAAATTTTTTCTGCAGCTTGGAAAAGGACAGACCAAGGGCTCAACATCGGTGTGGTCTCTCCATATAATGCTCAAGTTGATGCAATTAAAAATCGACTTGGCCAAAAATATGATGCATGTGCTGGCTTTCATGTGCGGGTGAAGTCCATTGATGGTTTCCAAGGAGAAGAGGATGATATAATAATACTGTCAACTGTTAGATCCAACGGTAGAGGAGGTGTTGGATTTCTTGCTGATAACCAAAGAACAAATGTTGCCCTTACTAGAGCAAGGTGTGCGTCAATTTTTTGCGGTCCCTTGTTTTATTGCTGTTCAAAGTATGACAGACTAATGATATAAATTATCTGATGGATGCTTTATTCATACAGGCACTGTCTTTGGATTGTTGGGAATGCTCATACACTTTATAAAAGCGGGACCGAATGGGCAGATCTTGTTGCTGATGCAGAGAGACGTAAATGCATTTTCAGTGCCACTAATGACACAACCATCTGTAAGTTGGTTTTGCAAGTAAAGCAAGAGCTTGATGAACTTGAGGATCTTCTTAATGCTGATTCAGCGGTTTTCAGCAATACCAGATGGAAGGTAAATACCATGGTTTCAGCCAGCTTGACTTTGAATTATTTTCATGTTTTCTAATATATGTTGCTGCACTTAAATTATCCAGAATGCAAACCACATGTATGTACATTTGTCTTATGAGGCTCTTGCTTGTTGTCAGGTCGTTAGGGTTTACTGAATATACACTTCCTTTATAGTGTGATTTTGTTTGTGTTCATGAATAGATCTGTTTTCACTTTTTGGAATCATGTATGTGGTTCTGCTAGGCTGTTTGCTCTGTAATTGGATCGTGAGAGGTTTGTAAATAAGATTTTCAGGACATGTGCTACTTTGTGAACCTCCTAGTTTTCTTGAAGTACACACTGTTCATTTTCTCGTATACATTCTTTCTCATGTTCCATTTTTTGTATTCATATATTCAACAGGTCATTCTTAGCGACGAGTTTAGAAAGTCTTTCACCAAACTAAAATCACCACAGCTCAGGAAGGAAGTACTCCAAAAGCTTATCAAACTTGGAGATGGTTGGAGGACAACAGTTAAGAATCTTGATATGCCTGGTGTTTCTCATCTTGTAAAAGTATACAATGTCTGGGACCTGTATCTTGTTTGGAGTACTGACGTGGAGAAAACTGAAAGAACGTATTCCCAGATAATAAGAATTTGGGACCTACTGTCACAGCAAAATGTTGCAAGAACTGTTCAACGTCTCGAGAATCTGTTCTCCATGTACACGGATGATTACCTGGATCATTGCAGGAGAGTGCAGACACAGGGGTATGGTTTTTTTATTGTGAATGGGCTATAATCTGGTTCCTTAGATATTTTATACCTCTGATACTTACAGAGATGAACTGTTTTTGCATAGTTCATGCCTACAAATGAACTGCCTGAAAGCATTCTTCTAATTTTTGCCCTCCTTTTTGTTGTGGATAACAGGAAACTGGTGGTTCCTATTGTTTGGGATATTGTGCATGATATTATCCGCTATAACAAGGATTGCAAAGTTGATTCTCATGAAGAGCGTGATCTAGTGGATACATCATATGCCATGGAGAATTCAAAAGTTAGTGAAAGCTTCCTGCTGATGAAATTCTACTCTTTATCATCTGGAATGGCAAAGCATTTGCTGACAGCTACTGATGGGTCTGAAATCAACATCCCCTTTGAGCTGACTGATGAAGAGCAGGTGGTAATCCAATTCCCGCTCACTAGTTTTATACTCGGGAGGTCAGGCACTGGAAAAACCACTGTATTGACAATGAAACTGATTCAAAAAGAGCAGCAGTCATTGATTGCATCCCAAGGTCAAAATTTGGATAGAGCTGATTTATCTGGGGTAGATGACAATAATATTATGCCACCAAAGAATGGAGGAGAAAGTTCTGTGAAACAAGTATTTATCACTGTAAGCCCAAAGCTATGTTCAGCCATAAAAGATCACATCTGCAGATTAAAAAGGTAAGTCTGTTGAATTGGACCCCTATTTCGAAGTATTACATATGTCTACACCATTTTGGAAATGATTTTCATATAACTATTTAAGGTGGACAGAAATGTGTGCACGAGTTGGCTCAGTTTTTTTTTCCACTGTACTTCTTTCTACTGCATTTCTAATCCCATATTCTTTAGGCCCTTTTGTCATACCCTTATGAAGGGTCGATCGTTTATCCATATGAGGTGCATTTTCCCTTTAGGATGTGATTTTTGGAATTATAAAAAGAAAGTACACATATGGGGACTACGCGTGGTTTTTTATAAAAAGGTTAGACAAATCATGAGCACCACTTTGCAGGCCAGGCCTTGAATGCAGCTGGGCTGGGCGTGCACTCAGCCACTCACATGACTAGCCAACTGAAACACGCTTGGTTCTGTTTTGTGAAATTATACATTGCAAGCTGGTTCAATGATTTCTTAGAAGATACCCGCTTTGCTTCTTTTATGATTTATACCAACAATAATCCTTGTATTAATTCCAATTTATTTCAACCCTTTATAGATTTGGCACCGGCGATGTCTCTGACCAGCCTAGCATTCTTCGCATGCATGACATCATGGATGACCTGGAAGAGTTTACAGAAATTCCTGACAGCTTTTGTGATCTACCTCACGGGCACTATCCTCTTACTATAACATATCGTAAGTTTTTGATGATGCTTGATGGAACATGTCAGACATCTTTTTTCGATGCGTTTTATGGTGAAATGAAGTCTAGCTTTGAGAGAGGCCATTCCAGATCTCGTGCAGTGCAAACTTTTATTGAATTGAAGGAAGTTACCTATGAAAAATTTGTTACTTTCTACTGGCCTCGTTTTAATGCAGACCTGACAAAGAAATTTGCTGCATCCACTGTCTTCACTGAAATAATTTCTCATATAAAGGGCGCGTATCAAGCAAGCAGGCCTTATACTGGCAAACTGGGAAGACAAGATTATGTAATGCTCGCCGACAAAAGATTTTCATCTTTGAACAATGAGAAGAGAGATAGAATTTATGATATATTCCTTGAATATGAGAGTATGAAATGCACTGCCAGGGAGTTTGATTTGTCAGATTTCGCCAATAGTCTTCACAGCAGTCTTCTATCTGAGGGCTACAATGGAGATATGGTGAATTTTGTTTACATAGATGAGGTCCAGGATCTCACCATGACACAAATAGCACTTCTTAAGTATGTATGTATGAACATCAAGGAAGGCTTCCTTTTTGCTGGTGACACTGCACAGACTATAGCAAGGGGTATCGATTTCAGGTTTGAAGATATCCGTTCACTTTTTTATACTGCATTCCTGGCAGAAACTGAAACGTCCAATGAAGGACTTAAACATGGGAAAAGAGTCCATCTCTCAGATATGTTCCAACTATCTCAGAATTTCCGCACACACTCTGGCATCCTCTGTATGGCACAAAGTATCATGAGCCTTCTGTACTTCTTTTTCCCGTCAAGTGTTGACAAGCTTAATCCAGAGAATGGACTTGTTCATGGAGAGGCTCCTGTGCTGCTGGAGTCTGATAACGATGAGAATGCAATTATGACTATTTTTGGAGAAAGCAAAAGTAAACATGGTAACCTGCATGGGTTTGGTGCTGAGCAAGTCATATTAGTTCGTGATGATGCTACCAAAAAACAAATTATTGATATTGTTGGTAAACAAGCTCTTGTTTTGACTATTGTTGAATGTAAGGGCCTTGAGTTTCAGGTATGGGCCTATAAATTCTGTTTCATCTTTATTCATTTTGCAAAGTATTTTAACTGTAAAGCACGCTGTTTCAAAATGTCAAATGTACTTACTTCAAAGATATTTTGTAGGATGTGCTGTTGTACAACTTCTTTGGCTCGTCGCCTTTAAGAAACAAATGGAGAGTTCTCTACGGCTACATGGAGGATAAAGATATCATAGCACACTCTGAGGAGATCTCTCATCCGGGTTTCGACAGAAGCAAGCATTATCTTCTCTGTTCAGAACTGAAGCAACTATATGTTGCAATCACACGCACTAGGCAAAGACTGTGGATATGTGAAAATACAGATGATTACTGTCGACCAATGTTTGACTACTGGAAAAAGTTGTGTCTTGTAGAAGTTAGATTACTTGATTCTTCCCTCATTCAGGCAATGCAGACAGGGAGCAGCAGTGACGATTGGAGGCTACGGGGAATCAAGGTTGGTGGTCTTTACTTGTTTAATCTGGAAAGCCAATTTTAATTTATCATGCTATGCATTATTTTTCCCTACTCAGTGTTTTTTTGTGTGTTTTTAATCCTGTGAAATTCATGTTTTTTTTTTCTCACAATTATGCTATGCACACAAATTCTTTGTTAGGTCTTAGGTGGGTCATGGCGCATACCTACTTACATTTTTCTGTGCTTCTCTTTTCCTTCTGTAGTTGTTCAACGAGGGGCAATTCGAGATGGCTACTATGTGTTTTGAGAAGGCCGGTGATGCGTACAGAGAGAAGTGGGCAAGAGCTTCCGGACTTCTAGCTACCGCTGACCGTCTCATTTCAACAAATTTGGAGTTGGGAAAGGCTTCATTGCAAACAGCATCAGAGATTTACGAGTCCATAGGCATGCATGAGAAAGCTGCTACTTGCTATATCAAATTAGGTGACTACAAAAAAGCAGGTGTGCCAACTCTCCATGATTCTCAAGCTATATCCGTACTTTGAGATTTCATCATTCCATAACGTTTTACAAATGACTAGTTGCTGTTAAAGAGTTCCCATATAAGTAAATGTCATCAAATTTCAAATCATTTTTTTCGAAATGATATCCCTATATAAATTGCAGACATGCTAATTTTTAGCTTTCATATGGATAGTTTTACCTTACACTCCACGAAGCTCTGTCTGACTAAACATTGTGTTCCTTGCATTGCCATAGGCATGGTCTATATGCACAAATGTGGTACTTCTAGACTTGAGGAAGCTGGTGACTGTTTTTCTAAGGCTGAATGCTGGTCGGAGGCAGCTGAAATGTTCTTGAAAGCTAAATGTTACACCAAGTGTTTCTCCATGTGCTCGAAAGGAAAACAATTATATAATCTGGGTTTGCAGTTTCTGCAGCAGTTAGAGGAGGAACATTCTCTTGAGAATTCAAAATCCTTGGAGGTTTCTGCAATTAGAACGAAGTATCTGGATAATTGTGCTCACCATTATTTTGAGCGTGGTGACATAAAGAATATGATGCCCTTTGTTAAAGCTTTCAGCTCTATGGATCACGTACGGACGTTCCTAAATTCTAGAGATCTTGTTGATGAACTGTTGAGTTTAGAGATGGAAATGGGTAATTTCCTAGAAGCTGCAGGAATAGCAAAGCATAAGGGAGATGTATTACTGGAGGTAGACATACTTGAGAAGGCAGATTTGTTTGAGGATGCAACACGGCTTCTCCTCCTCCATATCATTGTGGATTCCTTGTGGTCTTCAAATAATAGAGGGTGGCCTCCCAAAAGATATGCAGAGAAGGCGCAGTTGCTTGCAAAAGCCAAAGAGATGGCAAAAAAGGTCTCTGAGTGCTTCTACTGCTTTGTTTGCGTGGAAGCTGATGCACTGTCAGATGTGAATAAGTCTCTTTCCAGTTTGAATTGCACTTTGCTTGAGGGCAGAAAATGTGCAAATTTGTTAGTTGAACTTATTGCTTCCCGTTCGATCCTTGATGTTCATCTTCAATCTCGAGCCTCTGGATACAAGATAGAATTAGGGCCAGGATCTGAAGATGAAAATAGCTGCAATGATATACTGGCCTCCAACCAGATGTCACCCCAAACTCTCTTTTATGCCTGGAATCACTGGAAGTCGATCATAATCAAACTACTATCTCATCTTCGCCACACTGATGGTCCGGAATTAAATGATTATGCAGTTGTGTATGAAGATCTTTGCGCCAAGTACTTCGGATTGAGAAAAGATTGTGAAGTTGACAGATATGTCGTGCCGAACATTAATGCAAGTTGGCTTTCCAATGCTGGCAGGAATTCGTTGCAGCAAGACGGCAACAGATGTTTATTGGGTGCCCCTCAGTGTCATTCATGTGCTCAGTGTTTCTGGATGAATGAACTGTCTTCTGTTGGTTTCAGTGTACTTAAGAAGTTGGAGTCGATTGTTCAAATTTCTCCAAAGCCGGCATCTTCATATACCCTGGTGAGAACTATCCTTATCATACATGAGATAGGAAAGCTTCTGGAAGAACCAGAGTTCAGTATGCCAAAAGGTTCCATGAAGTTAAGAAGCTTTTTTGTTCTCTGTGAGCGTCGCTTCTTTGAGTTAGTTTTTCTTGTGTGGAGAGATGGGACAAAGGGGAGCCTCTTGCATCTACTTGACTCACCAGCTGCATATGGATTGATTGCTGATTCTCTTAGTGCAAATCTTCGCCCAGCAAATAAAAATCTGACTCATGGGCATCTTGGGAGAACGACCATGCTTCTGCTTCATGCAGCACAATTGGATGAAGCGCTACTTTCAAGACTACTACAGTATCTGGGCAATAATTCTGAGTGGGCAGATTTTTTCCGATATTTCAAGAGATTTCTTGACAGTGGTTGTGATAGATCCTCCTTGATCTTGAACTTTAAGCTTGCTCTTGAGTTTACCTTCAGTGTAAAGTGGAAGGATGAACTAGACTACATATCCCCAATATGCTATGTGAGCCTTATGGAGTGCCTTGGTTTCTTGGCTTCATCATACTTGGTACAGAATGAATTTATATGCTGCACGAAATCTCTGTTGGTCAATATGCTGGAGTGCCGTACCAGCAAGGCTTACATTGAAAGCTGCCTGGTATCTAAGTCAAGCCCAGATCCTGATCTAGATCGTTGGACACACTCATCGGGCCGTTTCATATATGAGACAATTATGACTATCTTGACGACCAAGCATATGCTCCAGGAATGGGTGCAGAAGACTTCATGTCCTTCTAGTACTTCATACAAAGCAGTCCTCCTGAGACTAGTTGTTACACTTTATCCTCTGATCATTACTCTTTCTCTGGGGAATTGCTATGAGGTCACACGTACCCTTGTGAGGAATGAAGTCTTTAAGGATTTACCTTTGGAGTTCTCTAAGAAGATTGAAGATGCTTTGAAAATGAGGCCTCGCACACGGAGCGACTTCACAAGAGTGCTTGCTGATGCACTTGCCGCAATCGGAGATCATATGGTATTTATTGGTTCACCCAAAGGCCCAGCAATCTGTCGAAACTTGAATGCTTATATGATTAGCAAGGAGGATTTGCATGATGTTCCGAAGATAATGGCACTTCTGCATCTTGAAGAACCAAGTTCTGTAAAGCAAGAGACTCCATTGCCAGAAAAATCTGATGGTAGCAAGTTTGGAAATCCTGTGCCTGTAGAGGTATTAAAGATAGAGAGTTCGATTCAGACAGATTCATCAAATGATATGTTTGAGACTCTCTGGAAGAAGTTTGAGACTTTTCGACTCGACGTGCAAGGCCATGTGAGTTTCATATGTTATAAATATTGCTTGTTTTGTTATTCGCCAGTTTGTCCCATTGTTGGCAGCTGCCAAGTAATTCTAAAAGCTAATTTCTGCAGAAAGACTCGAGGGTTGTTATTCAATTTTTTAGAGACGCCCTTCCATGGCTGGAGCAATCAGGCGTTCTAGCAGTGATTGATAAACAGGTTGATGAACACAATCTGGAAGAGATCAAGCACATCTGCAGTGAGTTTGAAAAACTTTCTGACAGGTAAGAAAGTGTTAATTTAGGGCCAGCTCTCTCTAAATTTCATAATATGCTGTATTGCAATTGAAGTTCTAGGATATTATTAACATTTTTAAGTTTGCCCAAGTCCATAGAAAAATCCGCAAAGATCTACGATACTGAATATGTGCAATATGAAAATATATTTCGTAATGAATCTAATGAAGTAAATTTGAATTTGTAAATGTTGATATATTTTTATATAGACTTGGTAAAACTTAATGAAGTTTGACTTAGGACAATCCTAGAACTTCAATTATTTTGGAACGGAGGTAGTACCTTCTAGTATAGTATAGTATAAGACATGTCTTGTGAAAATTGACCTTACCACTCACGCGTGAAAATTCACAGGACGGAAAAAAACGCCGTGGATGATCTATTCTCAAAGTGGCAAGGTTCTAAGAAGGCACTGGAGGTGGTCATCCGCCTTGTGTATGGTACAAAGCATTGCATGGATGATTGTTTAGCGAATCACAAAAGCAAGGATGGCTGTTGCAAGGAGAAGGGGAAATTCCCCGGCCTCACCATCATGAAGGTGCCCACAGCGAGTATACGGAAGGCATGCCCAGATGATGAACGAGCTGACACGGGAGAAGCTGCCTCGACTTCAACAAAGGCGGGGCAGAAGCAGAAGGGCAAGAAGAAATCCAAGAGGACGAAGAAGCCCGACAATGGCCGTGGCAAGAAGTGAGCCGCTGTAGTGTAGTTTCCCACCCGCAAGAAAATATTTGCGTGCATTGGAGAAGCTTCTACCGACAACCATTGCTAGAGACAGCAGAAATTTGTTGCTTCGCGTCTGACCAAGGAATGTAACTGTTGAATCAGCATGAGACAGATGAAGTTCCAGCTAAATTATTTATACTGAACGAACGTGCTTGCAAAAGTGTTCGGGCCCTTTTGGCCTGTGGAATAGCCTCCAGCCCTCCCTCCTCTGCGTTATGACACCCCTTTTGAATATCCACACCTATTGCATTGCATTGCGAAAACTTGGAACAGAACCGTTGGAGCAGTGGACAACACCCAACCAATTTTGAACATACCAACACCCATTATCTACCGGTAGAAATGGTGTGGTGATACTGGTAGTAACTCGCAAACAGGCAGAGTCATGCAGCCATGAATCACACACACTTCAGAAACCCACATGATCGCGTAGATCAGATAGCTACACTCATACTGACAATCTCACAGCTACCCTCGTCAGTAGGCGGGGTGCCGTTGTTGTAGTTACCGCTGCCATGGTAGGATGCCTGGCTGCACCTACAGCTGGGATACCTGTCCACTTCCTTCATCACAACTTGTACATCAGTGATTCATGACAGTGCATCCACTATGTATCACAGCCACTGGATTACGGGTAATACGGAGAAGATATCTCCGAGCGATTTTATTGCAATTCTTACTTGTAGGAATTACTTTGTACTCCCTTCATTCACAAATATAAGATGTTTTGAACATTTCAATATGGACCGCACGCGGACTGAAATGACTGAATAAACACGTTAAAATGCGTCTACATACATCCAAACCAGAAAAATTTAAAATATCTTATAATAGTGAATGGAGGGAGTAGTTTCTTGGATCTTGGGTCCAAAGCATTGTACCTACAATGGTTAGGAGTATGAATCTTACATGTGTTTCTCAAAAGCAAAGAAAAACAGACGAAGCAAAGCCTGGCATGGCTACAACTACACAAATGAACATTTGGTAACATACGATAATCCGACCTCTAAATTTCACAAAGCATGACACCGGCTACAAGGCCCCAGAACATGTAACCGAGCTGTAGATGGAACTACCCCCTCAATGTATGTCTTTATAGCCACGATCGATTCACACGCCTTCTTGATGTATTCCTTGACCAGGGTAGAGCATTTCCTAGATATGTTCCCAAAGCACCGATGATTCACCCTAATAGTGTCTAATATAAGGCACTTAATTGACATTGAACTCTCTAGAATATGACGTGTAAGCTCAACCAAGCTCTTTTGGGGGCAAAAACCAGTGATCTGAACACTCTTGAGCTTGTCATGGTGATGTTCTGGCATTTGCCTCAGGGTTGAGGGATCTCCAACAAACAAGTCATACTTCGCCTCTGCTGATACCTGAAGATAAATGGCCAACTTTTTTGGGTTAATGATTCCCCTACAGTTATCAAATACACTTGCATGATGAAGAGTGACTTACAAACAAGACAAAATTCTCCAAGGAAGGACAAGCATCAAGGAAAGAAACCAAAGATAAAAAATCATATTCCATATTGAGGCTCCACCACCTACGAATAGTAATACTCAAGGTCTTGAGGTGGAGAAATTTGCTAGGTATCATCGGTGCATTGACTATCTGCATAACAATGTCTCAGATTAATTACCATCCAAGATATGACTGCTGTTACATGCATATTTATCACCTGAATATAAGAGCATCATACCTCACGAGGAGAAATTATTATGAGGGTCTCAAGATTTGGCACACTGGATGGAAGCTTGTCGATAGCATGACTGATGGCACACCTATGATCTAACCTAAGGTACTTCACTTGCATTGATTCTCCAAGTGAGATTTGTACTACTTCATCACCTGTATACTCAAAGCTGGAGATATTTGGAGCTTTGTTCTCTATAACTTGAAGTCCCGGGCATTCAAACACCTCCAGATGGCTTAGCCGCTGGAGCAGGCAAGGCACCTCGAGGCGAACCATATCATGACAATGTAGGAGTGTCAATTTTTCCAGAGCAAATGAATTGGAAAGAAGGCACCCTAACTCACCCCCTCTGATACACACTTCATACAAGTCCAATACTGTCAGGCATCTCAAATTAAGGTTAACTGTTGGATGCAAGATACAATTAGCAAGGTCGAGATGCCGTATCATGTTTCCACTTCTGTCAGATAAAAGTGAACAAGGGAACTCATACTTTGCCTTCCCAGATGAAAGTGTAAGGGTAAGTTTTTCCATCACTGGTGTAATAGCAATTTGAAACCAATAGTTGAGACGATCATAAGATATGGTATTGTAAGGACCATAGAATTCAAGCTCGAATGTCTTGACACCAACGTCTCTATGCTTTTCCAGAATACGGTCAATATTGTTGTTGTACTCTCTTCTATAATTCGGGTCAGTTGTTCCCTTCAATAAAGTTTCTTTTGAGCACATTGTTTCATTGGTGAAGGTGAGATTCGGATGGCATCTCCAGGAGTTCAGAAAGGAACGAGAAACACAGGCCGCCCTAGCGGCGTCTCGCCTCTCGCATTGGCACTAGTGAATGTATATGATGCCAGATTTCCTGCATGCAGAAGTGGAGAAATTCAACATTTGACTCGCAGAGTCAAAAGTACAAAGGAACTACTATTCAGGGATAATAATGCACAAGAATTGCTCTTTAAATGTTGATTTTAAGCTGGACATGGGTGGAAAAGAGGAGAGGCTAAGGACCAAAAAGCCTTCAAGGGGTTGTACTAATCATACACCAAAGAAGAGTGGATCTAAACTGCAACAATCATGGCAAATGAAACGGAAGGCACCGCTTGTAAGGGAAACATGATAACCGGGGATCTAAATCTTGCGATACAATTTTCTGCTGGGGAGCCGGTTGCAACTGGCAACAGAAGAAATCAAAGCTACTAATGCACTGGGACCTTATTAAGGAGAATGCTGCTACGGAAACTATGTTCATAATTTTTCACCTTTAGCTATTCTGCTGGTATTTTCACTTGCAATAGAAGTCTCGAGTCATCGGAACATACCTCTGGAAGGTCTGGCGCCATAATATATCTTGCCTTTTTGCCACCATGAGAATCATCATCCTTTTCTTTTTGCAGGTGAGAATTGCCATCCTGTTGGCAAGGTGATCTGTTTCTTTTAGCTAATGATGAAGCAGCCGATCCATCTGCAGCACATAAATGTCATGAGTAGCCGCGGCACACACGTGTAAATAACTAAATATGAAAATCAAACTCCATATTGAGCATAGGTGTTTTCGTAAAACGAACCATATTGAGCACATAAAAGTGCTTTTTTTTTGTATGAACAAAAGTAAGCAAATCAGTAGCGGCTGAGCATCGGAATATACAGACAGCACAAGATAACATTGGGCTGATCGAGGCTTACTATGGGATTGGCTACGGCCATGATTCCGCTTCTGCTCCAGCTTCATGGACACAAGCCGCTTCTGCTCCAGCTTGGCAGCTTCATGGACACAAGCCGCTTCAGCGCCAGCAGCCCCAGACCTCGATAATCCTCTGTTTTTCTGCTCTCCTCTGTCTCTCCCACTCTGCTACCACTTGAGTTCACGTGGGACGCTCGGCTCGGGCTGGACATCGCGCGCTGTTCTCCTGAAACACCGATGGCGCTGAGGGACGGAATCAAGTCGCCGCCGCCGGCCAGTGCCAACTGCTAGTCGGGGCCGCTTGATGCGAAGGGAGAACTCCTATTCCCAGAGGGAGATGTAATCAGAGAGAAATCCACCGATCTGTGAGGAGTCCTGTTCCCCGCTTGATGCCAAGGGAGAACTTGCTTTAATTAGGCTGGTAAAATAAATACGAGGAACCTCCTGATATTTTTTTTAAACTAGCAAACATGCCCGTGCATTGCAACGAAAAGAAAAATAATAATATTTTACAACATAGCAATTCTAGCATTTGTTGGCATAACCAGGATTGGCCGATTCGATGGTGCCATCCGGCACCGGTGAGACGCAAACCAAAGTCTAGAAAAAATTGATATCAACCGAACAAAAAATTTAGGAGAAAGAGAAAAAATCTATTATGATCCAGTAGCACTAAACGAAGAAGATAAAAAAAGATAAACTACTTATCTTCATGTGGGTTTCAAATTGGACGGTGTTGCCTTGGGTTTCAAATTGGACGGTGTTGCCTTCTATGAATTGTTGTGACAATTTTAGTTTGATTTTTCATATCTTAACCTGACAACTCTCCTAATTTTTTATAATGCATCAAGATCCTTCGATCCTACTTTGAAAAAATAACTTATTATTGCTAGCTTTTATGCATTGTCTTTCAAATTTTGCGAGGCCTTGTACCCGACACGTGAAGCCTCAGCGTTAGAATTTTCAAATAGACACTTTGCACTTACTTTTCTTCATACCCCAATAGTAGCTCGTGAAGCCCCAACCTTTTGCACTTGTAGATTTATCAAATCCCGGTACATGACATGCCACAATCACATTGTGATTCGTGGTTGAGCCCCAGTACTACTGCATACATGCAGTCACACATCCCGTCCATTCCCAAGCAATTATATATCCTACACGCTGTTCCTTGTTCAGCCCTACACACATATGATCATGCACCCCCTTTCATTCGCAATGCCACATGCAGCATGCAAAGCACCCCCACCATGCTTGTGAGGATCCCTTTTAATTAGTTCACATCAGACAACAGTGTTGAGCGTATATAAATTAGCGAGGATTAATTTAAAGGAGCCATGTGGGACTATTCAAAACAAAATATCCAATACTTCATGCTAGAAACTATTTTTTGTACGGTTATTGTGTGTGTGCACGCTGCCATGGAACTGGCCCAGCAGCCGGAGCGCAGGCCCAAGCCCAATCTCAATCTCGTGTAGTTACCCATCCCAGACCATATAAATATGGTACAACTTGCTCTTTTTGACAAAGCTAAGCTGTCCTTTATGGTTAGTGTGTTGCTTCACGTACCTATTAGTCTTGTGTTCGAATCCCTGTGCCCACCACCGGCCATCTAGTTTTTTATTACTCGTCTTTGGTGGGGCGCCAAATAAGAGGCCCAGACAGGCTAAGGCCCAGCTGGTTGGGGCGCATCGGTAGCGGGTAGCGGGCTTCGCTGGGTCGCTGGGTTGCAATCATAGTTGAGGGGGTTTTCTGTAAAAATAATGACGGTGAACCCGACGAAAGCACTGCGTGCTTTATTATTACTAGCAAAATTGCCCGTGCGTTGCAACGGGAGATGAAAACATAACATATGTATCTAAAATGATAACCATTTCAATACCTTCATGTGCCACGTCCTCAGTTTTAACATGACGTATGGATCGACTGAGGGTAGGTTTTTTCATGATGTCGTCTCGAAACATGAGATGCGGATCCAAACCAACTTAGTTCAACTTATTTGTTCATTCTAAAATAATAAAAATTACCTAATGCCACGAGCTAGATTTAAAAGTAAATGAAAATAAATAATATTGCGAACAAATTTAAAGTATGTCATCGAGCAGATAAATCTGGAGTAAGACTGGCAGCAAGCAAAACCTGTTTGTTTGTGTTAGACGAGATTAGGAATGGTACTTTGTCAACACCTTTCCTTCCAATCATCCCGACCTGCGCGAACTCCAAACCCTAGTTCCCCAACTCCAACATTGCTCCTTTCTGGTCCCATATCATTTGTAGCCATCCTATCATCAATGTTGTGTGTTGCAATAGGAGAAACTTTGACGTGTATCCATACGCAACACACATCCACAGTTCATGAAAAATTTACGTGCAAAATAGACAGTGTGTTGCTATTGACATTATAAAATAAATTTGAGTTTGCATGATTTTTGAGAGTTTACCTGCCGTAGCTCTCAGTTTGCTTCTAACTCCCTTATTTTCCCTTTGGTGTGAAATCGCTGTGCTATGACGTTAATCCCTGAAAAACAGAAAATGATACTATTTAAATATGTAACATTTGGCTTATAAAGTTCTTATCAGATTATCGATCAAATATATGACAATTTATAGATACACAAAGAGTGGTCAGAATTTTATTGTTGAATTTTGATCAAAATAACCTTCTTATTGATGAATTTTACTGGTCAGAATTTTATTGTTGAAATTTTGGTTTCTCAAAAAGAAACAAACTTGCTTCCAATTGGAGAATTACCTCTGCACATGATGCTAAATGGAAGCAAATATTTGTGTAAATCCATGCAAAACCAAATCAGTGAAATGCACGATGCAATTTCAATAAAGAAAATGAAATATCGCATCGGCCTAGCGGTTTATATTTCATTTTCTTCTTTGAAATTGCTATTAGGAAAATCATCATCCTGTCCAAGATTTGTAATTTCGGAACCACAATAATTTCAGACCACACCAAAATATGTGAAAATTGAGAATTTTCACATGTTTTGGAAATTATTTTGGATTTTGAGATTTCAAATTTCACCTAATTTTAATGAAAGCGGACGCTACTTTGTATTAATAATTGAGAGATCGAATTGGACATCAATTAGCTTGTTTACGGGCGGAGCAGTACATGCATACATTGAGGAGAGCTCTTAGTCATGGATCTCGGGTCCGTAAGGACGTCGAGGGTAGCTCTTGGTCGGACATATAAGTTACCTCTACATCACATTGGTATTAGCCCATGGAAATTAATAGCAAAACTGCCTGCTCTAAGCAACTTGGCCAAAACAGAATTGCTTGTGTCTACCATGGCAGTGATGGCAGTTGCTAACTGTTCAACCATACCAGATATTTCATATTCCAATCAAAGTGCAAAATGCAACAGACTATGAACAAAACAATACACATTTTTAGCAGGCCAAAAAAAAGGCAGAGGCGACCCGAAAAGTGCAAATGGAGGACGGGAGCATTGGTGGACTAAAAAATAACATAGTTCCAAATTGCAAAAAAAAAAACATCGAAAAAGTGTGTACATACACAAATACATATATAGCATGTTCGCGAAAAATTTCGTAACAATATACTTTCATACGTGGCGTAGATCAAAAAACAAATACATGCATGGAAATGGGCCATTTTCTTTTTGTTGATGGTCCGAATTTTCTTTTTTATTGTGCTCTTGCAAATCTTAATATTTCTAAAGATATTTTACAGATCCCCTGCGAATATGATAAGTTTTCACAGATTTATTTTTTGATTTTTTTGAAACTTAGAAGTATCAATTTTGAATCATTTGAAATAAAGTCCAGCAAAACTTCACTCTCTGCGACAATCTTCACAAGATTATAGCTCTCAAATCGAAAAGAGAAAACCTAACAACGATTAGATAACCACTAAACTATTTTTGCATGCTATACCTTGTCAGGCATACAGTGGGACTTCTAGAATTAATTTAAGTAAAGCAGCATATCAGATTAGGGATTTGGACAAAGGAATACAGTCTCGATGCATCAAACCCGTCCAGAGATTGAAGGAGTTTGGATTGAGCTCACCAACATGTATTGGGGCAAGCAGTCGTGGAACATACAATATGAACAGACAACGAACTCTAATCAAAGGAAGTAAACAAACTACAGTTTCGGAAGTAAACATCCGTCTCCCAGTGCAGCTCAAACTTAGTAAATGTTTCCTCAAATCGATGACTTAGGCAAGGCAAATGTATCAGCATGCTGCTTATTGCCAGATAAGACAGCTTTCATCTCTTCTATCATTGTATCACTAATTCAAGCCGTTTTCCCTCGCACACAACATTTGATCAACGTTTGTACGTGCTCTAGTCTGGCACAAAACCATTCATCCCAGCTCAACATTTCAGTACTTGGCAGATATTAGTTGTGGTCTCCCCGGCGGCATGTTGTAGGTCCTTTTTATTGAGTCGCGTCCGATGGTGAAGCAGGGCAGTCTGATGGATCTCTGGGACCTTTCCTTTCTGTGAACCTTGCTGAACTTGTATCCCAGATACGTCTTTCAGACTCCACTGCCTTGCCTCATCATCTAGGGATTTAGCCCCTGCACGGTCATGCCCTTCCATCATTCACTTTGAGTGTAGCCCCCCAATCACGGCAGTCATCCCTCACAAGCGCTCGGCAGCGGCCATGGCGTCCCGCGGGATATCTATTTCCTCATTATCATCCATCATCCATCCATCCTTCCTCCTTTAGAGATTTCACCACCAGCATATCTTTTTCCTCATCATTGATCATCTTCAATAGTTTTAATTCGATTGCCCATCCTTGCCTAGTGATCCCAGTTGGCTTGATGATTTCAACTCGTAGTTGTATTTAAATTAGTTTATTTCAGTGCAAGGGGGCGAGGTGGGATTATGTGATATACGATCAAACCCTGTCTTTTGCGTAATATTATGGGTTAGCTCATTGGACACCCTTTTCTGAAATCAACGGTGGGTTGTGAGTTCGATCCACCTTTCTTCCAGCTTTTTTTGGGCCGGATTCCTTTAATAGGTTGAAGCCCATGCTAGCCGGCCGGTTGGGATCGCACGTACGGACCTCGCGAACGACGTACGAAGGTTATCGCACGTACGGACGAAAATTAGGGAGTAAGAATCCTTAACCACTTTATTAGTAGGTATAGATTAGGTAAATACTATTTCTTGCAAATATGTAACCTTACTCGGTGAGGAACAAAATCGCCGCGATGCCACAGGCACGGCCCAATAGCTTCAATTTTTAAAGATTGGGAAAATATTCTTTATTTAATGTTTGTAAAGAACTATCAGAATTAAGTTTAAATGATACAAAAATAACATATCGTCATGTTTAAAAGTTGTTCATGTGTACAACAAAAAAGTTCATGATTTTGGAAAGAAAAGGTCAACGTATTTGAAAAAGGTTGTACATGCATGATTAGATATATGTTCATATATTTTGAAAAACATATCATGTATTTTCTATAGGAAAAAATAAAAATAAAAAATACAGTAAAAAATAAAAGGCAAACATGAATGAAAATATAGAATTTTAAAAATAAACATAAATAAATAATAATAAAATTAACAGAAAAAAAAGAGAAAGAAAGAAGAAAAAACACACAACATTATTGGTGACTAAGAGTAGCTTGTCATATGAGTACACCCTATGGGGCGCTTTGACCGTTTCCTTCTTAGGGCATGTTCTTTTGATAGCTCTTTTGGGGTTTCTATAATAAACTGCCCCCTATGCAGCTGGGGCAACTTATTCTAGAAGCCTAGCTAAAAATATTTTTTTTGAATCCTACGAGTGAAGTCTTAATTACTAGGCTTTTAAATAAATAAATTTGGTTGGGCTTTTAGAATAAGCTAGGTAAGGAGTAGCTTATTTCAGTTTATTCCAAAAGCTAGCAAAAGAAGTGGCCTTTAATAATTTCCCAAGGATCCTAACATCCGTAAGAACGAGTATTAGAAAATTTGAGTGTTTTTAACTGGGATAATCGGCATCGCATGTAATTATTATTTATTCCTCCAACAAAGGCTAAGTCATAGTTTAAAATTATCAGATAAAAAACCATGGTGGTACTAGGATCTGTATGGTAACTGCATACGACAATAAACCAAGAGATCTTAGAAGCGCCGGATAAAATGTTTAGCTTGGAGGTGCAAGAACTAAGAGAGAAGTGTATCAACCGGATAAAGTAGATAGCACCGCAACAAAAGGATGCCACAGTTCCGCTGCTATTAAAATCTGGGTTTGAACTCCATGACACTAACCCAAGTGCTCGATGGTAGTAGAAAAATAATAATATTCATAGATACCAGGGCTTGCGATGGTTAAAGTAGATTTTCTAGAACTGTATTTATGTTCTTCCATGAAGTTTCATACCAAAGTAACTTTGCGAGTGCTCCTATGTAAGATCGAAGTATGTCTATCAGGGGGGGGGGGGGGGGGGGTTGAATGGAAGATTAAAATTTTCTACAAAAAACTTTAAACTCTCGGAATGAAGGTAAATAGGTTGTAGTGAGGGAATAAAAACTAGCGAACATAATCATAACGTGCATCGAAAGGAAACACATGGTCGAATCCAAATACATAGCTAGTCCAAAATGTAAATAGAGGACAGAGTTAACCAGAGGTGCTCGATGGCGATGAAGGATTTGGTAGGCCAATTCGTCCTTCTGCAAAAGGACTACGTCTGGTTGGAGGGGTTGTGATTTAACACATAAGATAAACTATCTTTGCCCTATTCTCCTTGACAACTGATTCGCCAGTCAGTGCCGATCACTCGTGGTAGATAGTTGAGGTGATCTCCGAACCATTATAGACTTTTTCTTTGAGAACCACAATTACACTTGGTCTCTGAAGAACTTGACACCTAACTATCTAGAGAGTTGACAGCTCTGAAGAGTAAATGGTGAGGCGTACTGGACTTAGATTTGAGTTATGCTAAACCACTACCTGATTTTTCGGCTCTAGGGTTTTATCTTGGTCGATTATGAACTCAAATCACTCTAGAGAGAGGGTGCTCACTTAATATTCTCGAAATATCACGGAGCAGCCAACAGACAACGTTGGATGGGGCGGACTATTTATAGCCGTGGTCTGAAGGATTTGACTACAACCGATGATAATCTTCGCTGCCACACAAGAGATTATCTTCGAAGCTTCTACCAACCTTCGAATGACTTCAGGGACTTTAACATTCCGTGTGCACTAGCAAACACATTAGTCGCACACTGTTTTGTGACAACAATCTTCAAAACATAAGGAGGCAAATTATTGCACCAACAATCTCCCCCTTTTTGGACGATTATTGACAAAACATATAATCATCAAAGTAAGCATATATAAGAGTAAGGTATCGGTCAAAAGTGAACTAGTGTTACTGTATATCGAAGATAAAACAGGCTTCCCCTGAATGTAGGCGGAGATATAATTTTGTAAGATCAATTTACTGCATATGTTACATTAAACTTGTTGGATAGACATTTCAAATCTTTGAGTATAATGAGTTTGCACTACAGAAAGAATTCCTGTGATAGTTTAGTGCAAACATTCGTAACTTCTGATAATATTTCCACCTACAAAACATATTTCCCTAAAGACATATAGTGCAGCAGAATGGGTTATTAATATTACAACCACATAAGTTTAACGAGAGTTTTAGAACAACAAATGTTTAAGGCGAGCAGGAAATGTTGTAAACTCGAGAGAAAATGCAAGCAAATGGAAAGCATGTAGCAAATCTATCAGAACTCGATGTAATTCTCCCCTTTTGTCAACAAGTGTCAAAAAGGTGACGAATAACATGAGGCATGAAGATCGGATTATTCGGTTGCATCACCCGAGGTGTCGTCACCAGATCCTTCGGAGTCAGAGGCCATGTCGTCTTCGGAGGTGATAGGGGCCTTGAGAATTTCTTCATCTTCTGCAGCGTGATGTGTAGGAGGGATGACTTGAGGCTGAGCAGAAGAACTGGGTACATAAGTATCACTCGGAGGATCCAAGCGTGACATAGCTTTCCCTTCGGTTGGCTTGATAGTAGGTGATGTAGCTTCACGCTCTTCAAGCAATTTCTTCAACTTGAGCCGAAGCAAATCAGTCGATTGAGCATGAGCTGGCAGAGGCGGAGTGGAATACTACTGAAAGTCTTCTATTTTAAACCCTTAATCAATATAATCATATATCTCTTTGATGTCAGATTTGATGAGTTTCTTCTTGGAGAAAAACTTCCATAGCAGCTTCTAGAGGCATTTCTTGTTCTCATCAGCGATAAGATGAAGCAACCTTGTGCGATTGTGTAGTTCATTCAGCTGAGATGCCATATGCATGCTCGACTTGGCGCTCCACCTCCCCATCTAGGAAGTTGATGTAGCACGCAAGGACGCTGACGCAAAAGCCAGGCGGCTAGCCTTTGGCGGCCTCCTCCTCCTGCCTTCGGGCCGCGGTGGCGGAGCGGGTGATGGCCCCGGCGGATGACGGTGGGGTGAAGGCCAAGGAGGACGATCGTGTGGTGGCAGCCAAGGAGGCCGCTAGTGGGGTGGCGGCCACGGTGGTCCCTGGCAGCAGCTGCCTTCGGGCAGCGGTGGCCGAGCGTGTGGTGGGTGGCGTGCGCACATCAAACAAGGACGCCACACGCACTACATGCTTCCAGGGACTGCCGCTGACGCGGTGCGGCCTCCCAGCTGGAGCTATCGTTTGGGGGAGTGGCGGAGCGATAACGAGGGATTGGTGCCATTGGCGATTGGGGCAGAAGCAAACTACAAAAGCTCCAGGGAGGGAGGGGATGAATGCGATGTGGAGTCACCGGCCGTGAGGGTTTATAAAGTAGGCCGCCAAACATTGCGGGTTTGGGGGATTTCGCTGAGCCAGGCGGGCAGCTTGCACGGATGTGCACGGGAACCTGCGCAGTTGCGCGGGAACGGGATCACCGACGCCTCTTCGAGCCGACGCGTGGCCAAACGAAAAGCCTGTGCGGTGCCGAAGCATTGATATGTCTCCAACGTTTCTATAATTTTTGATTGTTCCATGCTATTATATTATTATTCTAAGATACTTATATGCATCTATATGTTGTTTTACATCATTTTTGGGAACTAACATATTAACCCAGTGCCTAGTGCCAGTTGCTGTTTTCTGCATGTTTTTGGCTTTTCAGGAAACCGGTACCAAATGAAGTCCAGATGCTACGAAACTTTTTGACATTTTTTTTCTGGACAAAAATAAGACCTGGAAGTTCGGAGGGAGTCCGGACGCCGCACGAGGAAGCGCCAAGGCAACAGGGCGCGCCCAGGGGGTTGGGCGCGCCCTGTTACCTTGGGGCCACCTCGTGGCTCCGTTTGACCTAACTCCGCCTCTATAATTTCTCTAAAATCGGGGAACCAACACAGAGCCACCCGAAACACTTTTTCCACCTTCGCAAGTCTCTGTTCCAACGGGAGACCATCTGGAGCCCTATTCCGGTGCCCTGCCGGAGGGGGGATCAATCACGGAGGGCATCTACATCAACCTTGCTGCCTCCGTGATGTTGTGTGAGTAGTCTACCACAGACCTACGGGTCCATAACTAGTACCTAGATGGCTCTCTCCCTCTCTTTGATCTTCAGTACAAAGTTCACCGCGATTCCTGCGGTGATCTATTCGATGTAATCTTCTTTTGCGATGTGTTTGTTGGGATGCGATGAATTGTGGGTTTATGATCAGATTATTAATGAATATTAATTGAGTCTTCTCTAAATTCTTTTATGCATGATTGTTATAGCTTCGCATTTCACTCTGATCTATCGGTTTGGTTTGGCCAACTAGATTGATTTATCTTCAGTGGGAGTGGTGCGTTGTGATGGGTTCAATCTTGTGGTGTTCAATCCCAGTGTCAGAAAGGGACATGACACATATTGTATTGCTGCCTTTAAAGATAAAACAATGGGGTTTATTCATATTGATTGAGTTTACTTTGTCTACATAATGTCATCTTGCTCCAAACATTACTCTGTTTCATACTTAATACTCTAGATGCATGTTGGATAGCGGTCGATGAGTGGAGTAATAGTAGTAGATGCAGGCAGGAGTCGGTCTACTTGCTTATGGACGAGATGCCTATATACATGATCATTGCCTTGAATAAAGATTTCTTAACTATGCGCTATTCTATCAACTGCCCAATAGTAATATTTTTACCCACTGTATGCTATCTTCGAGAGAGAAGCCTCTAGCGAAAACTATGCCCACCTGGGTCTACACAAATTATATTACAAAAACCCTAATAATATTGCTGCCATTTATTTCCTGTTATTTTATTTTATATTTATATTATCTATCTATCAGTATTTAACCCTTGCAAGTAACGAGTTCAAGGGGCTTGACAACCCTCTTGCCCTCGTTGGGTGCAAGTGTTTGATTCTGTGTGTGTAGGTGCTGACGACGAGAGTTTGCGTGATTCTCCTATTGGTTCGATAACCTTGGTTCTCACAGAGGGAAATACTTATCTCTATTGTGTTGCATCTCCTCTCCTCTTTGGGGAAAAACCCAACATAGTTTACAAGTAGCAGGAAGAATTTTTGGCGTCGTTGCCGGGGAGACATCATCAAATTCTTATTAGGTTCCTTCATACAAATTTTCATTCACTTGTTCTACTTTTTATTTGCCTTTATATTTGCTTGCCTAAAAGTATCAAAAAACACAAAATATTTCTATCTTGCTTTACTTGCTTGCTTTACCCCCTAGTTCTTCTCTTGTTCCGTGTACCCCCGAGAATGAAGTGCTTAATTTTAAACAAAGTGGAGGAGAGAATTTAAAGGATGCTTGGTATAGATTTGCAATGTGCAAAATACATCAACTCATAAGTGATCCACTAATATCCTTCTTCGTAATTTCTATGTGGGTATCACTACTTGGTATAGATTTGTACTTGATACTATTACTGGCGGTAATTTATTAATGAGTCGTCCTTCGGATGCTTTAAATGCCATGGAAAATTTAGTAGGATCACCACACATCACTATTAATGAAACAACTTTGACCTTGGAACATGTTATGCAAAGACTAGAAATCATTGAAAACAAAGTACCTACCATAGGACATATTGAGGATTTAGATAAAAAGATTCATAATCATATTACCCAATTTTGGTCAAAAGGTAGGAATTACTTTGAAAACAGTTAAAGAGAAGGAGACAATAATTAATGAAAGAATGGAGCAAAGTCCCGTTAGAATTGATAAGTTGGAAGAAGTTATTAATAAAATGGGTTCCGCTTTTGCCTCCACTAAAACTAATGAAAGGACTTCTCCCAATAAGAGTCCCAAGGTTATGTATGTTCCTAAGTATACGAGTGTCACACCTAGTAAAAGAAACAAAGATCTTAAAATGATTAGTATACACCCCAACTTCATAAACATAATAAAGGAACCTATTGTCAAGCCTCCAATCTTTGTTCCTAGGAGTGTAGTCATTAATAACTTATGTGCTAAAACTCCTAGGAAGCATGGTTGCATAATTGAGGAGCTGGAAGACAACACTTGATACTATGCATTATGAGCTAGGGGCATAAAACAATAGCGCTTGTTGGCAGGCAACCCAATAGATGTTAAATTTTTGTTCTACTTTCTGTTATTTTGTGTTGACATGATTATTGCTACTGTAACGATTGTGTTCTTATGTTTTAATTAGTGTTTGTTCCAAGTAAAGCCCTTGGGATGATTTGGATGATAGTCGATTTGATCCCGTGTAAAAACAAAAAGTTTTACGTCCAGTGCAGAATTTCTTTGATTTTACTGGAACGACTTTTTAATCTGAATTTTTTACCCAACATTCATATACAAATTGCCCAGGTTTTCCTATTTTTTCTGAATTTTCAGAGTTAAATAAGTATGGTTTTAGTGCAGATCATTATAGACTGTTCTATTTTAGACATATTCTGTTTTTTGCTTGCATAGTTTGCTTGTTTTGATGATGCTATGGATTATACCGGAGGGGGGGTGGGGTATAAGTCAATGATAAGTTAGAATATAGAACCTTATCCAATAATTAAATATGAATCAATTTATAAAATTACCTAAAGTTTATGATTTACCTATTATACTAGCGGATCTCACGAGCTTTCTGTTGAGTTTAGTGTGCTGAAGTTTTCAAGTTTTGGTTGAGACCACGATGGATGAGGGAATAAGGAGCGGCAAGACCCTAAGCTTGGGGATGCTCAAGGAACCCCAAGGTAATATTCTAGGAAGACTCAAGCGTCTAAGCTTGGGGATGCCCCGGAAGGCATCCCCTCTTTCGTCTCCATTCCATCGGTATGTCACTTGGAGCTATACTTTTATTCATCACATGATATGTGTTTTGCTTGGAGCATCATGTGTTATATTTCTTCTTAGTTTCCACAATCATTGTTTGCTGGACACACCTATTTGAGAGAGACACATGTTCATCATGATTTGTTATAATACTCTACGTGCTTCACTTATATCTTTTGAGCTAGGCAGTTGCTCTAGTGCTTCACTTATATCTTGTAGAGCACAGTGGCGTGTAGATTTTATAGAAATAATTGTACTCTCATGCCTCACTTATATCTGTTTGAGAGTCTAATAGATAGTAACTGTAATTTGCATGGGTTATAAGACTAGTTCCAAAAGGATAGGTATTCAAGGGGGATATAATAAAAACTTCATGTCGCTCACACTGGTGCAGCGACGTGCTATACAAACGGTTTTTAACCCCTTTCCGCGACGTAGTTCTAAACCGTCGCCTTGCATGTGTGGGCGATAGGGGGGTCCATCCCACACGACACGGCAAACCCGTCGGCGATGGTGGCCAACGAACGCAAACGTTTGGCAAAACTAAGCGTATGGGATGTCCGCATCTATCACAAATGAGGGTCGCCGGATAATCGTTTGAGATATGTGTATTTCCCATACGGTTCATCCTTGCAACTCGTGTGAGATCACACAACATCACACGCACTATTCTGTGAAGCGCCGTTTACGATGTGCACCGAATCGCAAACAATTCACGATTATAAAGCGTGTACGATAAGGAGACAATCACACACATTTAGTTCCACTTTGACCGTCTGTGATATGATATAAGAGTGCATACATTTATCATTATAAAACCATATGCAAAGGTTGAATATAT
Source organism: Elymus sibiricus (assembly GCA_039707655.1). Taxonomy (NCBI): domain Eukaryota; kingdom Viridiplantae; phylum Streptophyta; class Magnoliopsida; order Poales; family Poaceae; genus Elymus; species Elymus sibiricus. The sequence continues at coordinate 346,168,363 of CM077671.1, forward strand.
CCCACACGCGGGGTTTCTGATAAACGTTTGTGATTTATAAAATGTCCCAAACGTGTGATCCATACTTCCCAAACATGTCATCCAGAATAACTGTGTCGGATGAAGGCCTATCGCATGCGTTCTTCATTGACCAACGTTTACGATGGTACACAGCTCAAGAACTACATAAGCATCAATTCTCAAAAAAAAAGGAAAGTACAGAAGGGACAAATAAAGAATGATGGAAGCACGGTTGTACTAAAGACGGTAAAGAGAGAGCCGAAAGACATTTTGTATGCTGGAGAAGGTGAAGCGGAATGCCCATATTGTGCCTTCCTCCATGCCTAACGCACGAACGACTCTAGGCCAGCCCCTAGTGATGGCCGCCCGCCCATCCTTCACTGTCTTCATTACAACTTCTCGATGCTCATTCTAGTCTCAATGATATATTTTAACCTTCATTGCATGTCCAGCAATCACTTTGCGAGGTAATCTTGAGTAAACTGCTTTGGGAACCACTGCAAAAGAAAAAGATTCAGACATTGTTGTGTGACAACTCATTATGGGCAGTACTAATAGAAGCCTACGGAGTTCGTAGTTACCATCCTACAACTCACTGTTGTGTTGGATAGAGCATAAACAAATAGTCTAATTGGCATTGTTCGTCTCTTTTCCATAACAATCATTTTTAGTTTCCTCACTTGATGCTGGTTCATGAATATTTCATTACCGCACACGCAAAAAGGGTCTAGGAATGGATCTTTACCTAAGACATATGTACCTACAAGCAAGAAGCCAATATTAGAAGCTAAAATGCAGTTGCAGAATGGTGTAATATATTACTCCATCAGTTCCACAATATGTTGCATGTAAACATTTTGAGAAGTCAACATTTACTTACTTTGACCAAGTTTGTAGAGAAAAACATTTACATCTAGAATTGCAATTCCATTTCATTAGATACATCACAAAATTTTATATTGTATATATTTTGGATGGTATATGTAGATACATCACAAAAATCTATATGCACTACATGATGGAACGGATGGAGTATAAGCGGAGGGATGAAAAGAACCTCGGTGGAAAACGTTGGCCACTCCCATTGTTGTCCTGTGCAAGTACATGTAAAGTCATGATAAGTACATCAGGCTTAACATCAACCAAGTATACGAGGTATCTGCTTAAAATAAACAAGGCATATATGCTCACTATAACAACCAAATATAGCCATTTGATACTGGACAAATGCTCAATGGAACCAACCTAACAATCAGATAACGAAAAGCTAGGCATCTGCTTGAAAACTAGACAAATGCTCATTGCAATCAACCTAACAACCAGATACAGAAAAGCTAGGGCATCTGCTTGAAAACTAGACAAATGCTCACTGCAACCAACCTGGCAACCAAATTCAGAGAAACAAGGCATAAATGTTTAAAGCGGGAGTTAAGGGCACAGGTTAACAACACCAGGCATAACAGGTGGTATTGATGAAATTGAACTGCACAGTTCATACTTGCACATAATGAACATCACACTGTGAATAACTGAAAGAACAAGGCATTCATGCTCACTGTAACAACCAACTATAGCCATTGAAAACTGGACAAATACTCAATGCAGCCAACCTAACAACCAGATACAGAAAAGCAAAGCATCTGCTTGACAACTGGACAAATGCTCAATTAAAAACTGCATGATTATCGCATGGCAAAAGCTACTACAACAATGGGTACGAGACGGCTAGCTACAAAAGGTATGATTTGCTCACAGGATGTTGCCTCACTTGTCATGGATGGGCTCCTTCCACTTGGGATATGAGGTGCCCAGGGTGCGCTCCCTGATGTTGCAGATGACACGTTTCCCCTTGTAACAGCCGTAGTGGGTGCCATTATCTTGGTGGATGAGAACTGACTTTGAAGCTAAGGATCCCAAGCCACCGCCGTAGAACGTTTCCTTCAGAAATGACAAAAGGGGCTCGATGGCATAGAAGGATCGCAAATCCATGACCGCGAGGCGAAGGAGATCAGCGGCGGGGCCTTTGGAGAGATCGACGGCGGTTGAACCAGAGGCGTTGCCGGTGGACCACTTAACTTGTGACATGGCCCGGGTGAAGCCGGTGATGTTGACGAGCTTGATGTCGTAGCCGGATCTCCTGAGATACAGGAACACTCATTCCCGCAGACTTGAAGCCTTCGGCATGGCAACGTAGGCAGCGTCCTCACCGGCTCCCGCGGCGAGGTGTTCGTCCGGGATCAAAGGGTCGGCGCGAACGGCGCCCACCTCGCCAGCGTACGGCGGAGAGGCCATGATAGACCTCTTTTTGCTCGTACACTCCTCGAGGTCCATGGGAGATGTGGTCGGGCTGATTAGGCTGCGACTCTCTGGAGTACGGGATGGGGATCTGGGGGAAAGGGACACCGCCGGCCTCATCTAAAAACTCAGGGCGGCGATGGTGTATGTGGATCGGTGGGGACCCTGAACTGTTTTAGCTATGAGGCACGGGCAGACCGGCTGAGGTCGGTGGTGGGAGGTGGCAGCGGGGGCGAGCTAGGGTTCAAGCGGGGGAGGAAGGGGGAGGGGGGTGTTGTGCGGACGGGGGGGGGGGGGGTGTTTGCGGATGTGTCGTTGCTGCTGAAAATTTTAGTAGTAATGGTGTGGGTGGAGATGGTGGTGGACGAGGGATGGCGACGGTTCAAATGCCTTGGCAGCTGAAATTTTACTATAAGGTTGGTGCGGTGGACGAGGAAAGGCGGCATGCAGTTGAAATACCGCTTCCAATTAAATTTTGGCAAACGAACTGGGCGGGAGCAACCAAGATCGCACACGGTCCAAACATAATAAAGTGTGTATGCTCTACACTGTAACGAAATGCCGTGCCGCGAAACCACGAATTTTTGCATCGCTCGAGGCGGGTAGCTCTTTGTGAGATTTCTCAAGGCGGGTTCATCTCACACGGTTCTTCCTCAATTTCAGTCGCAGACGTCAAATTCATCCTAAATTTTCACATGCCCACAAACAGATGACACAAACATTTGGCAAATTTTCAACACAAAATGCCTTATTTTGTAGCGGATTAGTTGACATTAGTTCATACGCTCAGTAATTTAAAAATAGTTCGTCAATTTACATGAAGATGAACTGCACAAAATATTCACTACGCCATGGATGGATACAAACGTCGCGCCTCCACCGTCGTCATGACCTTCCTCGCCTCAGAACGAGTATTTAGAGGAGCTCGTCAAGTCGATGAGCTCCACTGGTTCCACGACGGAGACCGGCGGGGCTACCTCGGCCGGAGTGACCGCGGCGCCTCTTGCCAGGTCTGCCGCTGTCGACGAAGATGTCGTGGCGTCCAGGTGGGCCATCGGGATACAGACGGGCGCCGATCTCGCTAGAGCTGCTTCCCTGGTTGCCGTGGACGCTGTTGCCAGGGCTGCCGCCATAGCTGCAAGGCATGTACTGGCCTCCAACACGTCTGAGAGGCATGCGGCGGCCTGCTCTGCTGCCTTCTGGTCCTGCTCCCGCCTCTTTTTGCCCTCTGCATCTGAGTTCCGCTTCCTCTTCGCACTCTTCCGCCGTTTCTGCCGCTTTAGATCCCTAGCCACGTTGCGGATGGCATCCGCAGATCCGATAGATTGTTCCACACCGACACTGAGACAGCGCTCGTCCTCGTCGCGCTGGAACACATCGAGGCCTGATTCCTGGACGGACAGAGCGATGGCCATCTGCATCCAACGCTGAAACTCGGGGTCGTCGTCGTCGTCGGCCGCGGCGAATGACGGTTGACCGTTGACCGACATGGATGACAGCGCGTCGGAATCCTCTATCCCCTCGTCGTCGGCCACGGCAGCTGGCTGTTTGTCGTTGCCCGCCATGGCGGCCAACACGCCGGAATCCTCTATCACGTCGTCATCCAACACTATCAGGACGGTGCCATGCACATCCCCATGGTTCAGCAACGGTTCCATTTGGTGTGTGTGGTGGGGTGGCGAGCTATCGGCGAAAAAATTAGTTGTTAGCCACCGCCGGCGAGATCTTTTACAGGTCGCTGTCGGGTTTGGGTTTGTACTGTGCACATTACCCCTTTGCATTGGCTGACACTTGTGGTTGGCACCACTAGGCAAGACCGATTTTGATGTGCATGGGCATCACACACAGTTAGAGTAGCACACTCGTGTCTGCTCGGGGTGCAATCGCATACGGTTGTTTCGTCAGTTTCGTTTGCTATTTTACATAATACTAGCATCTTTGAGATAAACGAGAAAAAAACCGCAAGAGAGGGTCAAAATACAACCACGCCCGCTAGTGACCCAAATATATACTCCCTCCGTTCCTAAATATATATGTAGTTCGTAGTGAAATCTATAAAAAAGACTTGTAATTAGGTTCGGATGAAGTATATATATGTACGAACATGGTGTTGTCATGTTTAAATTCGCAAAGCGCAACTTTAATGTGTGGCACATGCTGCATATGTGCATGCCTAAAAGTGTTCAATGTGACAGAAAAGGGTTTCATGATAAACATAATATAGGGTGTTGCCCCCTACACTATGTGCCAGAGGATATATGGGGTCCTATGAACACATGACCTGGTTCAAACTTTGTCACACATTTATCCATGTATGAATTTTCGTAAGACAACCAGGAGAATTTATACCTTAATATGGCCAAACCATCACATATTATTGTCGGACAATAGGGATATATAGATCACGCGGTCCCACGAGTTGGCACGTCATCGAAGATCAGTTGAGCGGGGCTAGAAGAACACCATCCCCCTACATATGGCCAAATGTATATGCGAAAATGGTGTGGTCCGGTGTTTCAACAATTAATACACAATGGCACACTATCTATGATGTGGCATGCACCTAGCTGAGATAACTGGACATGTATATATATATATATACACACACGTCCATAACGATCTAGGTAGTATATATATAACCAATCTTAAGGGTATATATATATCGTTCCCCTCCCCCCATCCCCACCCCCACACACACATGACACGTAGCAGGGTGACGTTCCAGCGTTGTCACTCAAATGGATGATATATAGCGGCCCATCGGTATATAAGCGTGTTGTCGAAAACCGCACAATGGACGCATGCATGGTCCACACGCGCGCGCGCACACACACACACAGAGAGAGAGAGAGAGAGAGAGAGAGAGACGCACACACACACACACACTCACCCACCGTCACCTATCCTTGGCCTTCCAGCGTTGTCAGTAAAAGGCATGGCAGATCCTAAGGGCCCACCGATAGGTTTGTCATCAGAAACCGCACAATGTAGGCACATTGTCCACACACAGGCATTGGTACACACACACACACGCACACTCACACACACACACACACACTCGATCCTTGACATTTTTGAAACAGCAAAAGAAGCAAAAGAAAATCATGGATATTTTTAAAACAAGGATCATATTTATTTAGCCGGAATGACATATCACACACACACACACACACTCACTCGATCCTTGACATTTTCAAAACAGCAAAAGAAGCAAAAGAAAATCATGGATATTTTCAAAACAAGGATCTCAAGATTTATTTAGCCAGAATGACATATCACTACAGGTATTTTATTTATGCCTATAGTGATCATATCACACCGCCTAAATGAACCTTGAAATCTAGCAACTTCCCAACCGGTCACCCATCCTTGACTACTCCAACGAAAGCACGCTTAACTTCCGAGTTCCATTCGAATGGGTTACGGGCTGGAAAGCCGCGTCTTGCTGGTAACGGTTGCCTCCTATCATATACAAGGTGTGCCCCGATGGGCACCTGGTGGGACCAGACACACATCGCAGACGTTTCTGGCAGTACTGGAAACTGTGTGCGATGGTGGCATGGGGGCTGATGATGATGTCTTGCTGATGCTCGATGGCGTGATGCCGCTTTTGCCTGCTCCGTCTCGTCCTCCTCGTCCAGGAGGTTGATGACGGGGCCGACGCTTCGGTGGGAAACCGATTGGGGGAGTGGCGGGAGACCGATTGAGGGAGTGGCGGGAGAAGCGTGTTTGGATAGAACATCATTTTAATACAAATTGGATAACTTCTGAAAGAAGGAAGCTCGAGCTAGCACGACACGCGCACACCGTGCTTACACACGCACGAGCTTCAGACGGGTGTATAGAACTGCTTTAAATTATTCATGGTTCGTTTAGCTTTTTGTATACTACACTAATCAAGTTTGTAGACATTTAATGTGCATAATTCAAATTTGAACTAAAGGAACATGCTTCGTGTCACCAAAATGGGTTGAAAAAAGGTATTTGTGTCGTTGGGTTCCTTGTTTAGGTCCCATGTAAATGAACGTGAATGGATTGCAAACATCTCGAAGTCATGACGAGGCCACAAAAATTGAGAAAGTTGGCTATTAAATCATCATAAATCCACAACTCGTCTGAAATTCTTGAAACTTACCCCGGTGTCATGACACGACACTTACACGACATGATAATTTTTTGTCCAATGTGGGACAGGTCTCTTGCACACCAAAACTTCTCTCAAGAACCATCGTGGTTTCGATACGGAACATGCCACCTCTGTGGAGGGAACGGCATTCGATGTCTCTTCTTGCGTTGATATTTTTTCTACATGCAACATAGGCTAATACAAGTGCAATGCTAAAATGTGAAATTATTGAAACTGGTGTGTCGACACGACACTTATAGGACATGGTATATAAGTTTTGGGACAAACCTCTTACAAATTGGAGCTTCCCACGACAAGCATGGTGGTTTCGATATGGAACATGTCACCTTTGTGGTCGAAACGACATAGGAGTTTTCTAGGCATGCACTTAATGTGAAGAACTTAAGTTTGAATTACAAGCACGGGCTCCAGTGCACCAAAATGGATTAAAAACCATTTTGTGTCATTGGGTCCATGTTTAGATCCCATGCACTGATGGTCACTGAATTACAAACATCTCGGTGTCGTGACTAGACCGCAAACATTGATAATCTTGGCTTCAAAGTCCGAGAGAACCCAAAGCACGCCATGAATTCACGAAACTTACACAGTGTCATGCCATGACACATCTACGGTGTGCATTTTGTTTTTTGATGAATTTGGGACAAATATTGGGACATGCATCTTACAAGCCAAAGCTTATTCAAGAAGCCTTGTGATTTCGATAGGGAACATGTCACCTTTGTTGGTGAAACTACATTCAATGAGTCATTAGTCCACCGATTCGGCCCCTTTTATACATTAATTGAGGTTTCTAGGGATTTAATATGCGTAGTTCAAATTTTGAATTAGAGGCACATGCTCTGACCTCGTGGTTTCGATAGGGAACATGACACCTTTTGTGACGAAACTACATTCGACGTGTCTTCTAGTGCACCAATTCGACCCTTTCTATACATCAATTGAGTTTTCTAGGGCCCATTTCATACGAATGTGAATGAATTAGAAACATTTAGGCATGATATCCCGGCCGCAATCATTTATAATATTGGTTTATTGAATTCCTGTACATACAAAGCTTGTATGATAACCATTTGGTGCCACGCGTCCATTTTTTACTCCCTCCGTTTCTTTTTGAATTTGACCAAATTTTATATGCTAACTAAAAAGAAACGGAGGGAGTACTTGATATGGGGGAGCCGTGCGTGTAACTGCAGGTTGATGACAGGACGCATGTGAGCTTTCCGTCGCGCAGGCTCGACGGGACGCGTGCGAGCTGTCCGCCGCACAGGCTTGACAGGATGCATGAGAGCTGTCCACCGTGCATGCTCGACGGGACACATGAGAGTCTACTGCGCATGCTCATCGGGAAGCGATACTTTGACCTCCCCCCCCCGCTTGCTTCGCTCCCAACTTCTGAATTAATGGCGTCCTACCCGCTGTTTTATCATGTGGTTAATCGCCTGGACGGAGGGACTAGTTTGCTTGTGATCACTGTTTTGTTCGTGCCTAGCCGAGAACTTTGACATTTCGTCTGTTTTCGACTCGTATACATGTACAAACAAACGAAATAATATAACAACAAATTAGCACCGGCAAAGATAATAATTTTCTTACATATGCATGATAATAAAAAATGACACATGTCGCAACTCCCCAATGACACAGGGGCAAAAGAAGAAGGAAGAGGTTGAAGAAAGAAGACAAAGAAAACAATCTGGCCCGCTGCTATCTAATTCTTCATGGATTGCTGGGTGCAGAGTTCCTCAATCTCCTTCTTCATCGCCTCCACGACCTCCATCTCCTGTCTCCTCTCATCCGACATCTTCCGCATTGCGGCCATGGCGCGGGCTCTTTGCTCGAGAGCGTCGATGGCATGCGTCGCGTATGCATGAAGTTCCTTCACACGCTCCACGAATTCCTTCACCAGCCCCTCCCGCTCGATGTAGAGCTTTGCCAAGTCTTCCAAAACTTCCTTGGAGAGTTCTTTCAGCCTCCCCTCCGAGGCACTTTTCTTCTCGAGGAATTTCTTCCAGGCATCATTCTCCTCCATAAGTTTCTCCACGAGGCCGGTCGCCCTGTCAACCGAGGCGTCGCTCTTCTCCAGCAGCTTCACCAGGTCATCGATCATGGCGTCCTTCCTATCGAGCTCAGCGCGCATGTCGTCGCTGGCTGAGGAATCAAAGACTGCCAAATCATCTAGTTCGCCTCCGAGGCGAATGCGCTTGTGACTGTGAGAGCCGTCGCCTCTCCAGGAAAGATCCTCCCGGGCGTCCGCGGCGCCACCGGACATCTCTGTTGTGGCCAAAGCGGTGTGGCTGGAGCTCTCTGGCGCTTCCGCAGCGCGACGGCGGGACCTCTCGGTTCCTTCCACGGCTTTGGTCTTTCTTCCCTGGTTATATCTCGACCCAGAAACCCCCCCTACCGGCCATGGCAGACGGAATGAAGGACTAACAAGGAAAGCCCTGTTTTTTTGGTGGCGGGGGTGAAGAATGTGTGGTAATTTTCGAGTACGAGTTTGTGTTTTATAGCCTACTACAGTACACAGCTGCTAAGTGAGAACACGTTTAGGTTTGGTAGGTGTGAAATGATTTGCGAAAAATTTAGCGCGTGGTAATTTGGAATGTGAAAGGAAACAAGCTCAATATTTATTGATGGTTTTAGTTCCCAAGCACGGAACGCTTTATGGTTTTTAGAAACTGTTTGGGAACGGGCTCATCGAGCAGACGCGTGGCCCTGCCTCTATGAGAGGTGGGCCCTGCCTGTGCTATGGGTGCAGGTTTGATTAGACGGGACGCGTGCGAGGAGTCCGCCGTGCAGGCTCAAAGGGATGCGTGCGAGCAGTCCGCCACGTAGGCGCAACTGGCTCGTCGGGAATCAAGCCCTTTGACCTCGTACTACCACCCACAACCCTATTCTCTCCCAAGTTCTCCATTAGTGCTACCCCTTCTCCTCCGGTCTTATCTATTTGGGCCGCCACCGTGGATTGCCTACTTTTTTGATGGAAGACGAGGCGGCCAACAAGCGGGGGCGGGTGGAGGCTGGAACACACGAGCCTCCGGTGAGCGTGGACTTCATCAGCAGCATCCTCGACGAGATGTTGGTAACCATCATGTCCCTCCTCCCCATCAAATCTGCCGTGTAGACCACCATCCTCTCCAGGCAGTGGCTCCCCCTATGGCATTCCACCCCCATTGACCTCCTCGATGACGACGAGCTCTGCAGCGGGGATCGCAAATGCTTGGACGCATTATCCCACATCCTCGCCACGCACACTGCGCCCGTCAAACGCCTTGCCATCGGCACTTTCCGTTCAAACTGCAAGGCCGAACCCAAGTTTCATGACTAGTTCTTATCCCCCACCCTAGATCAGCTCGAGGAGCTCAACTTTGATGCTGGACATGGGCGCTCACTGCCTCCGTCCGTCCTCCATCTCGCGCCCACGCTGCACTGCGCTACGTTCATGCGGTGCCTTTTCCCCAAGATTAATGCCGCGCACGCTCTTTATCTCCCTAAACTGAAGCACCTCGAGCTCATTGGCGTCAGCATCTCGAAGTCGAATTTGGAGCGCCTGCTCGGCGGCTGTACAATGCTCGAGTACCTTCATCTTCAGATGATGTTTGGGTTCAGTAGCCACCACATCGCTACGACGAATCTCCGTACGATTTATGTGCATGGCTGGTGCCGCAACACGCTGTCAGTTGGGGAGTTTCATGATATGGTCATTGAGAATGAGCCTTTCCTAGAGAGATTGTTTGTACTTGATAAAGAAGGTCGAACAAGAATCAGGGTCATTGGCGCACCAAAATTGACAGTGTTGGGGTATTCGTGTGCTGAATTCTCTGAACTTGTTACAGCTGGATCCATACCCGTTCAGGTACAACAATCTTCTTATCACTCTTATTATTGTACATCACATTTTATCTAGTTTTTGTTGATCTATGTTCGGCTGTCATCCAGAAAATGATTCCCACAAGCCTCACATTGTCTCTGCGCACAGTGAAGATCTTGGCACTACAATCTATTGGCCCCAATCTGGATGAAGTTGTTAAGTTCCTTATATGCTTTCCATGCACGAAGAAGCTATACGTCGAGGTGATGTTCCTTTCCTGTTAATTCTTAACCACAACGGAGTTCAATTTGTTGGTACTTTTACCCATGATTACAATGAAATGTGTACTATACATTTTTTTGAGATGTTAATCACGAACGATCGAAGATGTCATGTCAATCTATTAGTGTATTTTATAAATCATGCAAATCAAAGAGTCCCGTAGTGTTCGATACTGCATCTAAGCACTGATATGTTGTCTTTGTTTGCAGATACAAGCAGGAGTTGGAGTGGAAAAGGTGGCGCAATATAACAATCCCATCGAATGCCTTGAATTCCATCTCACGGAAATTACTTTGAACGAGTACCGAGGCACCAATCCAGAGATTCAATTTGCCAGTTTCTTTGTTCAGAAAGCAAGGGTGCTCAAGGTAATGAGGTTTGCACCATATTTAGTGCGCCACAAAGGATGGTTTACTGACCAGCGGAGGCGTCTACAGCGGAATGGAAAAGGCTGTGCAGAAGCTGATTTTTAGTTTGGAAGTTCATATGACAGATTATTCAGAAGCGATTCTATCGAGCCGATATATGACTTCTCGGTGGATGATCCCTTCACAAAAATATTTCATCCCATGGATCCTAAAGATTGGATTTGATTTCTAATGTCATTTTGTACCTTGTAATCTTTGAATTTGGGCCTCGTTATGCTGGAATTTGAACCTTGTAATATTGATGGTATTTGTGATACAATATTTGAAATTGCATTGTGTTCTTTTTTGTTTCGGCCAATTGCATTCTTGCCCCTAGTTGGTTCCCACCCTCGGGTTTTACCCTTACTTTTCGGGCATGCTCAGTTTTGCCCTTAGTTTTTCCCCTCCGTCTGCTCGAATGCCCTTCTGTAACCGCTCCGCTTGGTCAGCGCTGTTTGACCGTGATGGCTCGACGTTTTGGACATATTTGCCCCTGGGTTCGATCCTCCCACCCGTTTAGTCGTCTTCTAGCTCTCGCCGCGCACAAGGAAACAGAGAAGCGGCTGGGAGGAGAGGTGTGACATCGCGGTCGGGGGAGACGCGTGAAGGAGCATGGCGACGTCGGCCATCTCGTCGGAGAGCTCGTCGCCGGCAGCCGAACAGGTTTTAGAGCTCAACTGGTCCCCTGCTTTTCTAGGGTTTGCTAGATTTGGGGGGTAATTTCTCGATCTTGCCGTGATTTAGGTGGATGGGGTAGGCATTGTTCAGCACAACTCTGAGTTCTACCTGCCGGACTCGACGTACTGTGGCTTGGAGCCGCGCTCGAAGCACCATTGTCCGGGGCACCAACTAGTCCCAGCTCGTTGTGTCTCCTGGGGAGGCGCAAGCACGGGACGCCGTTTTAAGGTGTGCGCCAATGTTATGTGTGGGCAGATTGATTTCATCAGTCCCTGACAGTTCTTTATCCGGAACCGTTTGCCCACAACACATCTGAGTGGCCTGTGTACATCACACACATCTTGATCTGAGAAATCGTTTGTGTTATTTTTGCTTATCACAAACAGTTCATCCAAGTGGCCTGTATGCTGTCTACCACACTGTTCGCACACGAACACGTCACCGTGTACCTCCAACGTCGAGGGTGATGCACCGCAACTCACGTCGAAGGAGACCCGTCCGGAAGCGCGGTACGCAAGCAATCCGGCGGGCGCTTTTGTAGACCCGAAACCCCACACGCCTGGGAGGGACCCCGTCAGGGCGCGCGGCGGCTATGGGCTGCCCTAGGTCGACCTGATCGCCCCTAGGGCCTCGTGGATCGCTGGCCTTCAAGAGAAGAATGAACGAAGAACGAGAAGAAAGATACAAGGGTAGGAGATAGATGAACATGAAAAAGTAGTAGATGTGTTTGTTCGATTGTGTGTTGTTCAATCGGCCGTCACCCCTTAGGTATATAAGAGGCGGCTGGACTTCCCGTGCAAGGAAAAGGTTTGGATTCACGTCCAAAACCCTAGTCAAATTCGGATGGTTTTTGTCCGAATTTTCCAAAATTAACCGAACTCGGATTTAGGTAAGTCTAGGACAACAGTTCGGTTTTTAGGTCCCATAGGCTACAAACGACCTCGGATGAAGATGAGCCCAAAAGCAAACTTGACCGTTTCGACGAGACGAACAACTTTCGTGTTGAACGTTTTTCGATTAGAGGCCATCTTCAGGGCCGAATCGCTCGCGCGAAACAGGTTATTATTCGCGCTACCCATCAGACACCGTGTCTGATGGGGCGCGCCACTTCTGGCTCGTGACAGGGCCGCACTCAGATGGCTCTAACTTTTACATACGACCTCGGATTGAGACGATATTTATATCAAAATCGACCGTTTCGACGAGACGAAGACAACTCGTGTAGAAAGGTTTCTCATTTGAGGGTTCCCTTGAGGCGTAATCGGCCGAACAGTGCTCTGAATATAAAATCTCAGTATTTCGAACACAATTTCGGCTTTCGAGATGAGATCGGATGGCAATGGACCAAACTTCAAAGTTTCTCCTTTTGACGATACAGAACTTTCTCACTTTGAGCACTTTTCCATTTGAGGCCTTCTTAATTGTGTTTTGTATCGTGCCAAAATCAGGTGTCAACACATGCCCCCCTGTTTTCTGGCAGAGTTTGCGTGCCAGAAAATACTTTGCCTAGTGTAATGTTGAAGCACGATGTCAACACTCCATCGGCTGTGCGTGCTAAGGATGATAATTATTATCGGCCATATGCTCAGGTTTGCTGCCACTTGAGATTTCTTTAGATATTTGCCGCTTCAAAGCCCATGACGGGTGTATAAAATGTCTCTGTGTATGCATCCTATGGGAATCTTTGCTTGGTTCGAACAACTTTGCCCAAGCACCTCAACAGAATATTGTCAACCGTTCGGCAACACAAATCATCAAATATCGAAGGGTATATTAAGTCATGTGCCGAACAATCTTGCTTCACTCGGATCCTGCAAATGACTGATACTCGGATTTCTCCAGTTAGCTTTCTGGCTCGCACTAGATCCTTCATTACTGGCTGAATCGACTAAGGAGTCGGCCACACCTGACCGATTCAAAGATGAGTCAGCCGTACACTCCTCACAAGCTGAGTGAATAAATAAGTCGGTCTTGCTGGTATTGCAAAGACTGAACATCGGCTATAGGAGTAGCAGACAAACCATGATGAACACCGCTAGCCAGATGCCCGCTTTGCCAATACAATGAACTCTCAGGGCGATATGAAAATATCGGCCATGCGTTCTTGTCTCAAAGGAGCTTAGGAATCCGTCCACCAAAGTGTGAATAGCCGAAATAAATCAGATATTTCAGCTGGGGATAAATTGTTGGGCACAAACTCTGATGGGAAGGTTCCAGAACATGCATGATGCGCCGTTTGGAGTCTCATATAGTGACATAAAAATCGTTGTTTTCGCCTACCGGCTTCACGTTTGTCCTCCCTTACTCCTGCCGGCTTCACAACAGGAGCTTGCACATCATTCTCGCCTTGACGGCTTCCCTTGGGGATCCATGCCATATTCCTCTCCTCCAACTCTTTGGCCCTGGGCTGCTTCAGCTTTGTTTCTTGCCAATGTGATAAGCCGAGTGAGCACCCCGTCTGTGATTTTATTTTATGCTCTAGCACCTCTTTCTTGGCTTTGGGCACCTCCGGCTTGGCCTGTCCAAACTCGGCGATTGGGTCTTTGAATGTTACTCGCTTCACTTCCTTTCCCTTAGTAGCTAACGTAGACTCACCTGGCTTTTTGTTGTTCGGAGTCGGATCTAAAACAGCACACTTGCGGCCATCCTTTTTCACTCGGTAAACTTGCTTGACCATGTTAATCTTCTTCGCCGAGCTCCAGACCGATTCTTTTTGGTTGAGTCGATCTTTAACATGTGGTTGTTGAACAAACGATGATCCTCTCGGAGCTGCATAATTTTGGTGAAGCGGCTTAGAACATGATGTACGGTGTGCCCTCGATTTATACCTGTCCCATGATTGATATGAATAATAGTCAGCATGAGAAGGTACGTATGATATTGGCATTGGTGACCCAAAAGGAGGATACGGAGTCAACTCCTTCCTTCGCCAATCCTGGTGTTCAGATATATTCCTTGGGGGTGACTTCGATGCCTTTGTTTCACTCGACCGATAAGCACTCTTCTCCTCACTTAACTTCTGATATTTTTCCAATAACTGCGCGAAAGCGACTTTCGGCTTTTTACCTTTGTGCTTACCATGGCCTTTTCTTTCTTTGGTTGTGTGTGCATCGGTCTTTGAATTTTCTTGTTGCCCCTCAGTGCTAGATGTGTTAGTTGTAGCTTTGATGGAATTCCCGTCTTCAATATTGTTGCTGATGCACTCTTGAATGATTACCTCGCTTGAAGATTTGATCACATCATCATTAGCATATACCAGTCCATCTTTGGATGAGCCGGCTTGAGGTAGCCGAGTCAATACTTGATCTCCATCAAGACCAATCTGAGTCGACTGGCCGTATGCTTGTGCCTCAACGAGCTCCAATCGTCCTTTGTTGGCCGATTGTGTGGCTTGATAAATCACATTGTTGTCTTTGACATTCTGTTCAAACGAACATTGCATTTGTTCTTGTCTTGACAGCTCAACATCGTGATCAATTATAATAATAGGATTAGTCGGTGATGCACCGACGACATGATCACCTATGCTCGGACTGAAGGTACACTGCTCATCCATTAACCGATACTGTGATACCGGTTCTGAAACAAAACAACCGAGTGGTGATGGCTTAACGTCATCTGACTCGGCTATACATTGATTTTCGTCCTCCTTTCCCGATGCTCTTGAATCGGCTATCTCGAAGGACTTTGGACCTGGCTTTATGTCTCTGCAACCAAAATAATTACAGAATATACGTCTCATCTGAGACCAAAAGTTAGCCAGACATAAAACAAACAAAGTTGTCCATATGAATATAAAGTTTAGCCGACATGACGGGAACAACTTTGGTGGTGATAAGTTGTCACTATTAGCTTCTGTGAATGGTGCCATGTGTTGATCAGCATGATTAGTGACAAGATTATTCCAAACAAACAGATTACTCATCTCGATTGGTCTTTCAAAATTAATTAGAATCTTGCTAACGGGTGGATCAACAATATGATTTTGACCGAATAAAAAATTGAGTAAACTGTCAGCTAGGCGTACCTTTGTGAAGACGTTGGGAGGAGAAGATGGTTGCATAACTGGAACAATATTTTGCTCCACTTCTAAATAATTCTCCAATGCCCCTTCCTCTTCTTCTGGATCTCGTGTCTCATCACTTGGATTTCTGTGTAGATTTCACTCGGACTATCCGAATGGATTCCACTCGGACGCTCTTTGTCAGCTGAACTTTGTTCTTGTTCTTGATGTTCATCGTTAACCGAACTGTGTTCGGCCATATTACTTTGTTCTTGATGCTCATCAATTTCTTTAGCACGAAACTCATAGGGCAGCATGTAAGCTCCCTCATATCCAAAAAAATCAAGCACAGCCAATTTGCTGCGTTTGTCGTTCCTTTGCTCGGTGAAGCTTGCATCATCTATTTTGGTACACTCGGCAATAACTGGCTCGATGCACTCGACATTAGCCGGTGATGCACTCGGATGACTTGATGCACTCGATATTGACTCTATGCACTCGACCTTGGCCGTCTCGGTGCTCAATCCGGTTTCAACCGAATCCATCATTGTCTTGGCTTTAAAGGAACCGTTTGACTCGGCTGTAGATGACTTAGTCATATTTGACTCGGTTTCAACCGAATCAACCGTATTAACCGAGTGAATCCTTTTTTGTGGTTCGGCTTGCAAAGCTTCTGTTTTATCTTGCCTCAACATCGCAGAGGAACCAACATAGTTGCTGCATAGAGGAAGGGACTTGACGTATTCTTGCAAATCTTCCTCCTCACGCTTCTTCTTGAGTGCTTCATAAGCGTGTCGATATTCTGCTGGTAACTCCTCAAGAGTCGGTGTGGTAAAATTGTTGATGCAATTTCGTATGAGCTTTGGCTGGATCTTCTCCATTCAGGCCACATATTTTTCTGTAAATTCGTCCCTTCTTGGATCGGCTTGCCCCCCAATGCTTCTAGGATCTTTCGGCAATGAATTGATGTTGCCGAAATTTTGCAATTGTATAGGGGGTGTATGACATGCTCCAATGATAGGTGAAGACATATGCACTGTTGTTGAACCATATTTCTTCTCACCAATTTGGTCAATTGGCATCACATCATCTTCTTGCAAAACCCTAGCTCTTATTGCCTCATAATCAGGAACCATCCCCTTATCATGTTGCTCAAGGCAAAGAGCGCTAATCTTCTTGTTTTGGGCTAAACTTTTTAAAGCAGCCAGAGCCACCTCATCTCCTGCAATATTAGGCACAGATGCTCCTGTATATTCTTCATTCACTCGGCCATAACCACGAAGGTGAGCCGAGTCATGAATATTTTGAGTTGTATTTTTTGCCAAAAAATTAATCTCATGAGGTGTAGTATATGATGACTGAGGATAACCGGCCAAATTGCTAATGGAAGCATGGCCGATTCCCCCATCCATCGGCATGTTTGGGGATGAACCCGCATATTGCGAGCCGGCTGCCGATGGGTAAAACTGTGAGACACTCTCCTGTACATGTAGTTTCCTATATTGATCACTCGAACTCATCGTGTTGTTCATCGGCATATTGAAAGGAATTGCCGATGCACGAAAGTTCGGATCCATAAGTTGCATGTCATGATTATGTAATTTCCAAGCTTCTCCAACAGGATACTTAGTCGGCCTTTTCTCGTTAGAGCTAGCCGACATGGTATGCCCATCAAAGGATCTAGTGACAGCAACATAATGGCTATTTTCATCTACATAAGCAGATTTATGATACATGTTACCGTGTAGATTGCAGCCGCTTGATGACGCTCTCCTCGTAGCAAGAACGGGCTGGAGACCGTCCGAAGCTTCGTCCCCAGCGGAGTCGCCAAAAAGTGTGTTCGCACACGAACACGTCACCGTGTACCTCCAACGTCGAGGGTGATGCACCACAGCTCACGTCAAAGGAGACCCGTCCGGAAGCGCGGTACGCAAGCAATCCGGCGGGCGCTTTTGTAGACCCGAAACCCAACACGCCCGGGAGGGACCCCGTCAGGGCGCGCGGCGGCTATGGGCTGCCCTAGGTCGACCTGGTCGCCCCTAGGGCCTCGTGGATCGCTGGCCATCAAGAGAAGAACGAACGAAGAACTAGAAGAAAGATACAAGGGTAGGAGATAGATGAACACGAAAAAGTAGTAGATGTGTTTGTTCGATTGTGTGTTGTTCAATCGGCCGTCACCCCTTAGGTATATAAGAGGTGGCTAGACTTCCCGTGCAAGGAAAATGTTTGGATTCACGTCCAAAACCCTAGTCAAATTCGGATGGTTTTTGTCCGAACTTTCCAAAATTAACCGAACTCGGATTTAGGTAAGTCTGGGACAACAGTTCGGTTTTTAGGTCCCACAGGCCACAAACGACCTCGGATGAAGATGAGCCCAAAAGCAAACTTGACCGTTTCGACGAGACGAACAACTTTTGTGTTGAACGTTTTTCAACTCGAGGCCATCTTCAGGGCCGAATCGCTCGCGCAAAACAGGTTATTATTCGCGCTACCCATCAGACACCGTGTCTGATGGGGCGCGGCACTTCTAGCTCGTGACAGGGCCGCACTCAGATGGCTCTAACTTTTACATACGATCTTGGATTGAGACGATTTTTATATCAAAATCGACCGTTTCGACGAGACGAAGACAACTCGTGTAGAATGTTTTCTCATTTGAGGGTTCCCTTGAGGCGTAATCGGCCGAACAGTGCTCTAAATATAAAATCTCAGTATTTCAAACACAGTTTCGGCTTTCGAGATGAGATCGGATGGCAATGGCCCAAACTTCAAAGTTTCTCCTTTCGATGATACAGAACTTTTTCACTTTGAGCACTTTTCCATTTGAGGCCTTCTTAATTGTGTTTTGTATCGTGCCAAAATCAGGTGTCAACACACACACCTCTTGATCTATGTAACCGTTTATGTTATTTTACCTCATCACAAACAATTCATCCGAGTGACCTGTATGCCGTCTATCGCACACGTGATCATCTGGACAATCGTTTGTGTTTTGCTTGATCAGCGCAAACAGTTTATCGGGGTAAACTGTATGCCGTACATCACACACAGTTGTATTTTTATAAGCGTTTATGTTATATTACCCAATCACAAACAGTTTATCTAGGCCAACTGTTTGCCAAACATCGCACACGCAACTATTTTTTAGATTGTATTTGATGGATACGCCATCGCACATAGTTAATGTCATTAGCGACATAGCTATAACTATACCGTTTGCGATTTGCTCATCGCACACAGTTTTGTGGAAGGGTCTCTGATTGATGTGTCACGTTAGCAGCATCCTGCGGTAGTGTCACCATATGTGTGAAACTATGGGTTAATGATATTGATGTAGTAATATGAAATGGCATGAGTACATGATTGTTGGTTAGTAGAAATATCGGTAATTAAAGCTTGTTACTGGTTGCTCATCTAAATATTGGTTATGGCATGGTGATGATGTGTGAGCATTCTTATTCCTCGTTGAAATCCTAGTGATATTCGAGTCGGGGGCGCGCGATGGTTAACTCCTACCAACCTCCTCCCTAGGGGCATGCGAGTAGTACTTTGCTTCGAGAGAGCTAATAAAGCTTTGCAATAAGTATGTGAGTTCTTTATGACTAATGTGAATCCATGGATGTATGCACACTCACCTTTTCATAATATGCTAGCCTCTTCGGTACCGTGCATTGCCCATTCTCGCCCCGAGGATCGGTGCAGCTTTCGCCGGTGCATCCAAACCCCGTGACATGATACGCTCTGTTGCACATAAGACTCCTTATATCTTCCTCATAACAGCCACCATACCTACTTATTATGGCATTTCCGTAGCCATTCCGAGATATATTGCCATGCAACTTCCACTGTTACATCATATGACTTGTGCACTCATTGCCATATTGTTTTGCATGATCAGGTAGCTGACATAGTATTCGTGGTAAGGACACCGTTCATCATTATTTACATCTTATGCTAGATCATTGCACATCCTGGTACACCGCCAGAGACATTCATATAGAGTCATTTCTTTTATATCATCATTGAGTTGTTATATCGAGTTGTAAGTAAATGAAAGTGTGATGATCATTATTATTAGTGCACTGTCCCAGTGAGGAAAGGATCATGGAGATTATGATTCCACCACAAGTCGGGATGAGACTCCAAACGAAAAAAGAAAAGGAAAAAAAGAAAAAAAGAGAAAGAAAGAAAAAACAAAAAAGAAAAATAAAAATAAAAATAAATGAGAGATAAAGAGAGAAGGGGCAGTGCTACTACTTCTTTTTCCACACTTGTGCTTAGAGGGAGCACCATGTTTTGCATATAGAGAGTCTCCCGAGTTGTCATTTTCATATGCTAGTGGGAATTTTTCATTATAGAACTTGGCTTGTATATTCTAATGACGGGCTTCCTCAAATGCACAAGGTCTTCATGAGCAAGCAAGTTGGATGCACACCCACTTAGCTTCCGTTGAGCTTTCATACACTTATAGCGCTAGTGCGTCTGTGGCATGGCAATCCCTACTCCTCGCATTAATATCGATTGATGGGCATCTCCATAGCCCGTCGGTCCGCCTAGTTGATGCGAGAATTTCTTTCTACTTTGACTCCTTTTGATCTCTATCACCATACTCTATTCCACCCATATGTTATGTCCATGGTTCATGCTCATGTATTGAGTGAGGTTGAAAATGCTGAAGCGCGTTAGAAGTTCGATCCAATTGCTTGATTTGACACCATGGTGGTCATGATTTGTACTTATATGGTGAAGACGGAGCCATGCCACACTAATATGGTAAAATGAGTGGGGAGTAATGTTCTTTCAGGATCGTATATTTTGAAAATTAATGATTATGCTATTTATGTTTATGGATATTATTATGTTGATGTTTATTAGTTCATCGTTTCTCAAAGAGCATACCTGAAAAAGATTACATGTTGGGTAGCATGTCACATCAAAAATTCTGTTTTTATCATTTACCTACTGAAGGACGAGCGTACATTAAGCTTGGGGATGCTGATACGTCTCCAACGTATCTATAATTTTTGATTATTCCATGTTATTATATTATCATTCTAGGATACTTTATATGTTGTTTTATATCATTTTTGGGAACTAACCTATTAACCCAGTGCCTAGTGCCAGTTACTGTTTTCTGTGTGTTTTTGGCTTTTTAGGAAACCAGTATCAAACGAAGTCCAAATGCTATGAAACTTTTTGACAAATTTTCTGGACAAAAATAAGACATGGAAGCTTTGGAGGGAGTCCGGACGCCGCACGAGGAAGCGCCAAGGCAACAGGGCGCACCGAGGGGGTTAGGGCGCGCCCTGTTACCTTGGAACCACCTCGTGGTTCCGTTTGACCTAACTCCGCCTATAAATTCACTAAAATCAAAAAACCAACGGAGAGCCACCCGAAACACTTTTTCGCCCCAACAAGTCTCTGTTCCGACGGGAGTCCATCTGGAGCCCTGTTCCGGTGCGCTGTCGGAGGGGGGATCAATCACGGAGGGCATCTACATCAACCTTGCTGCCTCCATGATGTTGTGTGAGTAGTCTACCACAGACCTACGGGTCCATAGCTAGTACCTATATGGCTCTTTCCCTCTCTTTGATCTTCAATACAAAGTTCATTGTGATTCCCATGGTGATCTTTGATGTAATCTTCTTTTGCGGTGTGTTTATTGGGATCCGATGAATCGTGGGTTTATGATCAGATTTTTCATGAATATTAATTGAGTCTTCTTTGAATTCTTTTATGCTTGATTGTTATAGCTTTGTATTTCTCTCTGATCTACCGGTTTGGTTTGGCCAACTAGATTGATTTATCTTCAGTGGGAGTGGTGCGTTGTGATGGGTTCAATCTTGCGGTGCTTAATCTCAGTGATAGAAAGGGACATGACACGTATTGTATTGCTGTCATTAAGGATAAAACGATGGGGTTTATTCATATTGATTGAGTTTACTTTGCCTACATCATGTCATCTTGCTCCAAGCATTACTCTGTTTCATATTTAATACTCTAGATGGATGTTGGATAGCGATCGATAAGTGGAGTAATAGTAGTAGATGTAGGCAGAAGTAGGTCTACTTTCTTATGGGCGTGATGCCTATATACATGATCATTGCCTTGAATAAAGATTTCACAACTATGCACTGTTCTGTCAATTGCCCAACAATAATTTGTTTACCCACTGTATGCTATCTTTGAGAGAGAAGCTTCTTGCAAAAACTATGGGCCCCTGGTCTACAAAAATTATATTACAAAAACCCTAAAAATATTGCTGCCATTTAATTTATGTTATTTTATGATTTTTTTGGACCAAAATAAGACCTGGAAGCTTCGGAGGAAGACCGGAGGGCACAAGAGGTGCCCCCAAGCCAATAGGGCGCGCCCACGGGGGTGGTCGCGCGCTGATGGCTTGGGGCCACCTCCCCGCTCTCCTAGCCCTGATCTCTGGCCTATAAATTCAAAAATATTCTAGGAACCTTAGAGAGCCTCCCGAAACACCTTTTCCGCCGCTGCAAGTCTCTGTTCCGCCGTGTGCCCATCTGGAGCCCGGTTCCGGTGCCTTGCCGGGGGGATCGATCACGGAGGGCCTCTACATCAACCTTGTTGCTCCCACGGTGATGTGTGAGTAGTTCACCGTAGACCTATGGGTCCATAGTTACCTAGATGGATATCTCTCTCTCTATGTTCTTCCTTGCAAAGATCACCGCGATTCCCGCGGTGATCTATCTTATGTAATCAATCTTTGTGGTGTGTTTGTTGGGATCCGATGAATTGTGGGTTTATGTTCAAATTATTCATGAAAAGATATTGAATACTTGCTGGTATTTTACATGCATGATTTTTATAGCTTCGTAATGCTCTCCGATCTATCGGTTTGGTTTGGCCAACTAGATTAATTTATCTTCAAGTTGGAGTGGTGCGTTGTAGTGGGTTCAATCTTGCGGTGCTCAATCCCAGTGATAGAAAGGGACATGACACATATTATATTGCTGCCACTAATGGTAAAAAGATGGGGTTCATTCATATTAATTGGATTTACTTTGTCTACATCATGTCATCATCCTCCAAGCATTACTCTGTTTTTACTTAATACTCTAGATGCATGCTGGATAGCGGTCGATGGGTGGAGTAATAGTAGTAGATGCAGGCAGGAGTCGGTCTACTTGTTTATGGACGTGATGCCTATATACATGATCATTGCCATGAATAAATATTTCATAACTATGCACTTTTCTATCAATTGCCCAACACTAATTTGTTTACCCATCGTATGCCTTCTTCGAGAAAGAAGCCTCTAGCGAACACTATGGCTCCCGGGTCTCCTCGCAAATATAATTACAAAAACTCTAAATACCTTTCTGCCATTATTTAATTTATTTTTATTTTTAATTTATATTTATCAAATTATCTATCTATCACTACTTATCGCTTGCAAGTAACGAGTTCAAGGGGATTGACAACCCTCTTGCCAGCGTTGGGTGCAAGTGTTTGCTCTTTTGAGCATAGGCGCTGAAGACATGAGTTTGCGTGGTTCTCCTATTGGTTCAATAACCTTGGTTCTCACTGAGGGAAATACTTTCCTTTGTTGTGCTGCATCATCCCCTCCTCTTCAGGGAAAATCCCAACGCAGTTTACAAGTATCATGAAGGGTTTCTGGCGCCGTTGCTAGGGAGCATCATCAAATTCCTATCAAGTACCTTCTCACAAATTATCATTAACTTGTTCTAATTTTTATTTGCTTTTATATTTTGCTTGCTAAAAAAATCAAAATTTCAAAAATATTTATATGTGCTTGTTTGCTTAGTTATCTAGTTTACTCGTTTGTTTGCTAGTTTACTTGTTTCGTCATCATGTCTCAAGATACCACTAAGTTGTGGGACTTCTAAAATACTAATAATGATGATTTTAATAGTACACATATACCACCCGCCACTAGTGTGGAGTTTTATGATATTAGTGTTGCATTACTAAATCTTGTGATGAAAGAACAATTTTCGGGAAGTCCTAATGAGGATCCCACTTCTCATCTCAACATCTTTGTTGGATTATGTGATATGCAAAACAAAAAGGACATGGATAATGATGTGGTCAAATTAAAATTTTCCTTTTTCACTAAGATATAAAGCTAAAACTTGGTTTTCACCCTTGCCTTACAATATTATTGGAACATGGGATAAGTGTAAGGATGCTTTTATTGCCAAGTATTTTCCTCCCGTTAAAATTATATCTCTCTGAAACCAAATTATGAATTTTAAGCAACATGAGCAAGAACATGTTGCACAAGCATGGGAGAGAATGAAAATGATGATTAGAAATTGTCCCACTCATGGCTTAAACTTATGGATGATTATACATAATTTCTATGTTGGACTGAACTTTGTGTCTATAAACCTTCTAGATTCTGCCGCAGGTGGTACCTTTATGGAGGTGACATTAGGAGAGGCTACAAAACTTCTGGACAATATCATGACAAATTATTCTCAATGGCACACCGAGCAAGCTCCAACTGGTAAGAAGTTAAATTTCGTCGAAGAAATTACTACTTTGAGTGATAAAATGGATGCTCTTATGAATATGATTGCAAACAAGAATGCTTAAGTTGATCCTAATGATATGCCATTGTCTACTTTGATTGAGCAAAATAATAATGCTATTGATGTTAACTTTGTCTCGTGAAATAATTTCAATAATAATTCGTATAGAGGTAATTTCAATGCTAGGCCGTATCCCGGTAATTCCTCTAATAACTATGGAAATTCTTATGTTAATTCCTAGGGAAACTCATCCAAAAATAATAATAGGATAGCTACTGATCTTGATAACACCATTAAAGAATTTATTAGTTCTCAAAATATTTTCAACACTATGGTAGAAGAAAAGTTGCATAAAGTTGACGATATGGCTGGAAACGTCGATAGGATTGCTCATGATGTGGAAACTCTCAAAAGTAAAACCTTTTCACCCAAGCATGATATTAATGAGTCTATTAAATCCATACAAATATCTATTAATGAAAGTAAGGAGAGGACAGCGAGGTTTAGAGCTAAGCGAGAATTCTTAGAAAAGGCTCTTCCACCCGATTTTTACCGTGATCAGGATGAAGATCTTAATATGATTGATACTTATCCCATTGAATCTTTGTTTATTAATCTGAAAATATATGGTAAAGGGACTGGAGATGAGTCAACTTTAGCTAGAACGCGTCCCGTTTGTTTGAAGGGTGATGATATTAATGATAAAAATGAAAAAGTGGGTTTGGAGAGGTCAAAACATTAACTAGTGATGTGTAGGATCACTAGAAGTGTTTGTCTAGAGGGGGTGAATAGACTACTAGAGCAAATTTAAAACCTAACCTTTTCCCAAGTTAATTGGTTGGAAGATTTTAGCAATTATAGCAAGTCTAGCACACCCTACACATGCAAGTCAACAAGTATGGCTACGGAAAGTAAAGACATTGCACATGGAATGAAAGAGTTGAGATAGGGAGATCAAACGCATGAGGGACACGAAGATTTTTCCTGTGGTTCCGATAGGTGGTGCTATCGTACGTCCACGTTTATGGAGTCTTCAACCCACGGAGGGTAACGGTCGCGAGAGTCCACGGAGGGCTCCACCCATAAGGGTCCACGAAGTAGCAACCTTGACTATTCCATAACGGCTTCCGTCCACGAAGGACTAGCCTCACTATGGGTAGATCTTCATGAAGTAGGCGATCTCCTTTCCGGTACAAACTTGTTGGTTCAACTCCACAACACGAAGTAGGAGGCTCCCAAGCGACACCTAACCAATCTAGGAGGCACCACCCTCCAAAAGGTAATATGCTCGGTAATGTCGATGAACTCCTTGCTCTTGTGCTTCAATATGATAGACTCCTCAACACACAATCATTCTGTCACAGATTTGGCTTTGGTGGAAGAGATTGAATTGGTGGAAAGCAACTTGGGGAGGCTAGATATCAAGATTCATATGGTAGGAATAGAATAGCTTGATCTCAACACATGAGTAGGTGGCTCTCTCTCAGAAAATTGGATGGGGCAAGTATGGAATAGTTCTGAGTGCTTCTCTTTCGAGTGGGTGGTGGTGAAGGGGTATATATAGGCATCCCCAAAAATCCAACCGTTACACCTAAAGTGACCAACTCGGTGACACCGAAGTATAAAACTCGATGGTACCGAAGTGACCAAAAGGTAGTAACTTTTGAATCTCGGTGAGACCGATACAGAAATCTCGGCGGTACCGATCAGATGACCAACGGTCAGAATGCACAACTCGGTGAGACCGATTCTCAAATTTCGGTGGTACCAATTCTTGACAACAGCTAACTAGAGAGTTGGTCCAAAAATTCAGTGAGACCGATTCACAAAACTCGGTGGTGCCGATTCTTGAGAATGGCTAACCAGGAAGTTGGTCCAAATCTCGGTGAGACCGATCGGCAAAACTCGATGGTACCGATGCTTGAAAATAGCTAACCAGAAAGTTGGCAACTGAACTCGGTGGCACCGAAGTGGAATATTGGTAGTACCGAGATGGGTTTGGCTAAGGATCTGTCTAGGGTTTGAATCTCGGTGAGACCGAATAGGAATTGTTGGTCTTCCCGATTTTAGTGGTAGGGTTCTAGACAAAGTTTTTGTGGTAGAGCTTATGGGTGTTTTTGGTGACTATCACTTGTGCACGTGGAGCATCTTGTTCACCAACAGTACCTTACCCCCTTTTAATAGTATTGGCTTTTCTATGGACTCAAAGTGATTTCTCACAAAGTAAAATGTAGAGTCCTCTTGCTTGAAGCTTTTCCAATCCATTTCCTTGCATCTAGGGGTTTCTTCTCACAATCCTTTTTGCCAACACTCTCTGTGGACTTTATCTGAAATACACTAGGTAAAAGTATTAGTCCAAGAGACAATGTATGTTGTCATAAATTATCAAAACCACCAAGGGAGTACATTGTGCTTTCAATCTCCCCCTTTTTGGTAATTGATGACAACATACAGTCAAAGCTTCAAATAAAGATATGCATAGATATTATGAAGACTTTGACAGACACATGACTTAGATTTGTTCCCCCTAAATGTGTGCAATCCCTTTAAAGGATGGTTGCTTTGCAATGCATGGACACACATATAGTAGAAGGGATATAATGAGTCATGTGTATCTTGGCTATACGCATCAAATATATATGAATGAGATGTATCCTTGTTCAAGACTTCACTCTTGCAAACAATATGTGCAAGAAGCAAGAGATCATCTTGATCAAGGATATGATGCATATACTTACCTTGAGTTCTTGAGCATTCTAGTAGTAGAAATACACTTGAGAAAACAATGTTAGGAAACACAAGAGTATTCTACTAATCAAAAAGCAATAGAACTCAATGGTACCAAGATGTGGAGAACATATAGAAGGTAGTATTCCTTAAGATTGATATGTCTCCAAGATCATTTAGAACTTTCTCCCCTAGATGTGAAATAGTAGGTCATCCTCTCCCCCAGAATCTTAGCATATAGATATTGGGATTGGATAGGGTGAGAAAATTCTAACATGAGAATGACAAATAAGAGATAAGAGTATCAAATTAGAATAAAATTAGGCATGCTCTCTCTCCTTTAGGAAACAGGGAAACTTCTTCACCTACTCTGGTATTCTCCCATTGACTATGTAAGCATAAGCTTTGATATTCTCCCCCTTGATTGTCTCCCCCCTTTGCATTGAAGCATGTATCTCCCCCTTTAGCTTTTTGAAGCTTTGGTATTTCTCCCCCTTTGGCATTAATTTCCAAAAAGGTCCATACACAGGGTCAAACACAGGGATCACGGAGTAATAAGGGATCCTTGAGAACAAGGGTCATAGAATGTAGGGATCATGGAAGGTGTAGAATCATAGAGAGCATTAAAAACTGAGGGAATCATGGAAAATAATTTCTCCCTCTTTGACTGATCTGAGAGCTTGTAAGACTTCTCCTCCTTTGAGTTAGGGATCCTAGAATAGAGTTTCTCCCCCTTTTTTTAATAAGGGATCATCGAAGAAATGGAGAATTGCTAAGTTAACAAAGGATAGAAAGGATAGCAAAGTCGGTGGCTCCGAGGCAAATAAGTCGGTGGAACCGAGATGCGTATTTGCAGCATATCTGCATAATCGGTAGAACCGAGTCATCTGGGTCGGAGGCTCCGAGGGGTAAATAGAAACTTGGCAATGTTTTAGAAACTTGCAAATGAATTTGGAAAACTTGTAACAAAGTGTCAAAAGGATCTTCAAAGGAAATACAAAAGACTTTACAAAGAAATATCAACTAGAGAAGATTTGAGTGGTTCCAAGAAATCTTGCAAATAGAGAATGAACCAAACAAGATACTAAATCTAGATGATGGGCGGTGACTAGGTCACCTATATTAGAGTATATTGACCTAGGAGCCAAGAAAGAATACTTGATCATAGGTCATACTCATCGTTAAGCTCAAAATGGGGTTACCATTTTCGATTAAGCATTTTGATGTTTTCATATCACTTGAGTTGCTTTATCTCATTACTTGGAGTAAAGCATTTTCAAGGATATGAGTACATACCTTTGAGTGATGTTGATGACGTAGCTTGTAGGTGAACTTGTTGAGGATGCTCGATGTTGATGAAGATCATCTTGAGTTGGGAGCAATCCTTGTTGTTTTGGTACACTTATCACCTACATATGTTAGTCATGCAAGGAAGAACAATATATATCCATTTGACATGATATCAATTGAGAATTAGCAAATAGGATCATATCAAATATATGTCAAGGATATGGTTGAGTTGTCTTCTTCCTTCCATCATCAAGAGGGGTTGTGGATACTTGGCTAAGACAAGATTGCTTATGATTGGAGTTGTTGGCAATCTTGTGGAATGAAAATCTTCCAAGTACCTACAAAAGGTTAGATGCAATACAAGGGAGCATAGAATTCCAAGATATATGAAGTTCATGGTAATGATCGCATGGAATGATCAAGTAAGATTCTCCCCTTGCATGCATCCGAGTGAGCTTAGCTCAAGTTTGAAGCATCAATGATGTTCAACTCACTCCTCAAGTAACAAAACACTTTCTCATCAAGTGGCTTAGTAAAGATATCGGCCAATTGCTTGTTAGTGCGAACATGCCTAAGATTAATATCTCCTTTGGCAACATGATCACGAATGAAATGATGTCGAACTTGAATATGCTTAGTTCGAGAATGTAGCACGGGATTATGGCCAATCTTAATAGCACTTTCATTGTCACAAAGTAATGGAACATTTTTCACATGGATTCCATAATCCTTAAGCGTTTGTGTCATCCATAGCAATTGAGCGCAACACGATCCGGTGGCAATATACTCATCTTCGGCAGTTGATAGAGATACCGAGTTTTGTTTCTTGGAGGACCAAGACACAAGAGATCTACCAAGAAATTGACACGTACCCGAGGTGGATTTTTTATCAACCTTGTCACCGGCATAGTCCGAATCGGAATAGCCAACAAGGTTAAAGGAAGATCCCTTGGGATACCAAATGCCAAAGTTTGGTGTTTGTATCAAATATCTCACAATACGTTTCACGGCCAAAAGATGACACTCTTTAGGTGCAACTTGATATCTAGCACACATGCAAACACTAAGCATAATATCGGGACGGGAGGCACATAGATATAGCAATGAACCAATCATAGATCGATAAACCTTTTGATCAACCGGTTCGTCCTCCTTGGTAAGATCAACATGTCCACTAGTACGCATAGGAGTTTTCATACCTTTACACTCTTGCATGTTGAACTTCTTGATCAAGTCCTGGGTATACTTGGTTTGACAGATCAAAGTTCCTTCTCTCGTTTGCTTGATTTGCAAACCAAGAAAGAATTTCAGCTCACACATCATGGACATCTCATACTTCTCGGACATCAACCTTCCAAATCTTTCACTAAATTGTGGGTTAGTAGATCCAAAGATAATATCATCCACATAGATTTGGCACACAAATAATTCACCATTAACTGTTTTAGTGAATAAGGTTGCATCAATTTTACCAATTTCAAAACCCTTTTCAATGAGAAACTTCGTTAAGCATTTATACCAAGCGCGTGGGGCTTGCTTAAGACCATAAAGGGATTTACGAAGCTTGTAAACATGATTAGGTTTCTTAGGATTCACAAAACCAGGGGGTTGTTTGACATAGACCTCTTCTTCAATCTCACCATTCAAAAATGCACTTTTAATGTCCATTTGATAAAGTGTGATATCATGGTGATTAGCATAAGCAAGAAGAATGCGAATAGCTTCAAGTCTAGCAACGGGTACATAGGTCTCACCGTAGTACATACCTTTGACTTGCGTATATCCTTGGGCTACGAGACGTGCCTTGTTGCGTACAACTTGACCGTCTTCATCTTGCTTGTTCCAAAACACCCATTTGGTTCCGATGATGTTGTGCTCGTCCTTGGGCTTCTCCACGAGTGTCCATACTTCGTTCCTCTCGAAGTTGTGAAGCTCTTCATGCATGGCATTCACCCAATCCGGGTCTTCAAGAGATTGTTCAACCTTCAAGGGTTCAATGCTAGAGATGAAAGAATAATGCTCACAAAAATTAGCTAAGTGAGTTTTAGAGCGAGTGATTCTCCCGGTTTGTATGTCACCAAAGATTTGGTTTAGAGGATGGTTCTTGGTCACTCTTCCTCGAACTCGGGGTAGCATCGGCTTGTTGGATGGTGGAGCTTCTTCATCATCATCATCTCCTTCATCTTCGTTGTTGTTGAAGGTGTCATTTCCTTGAGGTGGTGGTGAAGGAGGTTGTGGTGGATCTTCATGATGTACTTCCTCCTCTTCATCTTGTCGTGTATCGCTTGTGGATGCCTCCATGTCGTGTTGAGGATCACCTTGACGTGAAGTAGGGGCTTCCACTTGAGTTGATGAAGTACTTTCCTTCACCTCCATGGGACGAATCTTGCCGATGGACAAGTCTTGGATAGCTTTCGAAGGATCCTTATCTCCTACATCATTTGGCAATTGTTTGACTTGGGAACCATTAGATTCATCAAACTTCACATCTACCGTCTCTTCAACTTTTCGAGTGAAGTTGTTGTAGACACAGTAAGTGTGAGAGTTCGATCCGTAACCAAGTAGGAATCCTTCATGAGATTTAGGAGCAAATTTAGTACGACGATGCTTATCAAGAATGTAGTACTTTGAGCCGAATACCCGAAAGTATCCAACTTGGGGTTTGTTACCGGTGAGTAGCTCGTATGTCGTTTTACCGAGAAGCTTGTGCAAGTAGAGTCGGTTTGTGGCATGACATGCTGTTTCCACGGCTTCTGCCCAAAAGTGTCTTGGCGTCTTGTATTCGTCAAGCATCGTTCTTGCCATCTCAATAAGAGTCCGGTTCTTCCTCTCAACAAATCCATTTTGTTGAGGCGTGTACGTAGCCGAGAACTCATGTGAAACACCTTCTTCGTCAAGAAAGGTATCTACATGGGTGTTCTTGAACTCCGATCCGTTATCGCTCCGACCTTCTTAATCTTCACTTCAAACTGATTTTGCGCTTTGCGAACGAAGTTCTTGAAGATCTTGTGTACCTGCGACTTATCATCAAGAAAGAATACCCACGTAAATCTAGAAAAATCATCAACTATAACTAGACCATAGGAATTTCCACCGAGGCTCTTGTAAGCATTGGGACCAAAAAGGTCCATGTGAAGTAACTCGAGTGGTCTCCTAGTAGTCATGATATTCTTAACGGGATGACTTCCACCTACTTGCTTTCCGGCTTGACAAGCACTACAAAGTCTATCTTTGTCAAAGATAACATCTTAACACCAAGTATATGATCACCTTTGATAAGCTTGTCTAGATTACGCATGCCAACATGTCCTAGTCTTCTATGCCAAAGCCAACCTTTAGAAGATTTTGCAATAAGACAAGTACGAGGTTTGGATCTCTTAGTGAAATCGACAATGTATAGACCACTTCTACGGAAACCAGTAAAGACCATGTTATGATTATCTTGACGAAACACTTGGCAATCTACTTTCGTGAATAGCACATTAAAGCCAAAGTCGGCAAGTCTAGATACGGAAAGAAGATTGTAGCCAAGGGATTCAACAAGCATGATGTTTTGAATAGAGCTATCATGGGATATGGCCACCTTACCAAGACCAAGTACCTTACCCTTGGAGTTGTCTCCAAAAGTTACATACCTTCGCGGTCCATGGTTTTGTGTGATCTCTTCAAACATGTCTCTATCTCCGGTCATATGATTGGTGCATCCACTATCGAGAATCCACTCTTTTCCTCCGGACATGTAATCCTTGAAGTTTTCCATGAGACTTAGATTCTTCATGATCTTCTCATGCTCGATGTCGAAACAACTCATCTTCATCATAGTAGCCATGTTCCACATTGTCATCATCAAGTGGGAAATCCTCGTCACAAGAAACAAGGGATTCGTTAGGGTTGTGATCATGACAATGTTCAAGATTATGAATTCGAATGGCTTCTACAATGATATTGTTGATAGTTATGGCATCTCCTTTAGCACGCATGAGGTCTCTAAGCTCAAATAGATAGTCATCAAACTTGGGATCACCAGGCATCATTTTGTGAAAGACAATAGTTTTATGAAGAATTTCATCAAGATTACTTAATGAATAACTTGGATATCATTTCTCCAAGTCATTCCACAATGTATAAGCACATTCAAAATTCTTCATTTGATTAAGCACAATTCTAGGCAAGCCTCTAATGATAAGATTAACAGTTCTAAGATTGCATAGCATATCAATTTCCTCTTCGTGTGTGGGATGTAAAGGATCAATGGGAGGTACATAGGGGTTCTTAACATACTTGCTTAGATGAAATTCATTGAATAGCTCAAGCATCTTATATTTCCATTGACTATAGTACTTCCCATCAAGAATAGGCACTCTACAACTCAAACTTTCCACACTAGACACATCCATCTTCCTCCACGGTGATGAAACCGAAGCAATGGAGACCAATGCTCTGATACCACTTGTAGGATCACTAGAAGTGTGTGTCTAGAGGGGGGTGAATAGACTACTAGAGCAAATTTAAAACCTAACATTTTCCCAAGTTAATTGGTTGGCAGATTTTTGCAATTATAGCAAGTCTAGTACACCCTACACATGCAAGTCAACAAGTATGGTAGCAGAAAGTAAAGACATTGCACATGGAATGAAAGAGTTGAGATAGGGAGATCAAACGTATGAGGGACACGAAGATTTTTCCCGTGGTTCCGATAGGTGGTGCTATCGTACGTCCACGTTTATGGAGTCTTCAACCCACGGAGGGTAACGGTCACGAGAGTCCACGGAGGGCTCCACCCATAAGGGTCCACGAAGTAGCAACCTTGACTATTCCATAACGGCTTCCGTCCACGAAGGACTAGCCTCACTATGGGTAGATCTTCACGAAGTAGGCGATCTCCTTGCCCGTACAAACTTCTTGGTTCAACTCCACAACACGAAGTAGGAGGCTCCCAAGCGACACCTAACCAATCTAGGAGGCACCATCCTCCAAAAGGTAATAGGCTCGGTAATGTCGATGAACTCCTTGCTCTTGTGCTTCAAGATGATAGACTCCTCAACACACAATCATTCTGTCACAGATTTGGCTTTGGTGGAAGAGATTGAATTGGTGAAAAGCAACTTGGGGAGGCTAGAGATCAAGATTCATATGGTAGGAATAGAATAGCTTGATCTCAACACATGAGTAGGTGGCTCTCTCTCAGAAAATTGGATGGGGCAAGTATGGAATAGTTCTGAGTGCTTCTCTTTCGAGTGGGTCGTGGTGAAGGGGTATATATAGGCATCCCCAAAAATCCAACCGTTACACCAAAAGTGACCAACTCGGTGACACCGAAGTATAAAACTCGGTGGTACCGAAGTGACCAAAAGGTAGTAACTTTTGAATCTCGGTGAGACCGATACAGAAATCTCGGTGGTACCGATCAGATGACCAACGGTCAGAATGCACAACTCGGTGAGACCGATTCTCAAATTCCGGTGGTACCAATTCTTGACAACAGCTAACCAGAGAGTTGGTCCAAAAACTCGGTGAGATCGATTCACAAAACTCGGTGGTACCGATTCTTGAGAAGGGAAAACTTTGTTTTTGCCACTTCAGCTTTTGCCCACTTTGCTTATGCCACTCTAGAATTTGACATTTCACTTTTTCCCTCTTAGCTTTTGACAGTATATCAATTTTGCCATTCCGTGGCAAAAGCAAAAATTCCAGAGTGGCAATTGTGATACATTGTCAAAAGCTCAGAGTGGCAAAAGTGAAATGAAAAATTATCATTTTTTGCCACGAGATGGCATTTGTGATGTATTGTCAAAAGTTAAGAGTGGCAAAAGTGAGATGTCAAATTGTAGAGTGGCATAAGCAAAGTGGGCAAAAGCTAGAGTGGCAAAAACAAAGTTCTCCCACAAAACAAGGCTTTTTCTAAACATATCGTAGAAGCTGTGCAAAGCTCATGAAGAAAAACTTGAGTTAGAACTTTCTATTCCTAGAAAGTTGCATGATGAGTGGGAACCTACTATTAAAATTAAATTAAAGGAGTATGAATGCAATGCTTTGTGTGACCTTGGTGCTAGTGTTTCAACTATACCGAAATATTTATGTGATGTGCTAGGTCTCACCGATATGAATGAATGTTTCCTTAACTTGCATCTTGCGGATTCCACTATTAAGAAACCATTGTGTAGAATAAATGATGTGCTTATTCTTGCTAATAGGAATTATGTACCCATGGATTTCATTGTGCTTGATATTGAATGCAATCCGTCTTGTCCAATAATACTTGGTAGGCCTTTCTTACGAACTATAGGTGCTATTATTGATATGAAGGAGGGGAATATAAGATTCGAATTTCCACTAAACAAAGGGATGGACCAATTCCCTAGAAAGATAATTAAACCACCTTATGAATCTATAATGAGGGCCACCTATGGATTGAGTGCCAACAATGACAACACTTGATACTATGCATTATGCCTAGCTAGGGGCATAAAACGATAGCGCTTGTTGGGAGGCAACCCAATAGTTATCTTTAATTTTTTTCTTTGTACTTTCTATCATGGTGCGATAACATGATTATTTCCACTATAATGATTGTGTTTTTATGTTTAAATTAGTGTTTGAGCCAAGCAAAGCCTTTGGGATGACTTGAATGATAAGTAGTGATATGGATGCAAAATTAACTTTTGTGTCCAGTGCAGAATTTCTTTGATTTTACTGCGACATATTTTTGATCTGAATATTTTACACAGTATTGGTATACAAATTCCCCAGGATCTCTTAATTTTTCAAAAAAATTGGATTTACCGAAGTATGGTTTTTGTGTAAATCATTATAGATTGTTCTGTTTTAGACAAATTTTGTTTTTGCTTGCATATATAGTTTGCTTGTTTTGATGATGCTATGGATTGTATTGGGGGTATAAGCCATGGAGAAGTTAGAATACAGTACCTTATGCAATAATAAAATAGGAATCAATTTATAACATTACCTAAAGTTTTTTATTTACCTATCATACTAACAAAGCTCACGAGTTTTCTGTTGAGTTTTGTGTGCTGAAGTTTTCATGTGTTGGGTGCTATCATGATGGATGAAGGAATAAGGAGCGGCAAAGAGCGTAAGCTAGGGGATGCCCAAGGCACCCCAAGGTAAATTCTAGGAATACGCAAGTGTCTAAGCTTGGGGATGCCCCGGAAGGCATCCCCTCTTTCGTCTCAATCCATCGGTATGTCACTTGAAGCTACATTTTTATTCACCACATTGTAAGTGTTTTGCTTGGAGCGTCTTGTGTTTTAGTTTGCTTTTGTTTTAGTTTTCCAGAATCATTGTTTGCTAGACACATCTACTTGAGAGAGACACATGTTGACCATGATTTGTTAGAATACTCTATGTGCTTCACTTATATCTTTTGAGCTAAGCAGTTGCTCTAGTGCTTCACTTATATATTTTAGAGCATGGTGGCGTATGGATTTTATAGAAATATTTGCACTCTCGCTCTTCACTCAATTTTTTTTGAGATTATAATATTGACGGTAATTTGCATGGGTTATAAGACTAGTCCAAAAATAATAGGTATTCAAGGAGTGCACAATCAAAACATTCATGTAGCACATAAAAGAGAAGTTGTGGGTTAATGATATTGATGTCGTAATATGAAAGGGCGTGTGTGCATGGTTGTTGGTTAGTAGAAACATCGATACTTAAAGGGTGTTATTTTGCTTTTCATCTAAATATCGGTTATGCCATGGTGATGATGTGTGAGCATTCTTATTCCTCATTGAACTCCTAGTGTTGTTTAGGTCGGGGGCACGCGATGGTTAACTCCTACCAACCTCCTCCCTAGAGGCATGCGAGTAGTACTATGCTTTGAGAGAGCTAATAAAGCTTTGCAATAAGTATGTGAGTTCTTTATGACTAATGTGAATCCATGGATGTACGCACACTCACCTTTTCATAATATGCTAGCCTCTTCGGTACCGTGCATTGCCCATTCTCGCCTCGAGGATCGGTGCAGCTTTCTCCGGTGCATCCAAACCCCGTGACATGATACGCTCTGTTGCACATAAGCCTCCTTATATCTTCCTCAAAACAGCCACCGTACCTACCTAT
Source organism: Elymus sibiricus (assembly GCA_039707655.1). Lineage (NCBI taxonomy): Eukaryota > Viridiplantae > Streptophyta > Magnoliopsida > Poales > Poaceae > Elymus > Elymus sibiricus. The sequence continues at coordinate 346,204,613 of CM077671.1, forward strand.
TATGGCATTTCCATAGCCATTTCGAGATATATTGCCATGCAACTTCCACTGTTACATCATATGACTTGTGAACTCATTGTCATATTGTTTTGCATGATCAGGTAGCTGACATAGTATTTGTGGCAAAGCCACCATTCATCATTGTTTACACGTTACGCTAGATCATTGGACATCCTGGTACACTGCCAAAGGCATTCATATAGAGTCAATTGTTTAGTAGCTTTTCATATCGAGTTGTAAGTAAATAAAAGTGTGATGATTATCATTTTTAGAGCACTGTCTCATTGAGGAAAGGATGATGGAGACAATGATTCCTCCACAAGTCGGGATGAGACTCCGGACGAAAAATAAAAAACGGGAAAAGAAAAAAGATAAAAAAGAGAAAAATAAAAATAAAAATAAAAAAATAAAAAATAAAGAAAGAAAAAGAAAAAATAAATAAATGAGAGATAAAGAGAGAAGGGACAGTGCTACTACCTCTTTTTCCATACTTGTGCTTAGAGAAAGCACCATGCTTTTCATATAAAGAGTCTCATGTTTTGTCATTTTCATATGCTAGTGGAAAATTTTCATTATAGAATGTAGCTTGTATATTCCGATGATGGGCTTCATTAAAAGCCCGAGGTCTTCATGAGCAGGCAAGTTAGATGCACACCCACTTAGCTTGAGTTGAGCTTTTATACACTTATAGCTCTAGTGCATATGTTGCATGGCAATCCATAATCCTCGCATTGATATCGATTGATGGGCATCTCCATAGCCCGTTGATCTGCCTAGTTGATGTGAGACTTTCTTCTCCACTTTTACCCCTTTAAAACCTACCACCATATTTTATTCCACCTATATGCTATGTCCATGGTTCACGCTCATGTATTGAGTGAGGTATAAAAAGCGGAAGCGCGTTAAAAAGTACAATCCAATTGCTTGGCTTAACACCGTCGTTCTTGACATTTGTATTTATGTGGTGAAGACGGAGCCATGACAGGCTAATATGATAAAATGAATGGGGGGTAAACATTCTTTAAGGATCGTATATTTTGAAAATTGATGATTGTGTTACTTACGTTTATGGATATTACTATGTTAATGTTTGTTGATTCATCATTTCTCAACGATCATACCTGAAAAGATTACAGGTTGGGTAGCATGTCACATCAAAAATTCTGTTTTTATCCTTTACCTACTCGAGGACGAGCAAGAATTAAGCTTGGGGATGCTAATACGTCTCCAACGTATCTATAATTTTTGATTGTTCCTCACTATTGTATTATCATTCTAGGATATTTTCTGGCATTTATTTGCTGTTTATATTATTTTTGAGCACTAGCCTATTAACCCAGTGCCAAGTGCCAGTTGGTGCTTTCCGCATGTTTTTGACTTTTTAGGAATACTGTACCAAACGAAGTCCAAATACCCCGAAATTTTTTGAAGATTTTTTTGGACCAAAATAAGACATGGAAGCTTCGGAGGAAGACCGGAGGGCACATGAGGTGCCCCCAAGCCAACAGGGCGCGCCCAGGGGGTTGGTCGCGTCCTGATGGCTTGGGGCCACCTCCCCGCTCTCCTGGCCCTGATCTCTGGCCTATAAATTCACATATATTCTAAAAACCCTAGAGAGCCGCCCGAAACACTTTTTCCGCCTCCGCAAGTCTTTGTTCCGCCATGTGACCATCTGGAGCCCTGTTCCGGTGCCCCGCCGGAGGGGGGATCGATCACGGAGGGCCTCTACATCAACCTTGTTGCTCCCACGGTGATGTGTGAGTAGTTCACCGCAGACCTATGGGTCCGTAGTTACCTAGATGGCTATCTCTCTCTATATGTTCTTCCTTGCAAAGATCACCGCGATTCCTGCGGTGATCTGTCTTATGTAATCAATCTTTGCGGTGTGTTTGTTGCAATCCGATGAATTGTGGGTTTATGTTCAGATTATTCATGAAAAGATATTAAATACTTGCTGGTATTTTACATGCATGATTTTTATAGCTTTGTAATTCTCTCCGATCTATCGGTTTGGTTTGGCCAACTAGATTGATTTATCGTCAAGTGGGAGTGGTGCGTTGTAGTGGGTTCAATCTTGCGGTGCTCAATCCCAGTGATAGAAAGGGACATGACACATATTGTATTGCTGCCACTAATGGTTAAAAGATGGGGTTCATTCATATTAATTGGATTTACTTTGTCTACATCATGTCATCATCCTCCAAGCATTACTCTGTTTTTACTTAATACTCTAGATGCATGCTGGATAGCGGTTGATGGGTGGAGTAATAGTAGTAGATGCTGGCAGGATTCGGTCTACTTGTTTATGGAAGTGATGCCTATATACATGATCATTGTCGTGAATAAATACTGCATAACTATGCACTTTTCTATCAATTGCCCAACACTAATTTGTTTACCCACCGTATGCCTTCTTCGAGAAAGAAGCCTCTAGTGAACACTATGCCCCCCGGGTCTCCTCACAAATATAATTACAAAAAATCTAAATACCTTCCTGCTATTATTTACTTTCCTTTTATTTTTAATTTATATTTATCAAATTATGTATCTATCACGACTTATCGCTTGCATGTAACGAGTTCAAGGGCCTTTTGTGCATAGGCGCTAAAGACGGGAGTTTGCGTGGTTCTCCTATTGGTTCGATAACCTTGGTTCTCACTAAGGGAAATACTTACCTCTATTGTGCTGCATCATCACCTCCTGTTCGGGGAAAATCCCAACGTAGTTTACAAGTATCAATGATCACGTATGTTTGGGACGCCATATGCATGCGGTTGCGCCGAACCCGACGCCACCATGCAGTTACATGCGCCACCATGCTGTTAAGCGTTGCAAAAACTTCTATGCAGACGTGCCAAAATTCCAGGCCGTCCGGCGCCCACTCATTTATTCCCGCGACCATTTACCTCCATCTCTTCAATCTTCCGATCATGCCACACAACACAAGAAGCACACCCACAATGACAAACAGAGAGAGGATGCACATCTCTTGATCTTTTCAACCTTCTCGCGTGGATCCAATGGCAGAGATCCCAGCGACTATCTGCGTCGAGCGGCAGTTCACCATTCTTGCTAAAGTGGACACCCACATCAGGAAGACGGACCTCTCGGTGGTGTACCAACGACCCGGTAGTGGTGGAGAACTCCAGCAATACTATTGAGCAGCTGCTTCCTGAGGATGACAAGTATAAAGTGGTCGGCTTCGACCTCAAGTACACTGTTGACCGTGCCGGGTATGATTAGAAGGTTGTCGTCACCCAGTTGTACATGTGACATCACGTCCTCGTCTACCATTACTGCCTATCCACAAGGCCTTGCGAGCGTTTTGCCAGGTTTGTCAACAACCCCGACTACAGGTTCGCAACGGTGGACACGACCAACGATCTAAAGATGCTCAAGACTTTGGGCTTGGCCTGCCAGAAGCTTGTCAACATCTAAGGGCATTACAGGGTCTGGGGCGGCATGAAGGACAAGGACTCCCTGGTTCACCTCGCCGCGTCCATCATCGACCCCTACTACAGATACATGAAGACTGAGTGCAACAAAGACAAGTCTGTCTGGCCCATGGCCTGGGTGAACAAACTGGAAGAAGAACACATCAAGTACGTGGCCAAGGACGCGTACACAAGCTACGAGATGTACAGGAGGATCGTTGACATGAGGAAGTGTCTCCTTCCTGCAGACGGCGAGGGTAGCCACAAGCAGAGCAGTGGCTGATACGTCTCCAACGTATCTATAATTTTTGCTTGTTCCATGCTGTTATATTATCATTCTTGGATGTTTTACAATCATTTTATAACAACTTTATATCACTTTTGGGACTAACCTATTGACATAGTGCCAAAGTGCCAGTTGTTGTTTTTGCTTGTTTTTTACTTCGCAGAATATCAGTACCAAACGGAGTCCAATCGTGACAAAACTTTTTGGAGATTTTTTCTGGACCAGAAGACACCCAGTGGGCCAAAAAGGAGCTAGGAAGGTGGGCTGTGGAGAGCACAACTCACCAGGGCGCGCTAGGGGGCCCCCGGCGCGCCCTGATGGGTTGTGCCCTCCACGGGGCCCCTCTGCACCGCCTCTGATGCCTATAAATTCTCAAATATTCCCAAAACCCTAGGAGAGTCGACGAAACACAATTCCGGCCGCCGCAAGTTCCAGAACCGCGAGATCCAATCTAAACACCATGACGGAGGGGTTCATCTTCCTCATAGGTGCCTCTCCGATGATGCGTGAGTAGTCCACCATAGACCTACGGGTCCGTAGGCAATAGCTAGATGGCTTCTTCTCTCTCTTATGATTCTCAATACAATGGTCTCTTGGAGATCTATTTGCTGTAAGCTTTTGCGGTGTGTTTGTTGCGATCCGATGAATTTTGAGTTCATGATCAGTTTCTATCCATGAATATTATTTGAGTCTTCTTTGATCTCTTATATGCATGATTGCTTATAGCATCGTATTTCTTCTTCGAATCTTTGGTTTAGTTAGGCCGAAAAGATCGATTTTTCTTGCCATGGGAAGAGGTGCTTTGTGATGGGTTCGATCTTGCGGTGTTCTTTCCCAGTGACAGAAGGGGCAGCAAGACATGCATGTATCGTTGCTATTAAGGATAACAAGATGGGGTCTATTCCTACATGAATAGATCTTGTCTACATCATGTCATCGTTCTTATTGCATTACTCCATTTTTCCATGAACTTAATACACTAGATGCATGCTGGATAGCGGTCGATGTGTGGAGTAATAGAGGTAGATGAAGGCAGGAGTCGGTCTATCTATCTTGGACGTGATGCCTATATAATGATCATCGCCTTGGATATCGTCATGACTATTCGATTTTATATCAATTGCCCAACAGTAATTTGTTCACCCACCGTGCGCTATACTCATGAGAGAAGCCACTAGTGAACCCTACGCCCCCCGGGTCTACTTTTCCAACATATTGCTTTCAAATCTATCTTTTTGCATCTTTGTTTTCAGATCTACAAAACCAAAAACACAAAAATATATTGGTACATATTTTATTTGCCCTTTTTATTTTATGTTCTTGAGAGATGTATCTCTCCTATCTATCACTACCTAATCTATCTTATTACCGTAGAGAGATTGACAACCTCTCTTTCGCGTCGGGTTGCAAGTATTTGTTGTTTGTGTGCAGGTGCTGCTTATTGGGCGGTGGTGATCCTCCTACTGGTTCGATAACCTTGGTTTCATAACTGAGGGAAATACTTACCGTCGCTGTGCTGCATCATCCCTTCCTCTTTGGGGAAATACCGACGCAGTCTCAAGCCACGTCAAAAGGAATTTCTGGCGCCGTTGCCTGGGAGGAAGCGGTCTCTTCTACGTGCCTATCGTAGGCGTCGAGGGGACTCCATCATCATCTACCAGGTTCCTAATCACAAATCTCATCTCCTTGCAATTACATTATTTGCCATTTGCCTCTCGTTTTCCACTCCCCCACTTCACCAATTTGCCGTTTTATTCGCCCTCTTTTTCGTTTGCCCTTTTTCTTGCCGGATCTCTTCCTTGCTTGCAATCTTGTTTGCGTAGTCACGATGACCCAAGAGAACACCAAGTTGTGTGATTTTTCCAATACTAATAACAATTATTTTATTAGTACTCCGATTGCTCCTCCCGCCACTAGTGCGGAGTCTTGTGATATTAATGCCGCTTTGTTGAATCTTGTCATGAAAGATCAATTTGCCGGTAATCCTAATGAGGATGCCGCATCACATCTAAACACGTTCCTAGAATTGTGTGATATGCAAAATAAAAAAGATGTGGACAATGATATTGTGAAGTTGAAATTATTTCCTTTTTCCTTGCGGGATCGTGCAAAAATTTGGTTTTCCTCTTTCCCTCGCAATAGTATCGATTCTCGGAGTAAGTGCAAGGATGCTTTTATCACTAAGTATTTTCCGCCCGTGAAAATTATTTCTCTTAGGACACAAATCATGAATTTTAGGCAACTTGAGCATGAACATGTTGCACAATCTTGGGAAAGAATGAAGTGGATGCTAAGAAATTGTCGTACTCATGGTTTAAATCTTTGGATGATCATACAATTTTTTTATGCGGGATTGAATTTTGTCTCTAGAAATCTTTTAGATTCTGCCGCGGGTGGTACTTTTATGGAGATTACTTTGGGTGAAGCTACTAAATTGCTAGATAATATCATGGCTAATTATTCTCAATGGCATACCGAAAGAGCACCTACTAGTAAAAAAGTTAATTCAGTAGAGGAAATTAGTACTTTGAGTGATAAGGTTGATGCTTTGATAAAATTGGTTGCTAGTAAAAATGCTCCTATTGATCTTAATGATGTGCCTTTGTCTACTTTGATTGAGCTAAATAATGATTCCGTAGATGTGAACTTTGACTCGCGAAACAATTTCAATAACAATGCTTATAGAGGTAATTTCAATCCTAGGCCGTTTCCTGGAAATTCCTCTAATAATTATGATAATTCCTATGGTAATTCTTCTTACAATAATAATAGGAACACCTCTGATCTTGAGAGTAATATTAAAGAATTTATCAATGCGCAAAAGGCTTTCAATACTACGATAGAAGAAAAGTTGAATAAGATTGATGATATGTCTAGAAGCATTGATAGAATTTCTCATGATGTTGAAAATCTCAAGTTGAAAGCTTTTGTGCCTAAGATTGATGAATCTATTAAAGCTTTATATGTCTCTATGGATGAAAGTAAGAAAAGAACTGCTATGCTTAGAGCTAAAAGTGAAATCTTAGAAAAATCGTTTTCTAGTGATTGCCTTCATAAAAAAGATGAAGATCTTAAAGTGATTGGTGTTTATTCTATTGATTCCTTGTTTAGTAATGTTAAAATTGATAATGAAGGGACTGAAGTAGAGTCAACTTTAGCTAGAAGGCGTCTGAGGGAGTCCTGGATTAAGGGGTCCTCGGGAGGCCGACCTATTTCTTATGGGCCAAACTGTATGGGCCGTTCACCGGACACTGGATGGGTCGAAGACCCTGTCTCCAGGATGGAAGCCTCGAGGATCGTGGCTTATTCTCCAAGTTTAGAGTATTGAATAGGCATGTTTATCTCTTCGACGTGTAACCGACCATGTGTAAACCCTAGGTACCCTCGGCGTCTATATAAGCCGGAGGGTTTTAGGTTGTAGATGGAGAACTCATCTAGGGTTTTAGTCATACGATCTCGAGGTAGATCAACTCTGTAATCCTCATGACATCAATATAATCAAGCAGGACGTAGGGTATTACCTCCATAGGAGGGCTCGAACCTGGGTAAAACCGTGTCCCCTTCGTCTCCTGTTACCATCGATTCTAGTCTCACAGCTCGGGACCCCATACCCGAGATCCGCCGGTTTTGACGCCGACATTGGTGCTTTCATTGAGAGTTCTGCTGTGATCGCCAGAGGAATCGATGGCTCTCCTAGTCATCAATGAAGAGGTCGGACACTTTCGTCCCCGGACAAATCTTCACTTTCGGCAGCATTGTGCTGCACGCCGACCCGACCGGCCATCTAGGCCGTGTTGGAAGCTTCGCCCCCGATCAAGAGGTCAGATTCGGGAACTTAGAGTTCTCCGTAGACTCTCGGGGCGATCTATCACTAACCGGGGTCGCCGTCTCGCCTGCCACGCCCGAGGACTCTGAGGCTTTAACCTCAGATCCATCTTTCGGCCCCGCCTACGGGATCTACCCCGGCGGGGGCCCGATCCTCAGTCCGGACCCGATCATAGTACCAGAAGTCCGGACATCTGTTCTTACAGAATACTCTCCCCGCACGGACGCAACGGAGGTTCACTCCGGAAGCTCCGGGCAGGCCGACCCGATCGAGCTCTCGATACTTAACGAGGCTCTAGATCGGATCTCGTCGATGAAGATTACCGACGACCCAACCCCGATCTGTTCCCAGATCGGGCTTCAAACGGGTCAGGATGAATTTTTCGTCCCACCCACCACCCACTTGATAGCCACTATCGAGGATTTAACCGACATGTTGGACTATGCTTCGGAGGAAGCAGACTACATGGATGAGGAGGATCGCGCCCTCACCCCCGTTAACACCGGGCGATGGACTGCCACCTCCACATACGACGTCTACATGGTGGACACTCCGAAAAACGATGGTGACAAATCGGATGAAGCATCGTCAAGATGCCGAAAGCCGCATAAACGGTCAAAAGGAAAGAAGGGAAGGAAAGCTACCGATGGCGCCGGGGATGGTGACACCCCGGAAGACCTCAGCGATCCCGAAATCTCCGAACACCCGTTAGAGGGTCAAGAGAGGCCGGAAGACCGGCGCAACCCCGATGATCTAGATGATCCCGAGGACGACGATTCCCTCCGCTCTGTTGAGGTGGAGGACAACGCGGAAGCCGATAACTTCGCCATCCCTGATAATCCTGAAGATCGATCAGGAGCGGTTTAGGCAACAGCTTATATCCACGGCCCGCAGCCTGAAAGCAAAAGAGCGGCAGCTTAAAGCTGAACAAGATGACCTCAACGATCGATGGACGAGAGTCCTCTCAGCTGAGGAAGGATACGGTACCGGTCTATCAGACCAACCCAAGAGCTATCCGCGCAGAAGGCTGCTGCCACAATTTGATGACGAGCTCACTGATACGCCGTCTCCCGAACATACCCCATACAACAAGCCAGACCGCCCTCCTCGAGGATGAGACAGGATGGCTGACAACACCGGCTATAGGCCGACGATACCCCGTAGACAGGGAAAGGAGCCACTAGAGCCCGATGACAGGTTCGACCTGCGACACGACCTGGACGATAGAGCAGGTCGTACACGATCCATCTACGGATCCAGAGGATACTCACCCGACAGACGGGGAGGGTACCGGCCTTGGTTCGATCGTAACAATGAGGGTCGGGAACGAAACTGGGCTAGGACAGACGCTGATCACCGGCGCGAAATAGCTCGAGTCAGAGGCGCTGCCCATCGGCTGTGCTTCACGGACGAGGTAATGCAGCATCAGTTCCCGGAAGGGTTTAAACCCGTAAACATAGAGCAATACGATGGGACAACTGACCCAACCGTATGGATCGAGGATTTCCTCCTCCACATCCACATGGCACGAGGAGATGACCTCCACGCCATCAAGTACCTACCCCTGAAGCTCAAGGGGCCATCTCGGCACTGGTTAAATAGCCTCCCCGAAAACTCTATTGGGTGCTGGGAGGACCTAGAGGATGCATTCCGATCTAACTTCCAGGGCACTTATGTTCGGCCGCCGGACTCCTCCTACCTAAGTAACGTCGTTCAGAAGCCAGGAGAATCTGCTTGGCTGTTCTGGAATCGTTTCTTAACAAAGAAAAACCAGATCGTTGAATGCCCGGACGCCGAAGCAATAGCCTCTTTTAGGCACAATATTCGGGATGAATGGCTGGCTCGTCAGCTCGGCCAGGACAAACCAAGGACAATATCCGCCCTCACATCACTCATGACCCGCTTTTGCGCGGGCGAGGATAACTGGCTAGCAAGACGTAGCCACAACCCCGAAGACCCCGGAACCTCCGAAGTTCGGGATGGAAACGGGAAACCGAAGCGCAACAAGAACAAGCGCCGACACAATAATAGTGATGCCGATGACACGGCTGTTAACACCGGCTTCCGCAATTCCCGGCCTGGGCAGCGGAAGAAGCCCCCTAAAGGGAAACACGATGGACCCACCCCGCTGGACAAGATCCTGGAGAGGCCTTGCCAGATCCACGACACTCAAGAGAAGCCCGCCAACCACACCAACCGTAACTGTTGGGTATTTAGACAGGCCGGCAAGCTCGCATCCGAGGACCAAGGCAAGAGCCCACGCAGCGAGGACGAGGATGAACCCCGCGGTCCGATCGGTGGCGGACAAAAGAAATTCCCTCCAGAGGTAAAAACAGTAAACATGATATACGCCACTCATATACCCAAGAAGGACAGAAAGCGTGCCCTTTGGGACGTCTACGCCGTAGAGCCTGTAGCCCCGAAGTATAACCCATGGTCGGCATACCCGATCACCTTCGATCGCCGTGACCACCTGACCAATATTCGTCATGGAGGTTCGGCCGCCCTCGTCCTCGACCCCATCATAGACGGGTATCACCTCACTAAAGTCCTAATGGACGGAGGAAGTAGCCTCAATCTGATTTATTCAGATATGGTGAAAAAGATGGGCATAGATCCGTCAAGGATCAAGCCCAGCAACACTACCTTTAAAGGAGTGATCCCAGGCGTGGAAGCCCGGTGCACAGGCTCTGTAAGCCTGGAAGTAGTGTTCGGCTCGCCCGATAACTTTCAAAGTGAGGACTTGATCTTCGACATCGTACCTTTCCGCAGCGGCTATCACGCCCTGCTCGGCCATACAGCGTTCGCTCGCTTCAACACTGTCCCGCACTACACATACCTCAAGCTCAAGATGCCCGGCCCCAAGGGGGTCATTACTGTCAACGGCAACACAGAGCGCTCCCTCCGAACTGAGGAGCATGCGTTGGCCCTGGCGGCCGAATTCCATTACACTGATGATTGGCAAACGCCGACATCTGCCGTAAAGGCACCCAAGGCTGGGAAGCGAGCTCGGTTTCAACCCGAAGTCCCAGAACATTCCTCTCCCCATAAATAGGGATTTGCCCCCCATCGCACAACCCTAGAACCGGCAAAGTACGTGCCGAGGAGGCACAACTTCACGCTCAAAATTCCATGGGCAGCGGTGGGGAAGAATTATTAAAGGGTAAGTGTTCGGCTGGACCGAACTATCACCATCAACATGTCTTCGGACACACCGCAGGCACCATAAAAGTACCTGCTACGGCGTAAAGCTCATTCACACTTCGGCGACTTCTCAAGACTTTTTGACAAAGTCCGCTCGTCGAACAGTACACCCATCGCGGTATACAACTACTTGGGAGATGCAGGAGCGGACAAGCGACAGGGCACACAGAAGACGTCAGGTCACCTATCGAAGACCCTTGTTACAACCCCTCCTGTAAGGTTCATATTTCATTTTTTATACCTGTAAAACAGTTGTATCGGCACTTTGCATAATATAAGAGTTGTTGAGCAACATACAGATCCTTTATGTATGATCGTTTCGTTGTCTTTTCTGGACACACCCTCTATTTTCTCCCTCTTCTTACGAACCTGTTTGGTATATTTTGCGACGCAACCGGCTAATAGACCGGGGGCTCGAACTTAAAAAATCGCCCTCAGCACAATTTATTTTGCGTTCGGCGTCTTGGAATTCTGCTTTATATGCATTGGTTCCGAACTATGTCTTGGGTCAATAGTTGGGTTGCCCGGCTCCTGTGCTTGCCCCTTTATGTTCCGCTCGTTCGGCTAAAAGGGCAAAGGGAGCACCACTGCGATTGTGCTTCCAGCTAGCCTGGTCAAGCACCTCAGTGGAGAAAGCCGAAAACTGACTGTCATAGTATGCGAGAAACCGGTCTGCGAATCCGAGCTTAAATAAACCTCGTTAGAGGTTATTCCGTGTCATACGATGGGTTTGGTATTAGTACAAACCAGTTGGTATAGGCTTTGGCCACGGTTCTTCCGAACACCACAAACACCTGGGGGCTAGTCATCAGCCCCCCGCACTCCTTTCTCGCGTCCCTACGGCTAAGTGAAAGCAATAAAGCATTATGGTCCGATTGCCTTGTCCGCCCCACACTACCGCCTTCGGGTACCGATAGCTCGGCTAAGGGTCACAGTGCATTGGCAGAGACACCCCGCGTAGTATCTACATGGGGGTTGAAGCCAACGACTCGCAGCTTTCAGTTTTAATGGCCACATAGGAGTTATAAAGGATGCAAAAACACGAAAGACATGATATGCCATGCATCTTAAATATAAACACGTTAAAAGGTCTTCGGACATATTACAACACTTTATTCATACATGTTCTCTCTCGAACACTGCGACTCTATGGCCCGAGCACCCTCCATTACTCCGGAGAAATACAGCTCGGGGCGCCTATGCTCCTTTCCAGGAGGCGGAGGGACGGTGGCTACCTTCATCGGATCCAGCCCCGGCCAGTGCACCTTGGCCTTCGCAAAGGTCATCTGAGCTCCCTCGATGCAGGAGGACCGCCTTAGTGCGTCGATCCGAGGTGAGGCGTCGCTCAGCTTCTGCACCAAGCCGAAGTAGCTGCCCGGCAATGGCTCGTTGGGACATAGCTGGATACAGAGATACTTCATGGCCGGCTCCGCCAGCCGATGTAGCTCCATCAGCTGCTTCAGCTGTTCCACAAGGAGAGGAGAGCGCTCGGGGGCTTCGAATTGCGCCCAAAATAGCCGAGCTTCATCTCCTTCTCCCTGCGAAGCATAGAATTGATTTGCATCCGCGGTGCTCTTCTGAAGGCCCGAGCAGGCGCCTAAGGAACGCCATACTTGGGTGAGCAATTTGAACTTGCTATCCCCGAAGACACACTGCAATAAAAATGGCTTACCATCCATGATAGCCTTTGATTGGCTGACTTGCTCTTCAAAGGACCGCCTATCCACCCGCTCTTTTTGGAGATCGGTTTTCAGGGTGGATAGTTCGGCTGCCTGCTTCTTGCCTTTCCGCTCAAGGTCCTCGCACTTTTGGCTGGCGTCCTTGAGCTCCTGTTGGATTTCCTCCACCCGAGCCTCGTGCTTGTCGCTGGTGGCTCTTAAGGCGGACAGCGCGGTAGCCGCTTCTTTTGCCGCCGCCCTCTCAGCCACAGCCTCCTGCTTCGCTCTCTCAAGCTCGGCCTTGAGCTTCTCAATTTCTTTCGCCGAGGCTACGTAAGCATTACAAACATATCAAACATACTGCTTTGACAGTACGACACTGAGGAATTTGGATATTCTAGTCCAGCTTACCTTGCGCCTCGTCGAATCTTTTATTTAGAACTTCGAGCTCATCCTCGGAGCTCTTGAGCTTCCGATTCAGCTCGTCCAGCTCGGCAGCATTAACATCCGCCGCCGATGACGAAGCATGTACAAAACAAAGCCATATCAAGATACATGGGTTCAAAAACTTCCGAACTATCATAATTATGATCTGGTGTCCGGTCCCCTTAAGGGCTGTTAGAACATTCCGAACAGATATTGTCTTGTATACAGTTCGGATAATGATCTATGATTGACCCCCAGATAAGTTTTTTCCAAAACTTACCTAGGGCTCGGGGGCTGCCATGTATATAATCATAACTCAAAGAAAATAGTATTTCACAGACAGAGCATTACATGGCTTACCTGAAAGCCCGTCAGGAGACCGTTGAAGGCCTCCTTCAGTCCGTTGTCCACGGACTGAATGCTCTGCAACACCACACCCATAAGGGTGCGGTGCTCCCCGGAGATGGAGGCGCTTGTTAGAGCCTCCCCCATAGTCGGCCACCCAGTGGTCGGCGGCGCTGGTGGGGATCGGTTGACCCGATCTCCCACCGGAGATTGAACCGGTGCCTCCAGAGGCATAGTGCGCTCCGGAGATAGCCTTGGAGGTGACTGGACATCTCCTCATCCGGTCTCCTCAGTATCCGGGAGGGGCTTCTCCCCCCGGTCTTCGGCGGCCGAGGTGTTAGCCTCGACCATGACGTCGTCGCCCCCACCTCCAGTGTTCGGCTCCAAAGGAGCCTGTTGGGATGACACCTCCGTGGCATCCTTCGTGGCGCCCGGAGGAGAGGGGCGCGACGCGGACCCGCTCTCCGCTAGTTCGGCGGGCGGGGTCTCCCCGTCCGAAACTTGATCGGTGAGGAGAACACGTGGCGGGCTGCAAGTCAAATATGCGCTCACATGCCAATAACATCCAACACTTAATGTAAATAGCTCGGGAAGTCTTCGGATCTTTACCTTCGAGCTGGGGGCTTGACCCTGAGGTTCCTTCGTGGAACCCTCTCGAAGTCCTCGGACTCGGTATCCGAGTCCGAACTGTCGTCGGGCAGAACCACCTGTGTCCGACGCGCTTTCTTCTGGGCGGGAGGAGATACATCCTCCGAGGCGTCCGGTGACGCCGCCCTCTTTCCTGCAAGGGGGGAATCACCTCCCCCCTCACCCTCTTGCTCCTCCTCTTGATTCGAGGAGGCATGGGTTTCCTCGGACACAGCCCCTGGCTGGTCCCTGATGCGCAGGCCTGCTCGGCCTGGCTTCTTCTTCTCCTTCTTCTCTGGCGCCTTGTAAGGCGCCACGACGAGCATCTCCGACAGCAGCGGAGACCTAGGGTCTTCGGGCTGTGGAGCCGGACACTTGATGCCTATTGCCTTGCTCAACCATTCCTGCGTAAGTGATCGGAAAATGCTTAGACTTTCTTTAGGAAAAAAGAGCCGATCAAATAAAACTGTATCATACCTCGGAAGGGAGCTTGTCGGCGCAAAGACCCTAATCCTCCTTCTTGGCCGGCCACTTCTCCTGCGCCTTGAACAGCGCCTTCCATAGCTTCTCCCGAGTGGTACGGAAGAGCTGACGGATCGTGGGATCGCTGTCAGACCGATAAGTCCACATAGGAGAGCCCCGGCGCTGGCAGGGTAGAATGCGCCGCCGGAGCATAATTTGGACCACGTTGGTCAGTTCGATGTTGTCCTTGATGAGGGAGGCGACGCACCTTTGCAGGTCGTCCACCTCTGTGTTCGACCCCCAATCGAGGCCCTTTCTGGTCCACGAGGTCAATTTGGCCGGGGGGGGGGGGGCAGATCTGAATTCGGCAGGAACAGTTCTGGATTCAGCAGGAACAGTTCCGCTCTCCTCCCTTGGCTCGGTGATGTAAAACCACTCTTTTTGCCAAGTTTTGATGGTGTCGATGAAGGTGCCGGAGGGCCATACTGCGCGGGGAAGCTTGCTGATGACCGCACTGCCGCAGTCTACGTGTTCGCCTGTGACACACTTCGGTTTGATGTTGAATACCTTGAGCCATAGTCCGAAGTGTGGCTCGACCCGTAAGAAGGCCTCGCAGACGATGATGAAGGCCGATATATGCATGAAAGAGTTCGGCGGGAGGTCGTGGAAGTCGAGTCCGTAGAAAAACATGAGGCCCCTAACAAAGGGGTGGAGCGGGAAGCTCAATCCTCGGATGAAGTGAGGAATGAAGACCACCCTCTCGCCTGGTTTGGGGGTAGGGATCACCTGGCCCTCCTCTGCAGCGCGGTGGAAGATATTGGCGGGGAGGTAGCCGGCGTCCTTGAGGTCCCGGATGTCCTGGTCTGTGACCGTGGAAGCCTCCCACTTGCCGCTAGCCATGGCTGAGCTCGGTGGAGAAAGGGTGGAAAATCTAGATCTGGGCTCTGGAGGCTCAGGAGACTGGGGAAGCGGAGATGCGAATGGGAAGTGCGGTTAAGCTTTGGGGTTTTCTTCCCCTTTTATTGGGTTTGTTGCCGGTTAGCCTCCCTTCACTGCGCCATGAATCCCTCCGCTTCCCAAGACGTGCGTGTCGTTATACGCGCACGATTAAACATATCCCGTGTGAAACGGAGCACGATCCGTGCATTGATGGATCGTGCTGATGAAAACGGCCTCGAACCGCGAATCGAGTCTTTACGACTGGTTTAGCAATCGTGGTGGGCCGTGACCCTTCGTCAGAAAGGTTGTAAGGGAGCACTATTTACCCCTTGACGTTTGGCCTTCGTGGCCGAGCTATTCATGGTGCTCGGATGATCAATGATCGGGAAAACTACACGTCGTCGGAGGCCGAACTAAACTCGGCCGATCGCTATTTGGAGAAAGGAACTCGCCTCGCAAGCTAAAGACTCTGATTATATGAAGCAGCTGGAGCTTAGACCCTTGGCGTTGGAGGCTAGTTCGGGGGCTACTGAGGGAGTCCTGGATTAAGGGGTCCTCGGGAGTCCGACCTATTTCTTATGGGCCGAACTGTATGGGCCGTTCGTCAGACACTGGATGGGTCGAAGACCCTGTCTCCAGGATGGAAGCCTCGAGGATCGTGGCTTATTCTCCAAGTTTAGAGTATTGAATAGGCATGTTTATCCCTTCGACATGTAACCGACCATGTGTAAACCCTAGGTACCCTCGGCGTCTATATAAGCCGGAGGGTTTTAGGTTGTAGATGGAGAACTCATCTAGGGTTTTAGTCATACGATCTCGAGGTAGATCAACTCTGTAATCCTCATACCATCAATATAATCAAGCAGGACGTAGGGTATTACCTCCATAGGAGGGCCCGAACCTGGGTAAAACCGTGTCCCCTTCGTCTCCTGTTACCATCGATTCTAGTCTCACAGCTCGGGACCCCCTACCCGAGATCCGCCGGTTTTGACACCGACAGCGTCCCAATAATTTGGAGGGTGAAAATCTTGATGAAATTTTTGCCAAAAGTGGGTTTGAAGAGGTCAAAACTTTAACTAGTGATGTGCCCACTATCTTGGATTGCAAAGATTTTAACTATGATAGTTGCTCTTTGATTGAATGTATTTCTTTGTTGCAATCCATGTTGAATTCACCCCATGCTTATGAGCAAAATAAAGCTTTTACTAAACATATCGTTGATGCCATGATGAAATCTTTTGAAGAAAAGTTGGAGTTGGAGATTTATATTCCTAGAAAATTACATGATGAGATATTTGCTTGGAAATAATCAAATTTTTGATGAGAATCTCAAAAAGGAAGTCCCCGTTTTAGATATGATCCAACAAGTTTTCAATGATGTGAACCAACAATATTCTTGGATCGTGGCCGGTAATCAAAGGGGTATGTAGAGGGACAGCTTGATAGTGCTAAAGTTGCTATGGATGGTGTGTTTCAAGTCTTATTTGAAAAACCTCTTGCCAAAGGCACCTCGTCCAAAACCAAGGATGACAATACTTGAATCTATGTGTTATGCCTAGCTAGGGGCGTAAAACGATAGCGCTTGTTGGGAGGCAACCCAATGAATAAATAATTTTTTGCTTTTTTCCTTTCTGTTTTTGTGTGTTGACACAATTATGCCTCTGTTATGATTGTGTTTTTATGGTTTATTTAGTGTTTGTGCCAAGTAAAGCCTTTAGGATGATTCATAGGATGAGTAGAAGTGATGCTGAATCTGAAACAGAAACTTTGCGTCCAGTATATGAATTTTAATTTTTTGCTGGAACGTGATCTTGAGCTAAAATTTTAACACAGTGTTGCTATACAAATTCCTTACGTTGTCCTAATGCTTTAGAATGTTTAGAGTTACAGAAGTATGGGTAGAGTACAACTTACTACAGACTGTTCTGTTTAAGACAGATTCTGTTTTCGTTGCATTGTGTGCTTGTTTTGATGAATCTATGGTTTGTATCGGGGGGTATAAGCCATGATAAAGTTAAAATACAGTAGGTATAATCCAATAATAAAATATGAATGGGTTTGCAACAGCACCTAAAGTAGTGATTTGCTTTCTTATACTAACGGATCTCACGAAGATTTTGTTGAGTTTTGTGTGATTGAAGTTTTCAAGTTTTGGGTGAGATCACGATGGATGAAGGAATAAGGAGTGATAAAAGCCTAAGCTAGGGGATGCTGCCGCACCCCCAAGATATATCCAAAGAGTAACAAGCAACTAAGCTTGGGGATGCCCTCGAGTGGCATCCCCTCTTTCTTCTAACGACCATCGGTATTTTACTTGGAGCTATATTTTTATTTGTCACATATCATGAGTTTTGCTTGGAGCGTCTTGTATCTTTGCTTGCTTTGTTTGTTAGTTTTTCCTTTGTATCCTTGCTGGACACACCTATTTGAGAAAGCCAAAATCATGCTATGATTCGTTAGAATTGCTCTATGTGCTTCACTTAAACTTTTTGAGCTATAGAATTGCTCTAGTGCTTCACTTATATCTTTTTGAGCACGGTGTGCTTGGAAAATTTTGTAGAAATACTCTCATGCTTCACTTAGATTAATTTGAGAGTAGGTAAATTTTGAAGAAATCCTCTCATGCTTCACTTATACCTTTTTGAGAGATGAAATCTTTATGCTCATGTGCTTCACTTAAATTTGTTTGAGCTTGCCAAAAAGCATTGGCGATATATGAAACTAGTCCCAAAGTGATAGATATCCAAGGAGTATATAATAAAAACTTTCATGAAGATCATTGGACAAATTAAACTTGATTCCTTGTAATAGTTTTGAAACATGATGATAGTAATATGTGAGTCATGTTAGTGAGTAATTATGCTTATTAGGAATATTGGTGTTAAGGTTTGTGATTCCCTATGCATGCACGAAAGTCAATAGTTATGCAATGAAGTTAGATCCTACTTGTGGTGCATTATTTGGTGTTAGTTATGTTCAATGCTCACTTATGTGAATTTTCGTTTCTTGGTTTGGTTGCTTCCCAATCTATTTGCTAGCCTCCATTTGTACTAAGTAGAAATACTACTTGTGCATCCAAAATCCTTAAACCAAGTTTTGCCTTATGAGTCCACCATACCTACCTATATGCGGTATTTCCATGCCGTTCCAAGCAAATTTGTATGTGCCATCTCTAAATTTTCAAAATAAATATTCTCTTTTGTGTGCTCGTACTGCTCATGAAACGGTGGGGAGTGTCCAATATTTTTCCATGCTAGATGTGTTATTCTCAATATGAGTGTTTATTCACTTGTCATTGCACGAGAGTGCGGCGGTAATAGGGATGCCCATTCCCGAAATGAAAAAGAAAAAATATTTACTTTTTGTTGTCAAATAATAAATTCCTTGGAAAGTGTTGGTATGGAAAGCAACCGTGGATACGGCCCGCCATGGAAAGTGAAAGTTTGGTGGAAAAAGGAATAACCTTTATTTTCTGTTTGGGAACCGCCTATGATATATCTAGCATGGAAAGTATGGTGAGCTACTTTGTCATTTTCGTTGACAGGAAAAGCATGCCACCCAAAATATTTCTCTCTCTCAATTTTAAAACTTTGAGCTCTGGCACCTCTACAAATCCCTACTTCCCTCTGCGAAGGGCCTATCTATTTACTTTATGCAATTTTTATTTTTGCTTTGAGTCTCCATCTTCTCTTATAAGCACCAACTAGGGGGCACTATGATCGTACTTGAGCATTGGGCATAGTTAATATTTGAGTGTGTTTCATGAATGGATCAATGATTGATCATGATGGGCTAGGGATAACTTTCTTTAGTGTTGATATTTTGAAAGACATGGTTGCTTGTTGACATGCTTGAGTATTGAAGTCATTATGTTAAAACTAGACTATTGCTTTGAATCATTTACAAGTCCAAATGTCCATGCTATACAAAAGAAAAGAATATGATGAACATGTTAGGCAGCATTCCACATAAAAATTCTGTTTTTATCATTTACCTACTCGAGGACGAGTAGGAATTAAGCTTGGGGATACTGATACGTCTCCAATGTATCTATAATTTTTGCTTGTTCCATGTTGTTATATTATCATTCTTGGATGTTTTACAATCATTTTATAACAACTTTATATCATTTTTTGGGACTAACCTATTGACATAGTTTCAAAGTGCCAGTTGCTGTTTTTGCTTGTTTTTTACTTCACAGAATATCAGTACCAAACGGAGTCCAATCGCGACGAAACTTTTTGGAGATTTTTTCTGGACCAGAAGACACCCAGTGGGCCAAAAAGAAGCCAGGAAGGTGGGCTGTGGAGAGCACAACCCACCAGGGCGCGCCAGGGGGGCCCCGGCGCGCCCTGATGGGTTGTGCCCTCCACGGGGCCCCTCTGCACCGCCTCTGATGCCTATAAATTCCCAAATATTCCCAAAACCCTAGGAGTCGACGAAACACAATTCCAGCCGCCGCAAGTTCCAGAACCGCGAGATCCAATCTAAACACCATCACGGAGGGGTTCATCTTCCTCATAGGTGCCTCTCCGATGATGCGTGAGTAGTCCACCATAGACCTACGGGTCCGTAGGCAGTAGCTAGATGGCTTCTTCTCTCTCTCTTATGATTCTCAATACAATGGTCTCTTGGAGATCTATTTGATGTAAACTTTTGCGATGTGTTTGTTGGGATCCGATGAATTTTGAGTTCATGATCAGTTTCTATCCATGAATATTATTTGAGTCTTCTTTGATCTCTTATATGCATGATTGCTTATAGCATCGTATTTCTTCTTCGAATCTTTGGTTTAGTTAGGCCGACAAGATCGATTTTTCTTGCCAAGGGAAGAGGACAGACCAAGGGCTCAACATTGGTGTGGTCTCTCCATATAATGCTCAAGTTGATGAAATTAAAAATCAACTTGGCCAAAAATATGATACATGTGATGGCTTTCATGTGCGGGTGAAGTCCATTGATGGTTTCCAAGGAGAAGAGGATGATATAATAATACTATCAACTGTTAGATCCAACGGGAGAGGAGTTGTTGGATTTCTTGCTGATAACCAAAGAACAAATGTTGCTCTTACTAGAGCAAGGTGTGCATCAATTTTTTAGCGATCCCTTGTTTTATTGATGTTCAAAGGATGTCAGACTGTTGATATAAATTATTTGATTGGTGCTTTATTCATACAGGCACTGTCTTTGGATTGTTGGGAATGCTCATACACTTTATAAAAGTGGGACCGAATGGACAGACCTGGTTGCTGATGCAGAGAGACGTAAATGTATTTTCAGTGCCACTAATGACGCAACCATCTGTAAGTTGGTTTTGCAAGTAAAGCAAGAGTTTGATGAACTTGAGGATCTTCTTAATGCTGATTCAGCGGTTTTTAGCAATACCAGATGGAAGGTAAGTACCATGGTTTCAGCAAGCTTGACTTTGAACTATTTGCATGTTTTCTTATATATGTCGCTGCACTTAAATTACCCAGAATGCAAACCACATGTATGTACATTTGTCTTATGAGGCCCATGCTTGTCGTCATGAATAGATCTGTCTTTACTTCTCGGAATCATGTATGTGGTCACTTGTCACATATAGAACTACTCACTGGTTCTTACAGCTTGTTGCGATCATATGATCATATGTTCGGTTGACATTTAAGTGACTGAATTTAAACAGGAACAACTTGAATCTGCTAGATCTGCGATCCTAAACATGCAAGAGAGAAACTAGACAACAACAACAACAACAACAACAACAACAACAACAACAACAAAGCCTTTAGTCCCAAACAAGTTGGGGTAGGCTAGAGGTGAAACCCATAAGATCTCGCGACCAACTCATGGTTCTGGCACATGGATAGCAAGCTTCCACACACCCCTGTCCATAGCTAGTTCTTTGGTGATGCTCCAATCCTTCAGGTCTCTCTTTACGGACTCTTCCCATGTCAAGTTCGGTCTACCCCGGCCTCTTTTGACATTATCAGCACGCTTTAGCCGTCCGCTATGTACTGGGGCTTCTGGAGGCCTGCGCTGAATATGTCCAAACCATCTCAGACGATGTTGGACAAGCTTCTCTTCAATTGGCGCTACCCCAACTCTATCTCGTATATCATCATTCCGGATTCGGTCCTTCCTTGTGTGGCCACACATCCATCTCAACATGCGCATCTCCGCCACACCTAACTGTTGCACATATCGCCTTTTAGTCGGCCAACACTCAGCGCCATACAACATTGCGGGTCGAACCGCCGTCCTATAAAACTTGCCTTTTAGCTTTTGTGGCACCCTCTTGTCACAGAGGCACTAGATCTTCAGAAACATCACAAGAACCAAACATATTTTTTGTAGTTTTCTAATTTGCAGAGAACAAGAAACGCAGTATCAGCAAACGCACTCTAATTCACTTCCTAATATAAGGAACTAGCATACAGGCAGGGCAGAATTCTCTCGTTGTCATGTTCATCTCAGACAATACATCAAGCATCCTCCGATCACACACAAGGTTACTTATGTTAGATCAAGCAGGACAGAGATAAGGAAGAGTAAAGGTAAAGAGAGGGGAGTTCTCTGTTCTCAGCTCTTGGCTCGAACTGAACCTGATGTACGCGAAGTGGTTGTGGAAGAAGAGGACCAGCAGGTGACGTTGGTATTCAGCAGAAGAGGTCGTTGGAGAGGAGCAGCATCAGATCGCGGGTGAGGGGCAGCATGAAGTCGCCGAAGAGGAGCATCACCAGATCATTGGGGAAGAGCAGCAGCTGGTCCTTGGAGATCGGCGGCAAGTCATCGAGGAGGAGCAGCAGGGAAGCGGCGTAGGGGATCAGACAGCGCGCCCTTTTGTCTGATGGGAGACGTCTTCAGCCTGCAGCCGCGCAGGTGATCAGACACCCCTTCGATGGTGTCTGGTCAGGGGCGCCACCTCCTCTCCTCTTTCCTCCTACCTGGTACCTTTCTTTTCTTTTGTGTGGGTGTGTTTGATCCCTCCCCGTGGCTGCACCTCCTCCTTCTCTGTCAGGGGAGCAGGTGTGATCTACCTCTTTTGCTCCCTGCCCCCTAGCTTCTTCTACCACTCCCACAAGTTGATCCTTTCGTGCTTTTGTGGATTTGAAGATGTACCCTTAGAAGATATCGGTGCCTTTGCGAACCTAAACTGCATGAAAAAGGACTTTGCTGTATAATGGTTGTGGGATAACAATAATTCTGAAAATATGCTTAAGTGCAAAAGAGACTAATAATCAATATAATAAGTTAATAACTGAGGTGAAACTAAATGAAAAAAAAGCTTTGAAAAACTATGCAAATGAGACTGATCACTCTGCTAGGCTGTTTGCTCTGTAATTGGATTGTGAGAGGTTTGTAAATAAGATTTTCAGGGGATGTGCTACTATGTGAACCTCCTAATTTTCTTGAAGTACACAATGTTCATTTTTCTCGTATACATTCTTTCTCATGTTCCATTTGTCGTATTCATATATTCGACAGGTCATTCTTAGCGACGAGTTTAGAAAGTCTTTCACCAAACTAAAATCACCACAGCTCAGGAAGGAAGTACTCCAAAAGCTTATCAAACTTGGAGATGGTTGGAGGACAACAGTCAAGAACCTTGATACGCCTGGTGTTTCTCATCTTGTAAAAGTATACAAGGTCTGGGACTTGTATCTTGTTTGGAGTACTGACGTTGAGAAAACTGAAAGAACGTATTCCCAGATAATAAGAATTTGGGACCTGCTGTCACAGCAAAATGTTGCAAGAACTGTTCAACGTCTCGAGAATCTATTCTCCATGTACACGGTTGATTACCTGGATCATTGCAGAAGAGTGCAGGCACAGGGGTATGCGTTTTTTTAATTGTTAATGGGCTATAATCAGGTTTCTTAGATTTTTTATATCTCTGATACATACAGGGATGAACTGTTTGTTAATAGTTCATATCTACAAATGAATTCCCTGAAGACATTCTTCTAATTTTTGTCCTCCTTTTTGTTGTGGATAACAGGAAACTGGAGGTTCCTATGGTTTGGGATATTGTGCATGATATTATCCGCTATAACAAGGATTGCAAAGTTGATGCTCATGAAGTGGATACATCATATGGCATGGAGAATTCAAAAGTTAGTGAAAGCTTCCTGCTGATGAAATTCTACTCTTTATCATCTGGAATGGCAAAGCATTTGCTGACAGCTACTGATGGGTCTGAAATCGACATCCCCTTTGAACTGACGGATGAAGAGCAGGTGATAATCCAATTCCCGCTCACTAGCTTTATACTTGGGAGGTCAGGCACTGGAAAAACCACTGTATTGACAATGAAACTGATTCAAAAAGAGCAACAGTCATTGATTGCATCCCAAGGTTTAAATTTGGATGGAGCTGATTTATCAGGGGTAGATGACAATAATATTATGTCACCAAAGAATGGAGGAGAAAGTTCTGTGAAACAAGTATTTATCACTGTAAGCCCAAAGCTATGTTCAGCCATAAAAGATCACATCTGCAGACTTAAAAGGTAAGTTAGTTGAGTTTAAACCCCTATTTAGAAGTATTACATATGTCTACACCATTTTGGAAATTATTTTCATAGAACTATTTAAAGTGGACAGAAATGTGTGCACGAGCTGGCTCAATTTTTTTTTCACTGTACTTCTTTCTTTAGAGGTAGTGAGCCTTGAATGCTGCTGGGCTAGGCCGTGTACTCAGCCACTCACACGACTAGCCAACTGAGCCACGCTTGGTGCTCTTTTGTGAACTTATCCATTGCAAGCGGGTTCAATGATTTCTTACGAAGATACTCGCTTTGCTTATTTTATGTTTTGTACCAACAATAATCCTTGTATTAATTCCAATTTATTTCAACCTTTTATAGATTTGGCACCGGTGATGTCTCTGACCAGTCTAGCATTCTTCACATGCATGACATCATGGATGACCTGGAAGAGTTTACAGAAATTCCTGACAGTTTTTGTGATTTACCTCATGGGCACTATCCTCTTACTATAACATACCGTAAGTTTTTGATGATGCTTGATGGAACATGCCAGACATCTTTTTTCGATGAGTTTTATGGTGAAATGAAGTCTAGCTTTGAGAGAGGCCATTCAAGATCTCGTGCAGTGCAAACTTTTATTGAATTGAAGGAAGTTACCTATGAAAAATTTGCTACTTCCTACTGGCCTCGTTTTAATGCAGACCTGACTAAGAAATTTGCTGCGTCCACTGTCTTCACTGAAATAATTTCTCATATAAAGGGCGCATATCAAGCAAGCAGGCCTTATGCTGGCAAACTGGAAAGACAAGATTATGTGATGCTTGCTGATAAAAGATTTTCATCTTTGAACAATGAGATGAGAGATAGAATTTATGATATATTCCTTGAATATGAGAGTATGAAATGCACTGCCAGGGAGTTTGATTTGTCAGATTTCGTCAATAATCTTCACAGCAGTCTTGTATCTGAGGGCTACAGTGGAGATATGGTGGATTTTGTTTACATAGATGAGGTGCAGGATCTCACCATGACACAAATAGCACTTCTTAAGTATGTATGTACGAACATCAAGGAAGGCTTCCTTTTTGCTGGCGACACCGCACAGACTATAGCAAGGGGTATCGATTTCAGGTTTGAAGATATCCGTTCACTTTTTTATACTGCATTCCTCGCAGAAACTGAAGCGTCTAGTGAAGGACTTATACATGGGAAAAGAGTCCATCTCTCAGATATGTTCCAACTATCTCAGAATTTCCGCACACACTCTGGCATCCTCCGTATGGCACAAAGTATCATGAGCCTTCTGTACTTCTTTTTCCCGTCAAGTGTTGACAAGCTTAATCCAGAGACTGGACTTGTACATGGAGAAGCTCCTGTGCTGCTGGAGTCTGGTAATGATGAGAATGCAATTATGACTATTTTTGGAGAAAGTAAAAGTAAACATGGTAACCTGCATGGGTTTGGTGCTGAGCAAGTCATATTAGTTCGTGATGATGCTACCAAAAAACAAATTATTGATCTTGTTGGTAAACAAGCTCTTGTTTTGACTATTGTTGAATGTAAGGGCCTTGAGTTTCAGGTATGGGCCTATAAATTCAGTTTCATCTGTGTTCATTTTGCAAAAAAATTAACTCTAAAACACGATGTTTCAAAATGTCAAGTATACTCACTTCAGAGATATTTTGTAGGACGTGCTGTTGTACAACTTCTTTGGTTCGTCGCCTTTAAGAAACAAATGGAGAGTCCTCTACGGCTACATGGAAGATAAAGATATTATAGCACACTCTGAGCAGATCTCTCATCCGGGTTTCGACAGAAGCAAGCATTATCTTCTCTGTTCAGAGCTGAAGCAACTCTATGTTGCCATCACACGCACTAGGCAAAGACTTTGGATATGTGAAAATACAGATGATTACTATCGACCAATGTTTGACTACTGGAAGAAGTTGTGTATTGTAGAAGTTAGATTACTTGATTCTACCCTCATTCAGGCAATGCAGACAGGGAGCAGCAGTGAT
This sequence comes from Elymus sibiricus, assembly GCA_039707655.1. Taxonomy (NCBI): domain Eukaryota; kingdom Viridiplantae; phylum Streptophyta; class Magnoliopsida; order Poales; family Poaceae; genus Elymus; species Elymus sibiricus. Next base: position 346,230,311 of record CM077671.1, read on the forward strand.
GATTGGAGGCTACGGGGAACCAAGGTTGGTGATCTTTGCTTGTTTGGTCTGGAAAGCCAATTTTAGTTACCATGCTATGCATTATGTTGCTACTGAGTGTTTTTTTGCATGTTCTTAATCTTGTGAAATTCATGGGTTTTTCTATCTCACAGTTGTTCTATACACACAAATTCTTTGTTAGTCGGGTCATGGCGCGTACCTACTTACGGTTTTTCTGTTCTCTTTTACCATTGTTATTCCATGCCACAAGTTCTCTCTCTTTTCCTTTTGTAGTTATTCAATGAGGGGCAATTCGAAATGGCTACTATGTGTTTCGAAAAGGCCGGTGATGCACACAGAGAGAAGTGGGCTACAGCTGCTGGACTTGTAGCGACTGCTGACCGTGTCATCTCAACAAATTTGGAGTTGGGCAAGGCTTCATTGCAAACAGCATCAGAGATTTACGAGTCCATAGGCATGCATGAGAAAGCTGCTACTTGCTATATCAAATTAGGTGACTACAAAAAAGCAGGTCTGCTAACTCTCCATAGTTCCCAAGCTGTATCCATACTTTTGAGATTTCATAATTCCATAACGTTTTACAAATGACAGTTTGTTCTTAAAGAGTTGCCATATAAGTATATGTCATCAGGTTACAAAACATTTATTCAAAATGACATCCTTCCACAAATTGAAGCATGCTAATTTTTAGCTTTCATATGGATAGTTTTTAGCTCTGTCTGACACTCTGACTAAACAGTGTGTTCCTTGCATTAGCATAGGTATGGTCTATAGGAAAAAATGTGGTATTTCTAGACTTGAGGAAGCTGGTGACTGTTTTGCTAGGGCCGAATGCTGGTCGGAGGCAGATGAAATGTTCTTGAAAGCTAAATGTTACACCAAGTGTTTCTCCATGTGCTCGAAAGGGAAACAATTATACAATCTGGGTTTGCAGTTTCTGCAACAGTTAGAGGAGGAACATTCACTTGAGAATTCAAAATCCTTGGAGGTTTCTGCAATTAGAACGAAGTGTCTGGATAATTGTGCTCAACATTATTTTGAGCGTGGTGACATAAAGAATATGATGCCCTTTGTTAAAGCTTTCAGCTCTATGGATCACGCACGGGCTTTCCTAAATTCTAGAAATCTTGTTGATGAACTGTTGAGTTTAGAGATGGAAATGGGTAATTTCCTAGAAGCTGCAGTAATAGCAAAGCATAAAGGAGATGTCTTAATGGAGGTAGACATACTCGAGAAGGCAGATTTGTTTGAGGATGCTGTTAGATGTGTGCTTGGGCGGTACTACCGCCCGAGTGCGGTACTACCGCTCTGAGTGCGGTACTACCGCTTGTAATACCTCACATGTATATGTATTGGCCTTTGGCCCACAGTGAATGTTAGTTGCTCATTATCCAACATGGTATCAGATGCCAGGTTTCTCCTCCACCTCCATCGTCGCTGCCGCTAGAGCAACCCCGGCTGACGTCTCTGCCCCGCGCCGGCCTGGTCCGGCCGCGGCTGCTCCTCCCCGTCCTCTACCCCGCACCGTGCCGGTCGTCGGCCGCCTCTGCCTCGCGCCCGCCCGGTCTCCGGCCGCTCCTGCTCGCGCCGGCCGGCCCCTGCTCGCGGACGACCAGGCCGCCCCTGACCGCGCCGGCTCCGGCCGCTCCCGTCCGCTAGCCCCCCCCCTCGCCCGGGCTCACCTCCGCGCCGTCCCGCGCCCGCCCTCCCTGCTCCTCCTCGCTCGGCAGCGATTTGGTCGATCCCGATCCCGATTCAGCGGCTCTGCGCGGTACTACCGCTTAGCATAGCGGTACTACCGCCCTGTGCACAGCGGTACTACCGCTGGCAAGAGCGGTACTACCGCCCAAAGCGGTACTACCGCCCGTTACTGCCGCTCAACTTCCGCTTGAAGGCCAGGCATACCAGAAGACTAAAATAAGTGGAAGTGCGCACGGCACTGGACCGCGGAAGTTCCGCACAAGCCGTACTACCGCTTAGTATAGCGGTACTACCGCCCTGTGCACAGCGCGGTACTACCGCTGACAAGAGCGGTACTACCGCCCGAAGTGGTACTACCGCTGAGGAGTGTAGCACTACCGCGCACTCCGGCGTCATGTCTTCGTCGGGCTATGTGGTTGTTCCTCGGTGCTCGGTGATCTTCGATGGCACCAACTATGCTGAGTTTGTGGGTTTCATGTGCATCCACATGCGCGGTCTTCTCCTGTGGGGCGTTCTCTCTGGCGAGGTTCCCTGTCCGCCTTGCCCTGTTGCACCTGTGGCTCCTACCCTGCCGGTGCCGCCTGTTCTTGCTGCTGATGCTTCTCAGGCTGATCGGGATACAGCCAAGGCTCTTGACGATGCTGCGGTTGATGCTTATGATCAGCAGGTCTCTGCCTACTCAGATGCTCTTGTTGTTTACCGAGATGATCTGTCTGCTTACACTCAGTGGTGCAACGATGATGCTCGAGCTGCTGCTGTTCTCACTGCGAGTGTCTTACCTCAGTTTGCGTCTGAGTTCATGGGTCTCGGTCTTGTTGCTGCGATGTGGTCCTATCTTTGTCAGCGATATCAGCCATCTGGTGATGCTCTCTACTTATCTGTGGTGCGTCAGGAGCACGCTCTTCAGCAGGGTGACTCTTCTGTTGATGAGTTCTACTCACAGAGCTCTGCCATCTGGCGCCAGCTTGACTCTCTCCGGACGGTTGTTTGTGGTACTTGCCGTTGTTGCCAGACTGTGCGGTCGGACTTGGAGTTTCATCGCCTCCATGAGTTCTTATCTCGCCTTCGTCCAGAGTTTGAGCCTCGGCGTGCTCACCTGCTTGCTCGTGGTCGTGTTCCTATTTCGGAGGTGCTTGCAGAGCTTCGTGCCGAGGAGACACGCCTCCGTTCTGCTGGTCTGCTTGTGGTTCCCACTGTTCTTGCTGCCCGAGCTCCTGTGTCGTCTGCTCGCCTCGCCACTCCACCGCTCCTGCCTACACCTCCAGGGGGGGCGGGTCACCCTCCTTCTTCAGGAGAGGGTCGGCCGCGCTCGCACACCTTCTGTGGCTACTGCAACAGGCCAGGTCACCCAGAGTCTGATTGTCACAAGAAGCGGAAAGACCTGAAGCGCTCTTCTTCTAGTGGGACTCGTGCGTCCTCCTCGACTTTGTCGCTCACTGACCAAGATATTGTGCGGCTCAAGCGCATGTTGGCTTCCTCTGGTTCTTCCTCGACGGGTTCTGTTGCCGCTGTGACTGCCACCACCACTCCGCCCCCGCCGGAGCCTACCCAGTCAGGTACATCCTCGTGGGTTCTGGATTCTGGAGCTTCTTTTCATATGTCTTCTGATTCTTCTGTTTTATCTTCTCTTCGACCTCTTGATTTTCCTCTTAATGTTCTCACTGCCGATGGCACACCTCTTCCTGTTGCTAGTCGTGGCATCCTTTCCACTCTGTCTTTTTCGGTTCCTAGTGTTTCTCATTTTCCTCGTCTAACCATGAATCTCTTTTCCGCTGCCCAACTTACTGATTTTGGCTGTCGTGTCATTCTTGATGCCGACTCTTGTTCTGTTCAGGATCGTCGCACTCAGGCTCTGGTTGGCGGTGGCCCTCGGCGCCGTGAGTCTGAGGGTCTTTGGGAGGTTGACTGGCTTCGTGTTCCTTCCGCTGCTACCACATACGCCAGTTCTCATGCTCTTGCTGCCTCCTCTTCTGCGTCATTCCAGCAGTGGCATCATCGCCTTGGTCACATCTGTGGCTCTCGCTTGTCCTCATTAGTACACCAAGGCGTCTTAGGGTCTGTCTCCGGTGATGTTTCGTTGCATTGTGAAGGTTGTAGGCTTGGCAAACAGACTCAGTTACCTTATCCTACCAGTGAGTCTGTATCTCAGCGTCCCTTTGACTTAGTTCATTCTGATGTATGGGGTCCTGCTCCTTTTGACTCGAAAGGGGGTCATCGCTACTATGTTCTGTTTATTGATGATTTCTCTCGCTACACTTGGCTTTATTGTATGAAATCTCGCAGCGAGGTTCTCCCCATATACAAATGTTTTGCTGCCATGGTTCGCACTCAATTTTCCACGCCTGTCCGTATCTTCCGTGCTGACTCAGCTGGAGAGTATATCTCTCACATGTTGCGTGGTTTTCTTGCGGAGCAGGGCACTCTTGCCCAATTCTCTTGCCCTGGTGCCCATGCTCAGAATGGAGTTGCTGAACGCAAACATCGCCATTTGCTTGAGACGGCTCGGGCGATGATGATCGCCGCCTCTCTTCCACCCCATTTTTGGGCTGAGGCCGTTTCCGCATCCACTCACCTCATCAACATTCAGCCTTCAGCTGCCTTGAAGGGTGGTATTCCTATGGAGCGTCTCTCTGGTCGCTCTCCTGACTACTCCGCTCTTCGTATGTTTGGATGCGTGTGCTATGTTCTTCTTGCTCCGCGAGAACGAACCAAGTTGACTGCTCAGTCAGTTGAGTGTGTTTTTCTTGGCTACAGTGATGAGCACAAGGGCTATCGTTGTTGGGATCCTGTTGGTCGCCGTTTGCGCATTTCTCGTGATGTGACGTTTGATGAGTCTCGTTCTTACTATCCGCGTTCCTCCTCCTCGAGCTTTTCCGTGGAAGATATTTCCTTCCTTCTCCTTCCTGACACATCTCCCACTGTGCCTCCTGTTCTTCCCTCTCCCCCGGTGCGTCCCCCTACACCACCGGTACCACCATCCCCTCCCTCCTCCTCCTCTCCCTCGTCTCCACCATCCCCTCCCTCCCCACCCTCCTCCCCAGTCTTTCGACCTCACTCCCTGTTTCCTCTCCACTACACTCGTCGTCCTCGTGCTGTGGATGATCCTACTGATGTGCCCTCTACTTCCAGTGCACCTCCCCTCACGCCTCCGCCGGTCCATAACCTCCGTGTTAGGCCTTGTCCCCCACCTGATCGCTATTCTCCTGACCGGTATGGTCTTTCTGCCATTGCTGAGCCCACCACCTATCGGGTTGCCATGACTCAGCCTGAATGGCAGCTTGCGATGGCCGAGGAGCTTGCGGCGCTTGAGCGCAATGGCACGTGGGATCTGGTTTCTCTTCCCTCCGGTGTTCGTCCCATCACCTGCAAGTGGGTCTATAAGATTAAGACTCGCTCCGATGGTTCCCTTGAGCGATACAAAGCTCGTCTTGTGGCTCGTGGCTTTCAGCAGGAGCAGGGACGCGATTATGATGAGACATTCGCTCCTGTGGCCCACATGACCACTGTCCGCACTCTCCTTGCTGTGGCTTCTGTTCGTCATTGGTCTGTATCTCAGCTTGATGTCCAGAACGCTTTTCTCAATGGTGAGTTGCGTGAGGAGGTTTATATGCAGCCACCACCGGGGTACTATGCTCCTGATGGTATGGTCTGCCGACTTCGCCGCTCCCTCTATGGTCTTAAACAGGCCCCTCGTGCCTGGTGATGGGGATACGTACCTAGGGTAGGGTTATAGGCCTGACCTACATATCCTACCCAAGGACACTGCCCCAGAAAGCTTAAGGGCCACAAGGAAGTCTCCGACTGAAATAGCGAAGAAGCATAAATCACTCGACAATATACACTCGGAGATGCCTTTCACTCGACGGTTATCTTTCACTCGGAAGAGTCTGAAGACAGTCGACCGCAGGAGTCCAGAAGTCACCCCAGGGAGGCTAACGGGCAAGCAGTCATCAAGATCATTAACAGCATTTATGGTGTACGTTACCAGTAACGTACACCTCTTTATGACCACGATTAAACCCCTTAATGCCGGACGTTATGAGGGGCAGCGCACTCTATATAAGCCACCCCTCCCCGCTGGTAGAAGGGTTCGCAACCTTTTGTAATACAACACACATATTTCACTCGACAGAGTAGAGAGCTCTCCGGAGCACTGAGACGTAGGGCTGTTACCTCCACGAGAGGGGCCTGAACTCATACATCTGTGTGTACAACCTCGCCGTAGCTAGGACTCTGCCCTCTCCATTCGTACCCCTACCTTCTACTGTCAGGCTTGTTCCCACGACAGTTGGCGCCCACCGTGGGGCAGGCGTCTAAGCGACTTCCGGCGAGTTTGCATTTTTTCTCCTTCGTCATGTCTTCCGGTGGTGATTTGTTCCTGGGCCGCGAGATCCGTCTCGGAGCGCTCACCTTCATCGCCGACGATTCGGCATGGCTCCAGGAAGCGCCTTTGGATGTGGAAGCGCTCCCGATTCGCGGGGCGACGCACTTCTGTGCAAGCTCCTGCGGCGTTCTTCTCCTTCAGTCGTCGACTCCGCGTGTATCGGCCCTCCCTGCTGTTCATCGTCGCAAGCGATCCGGTCGCTCGCGGCTACAGTGTTGGGTGCGGCACGCGGCGGCACGCCAGGTTTCGTCCCCGCAGATTGCGGCCATCGAGCCCGCCGAGTCACTTCACGGCGTGTTCGACTCGGCGTCGGATCGGTCCGACATCCCTTCCGAGTGCGAGAGCTGCGACCCTGCGGCGGAAGTTTTCATGGCTGGCCCTCATCAGAGTCCGCCGCCCGGCTTCGACCACTCCAGGCGTGAGATTGGTGGAATGTCGAATGATCAGCAGCGCCGGGATGAGGATGTTCTCCGTACTCCCATCGTCGGTACGACCGCTGAGGCCCAGGCCATGGAGGCTACACGCCTTCGGCTCATAGAGATGCAGGAGGCACTCGACGAGCGTGCTGGGCAGCGTCCACCACGTCCCAATCGACAGCAGCGACAGTTGTTTCCGAGTAGATCTCGAAATAACGTCGAGGTATTTCGTACTCCAGTTTTAAATGTTGCAGCAGCTGCTAGAATTGCAGAGTCTATTCAACCGTCACGATCAGAGGCTGGTAGAGGTCTGCAGCAGATCAAGGCATTGCTTGAGGCGGCGCAGCACCAGAATGCAGCTGTTTCTCAGTCGCAGAACAGGTTACATGGCAATTCTACCAGGGCAGAAACAGTTCAGTCGGCTCACAGTCCTGGGTCACCTTCGCGTCGCAGAGGCGGAGAATACCGTGAAGACCGGTACAGAGATCAGGGGCGAGATCAGTCTGCTCCCCGTTATCACCGTGATGACCGCCGTCGAATGTTTTCTCCTCCGCGGAATGGTTCTTATGTGTCCCGGCACAATGATGATAGGCGCCCGTTCGGTGATGAGCGGAATCCCGGATTTGACGCAAGGGATGTCCTTGCTCAAAGGAGGGTCGACAGAGGCAGAGCCCACAGAGATGGTCATAACAGAGATTATCCGAGTGGAAGCAGTGCTGTTGTTTCTGGGCCCGAGTGTTTTAGCAGAGCCATTCGCTCTGCAGAGATTCCCCCCAACTTCAGGTTGGCGGCCGGGATCGGCAAGTTTTCTGGCGAGTCAAAGCCTGAAACCTGGTTGGATGATTACCGAGTGGCTGTACAGATTGGTGGAGGTAACGACAACATAGCCATGAAGCATCTGTCCTTGATGTTGGATGGTTCGGCCAGAGCTTGGTTAAATCGTTTGGCTCCCTCTAGCATCTATTGCTGGGAAGATTTGGCCCGAGTGTTTATCAGAACTTTTGAAGGCACTTGTAAACGTCCAGCTGGTTTGACTGATTTGCAGCACTGTGTCCAGAAGCCCAATGAAACCTTGCGAGATTACATTCAGCGTTGGTCCACCTTGCATCACACGGTGGAGAATGTTTCCGAGCATCAAGCTGTTTGTGCCTTCAAGGCTGGGGTTAGATACAGAGAGCTCTATCTGAAGTTTGGTCGCACCGGTGACATTTCTATGAGCAAGATGATGGAGATTGCCACTCGCTACGCCAATGGAGAAGAAGAAGACCGCCTCCGAAGCGGTAAAGCCAAAATAGTCGACAATGATGCAGGTGGGAATTCCAGTCGGAAACAAAAGCGCAAAGCTGATCCCCCTGCTCAGGCAGAAGCGGCCGCCCTGGCGGCACAAGGCAAGAATAAGGGAAAGTCCAAGGCTAAGTTCACCCCAAAGAAGTCAAAGAATCAGTCGGGTACCGATGTTTTGGATTTACCGTGTGCAATCCACACGAGGAAAGATGAAGAGGGCAATTTGATATTGCCGAAGCATACCACTCGACAGTGCCGTTTGTTGATCCAGTCATTCAAAGAGAACCAGTCGAGTGAGAAAGACCCTGAGAAAGAAGATGAAGAAGAAAAAGAAGAGTTCCCTGAAGTCAATGCCACCTTGTTGATTTTTGCTGATGTTGAGAGTAAGAGTCGACTGAAAGTTATCAACAGGGAGGTTAACATGGCGGTTCCTTCTACCCCCACATATCTCAAGTGGTCTCAAACTGCTGTCACTTTCAGTCAGTCAGATCACCCTGCGCACATTGCTACCCCCGGGCGGCAAGCGCTGGTGGTAGACCCAGTTGTGGGGGGCACTCGACTCCGCAAAGTTTTGATGGATGGCGGGAGCGGTCTGAACATCCTGTATGCTGATACCCTTAAGGCAATGGGCATTCCGATGTCCCGCCTCAGTGAAAGCAACATGCAGTTTCATGGAGTAATCCCTGGGAAGAAGGCCCGTTCACTCGGCCAGATAGCATTGGATGTGGTGTTTGGTGATGACAAGCACTTTCGCAAGGAAAAACTGACGTTTGAAGTGGTAGATTTCCAGAGTGCCTACCACGCCATCCTTGGTCGACCAGCTTATGCCCGTTTCATGGCCCGACCATGTTACGTGTATCTCAAGCTGAAGATGCCTGGACCAAAAGGTGTGATCACAGTCACTGGCAATCGACAAAGGGCTGAGGAGTGCCTCCAGCAGGGCTCCAAGATCGCCGACCAGCAGATGGCTATGGTTGAGTTGGAGGAATACAAGAAAAATGCTGATCCTGCCGACCTGTTGCGTGCTAAGAAGCCCGCTTCTGAGTCAGCTTTTCAGTCGGCAGGAGAGGTGAAGAAGGTGCACATTCACCCGACAGATCCGACTGCTGCCCCGACCAACATCTCAACAACACTCGACAGCAAATAGGAAGCCGAGCTCATCCAGTTCCTCCGTGAGAACTGGGACATCTTCGCATGGAAGCCCGTTGACATGCCTGGTGTACCCAGGGAACTGGCTGAGCACCGTTTGAGAGTTGATCCGAAGGCCAAGCCTGTGAAGGAACATTTGCGTCGGTCAGCAACAGAGAAGCGAAAAGCAATCGGCGAAGAGGTGGCTCGTCTCTTGACGGCCAAGTTTATACGTGAGATTTACCACTCCGAGTGGTTATCAAACGTTGTCATGGTCCCTAAGAAAGACAAGTCTCTTCGCATGTGCATTGATTTCAAACATATCAATCGGGTCTGCCCGAAAGATCATTTCCCGCTCCCCCGCATTGATCAGATTGTCGACTCAACTGCGGGATGCGAGCGTTTATCTTTTCTTGATGCTTATTCTGGCTACCATCAGATCCGTCTGTTTGGTCCAGATGAAATAAAGACAGCCTTCATCACCCCTTTCGGGTGTTTCTGTTATATCACCATGCCTTTTGGTTTGAAGAATGCTGGCGCTACTTTCATGCGCATGATTCAGAAGTGTTTGCTCGATCAGATCCCTCGGAACATCGAAGCTTATATGGATGATATCGTGGTCAAGTCTCGCAAAGGTTCCGACCTGTTGTCTGACTTGGCTGAAACATTCGCCAATTTGAGGAGATATGATATTAAGTTAAATCCGACTAAATGCACTTTCGGCGTTCCTGGTGGCAAATTACTCGGTTTCCTCGTTTCCGAGAAAGGAATCGACGTCAACCCTGAAAAGATCGGTGCCATCGTCCGAATGAAAAGCCCTGAGCGTGTGCACGATGTCCAGAAGCTCACAGGTTGCTTGGCAGCATTGAGTCGATTCATTTCTCGTCTCGGTGAGAAGGCACTGCCTTTATACCGACTGATGAAAAAGTCTGATACATTTGAGTGGACTCCAGAAGCTGAAGCAGCGTTTGTCGAGCTCAAAGCCCTGCTTACCACCCAGCCGGTGCTTGCTGCTCCGCACAGCAAAGAGCCATTGTTATTGTACATCGCGGCCACTAATCAGGTCGTCAGTACAGTACTAACTGTCGAGCGGGAAGAGGAAGGCAAGGCTTACAAAGTTCAACGCCCGGTCTATTATATTTCTGAAGTGTTGACTCCGTCGAAGCAAAGATATCCACATTACCAGAAGCTCGTATATGGTATATATCTGACTGCAAAGAAGGTAGCACACTATTTTCAGGATCACTCCATTTCAGTCGTCAGTGATGCTCCGTTGTCTGAAATTCTCAATAATCGAGACGCGACTGGTCGAGTGGCCAAATGGGCTATTGAGCTCCTTCATCTTGATATCAAGTTTGAGGCGAAGAAAGCAATCAAATCTCAAGCGCTGGCTGATTTCCTCGCCGAGTGGATTGAGCAACAGCAGCCAATCCAACTTCACTCGGCACACTGGACCATGTTCTTTGATGGTTCAAAGATGTTGAATGGGTCTGGTGCTGGCGTCGTTTTGGTATCCCCAAAAGGTGATAAGCTCAGTTATGTCTTACAGATTCACTTTGATTCCTCCAACAATGAAGCTGAATATGAAGCACTTTTGTATGGATTGCGTATGGCCATTTCACTCGGCGTCCGTCGCCTGATGGTATATGGCGATTCTGATTTGGTGGTTAATCAAGTGATGAAAGAGTGGGATGTCAGGAACCCCGCTATGACTGGATACTGCAATGCAGTAAGAAAACTTGAGAAGAAATTTGAAGGTTTGGAACTCCATCATGTTCCCCGAGTGAAGAATCAAGCAGCTGATGAGTTGGCAAAGATTGGATCCACTCGGAAACCTGTCCCCAGCAATGTATTTCTCGAACACATTCATTCTCCTTCGGTGCAAGAAGATCTTTTCACTGAAGAGCCCCCGCAAGCAAAGAGTGCTTCTGATCCGACTGAAGTTGATGTCCCAGCTGTCATTGATCTGGTCATGGAGATTTTGGTAATCACGCCCGACTGGACTGTACCATATATTGCGTACATTCTCAGAAGAGAACTCCCAGTTGATGAAGATGAGGCTCGGCAGATAGTCCGCAGGTCCAAGGCTTTCACTGTGATCAATGAACAACTCTACAGAGAAAGTGTGACTGGCGTAGCTCAGCGGTGCATTTCTCCTGAAGAAGGTCGACTGATTCTGGAGGAGATTCACTCGGGAACTTGTGGCCATCATGCGTCCAGCAGTTTGCTGCCCTTTGGGAGAAGCTTGCCTCGGTCACTCTCGACAAGGACTTAGAGGGTTCCATTAGTTGGAAGTTCACCAAGGATGGACTGTATTCTGCTTCCTCGTCCTACAAGGCGCAGTTTGAGGGCCTCACTACGACGACAATGGTCCAATCGGTTTGGAAGGTTTGGGCCCCTCCGCGGTGCAAATTCTTTGCCTGGCTTGTACATCAAGATAGAATCTGGACGTCGGATCGCCTGGCTCGACGTGGGTGGCCCAACTGTGGACTATGGCCCCTTTGAAGGCAAGCTCCAGAATCGGCGGCCCACCTACTCTTCCGCTGTCGGTTCACCATCCGGGTGTGGAACGATATTCTCCAGTGGCTAGGCATGCATCACATTGATACTCCTTGGTCGGCCAAGGGCTCAGTTCGGGAATGGTGGACCGAGAACGTTTATCTTCGTTCCGAGTCCCCCAAGGCGCTTGCTTCACTCACGATGCTCATCTCTTGGGAGATTTGGACGGAGCGCAATGCTAGAGTTTTCCGCAACACGGCTGCTCCTTCGACGGTCATCATTAGCAAGATTAAAGAGGATCTTTCGCTTTGGACGTTGGCGGGCGCCAAACACTTGAGTAACTAGACGATGCCCCGCGCGTTGCCACCGGAACTTTGTTTAAAAAAAGTATGATTAAGAGATATAAGACTAAAATTAATGCAAAAAAATATAGAAGTGTCTTACATGACTTATGGAAAAAAAGTCATGCATGTGGTGGTATGTTTTGTATGAAGAGATTAATGGAAAAAGTAACTTATGAATACATGCATGGCTTGGTGATGTGGCATTGTTGCATGTAGAGGAAAATGAGGTAATGGGTTATAGCAATTTAAGAATAGAGGATGTAATGCCGTGAGAGTAGACCTTACTTTTGGCGGAAAAAAAATCCTATACGACCGGGTCGTACAGGACCGATCGTGAGACCCTCTCCCGCATGCGACACCTGGCGATACGAATCTTAACGCAACAGCCATCTCTAATCTCTCCGGCACCCCCAAACTACAGCCGCTGTTGTGATGCGCCACGGCTGCTTGCCACATCGCCGCCGGCATGCTCCTCGACGTCAGGTACACCACCCCAGCTCAGCGCGCTCCATTCCCGTCGGAAACGGCGACGTCCCCCCGGCCACGGCGATGTTCGTGGGCACCTCCACTCGCGGCACCGCCGGCGCACTATGCATGCTGCATGCACCTTTGGCTGCGGCCAAATTCACGTCGCCGGTGTGTTAATAGGTTCGCTACGTCTGGGCACCTGTAGATGACTCAATCAGCACGTTCCTGTAATTTGTTGGTGCTTGACTTGAGCTTGGTGCGCCGAGGAGCGTGGTCGTGGATGGCTAGGGAGAGCAGCGGGGATGGAGCTCCGGTGCTTCCGCGACAGAGCGAGCAGAATAGTTGTAGCGGCAGCGACGGCGAGCAAGCGAGCGCTGGCGGCGGCGAAGAAGAAGAAAAGGGGATTAGGGATTTGGTAAACGGGATTGTGTCGTGCTTTGAGATTCGTCTCTCCAGGTGTCAGGCGCTGGAAAGGGTCTCACGAACGGCAGCGTGTGACCCGGGTCGCATAAGATTTTGTTCCCTTTTGGCCACTTCGTGGCTTGTCTGAACCTTCTTCTTATTTAATGAAATGGCAAATTTTTTGCCTCGTTTCAAAAAATAAAAGGAGCTTGGACATCAGCCACTTCCACTGCACGTTCTGCTACAGACAATTGGAGCATCACAGGACGTGCCAATCCATTTGTATACACACAATTACATGACAGAAAAGTGATCGAATAGAGCAAACACAAAGAGAGCATGTTGCTATTACAATTCGGCAACAAATAACAAGGTCTGGATCCATGCGAAAGAGTGGGCAGCCTTGTATTTATTTCAACAAAGAGAAAAGAGAGCATGCCTAAGCTTGTAGTAATTCTAGGTCTGAGGAGACCGGTAGGGATAGAGAGACTCTATATAAAAGTACACACTAACTTCCTACAGGGAAGCTCTTCTAGCAGTGTTCGCTATTGGTATGCCTCCCTGGCCATCCCTGCCCTCGTAGCTAGGCACGTGAGATCTGGTGTAGGCACGTGGTAGTTACCGTTGCATTGGTGGCTTGGATTACCTATGGGGGGAGACTGGTAACTTGGCAGAGCTAGCAATATCTTCCTAGTACGCCTGTGTGTTCTCCCTTCTCCTTTCAAAGTGGTGATGCCACTTGTGGCAGTTACATATTACGTGTCTATTGACGATGTCATTGTTTCTCACCCACTCCTCATGGTATTTGGGGTCGTAAGGAACGACTTTTCCATCTATAAACGGTTCACCTGAAATACAAGAAAAGGCATACACCCAGATCTCTTTACCATATGGACATAGATGAAACCGAAAATAATGCACAATGCTAAATCATCCAGGGAAGAGTAACACAACATATTAAAAAAGGTTAAAGCTGCCATCTCAAGGAGTCAAGGGGCTCAAAAAAGAACGACAAACACTTCATCTATATACCAATATGAAAAGAGCAAGTGTGGATCTAACTTGTTCAACCGCATCTATCCAACGGTCTGGGTCGCTCCAATATTTAGCGTTAAACATGTTTAGCATTAAATATGTTTAGCACCCTCCACTGATTAATATCATGCCTAATGTTAATGTCAGCATTAACCAAGTAAGTATATCCTACCTAATATTAACATATGATTTATATCTTGCATAATATTAATGTGCTATACAATTAATATTGTGCCAAATATTAACATGCATTGCACATACACAATTACTAGTATGATAAGAGCATACACAATCGGACCCCTCGGACCTTCGCCAAAGCTTTGGGCGGACAACTTGGTCACTGCCCGGTCACAACAGGTTAAAACAAGTTAAAGCTGACATCGCAAGGAGTCAACAGATTAAAACAAGTTAAAGCAGAGTCTGGTAAATCTTTACGGTAGCCATTTCAAAGTACTTTTATGAATGATACTTATTCAGATAGGAAGCTCATAGCCATTACCTCCATACACCTTATTTTTGACATCTTGATATGAATCAGGAAGAACCCAGCGAACATTAGGCAACTCTGGAATTAATAATTAAGTGGCATGAGTTTAAAACAAGACCATTTGAAGCCACTAACATAAAAATTGGCATACAAAGAATTTCATGTGATGTCCAATACCATTGAGTTTTTGGGTGATTTCCTCGGATACTAGAGCTCCAAAAGCAAAATAATGCCGAGTTGACACAGAGTAGATCTTCATCCTTGCTTTTTCTTCACTGGAACATATGCCAAATTTGAGATACAGTCATACAAATATATTATAATGGTACATTAATGACTGACACACATGGCATAATATTTGAGACAACCACAATATCAAGGATTTGTTCCTGTCCTCGGAATAATGTGCTGCCATGGTCGCGAGAGACAAACAAAAAATACTACGAAATGGCAAAACTGCAACAGATGTCATGGAAGTCAATGAAATCTATGTTCTCTGGGTAAAAAAAACTAATAGTAGGCATGGTCCTCAAGTAAGAATCACCATCAGCATAAATGACAAAAGCGAGTCTTGAATGAACATGTATGCAAATCATCATATAAATGATAAAATGACACAAAACAGGTAAGTAACATACCCTCGTCGAAATCAGAGGAGACGCATGTCAGACCGATGACTTCCAACTGATTCCGCATGGGATCCCGCCGTCGGTCTGACGTGACGGACGAGCCCGAGCCTCCTCATACCACCCAGATTTTTGTTGGATATGAGGAGTGCCAGTCAGCATGGGCGTTTGGCGATGGCATGAGGAGTCCGTCTGGACCGGGCAGTCTGCCGGAGGGGGGGGGGGGTGTCCAAGGAAGCGAGTCACACACAGGAAAAGGGGATCGAACCCTTCTATCCCGGTGTATCATCAGACGAGTGTATCTCCTCTTCCTCCTTGCTGGTGCTACTGCTTTCTACCCCTAATTTTGTGCTCTTCCCATCCTAAACTCTTATCTCTTTACAATTTCTAGTGAGATCTATATCCTGTACCCATATACTGTGTTGAGAGAAGTAGGTTCGTAACATGACGCATCAAGGGTGAGGGGGCCATACCTTCCGACGACCTGAGCAAGGGTCTTGATGTACCCGTCGATGATCTCGTTGCGGGGTACGTCGGGGTTCCCCTTGTCGCCTGGGGGCGGCTCCATGTGGACCAACCAATGCTCGAAGTCGCACCCGTCGTCGCGGGGGGTCGTCTCCTTGGGGGAGCGGTTGCTGCGGTTCGCGGACGAGTTGGTGGGATGCGTAGTGAAGCTCCTGGCCACCGCCCCGGCCACCGGGGCCGGGACCAGCGTCGCCGGGAGGAGGGTCCCCGTGGCGGTGAGCGGGCGGAGGAAGCGAGAGGCGACGGCCGGGAGGGGCGAGAGCCTAGAGAGGAGGAGCGCGCGCGACGCCGACGCCATGGTGGAAAACCCTAGCGGGGTGTGTAGGGAAATGGGCTGAGACGGGGTTTAAGGGTTTAGCAGGAGCGCGCGCAATTTATTGAGGGATCGTGTCTGTCTACCTCTCGGCTCACGCAATGCGGGCACAGCACAGTACAGGCCATCGTCTTCACCCTTGACCTTGAGCACTCGTTTTTTAGGTACGAGCTCTTCATCTCCAAACCAATTACTACCACAGATTTTGGGTGCACCGTACGAGCTCTTCATCTCCAAACCAATTACTACCACAGATTTTGGGTGCACCGTGCACGCCATGTACGTAGATCCGCCCTTACAGTGTGCAGAGTTGAATTAGGGACCCTCTTTCATTGCTGCTGATGACTGAACCTATGGAGCTTATTATTTTTGTTCTGCTTCAGTGTTGAGAATATGCTGCAAGCTAAAGGCGTAAGGGCGACAATTTTACCCACGGGTACGATACCCGCGTATACCGTATTCATATGGACAGGGTATGAACATAATTTTATATCCATAGGTAGTACCCGTACCCTACCCGTTAAGTCGTGGGTAGGACATGAGTATAGCCTTGTAGTCATGGATATACCCATACTCTACCCGCTTATACTGACATGTGGACCTTACCCGTGAAGCCCCAATATATTCTACTTTGTGTTAGCTGTCATTTGTGTTGGCTGATGGGTGCTCCGGATGTTTTTTATTTGTTACTTGTCAGATGTTATTTAGTGAATGTCGTGAGCTTTTGAATATATGTTAAAGTTGTCATCAATTGCCAATTTAAATTGAGATAATTGTCATGTACTCATCTATCTATTATTGAGTTGGGATAACTGTTTTTTTGTCAGATGTGCTATCGATGAATGTAAAATTGTGAATAATTTGTATACAGTTTGATCTATCCGTTGGGTACCCAATGAGTATGGGTACCCGTCGGGTATGAATATGATTAATGTTTCACGGATATAATAGAATTTTGTACTCGTTATAAAGACACGGGTATGGATATGGTATTCCTCCACATGTCCCATAGCCTGACGGAGCTCCCATGTAAGCATTGGGGTCAATTGACCCCAATGAAATTAGGTAATTCTTCATTAGTTTAGTACTAATTACTGTTTATTTATCGAATATGATCACACTGCCATAGACATGACCCCATGGATTTTTTTTCTAGCTTCGTCCCTCCATTGCCATCCCGCTGCAGGCGATGGTGATCTCACACAAAGCTCGACAAGGAATAGAAGAATCGGGACTGATGGAAGAGAGATACTTTATTCCTTGGTTTCAGCTCTGCCGGTGCCAGCAATTCATTTTTCTAGTAATATTATGTTACAGATCCATTGGAGAACTCACAATTGTGTTCCATCATGTTTACTTAACTAGAAAAAAATTCTAGGCGAGTTAGGATGTCAATTCAGAAGAACCGATTGACAGCTTTTCTGAATCTGGCCAGAAAGTATGGAGTAAATTCAGTAAACAAAGTGACTTAAAAAATAATTAGAACCTTGCTCTGTCCGATGGTGACTATGCTGGTATACTCTTGTATTCTTGGTTCTTTATAATATTTATCTCAATTTAACAATGCTAGATACAGATGGATAAAATTAATATCTTATGTAGGACATATATTGTTGTTTGAATGCTCACGCATAGCCTTGTGATAGCAAAAAAAAATCGCCCCACTTTATACATAAAAGCCACACGGCCGAACCGATACAAGGTGATCAAGGAAACCTCTTAAGCAGATCAAACATAAAGACAAGAGAAGTTGAGAGCTCACACCCCATCAAGACACGACGATGCTACTGACTGGAAGAGAAGTCGCGCCTCCTCGAAAGACCAACGGACATCAATGCAACACACACACCAAGTTGTCACTGGAAAGGGGCCTCTGCCCTCTCGCCCTGAAACAAGGAGCGTCGATCCTGCCAGGAGACAACTAGGACCGAGACCGATACCAATGAAGTCACATGTAAGCGATATGATGTTGTTGTGACCACCCCATGTCAGATACGAAGGAGCTTCGTGAAAGGATTTGAGAGCGCATGCCGATGTTGTTCAGATGTGACCGACGAGTACCTAAGATCCACAACAACGCCCCCAAAAGGATGAAGATGCGATGCATCACCGGCATTGAGACCGAAGCATCGGTCAAGGGTTTTCACCCGAAGCCCTAACGCGGGGAAAGGGACCACAAACACGCCCCCAAGAGGGATACGACATCCACAAGCATGGTGTCGCCGACATCGGAGCATTAAGCTTTCGCTCTGAGCTTTGCCCGCGTCACATCAAGCTACCACGGTCAACAAATCTGCCACCACTAAAACATGCCTCCAAATCATGAGTTGGGAGCCACTATTCCCAAAACAATGCCATTGTCGGGATCCCCGTCACCTCGCTCCATGCTGTCCATACGCCATCACCACCGCAACGCCGCTTGCCGGAAAGCCGGCCGCGCAGTTCACCTTCTAGGGCCGCTCCCGGCGTCTCAGATCTCGCAACCCCGAAACCCCACCATGCCGTCAGCCACTACCCATGGAACACCGAGCGAAACCCCGAACCCTAAGGAAAGAGCAGATCAGGTCGTGGAAGAGCAAATCAGCTTTGGAGCCCTTACTGTACCTGTGCGTACCTTATACGACCGCACATACGAGTGTGACCGCTCGTACGAGACACCGTCATGTGTTCTGTTCCCGTAGTCGTTGTTTGCTCTAGCCATATGAGCGCACGCGCTCGGGTGGGACGATTTCGTGGGCTCTGGACACTGATGGTTTTTGCCAGGGGGTCATACGATTGCGCATACGTGTGCGCTCGTATGGCATGCCGTCTTCTCCTATGATGCCTCTGGATGAATTTTGTTGGCTCCTCCCATGCTGTGCATACGCACACCGTCTTGCGTTCTGTCTCCTCTGAAACTTTATTTTCTTCGGTGATCCCTGCGGGATTAGTTCCAACACAACATATAGTCATATTTACAGGCTTTTAGATGTTAGTGCGCCACATAGCAATTTTGCACATAACTTTGGCCTCATGTAGCACTTTTTTTCTCAACTTTTCCTGCACGACATAGAAACTTAAACAGTCTCTTTAACGAAAACAACAAAACTAAAAACAAAATTTACTCTTCTACCTTATTTGTGTGGGTTGCCCCCCACGAAGCGCTTGTTTTCGGCCGGCTAGCTCAACCGTAATGACAATCACTTGGCTATAAATACACCAAGCCCGTAGCTTACGACATTGCCGACAATGTCGTCTCTAGTGTATTCCTTCATTTTCTTTTTCATGGGAAAATATCTCACAAAAGTATCCTTTGAAGGATGGTCAAATCTTACATTTTTCTCAAACACATTAATAGTAGCCTTTATGGTCCTAAGAAATGGCCTACTAATAATGGCCTTTATGATCCTAATGGAAACTACAGGTAATTAAGGCGCTCCTTTTAATAGAGAACCGGAACAATTACAGTCATCCTCGAAGAGTATCCCAATTATTGTCACTTTGGGGTTTATATGTCAGAACAATAACAGGTGCATAGAACTTGCAAGATAGGATTAAGAACTCAAATATATTAGTGAAAACATAATAGGTTCAGATCTAAAATCATGACACTCGAGCCCTAGTGACAAGCACTAGGCATAGCAAAGTCATAGCAACATCAATCTCAGAACATAATGGATACTAGGGACCAAGCCCTAACAAATTGACTCGATTACATGACGAATTTTATCCATCTCCACCTATCTCGAGTATGTCGACGATGAGATTACTCACTCCCGATGGTGAGCATCATGAGGTTATTGATGACGACGACGACGATTTGCCCTCTCCGGAGCCCCGAACGGACTCCAGACCCCTCCCGGTGAAGAAGAGGACGTGGCGGCGGCTCTGTATTGTAAAACACGATGAAACTTTCTCTCCTGTTTTTTCTCGGGAAGACGATATATATATATATATATATATATATATATATATATATATATATATATATATATATATATATATATATATATATATATATATATATATATGTATGTATGTATACTTGGAGTTAGGGAAAACGGAGGCTCGAGGGGCCCACAAGCTCACATGGTGCGCCCCCTGAGCTTGTGTTGGAATGTCAGAGGCATGAACTGTCCCGACCGTCACGCCACCATTCATGAGACCATCACTGCCGCTCTGTGCCACATTGTGTGCCTTCAAGAGACCAAGCTAGAGAATATTGACCCGTCCATTGCTTCTTTCCTAGGTGGATTCAGATTAAAGAGTTATGCTCACCGCCCATCTATCGGCACCCGAGGTGGAATCCTTCTCCCCTGGGACGAAAATCATTTCAAGATTCAAGACGTAACAATCGGTGCCTTTTTCCTCTCGGCCAAAGTTTCCCTCGCCTCGTCGAGTGAATCCTTCAAGCTCACAACCGTATACGATCCAATGAGAAGCAACCTTAAAGATGACTTCTTCCATGAGCTAGTTAGTGAAAAGCCAAGCCCCGGTGAAAGATGGTTGGTCAACGGGGATTTTAACCAAATCTACCGCGCGAGAGACAAGAACCGTGCGAATGTGGACCGATCTCGCATCGCTCATTTCCGAAACACCCTCAATGCGTGCAAGATAAAAGAGATTCATCTCGAAAACAGAAAATTCATGTGGAGCAATGAGCGAAACGATCCAACCTTGAGCAAGCTCGATTTTTTCTCTGCAATGAGGAATGGGACCTACACTTCGGCAGACACCTCCTTCATGCCCTTTCCTCTTCGCTCTCGGATCATTGCCCCCTACTCCTCGCGAATGACAAAGGGCCGCGTAGGACCAAATCATTCCGTTTTGAGAACTTCTGGATTAAGATGCCTAGATTCAAGGAGGTCATCAATATTGCATGGAACTAGGAGGTGAATCACGTTGACCTTACCACATCCTCTTCCACAAGATGAAGAAGACAAGCCAAGCCCTTAGAAAATGGAGCAAGACTATTTTTGCGCACTCAAAGATACAAATCCATATGGCCCTAGAGGTCATCCTCCAGCTGGATGTGGCCATAGAAAATCGTACTTTGAGTGCTAAGGAGTGGGATATTCGCAAGAGACTCAAACGCAAGGTGGTTAGCTTGTCTGTGCTTGAGCGCGCGCGGAAAAGGCAATATTCGAGAATTACCAATCTCAAGGATGGAGATGCCAACGCTCGTTTCTTTCACCTTCGGGTCAACCATAGAAGGCGCAAGAACTTTATACACCATCTCCGACATAACAATGGTTGGGTCACTGAGCATGAGCATAAGAAATCCATCATACGGGATCACTTCGCTGAGGTCACCAAGAGAGGAGCGCCCCGGAGCATTGACATTAATTGGGATAACATCCCAGCCCCCACTTGCGATCTCTCAGACCTTGGGGCTGCTTTCACAGAAGGGGAGGTCAAGCAAGCATTTTTTGATATGCCAAGTGACAAAGTGTCGAGCCCGGACGGCTTCACCAGGGTATTCTTCAAGGATTGTTGGGACATTATTAAGGGAGACGTCATGAGTGCGGTCAATCACTTCTCGAGCATGCATACATCCAACCTTCATTGGCTCAACTCGGCAAACATTGCCCTAATTCTGAAGAAAGATGGGGCAGAGTGCATCTCAGATTTTCGTCCCATTAGCCTCATCCACGCCATTGCTAAGATTATTGCTAAGGTCATGGCCTCGAGACTTGCACCGCACGTGCACAACCTAGTCTCTAACGCTCAGAGCGCCTTCATCAAGAAGAGGAGCATCCACGATAATTTCATGTATGTGAGAAACTTGGCGAGGAAATTCAATCGCAACAAGACACCGACACTCCTCTTCAAGCTGGACATCAAGAAAGCGTTTGATTCCGTCAGATGGGATTTTCTCTTGGATCTGCTGCAGCACTTGGGCTTCCCAAGCAGATTCCGTGACTGGGTTTCGGTGCTACTCTCCACGGCCTCTTCAAGAGTCTTGATCAACAGAGTCTTGGGTGACCCGGTTAAGCATGGTCGTGGTCTTAGGCAAGGCGATCCACTATCCCCTTTGCTGTTTGTGCTGGCTATTGACCGCCTTCACCATCTCCTACGCAAGGCCACTTCTCAAGGGCATCTCCATCCCCTTTGTGGGAGGACCAACACCATCCATTCCTCGCTATATGCCGATGATGCTGCCATCTTTATCAAGCCCATCAAGGAGGACATCCAGTTTTTCGCTTCGACCTTGGCCTCATTTGGTGAAGTTACGGGTCTAGTCACAAATTGTGCCAAAAGTCTTGTCGCCCCGATTCGGTGCAAAAATATTAACTTTCAAGACATCCTTCATGCTTTTCCAGCTGTCCTCACGTCCTTCCCAATGAGATATCTTGGTCTACCTTTAGCAGTCAAGTGCCTCAAGAGGATCCACTTCCAGCATCTTGAGGACAAGGTGGCCGCCAAATTGCCACCGTGACAGGGAAGACATGTCGCTACTGCCGGTCGGGCTGTCCTGGTCAAAGTTGTTCTCACTGCCATTGTCATTTATCACCTCACGCCGCTTGACATCCCAGCGGAGGTCCTCAAAAAGATTGATTCTATCCGTCATGCCTATCTTTGGGCAGACACTGATAAGGTCTCCGGTGGGAAATGTAAAGTAAATTGGGACCTCGTCTGCAAGCCCAAGAAGCATGGTGGCCTGGGTGTGCTCAACCTGGACAAATTCTCTAAGGCTCTTAGGCTTGGGTGGCTATGGTATGAGTGGGAGGACCCCACCAAACCATGGATTGGCTTGGGTACGCCATGCACAGATGATGATAGGAACTTTTTTGCTGCCGCCACTACCGTCACACTTGGCAATGGGCAAAGGGCCAAATTCTGGAACTCATCTTGGCTTGATGGTATGCGACCGCGTGACCTCGCGTCTGGCATCTTCGACCTGTCACAAAAAAAATTGCACTGTCAAGCGAGCTTTAACAAACGGCACTTGGGTCGCCCATATTGACTTCTCCAATGGTCTCACATTTGACCATGTCCAGCAGTTTGCTGCCCTTTGGGAGAAGCTTGCCTCGGTCACTCTCGACAAGGACTTAGAGGGTTCCATTAGTTGGAAGTTCACCAAGGATGGACTGTATTCTGCTTCCTCGTCCTACAAGGCGCAGTTTGAGGGCCTCACTACGACGACAATGGTCCAATCGGTTTGGAAGGTTTGGGCCCCTCCGCGGTGCAAATTCTTTGCCTGGCTTGTACATCAAGATAGAATCTGGACGTCGGATCGCCTGGCTCGACGTGGGTGGCCCAACTGTGGACTATGGCCCCTTTGAAGGCAAGCTCCAGAATCGGCGGCCCACCTACTCTTCCGCTGTCGGTTCACCATCCGGGTGTGGAACGATATTCTCCAGTGGCTAGGCATGCATCACATTGATACTCCTTGGTCGGCCAAGGGCTCAGTTCGGGAATGGTGGACCGAGAACGTTTATCTTCGTTCCGAGTCCCCCAAGGCGCTTGCTTCACTCACGATGCTCATCTCTTGGGAGATTTGGACGGAGCGCAATGCTAGAGTTTTCCGCAACACGGCTGCTCCTTCGACGGTCATCATTAGCAAGATTAAAGAGGATCTTTCGCTTTGGACGTTGGCGGGCGCCAAACACTTGAGTAACTAGACGATGCCCCGCGCGTTGCCACCGGAACTTTGTTTAAAAAAAGTATGATTAAGAGATATAAGACTAAAATTAATGCAAAAAAATATAGAAGTGTCTTACATGACTTATGGAAAAAAAGTCATGCATGTGGTGGTATGTTTTGTATGAAGAGATTAATGGAAAAAGTAACTTATGAATACATGCATGGCTTGGTGATGTGGCATTGTTGCATGTAGAGGAAAATGAGGTAATGGGTTATAGCAATTTAAGAATAGAGGATGTAATGCCGTGAGAGTAGACCTTACTTTTGGCGGAAAAAAAATCCTATACGACCGGGTCGTACAGGACCGATCGTGAGACCCTCTCCCGCATGCGACACCTGGCGATACGAATCTTAACGCAACAGCCATCTCTAATCTCTCCGGCACCCCCAAACTACAGCCGCTGTTGTGATGCGCCACGGCTGCTTGCCACATCGCCGCCGGCGTGCTCCTCGACGTCAGGTACACCACCCCAGCTCAGCGCGCTCCATTCCCGTCGGAAACGGCGACGTCCCCCCGGCCACGGCGATGTTCGTGGGCACCTCCACTCGCGGCACCGCCGGCGCACTATGCATGCTGCATGCACCTTTGGCTGCGGCCAAATTCACGTCGCCGGTGTGTTAATAGGTTCGCTACGTCTGGGCACCTGTAGATGACTCAATCAGCACGTTCCTGTAATTTGTTGGTGCTTGACTTGAGCTTGGTGCGCCGAGGAGCGTGGTAGTGGATGGCTAGGGAGAGCAGCGGGGATGGAGCTCCGGTGCTTCCGCGACAGAGCGAGCAGAATAGTTGTAGCGGCAGCGACGGCGAGCAAGCGAGCGCTGGCGGCGGCGAAGAAGAAGAAAAGGGGATTAGGGATTTGGTAAACGGGATTGTGTCGTGCTTTGAGATTCGTCTCTCCAGGTGTCAGGCGCTGGAAAGGGTCTCACGAACGGCAGCGTGTGACCCGGGTCGCATAAGATTTTGTTCCCTTTTGGCCACTTCGTGGCTTGTCTGAACCTTCTTCTTATTTAATGAAATGGCAAATTTTTTGCCTCGTTTCAAAAAATAAAAGGAGCTTGGACATCAGCCACTTCCACTGCACGTTCTGCTACAGACAATTGGAGCATCACAGGACGTGCCAATCCATTTGTATACACACAATTACATGACAGAAAAGTGATCGAATAGAGCAAACACAAAGAGAGCATGTTGCTATTACAATTCGGCAACAAATAACAAGGTCTGGATCCATGCGAAAGAGTGGGCAGCCTTGTATTTATTTCAACAAAGAGAAAAGAGAGCATGCCTAAGCTTGTAGTAATTCTAGGTCTGAGGAGACCGGTAGGGATAGAGAGACTCTATATAAAAGTACACACTAACTTCCTACAGGGAAGCTCTTCTAGCAGTGTTCGCTATTGGTATGCCTCCCTGGCCATCCCTGCCCTCGTAGCTAGGCACGTGAGATCTGGTGTAGGCACGTGGTAGTTACCGTTGCATTGGTGGCTTGGATTACCTATGGGGGGAGACTGGTAACTTGGCAGAGCTAGCAATATCTTCCTAGTACGCCTGTGTGTTCTCCCTTCTCCTTTCAAAGTGGTGATGCCACTTGTGGCAGTTACATATTACGTGTCTATTGACGATGTCATTGTTTCTCACCCACTCCTCATGGTATTTGGGGTCGTAAGGAACGACTTTTCCATCTATAAACGGTTCACCTGAAATACAAGAAAAGGCATACACCCAGATCTCTTTACCATATGGACATAGATGAAACCGAAAATAATGCACAATGCTAAATCATCCAGGGAAGAGTAACACAACATATTAAAAAAGGTTAAAGCTGCCATCTCAAGGAGTCAAGGGGCTCAAAAAAGAACGACAAACACTTCATCTATATACCAATATGAAAAGAGCAAGTGTGGATCTAACTTGTTCAACCGCATCTATCCAACGGTCTGGGTCGCTCCAATATTTAGCGTTAAACATGTTTAGCATTAAATATGTTTAGCACCCTCCACTGATTAATATCATGCCTAATGTTAATGTCAGCATTAACCAAGTAAGTATATCCTACCTAATATTAACATATGATTTATATCTTGCATAATATTAATGTGCTATACAATTAATATTGTGCCAAATATTAACATGCATTGCACATACACAATTACTAGTATGATAAGAGCATACACAATCGGACCCCTCGGACCTTCGCCAAAGCTTTGGGCGGACAACTTGGTCACTGCCCGGTCACAACAGGTTAAAACAAGTTAAAGCTGACATCGCAAGGAGTCAACAGATTAAAACAAGTTAAAGCAGAGTCTGGTAAATCTTTACGGTAGCCATTTCAAAGTACTTTTATGAATGATACTTATTCAGATAGGAAGCTCATAGCCATTACCTCCATACACCTTATTTTTGACATCTTGATATGAATCAGGAAGAACCCAGCGAACATTAGGCAACTCTGGAATTAATAATTAAGTGGCATGAGTTTAAAACAAGACCATTTGAAGCCACTAACATAAAAATTGGCATACAAAGAATTTCATGTGATGTCCAATACCATTGAGTTTTTGGGTGATTTCCTCGGATACTAGAGCTCCAAAAGCAAAATAATGCCGAGTTGACACAGAGTAGATCTTCATCCTTGCTTTTTCTTCACTGGAACATATGCCAAATTTGAGATACAGTCATACAAATATATTATAATGGTACATTAATGACTGACACACATGGCATAATATTTGAGACAACCACAATATCAAGGATTTGTTCCTGTCCTCGGAATAATGTGCTGCCATGGTCGCGAGAGACAAACAAAAAATACTACGAAATGGCAAAACTGCAACAGATGTCATGGAAGTCAATGAAATCTATGTTCTCTGGGTAAAAAAAACTAATAGTAGGCATGGTCCTCAAGTAAGAATCACCATCAGCATAAATGACAAAAGCGAGTCTTGAATGAACATGTATGCAAATCATCATATAAATGATAAAATGACACAAAACAGGTAAGTAACATACATTTATCATACTTCTCCAATCCTGATCTGTCATGACCCGGCCCCATATATCAATGCAGTGGGCGGACAGGCTGGTCTATGGCCCAAATCACGACTCTGCTGCTACATAAGAGAATCTACAACCACAAACACCAAATTCGGACCATCAAACACCCTCGGACGTGCGGTGCATGGGCGCGTCCGCGGGCAATGACCGGGTATGCAGCCCACATTTTTTCCTTCTCTGCATCCAAAAACCTCATATTTGATACCTCAAATCCATACAAAAAAATGCAAAATGAAATCAACATACTATGTAGATCATCTAAGCTAGCCTACACTACTACTAGTTGTCGGAGATGTCAACGACCTCCGTGTCGGGCTCCGGGTAGATGGCCGCCTGCCGCAACTCCGGCTCGTCCAACTCCTCCCCCTCCTCCAGATTGGCGAACACCTCGTTGATCTCCGTGTCCCACTGGAGGAGGAACCGACGATTGGCCTCCATCGCTGACTAGATGGAGTCAAAGATGGCATGCTGCTCCGTCGCCTCCTACACCCGGACCATCTCAAACTCCGCCAGCTCCTCGGGCATGCCGAACCCCGCAGCAGGAGGCACTGGATCTGCCTCGCCCGCCTCGTCATCCTCCTCCTCCGGATGCCTGTCGTGCTCTACCTCCACCTCCACGTCCTCCTCCTCCGACCCGCTTCAAATATGGAACATGGATTCTAGCAATGCAACCGAGTTGGGTCCTCATATCAATCTGAATGAATCAGTTTTTCTACAGAGGTAAATCTTTGCCTATGAGGCAAGAGGATAGCAGGGAACATAACAGTGCAAGCCGCAATGAACATTCCCGCCGCATCTTAGATAATTGATCCAGTTGCGCCAATTCCGATCCGGGCTTCGTGCTTAGCCCGAATCTTCTCAAGCACCTGTAGGCGCCGCTCCGGCGTAAGCATGACATAGGTGGTGACCTTCCGGCGGGACATGGCTAGAGGCAGACATGAGCGATGGGTGAGTGGCGACGCGGAGGGGAGGGAGATGGAGAGGGAAATGGGGTGCGGTTAGGATTGAGGGTCGTCGTCCGGTTTAAATAGCCGGTCTTCGGTCATCGGCCGGCGAAACGGAGCGACGCCATGCCTCGCCATCAATCGTCTTCACCACCCTCGTCGAAATCAGAGGAGACGCATGTCAGACCGATGACTTCCAACTGATTCCGCATGGGATCCCGCCGTCGGTCTGACGTGACGGACGAGCCCGAGCCTCCTCATACCACCCAGATTTTTGTTGGATATGAGGAGTGCCAGTCAGCATGGGCGTTTGGCGATGGCATGAGGAGTCCGTCTGGACCGGGCAGTCTGCCGGAGGGGGGGGGGGGTGTCCAAGGAAGCGAGTCACACACAGGAAAAGGGGATCGAACCCTTCTATCCCGGTGTATCATCAGACGAGTGTATCTCCTCTTCCTCCTTGCTGGTGCTACTGCTTTCTACCCCTAATTTTGTGCTCTTCCCATCCTAAACTCTTATCTCTTTACAATTTCTAGTGAGATCTATATCCTGTACCCATATACTGTGTTGAGAGAAGTAGGTTCGTAACATGACGCATCAAGGGTGAGGGGGCCATACCTTCCGACGACCTGAGCGAGGGTCTTGATGTACCCGTCGATGATCTCGTTGCGGGGTACGTCGGGGTTCCCCTTGTCGCCTGGGGGCGGCTCCATGTGGACCAACCAATGCTCGAAGTCGCACCCGTCGTCGCGGGGGGTCGTCTCCTTGGGGGAGCGGTTGCTGCGGTTCGCGGACGAGTTGGTGGGATGCGTAGTGAAGCTCCTGGCCACCGCCCCGGCCACCGGGGCCGGGACCAGCGTCGCCGGGAGGAGGGTCCCCGTGGCGGTGAGCGGGCGGAGGAAGCGAGAGGCGACGGCCGGGAGGGGCGAGAGCCTAGAGAGGAGGAGCGCGCGCGACGCCGACGCCATGGTGGAAAACCCTAGCGGGGTGTGTAGGGAAATGGGCTGAGACGGGGTTTAAGGGTTTAGCAGGAGCGCGCGCAATTTATTGAGGGATCGTGTCTGTCTACCTCTCGGCTCACGCAATGCGGGCACAGCACAGTACAGGCCATCGTCTTCACCCTTGACCTTGAGCACTCGTTTTTTAGGTACGAGCTCTTCATCTCCAAACCAATTACTACCACAGATTTTGGGTGCACCGTACGAGCTCTTCATCTCCAAACCAATTACTACCACAGATTTTGGGTGCACCGTGCACGCCATGTACGTAGATCCGCCCTTACAGTGTGCAGAGTTGAATTAGGGACCCTCTTTCATTGCTGCTGATGACTGAACCTATGGAGCTTATTATTTTTGTTCTGCTTCAGTGTTGAGAATATGCTGCAAGCTAAAGGCGTAAGGGCGACAATTTTACCCACGGGTACGATACCCGCGTATACCGTATTCATATGGACAGGGTATGAACATAATTTTATATCCATAGGTAGTACCCGTACCCTACCCGTTAAGTCGTGGGTAGGACATGAGTATAGCCTTGTAGTCATGGATATACCCATACTCTACCCGCTTATACTGACATGTGGACCTTACCCGTGTAGCCCCAATATATTCTACTTTGTGTTAGCTGTCATTTGTGTTGGCTAATGGGTGCTCCGAATGTTTTTTATTTGTTACTTGTCAGATGTTATTTAGTGAATGTCGTGAGCTTTTGAATATATGTTAAAGTTGTCATTAATTGCCAATTTAAATTGAGATAATTGTCATGTACTCATCTATCTATTATTGAGTTGGGATAACTGTTTTTTTGTCAGATGTGCTATCGATGAATGTAAAATTGTGAATAATTTGTATACAGTTTGATCTATCCGTTGGGTACCCAATGAGTATGGGTACCCGTCGGGCATGAATATGATTAAAGTTTCACGGATATAATAGAATTTTGTACTCGTTATAAAGACACGGGTATGGATATGGTATTCCTCCACATGTCCCATAGCCTGACGAGCTCCCATGTAAGCATTGGGGTCAATTGACCCCAATGAAATTAGGTAATTCTTCATTAGTTTAGTACTAATTACTGTTTATTTATCGAATATGATCACACTGCCATAGACATGACCCCATGGATTTTTTTTCTAGCTTCGTCCCTCCATTGCCATCCCGCTGCAGGCGATGGTGATCTCACACAAAGCTCGACAAGGAATAGAAGAATCGGGACTGATGGAAGAGAGATACTTTATTCCTTGGTTTCAGCTCTGCCGGTGCCAGCAATTCATTTTTCTAGTAATATTATGTTACAGATCCATTGGAGAACTCACAATTGTGTTCCATCATGTTTACTTAACTAGAAAAAAATTCTAGGCGAGTTAGGATGTCAATTCAGAAGAACCGATTGACAGCTTTTCTGAATCTGGCCAGAAAGTATGGAGTAAATTCAGTAAACAAAGTGACTTAAAAAATAATTAGAACCTTGCTCTGTCCGATGGTGACTATGCTGGTATACTCTTGTATTCTTGGTTCTTTATGATATTTATCTCAATTTAACAATGCTAGATACAGATGGATAAAATTAATATCTTATGTAGGACATATATTGTTGTTTGAATGCTCACGCATAGCCTTGTGATAGCAAAAAAAAATCGCCCCACTTTATACATAAAAGCCACACGGCCGAACCGATACAAGGTGATCAAGGAAACCTCTTAAGCAGATCAAACATAAAGACAAGAGAAGTTGAGAGCTCACACCCCATCAAGACACGACGATGCTACTGACTGGAAGAGAAGTCGCGCCTCCTCGAAAGACCAACGGACATCAATGCAACACACACCAAGTTGTCATTGGAAAGGGGCCTCTGCCCTCTCGCCCTGAAACAAGGAGCGTCGATCCTGCCAGGAGACAACTAGGACCGAGACCGATACCAATGAAGTCACATGTAAGCGATATGATGTTGTTGTGACCACCCCATGTCAGATACGAAGGAGCTTCGTGAAAGGATTTGAGAGCGCATGCCGATGTTGTTGAGATGTGACCGACGAGTACCTAAGAACCACAACAACGCCCCCAAAAGGATGAAGATGCGATGCATCACCGGCATTGAGACCGAAGCATCGGTCAAGGGTTTTCACCCGAAGCCCTAACGCGGGGAAAGGGACCACAAACACGCCCCCAAGAGGGATACGACATCCACAAGCATGGTGTCGCCGACATCGGAGCATTAAGCTTTCGCTCGGAGCTTTGCCCGCGTCACATCAAGCTACCACGGTCAACAAATCTGCCACCACTAAAACATGCCTCCAAATCATGAGTTGGGAGCCACTATTCCCAAAACAATGCCATTGTCGGGATCCCCGTCACCTCGCTCCATGCTGTCCATACGCCATCACCACCGCAACGCCGCTTGCCGGAAAGCCGGCCGCGCAGTTCACCTTCTAGGGCCGCTCCCGGCGTCTCAGATCTCGCAACCCCGAAACCCCACCATGCCGTCAGCCACTACCCATGGAACACCGAGCGAAACCCCGAACCCTAAGGAAAGAGCAGATCAGGTCGTGGAAGAGCAAATCAGCTTTGGAGCCCTTACTGTACCTGTGCGTACCTTATACGACCGCACATACGAGTGTGACCGCTCGTACGAGACACCGTCATGCGTTCTGTTCCCGTAGTCGTTGTTTGCTCTAGCCATATGAGCGCACGCGCTCGGGTGGGACGATGTCGTGGGCTCTGGACACTGATGGTTTTTGCCAGGGGGTCATACGATTGCGCATACGTGTGCGCTCGTATGGCATGCCGTCTTCTCCTATGATGCCTCTGGATGAATTTTGTTGGCTCCTCCCATGCTGTGCATACGCACACCGTCTTGCGTTCTGTCTCCTCTGAAACTTTATTTTCTTCGGTGATCCCTGCGGGATTAGTTCCAACACAACATATAGTCATATTTACAGGCTTTTAGATGTTAGTGCGCCACATAGCAATTTTGCACATAACTTTGGCCTCATGTAGCACTTTTTTTCTCAACTTTTCCTGCACGACATAGAAACTTAAACAGTCTCTTTAACGAACACAACAAAACTAAAAACAAAATTTACTCTTCTACCTTATTTGTGTGGGTTGCCCCCCACGAAGCGCTTGTTTTCGGCCGGCTAGCTCAACCGTAATGACAATCACTTGGCTATAAATACACCAAGCCCGTAGCTTAAGACATTGCCGACAATGTCGTCTCTAGTGTATTCCTTCATTTTCTTTTTCATGGGAAAATATCTCACAAAAGTATCCTTTGAAGGATGGTCAAATCTTACATTTTTCTCAAACACATTAATAGTAGCCTTTATGGTCCTAAGAAATGGCCTACTAATAATGGCCTTTATGATCCTAATGGAAACTACAGGTAATTAAGGCGCTCCTTTTAATAGAGAACCGGAACAATTACAGTCATCCTCGAAGAGTATCCCAATTATTGTCACTTTGGGGTTTATATGTCAGAACAATAACAGGTGCATAGAACTTGCAAGATAGGATTAAGAACTCAAATATATTAGTGAAAACATAATAGGTTCAGATCTAAAATCATGACACTCGAGCCCTAGTGACAAGCACTAGGCATAGCAAAGTCATAGCAACATCAATCTCAGAACATAATGGATACTAGGGACCAAGCCCTAACAAATTGACTCGATTACATGACGAATTTTATCCATCTCCACCTATCTAGAGTATGTCGACGATGAGATTACTCACTCCCGATGGTGAGCATCATGAGGTTATTGATGACGACGACGACGATTTGCCCTCTCCGGAGCCCCGAACGGACTCCAGACCCCTCCCGGTGAAGAAGAGGACGTGGCGGCGGCTCTGTATTGTAAAACACGATGAAACTTTCTCTCCTGTTTTTTCTCGGGAAGACGATATATATATATATATATATATATATATATATATATATATATATATATATATATATGTATGTATGTATGTATACTTGGAGTTAGGGAAAACGGAGGCTCGAGGGGCCCACAAGCTCACATGGTGCGCCCCCTGAGCTTGTGTTGGAATGTCAGAGGCATGAACTGTCCCGACCGTCACGCCACCATTCATGAGACCATCACTGCCACTCTATGCCACATTGTGTGCCTTCATGAGACCAAGCTAGAGAATATTGACCCGTCCATTGCTTCTTTCCTAGGTGGATTCAGATTAAAGAGTTATGCTCACCGCCCATCTATCGGCACCCGAGGTGGAATCCTTCTCCCCTGGGACGAAAGTCATTTCAAGATTCAAGACGTAACAATCGGTGCCTTTTTCCTCTTGGCCAAAGTTTCCCTCGCCTCGTCGAGTGAATCCTTCAAGCTCACAACCGTATACGATCCAATGAGAAGCAACCTTAAAGATGACTTCTTCCATGAGCTAGTTAGTGAAAAGCCAAGCCCCGGTGAAAGATGGTTGGTCAACGGGGATTTTAACCAAATCTACCGCGCGAGAGACAAGAACCGTGCGAATGTGGACCGATCTCGCATCGCTCATTTCCGAAACACCCTCAATGCGTGCAAGATAAAAGAGATTCATCTCGAAAACAGAAAATTCATGTGGAGCAATGAGCGAAACGATCCAACCTTGAGCAAGCTCGATTTTTTCTCTGCAATGAGGAATGGGACCTACACTTCGGCAGACACCTCCTTCATGCCCTTTCCTCTTCGCTCTCGGATCATTGCCCCCTACTCCTCGCGAATGACAAAGGGCCGCGTAGGACCAAATCATTCCGTTTTGAGAACTTCTGGATTAAGATGCCTAGATTCAAGGAGGTCATCAATATTGCATGGAACCAGGAGGTGAATCACGTTGACCTTACCACATCCTCTTCCACAAGATGAAGAAGACAAGCCAAGCCCTTAGAAAATGGAGCAAGACTATTTTTTGCGCACTCAAAGATACAAATCCATATGGCCCTAGAGGTCATCCTCCAGCTGGATGTGGCCATAGAAAATCGTACTTTGAGTGCTAAGGAGTGGGATATTCGCAAGAGACTCAAACGCAAGGTGGTTAGCTTGTCTGTGCTTGAGCGCGCGCGGAAAAGGCAATATTCGAGAATTACCAATCTCAAGGATGGAGATGCCAACGCTCGTTTCTTTCAACTTCGGGTCAACCATAGAAGGCGCAAGAACTTTATACACCATCTCCGACATAACAGTGGTTGGGTCACTGAGCATGAGCATAAGAAATCCATCATACGGGATCACTTCGCTGAGGTCACCAAGAGAGGAGCGCCCCGGAGCATTGACATTAATTGGGATAACATCCCAGCCCCCACTTGCGATCTCTCAAACCTTGGGGCTGCTTTCACAGAAGGGGAGGTCAAGCAAGCATTTTTTGATATGCCAAGTGACAAAGTGTCGAGCCCGGACGGCTTCACCAGGGTATTCTTCAAGGATTGTTGGGACATTATTAAGGGAGACGTCATGAGTGCGGTCAATCACTTCTCGAGCGTGCATACATCCAACCTTCATTGGCTCAACTCGGCAAACATTGCCCTAATTCTGAAGAAAGATGGGGCAGAGTGCATCTCAGATTTTCGTCCCATTAGCCTCATCCACGCCATTGCAAAGATTATTGCTAAGGTCATGGCCTCGAGACTTGCACCGCACGTGCACAACCTAGTCTCTAACGCTCAGAGCGCCTTCAACAAGAAGAGGAGCATCCACGATAATTTCATGTATGTGAGAAACTTGGCGAGGAAATTCAATCGCAACAAGACACCGACACTCCTCTTCAAGCTGGACATCAAGAAAGCGTTTGACTCCGTCAGATGGGATTTTCTCTTGGATCTGCTGCAGCACTTGGGATTCCCAAGCAGATTCCGTGACTGGGTTTCGGTGCTACTCTCCACGGCCTCTTCAAGAGTCTTGATCAATAGAGTCTTGGGTGACCCGTTTAAGCATGGTCGTGGTCTTAGGCAAGGCGATCCACTATCCCCTTTGCTGTTTGTGCTGGCTATTGACCGCCTTCACCATCTCCTACGCAAGGCCACTTCTCAAGGGCATCTCCATCCCCTTTGTGGGAGGACCAACACCATCCATTCCTCGCTATATGCCGATGATGCTGCCATCTTTATCAAGCCCATCAAGGAGGACATCCAGTTTTTCGCTTCGACCTTGGCCTCATTTGGTGAAGTTACGGGTCTAGTCACAAATTGTGCCAAAAGTCTTGTCGCCCCGATTCGGTGCAAAAATATTAACTTTCAAGACATCCTTCATGCTTTTCCAGCTGTCCTCACGTCCTTCCCAATGAGATATCTTGGTCTACCTTTAGCAGTCAAGTGCCTCAAGAGGATCCACTTCCAGCATCTTGAGGACAAGGTGGCCGCCAAATTGCCACCGTGACAGGGACACTAGTAGAAAAAGGGCCATTTGTCCCGGTTCGTAAGGGCCTTTAGTCCCGGTTCTGGAACCGGGACTAAAGGGTCGGGACTAATACCCAAAACCTTTAGTCCCGGTTTGCTTACGAACCGGGACCAAAGGCCCTCCACGTGGTCCTTTAGTCCCGGTTGGCCACCTTTGGTCCCGGTTGGTGTTACCAACCGGGACCAAAGGTGGAGCCTTTAGTCCCGGTTGGTAACACCAACCGGGATCAAAGGTGGAGCCTTTAGTCCCGGTTGGTAACACCCAGCGACTGCGAGCTGCTGACGCGTGGCCGCCTTTTGGTCCCGGTTGACGCGTCAGCAGCTCGCAGTCGCTGGGGTTTTTGTTTTTTTTGGAAGGGGGGGTTTTGGGGTTTTGGAGGGTTAACTTAGGGGTTTCATATTGTGTTAGCGAGCTAATAGAGAGAAGTGACCTCTCTTTTTCCGTGCTTGGTCGACGCTAGCTACTACACATATAGAGAGAACTCGACGCTAGCTAGTAAGCAAATAAAGGAAACCATTAATTACACAAGATCGTCATGAACATATATAGAGAGAAATGACATCTCTTTCTTCGTGCTTGGTTGAACAACAAGTTTTCGTATATCTATCCCACGCTGCTACATATGTACAATATATAACATCCCTTACAACAATTTCAATTTCACATGGTATTCTCCTTGTTCAGGTA
The DNA here is from genome assembly GCA_039707655.1 of Elymus sibiricus. NCBI lineage: Eukaryota > Viridiplantae > Streptophyta > Magnoliopsida > Poales > Poaceae > Elymus > Elymus sibiricus. Next base: position 346,265,619 of record CM077671.1, read on the forward strand.
GGAGTTCATCCCGCATCTGCCAGATCTAATTTAAAGAAGGGGTCAATACATATATATGAATGAAACTCAACACAATTGATGGTAATATATAAAATAAAATTGTGAATATTGTTTACCTACTTCAAATTGTTTCTCAGAGGAGGCCCGTTCAGAGGTATAGTAGAGAATGAACTCGCATACGTAGTATCCACATAAATGAGTGTTGGGTGCCTGCAACAAGCACTTTACGAGAATAGAGTTCAATCAAACTGATAAGCAAGCATGATAATGGTATTGATGAAACTAGAATCAATGAGAGATGCGCGGAACTAGCTAGTACTACTTACTTTGGGGTGTGTAAATCGCAGCTCCTTCTTCAGACCCGGAACCTTAGCGGTGAACGTTTTCCAAACCCTGGCAGGCAAAGAAAATGATTACTTGATATCAGGAAATGAACGAAAGTTGCCGATATGGTCCCGGTATTGATTGAACTTACTTCTGGAGCATTGCAGTCATGTCCGCGTAATACTTGGGATCTTTACGGAGCGAGTCTAAGACAGTTACTAATGCCCCGTCAAGGTTAATGGATAGCAGAATATAGTGGAAGCTGCGCACGCATAACTCATCAATTACATTACTTAACCACGAGTAAGCGGAACCGAATATGCAGAAGACAGTAACACTCACTTGAAGTTGTAAGGAAAGAGTATTTCCCTTTTGTTTTGATGTGTAAGGAACGTTTGTAGTAAGTTGTTCTCGGTATCTTCAGCCGCCTTTCGTACCGACCATTCATTTACGGTATTTGGGCTAATGAACCCAACGTCGAAGATTCCTATTTTTTGGCATTCGACCATCTTCAATCTGCATAATATAGTGAGGATAATTATATATACATGCAATGAACGAGCTGAGCTAGAGACTTAATTATAGAAGTAATACTTACAGACAGTAGCAAGTCATGAGTTGTTTGTCGAGGGCATTTTGATTGTATAATTGAAATAACTCCACAAATTCAACAGGCAGCAGGTCGACTCCAGGGAAGTCATGCTCTTTTTTAATTCCGACTAACAAACTGTCTTTCCCAGACTTCCTGCAGGTTTTCATGTACCAGTCATGCAATTTTTGCATCATCGTTGTTAGATGAGGATGATCAGGTTTGACGAGAGGCTTCCCGTGCTCGTATCTAAAGACGTCTACTACCTCAGCCGTTTCAAACTGTACATCATCGGGCAGGTAATCATCAAGAGTGGTACCGGGCAGTAGCACCGGATGATTAGCGATATCGCTAGACACCTTGAGCGGGGGGCACGATTGCTTCTCCTGTTCGCCGAGCTGGGGAATTGTTTTCCCACTTCTTCGTTTTTTCGCTCTTGCAGCACTGGAAGTACTTCCCGACTGCTGCGCTTTAGCATGTGTCTTAGTAATTATGCGGTCATAGTTGGAATCCGGCGGAGGCGGTGGTGGTCGCTTCAGGGCATCGATAGTGCGCTTCACTTTCACCGGATCTAGCTTCTCCTTCGGAGGTGGAGTTTTCTTTGCAAAATGGTCCCTCACTTGGGCACGACATATGTCCTCGTTTTCCTGCTCGGTCCTCTCATATGGTAACTTTTCCACAGGCTTGAGAGATGGACCGTATCTGAATTGCCTCCCGCCTCTGCTTGTACTGCTAGCCGCCGGAGCGGCGGCGTCTCTCTTCCGTCGTTGCTGACGAGGCGGAGAAGGAGGCGGAGTGCTCCGACGCGCCGGAGTAGGCGAAGGAGGAGGCGGAGTGCCCTCACACGTCGGAGGAGCCGGAGAAGGAGGCGGAGTGCCCTGATCACTCGCCGGAGGAGGAGGAGGAGGAGGAGACCGAGTGCCCTGACTCGCCGGAGGAGGAGGAGGAGGCGGAGGCGTCCAGTTTGGAAGCTTGATGTACTCCTTCTGCCATAGACATGTACTCCTCAGAGCACGAACCAGCTGATTCTCCCCTTCACCTGTAGAGTGGTAAAGCTCGAGCTCCTCAAATCCCTCCATTACTTCATCCACCATCACAACAGCATAGCCATGTGGAATCGGAAGGCAGTGAAAAGTTCCGTTGGGTTGAGGAGGTGCAACAGAGCCGAGAGCCGCCTTGAAAGTGAGGTTATGGCATTTCGTCATAAGCTCGCAATTTTGAGCCTCCGTGATAGTATCCACGGGGTAGATAGGCTCCGTGAAGTCAGTCTGAACGGGCTCCGTGGAAGCCATGCTGCTTCTCCGCTGAGATGGCGGGGTAGCTTCTGGGGTAGCTTCGTGCCGCTGAGATAGTTGGCCGACAGCTCGCTGGCTCTCAGCTTCCTCTAGCTTTTGTAGTCTTGCACTCATCTTCTGCATGTCGCTCAGCTCCGCTTTCCTCTTTCTCTCCCGGCTTCTGTAACCGCCTGCGTCGGGAAACCCAAACTTCCACGGAACGGAGCCTGGTGTGCCTCGTGTTCGTCCAAGGTGCTCAGCATTCCCTAGGGCCTCAGTCAGCTCGTCCTTCTCTCTGTCGGGAATGAACGTCCCTTCCTGCGCTGCGGTGATATACTTCTGAAGCTTCGTGACGGGTATTGCAAGTTGCTCTTCCGTCCAACGGCACTTCCCTGTTTCAGGGTCCAAAGTTCCCCCAACCCCGAAGAACCAAGTCCTTGAACGGTCTGGCCATTTCAATGTCTCTGGTTCGACCCCTTTAGCAATCAGGTCATTCTCAGCTTTGTCCCACAACGGCCGGGCTTTGAGGTAGCCACCTGACCCTGTGTGATGGTGATACTGCTTCTTTGCAGCGTTGTTCTTGTTTGTCTCTGACATTTTCTTACTCTTGTCTGATGTCTTGTAGGCCACAAATGCGGGCCAGTGATCTCTTATCTTCTCAAATCGGCCGATGAATTCTGGAGTCACACCTTTGTCGACAAACTTTGATTTCAACTCCTTCTTCCACCTCCTGAATAGATCTGCCATCTTCTTAAGAGCACACGCCTTTACCAGTGGCTCTATAACGGGCTTATTCGGATCCTCCTCTGGCGGTAGGGTGAAATTTGCCTTCAGCAAGGTCCAAAGATCATCTTTCTGTCTATCGGTGACATAATCACCTTCAGGGGCGTCGTCCTTAGGCTTATTCCATTGCTTGATGCTGATCGGGATGTTGTCCCTAACAATAGCTCCGCACTGAGCAGAAAATGCGTCCTTGGTCCGCTTGGGTTCAATCGGTAGGCCATCGTCCGCGAGTGCTGTGATCGTGAACCTTTCATCCTTGCGCAACCTCTTCTTCGGGCCTCGTCTCGTTACCGAAGTTTGGCTCGATCCGGAGGACTATAAAAGAAGAAAGAAGAGTTAATATATGTACATACCAAAACAATTAATGCATCAATTAGCTAGTCAGCACCTCCGGAGCCATCATGATCATGTCACCGGAGCCATCATGATCATGTCCTTCCTCCTCCATTGTTCCATCGGTGTCGTTGAGAAACGACAAGACAGCATCACCTCCGGCGAGGATTATCTCCCCCAACAACTGTTCTTGTTCCAAGTCTCTTTGATCCATAGTTTCTGCAAATATTACAACATGGCAATTAATATACAAACATGAATGTCCGACGTCCGGACCGCCTCTCTCATGAATGTCAAACAAGGGATTCTCTTAACCTTTAAGGGATTTAATTAACAAAATGGCGCCATTCTGGATGTGCAGAAAATGGTCCATATTTTTCCTGATCGCATCTACCCTTCTATATGTCACGTTGTCTAGTGTCAAAGGATTCAAGAAAACCAAGGCTTCATCATTAGCCGAAAGTAACAGGCGCATAATGGTACGAAGCTCTCCAAAATTATTTTGGAACGGAGTCCCGGATAGGATAATTAATTAGCTTTTTGGTACGAAGTTCAGTAAGAGCCTTCCGAATATCGCTATTTGGAAGGCCTTTGCTGAAATTCGTACCAAAAAGCAAATTATTCTATCCGGAACTCCGTTCCAAAACAACTTTGAAGAGCTTCATAGCATCATACGCATGTTACTTCCGGCTAATGATGAAGCCATGGATTTCTTCAATACTTTGACAGACAACGTGACATATAAAGAATATATATAGATGAGATCAAAAAAAAATTGGATCAACTTGTGCACATCCATAATGGGGGCATTCTTGATAAATCTATGTTACCGGAGTTATCTATGTTACCGGAGGGGGTAGATGACAACGACGCTCACCCCTCATGTCATGTCCGACGTCCCCGCTCATGTCGAAGTTATCGGGGAGGGGGTAGATGACAACGACGCTCACCCCTCATGTCCGACGTCCGACGTCCCCCCTCATGTCATGTCGGACGTCCCCCCTCATGTCATGTCGGACGTCCCCCCTCATGTCGAAGTTACCAGAGTTTTCTTCTAGGGGTTTGGCTGACCTCGAGAGTTTGTCAGGTAGGGGAGGGGGGGGTAGGAGATCGACAACGCTTTTTTTCTAGGGTTTGCGTGGCCTCGAGAGTTGGTCGCCCGATATATCCGACGTCCCCCCTCATGTCGAATTTACCGGAGTTTTCTTCTAGGGGTTTGGGTGGCCTCGAGAGTTTGTCGGGTAGGGGCGGGAGGGGGTAGGAGATCGAGGGCGACAGCGACATACATACATATAGCCACATACATACATGGAAAAAAATGCTATGAACAAAAAAATGCTATGAACAAAAAAACATCATATATACATCCATCCATACATACATATAGCCACATACATATATACATTATATATGAACAAAAACATGCTATGAACAAAAAAACATCATATATACATCCATCCATACATACATATAGCCACATACATATATACATTATATATGAACAAAAACATTCATCATATAAAAAAAATCAACATATATATATATAAAAACAATTGCACAGAGCAGGGGCGGCGGCGGCTCACAGCGGGGGCGGCCGGCGAAGGTGACGGCAACGGCGGGGGCGGCGAGGGCGCCGGCGACGGCGACGGCGGGGGCGGGCCGGGGCAGGGGCGCGGCCGGGCGCGCTCGGGGGCGGGGCAGGGGCGTGGGCTCGGGGGCGGGGCAGGGCCGCGGGCTCGGGGACGATGACGGCGACGGCGACGACGGGGCAGGGGCATGGGCTCGGGGGCGGGGCAGGGCCGCGGGCTCGGGGACGACGACGGCGACGGCGACGGCGACGACGGGGCAGGGGCGTGGGCTCGGGGGCGGGGCAGGGCCGCGGGCTCGGGGACGACGACGGCGACGGCGACGGCGACGACGGGGCAGGGGCGTGGGCTCCGGGGCGGGGCAGGGCCACGGGCTCGGGGACGACGACGGCGACGGCGACGGCGACGACGGGGCAGGGGCCTGGCGATGGCGACGGCGTGGGCGGTGGACGGCGTCGGGGCAGCCTGGCGGCGTCGAGAAGGTCGGCGTCGTCGGGCGAAGTGGCGATGAAAACTGTGAAATTTCACAAGTGCTGGTTATATACACTCAGCATTGGTCCCGGTTGGTGGCACCAACCAGGACCAATGTCACCCTTTAGTCCCGGTTGGTGCCACCAACCGGGACCAAAGGTCTCTTTTCGTCAGCCCAAAGGGCGGGAAGCAGAGACCTTTGGTCCCGGTTGGTGGCACCAACCGGGACCAAAGGTAGGCATTGGTCCCGGTTGGTGGCACCAACCGGGACCAAAGGGTGGTGCTGCCCGGGGCGAAAAGTTTAGTCCCACCTCGCTAGCTGAGAGGGCTCGAGAGTGGTTTATAAGCGCTGCTGCGCCAGCTCTCTCGAGCTCCTCTCAACAGCAGGCTTACGGGCCTAATCTCACACACCTCTGCCTGTGGACCTTCTGGGCCTTCTGCGGGCCTGAATCCTGGCCCAACTAGATGGTTGGGTTTCTAGTCGTATTCAGGCCGTGGTGGCCCACTAGGCGGCATTTTTTTTAATTTTTTTCTACTTTTTTTGTTTTCTTTTTTGCTTTATTTATTTTCTTTTGTTTCTACTTACAGTTTTTCAGTGATTCTTTTTGCTTTTAGGTCACAAAAATTATAAACTTTCTGTTAGTGCCATTAGTTTCCAAATTTGAATAGTTTAAATTTGAATTCTTTTAAATTGGTGTGAATCACTAGTTTGTGAATAACTTTACTATAAAAATAGATTTTTGAGTGATTCTTTTTCCTGCTATTTAATATTACTGTGTTTTATCATTATATTCAATTTGGTAATTTTTAGGTAATTTTAAATGTCTGTTTTAACCAAAAACAGATTTTGTTATTTTAGTTTGCTATTAAAGTTTCTAAAAAAATTCTTTATGAAAATTCTTTTTGCTATTAATGTTTTGAACAAAAAATACTTTGATAACTTTAGTTGCATAAATTTTATATAATTTTAGTTTCATAAATACTAGAGGTTTATAAAATATTTTTAGTTGATTCCTTTTGCTATTAGAGTTTTATAAAAGCTTTTTAGTTGATTCTTTTTGCTATTGAAGAATATTATAGTTTTATTTTAGTTGATCATAACAGAATTTTTTAATTAATTATTTTTAGTTCATTATTTTTGCTATTAGAGTTTCATAAAGGTTTTCTAGTTCATTCTTTTTGCTATTAGTTCATTCTTTGAGCTAAATGACCCTGAAATTGAAAAGCACTTCAAATGAACTCTGAAAAGGTTGAAAGTTGGCATGGTATCATCATTACACCCACATAGCATGTTCTAAAAAGTTGAGAGGGTTACGGCAAAAACTGGATGCACTTCATGTACAAAATGGACAATCTCTTCCGAAGTATCAGGGTTTCGGACGAAAACTCATCTGTTACAAAGGGATTTCATTTTTTTGAACTTATTTGAACTCCAGACTTTTTGTGTGTTCAAAATGCACCATTCAAAGCCACATCATCAATTTTCAACCCTTTCTGACTTCAGTTCCTATTTTTCATGCATTTACTGATTTTTTTAAGCTAAATGACCCTGAAATTGAAAAGCACTACAAATGAACTCTGAACAGGTTGAAAGTTGGCATGGTATCATCATTTCACCCACATAGCATGTGCTAAAAAGTTGAGAGGGTTACGGCAAAAACTGGATGCACTTCGTGTACAAAACGGACAATCTCTTTCGAAGTATCAGGGTTTCGGACGAAAACTCATCTGTTACAAAAGGCATTTAATTTCTTCACATGTAACTGCAATGATATAGTTGTGGAGAGAAAGTCTTCACTTTTTCTTCGCTTGTGTCCTTTGCTTATTGCGCCGTAACCATGGATAATCTTCATCGTTTAACAGGGTGCTTGGGTCAGCCTTGACTTTGAAGGGAGGAATTTCATGAAACTTTTCATAATCTTCAGACATGTCTGTCTTGCCCTCCAATCCCACGATGTCTCTTTTTCCTGAAAGAACTATGTGGCGCTTTGGCTCATCGTATGATGTATTCGCTTCCTTATCTTTTCTTTTTCTTGGTTTGGTAGACATGTCCTTCACATAGAAAACCTGCGCCACATCATTGGCTAGGACGAATGGTTCGTCTGTGTACCCAAGATTGTTGAGATCCACTGTTGTCATTCCGTACTGTGGGTCTACCTGTACCCCGCCTCCTGACAGATTGACCCATTTGCACTGAAACAAAGGGACCTTGAAATCATGTCCATAGTCAAGTTCCCATATGTCCACTATGTAACCATAATATGTGTCCTTTCCCCTCTTGGTTGCTGCATCAAAGCGGACACCGCTGTTTTGGTTGGTGCTCTTTTGATCTTGGGCGATCGTGTAAAATGTATTCCCATTTATCTCGTACCCTTTGTAAGTCAATACAGTCGAAGATGGTCCCCTGGCCAACGAGTACAGCTCATCAGAAACAGTGTTGTCACCCATGAGACGTGTTTGCAACCAACTGCCGAAAGTCCTGATGTGTTCATATGTAATCCAGTCGTCACACTGCTCCGGGTGTTTGGAGCGCAGAATATTCTTGTGTTCATCGACATACGGGGTCACCAAGGTAGAATTCTGTAGAACTGTGTAGTGTGCTTGAGACCAAGAATGCCCGTCCCTACATATTATTGAGTCCGCTCCTAGCGTGCCTTTTCCAGTCAGTCTCCCCTCATACCGCGATTGAGGGAGACCAATCTTCTTAAGGTCAGGAATGAAGTCAACACAAAACCCAATGACATCCTCTGTTTGATGGCCCATGGAGATGCTTGCTTCTGGCCTAGCGCGGTTACGAACATATTTCTTTAAGACTCCCATGAACCTCTCAAAGGGGAACATATTGTGTAGAAATACAGGGCCCAGAACGACAATCTCGTCGACTAGATGAACTAGGACGTGCGTCATGATATTGAAGAAAGATGGTGGGAACACCAGCTCGAAACTAACAAGACATTGCACCAAATCACTCCTTAACCTTGACAGGATTTCTGGATCGATCACCTTCTGAGAGATTGCATTGAGGAATGCACATAGCTTCACAATGGCTAATCGAACGTTTTCCGGTAGAAGCCCCCTCAATGCAACCGGAAGCAGTTGCGTCATAATCACGTGGCAGTCATGAGACTTTAGGTTCTGGAACTTTTTCTCTGCCATATTTATTATTCCCTTTATATTCGACGAGAAGCCAGACGGGACCTTCATACTGAGCAGGTATTTAAAGAAGATTTCCTTCTCTTCTTTGGTAAGAGCGTAGCTGGCAGGACCTTCATACTGCTTTGGATGCATGCCGTCTTTTTCATGCACACGTTGCTGTTCCTCCCGTGCCTCCGGTGTATCTTTTGTCTTCTCATACACTCCCAAGAAGCCTAGCAGGTTCACGCAAAGATTCTTCGTCACGTGCATCACATCGATTGCAGAGCGGACCTCTAGGTCTTTCCAATAGGGTAGGTCCCAAAATATAGATTTCTTCTTCCACATGGATGCGCGTCCCGCATCGTCAGTCGGAACAGATAGTCCGCCAGGACCCTTTCTAAAGATTACTTGTAAATCATTGACCATACCAAGTATGTGATCACCAGTACGGAGGGCGGGCTTCTTCCGGTGATCTGCCTCACCTTTGAAATGCTTTCCTTTCTTTCGACATTGATGGTTGGTCGGAAGATATCGACGATGCCCCAGGTACACATTCTTCCTGCATTTGTCCAAATATATACTGTCGGTGTCATCTAAACAGTGTGTGCATGCGTGGTATCCCTTGTTTGTCTGTCCTGAAAGGTTACTGAGAGCAGGCCAATCGTTGATGGTTACAAACAGCAACGCATGTAGGTCAAATTCCTCCTGTTTGTGCTCATCCCACACACGTACACCTTCTCCATTCCACAGCTGTAAAAGTTCTTCAACTAATGGCCTTAGGTACACATCAATGTCATTGCCGTGTTGCTTAGGGCCTTGGATGAGCACTGGCATCATAATGAACTTCCGCTTCATGCACAACCAAGGAGGAAGGTTATAGATACATAGAGTCACGGGCCAGGTGCTATGATTGCTGCTCTGCTCCCCAAAAGGATTAATGCCATCTGCACTTAAACCAAACCATACGTTCCTTGCGTCACCTACAAAGTCCCCCCACCTTCTCTCGATTTTTCTCCACTACGACCCGTCAGCGGGTGCTCTCAACTTCCCGTCTTTCTTACGGTCTTCTTTGTGCCATCGCATCAACTTGGCATGCTCTTTGTTTCTGAACAGACGTTTCAGCCGTGGTATTATAGGAGCATACCACATCACCTTGGCAGGAACCCTCTTCCTGGGGCGCTCGCCCTCAACATCACCAGGGTCATCTCGTCTGATCTTATACCGCAATGCACCGCATACCGGGCATGCGTTCAAATCCTCGTACTCACCGCGGTAGAGGATGCAGTCATTAGGGCATGCATGTATCTTCTGCACCTCCAATCCTAGAGGGCATAGAACCTTCTTTGCTTCGTACGTACTGTCGGGCAATTCGTTATCCTTTGGAAGCTTCTTCTTCATTATTTTCAGCAGCGAACTAAATCCCTTGTCAGATACACCATTGTCTGCCTTCCATTACAGCAATTCCAGTGTGGTACCGAGCTTTCTGTTGTCATCTTCGCAATTTGGGTACAACCCTTTTTTGTGATCCTCTAACATGCGATCGAACTTCAACTTCTCCCTTTCACTTTCGCATTCTCTCTGTGCATCAACAATGACCCGGCGAAGATCATCATCGGGCACATCGTCTGGTTCCTCTTGATCTTCAGCTTCCCCCATTGCAGCATCACCGTATTCAGGGGGCGGGTAGTTGTCATCATCCTCTTCTTCTTCGTTGTCTTCCATCATAACCCCTCTTTCTCCGTGCTTGGTCCAAACATTATAGTGTGGCATAAAACCCTTCTCAAGCAGGTGGAAGTGAAGGGTTTTAGAGTTGGAGAAATCCTTCGTATTCTCACAGACAGTACATGGACAATGCATAAAACCATTCTGCTTGTTTGCCTCAGCCGCTTCGAGAAAATTATGCAGGCCCTTAATATACTCGGAGGTGCGTCGGTCACCGTACATCCATTGCCGGTTCATCTGCGTGCGTTATATAGTTCTTATTATTGAACAACATATAACTCTCTAGAGCATCTAATTAAAACACACAATTAAGAACTTTTTTCTTTTAGAAAGAAGATAAGAAGAAGAGGCTAACCACGGTGTTGCCGGCGCCGAGATGGGCGCGGGCGATCGACGGCGGTGAGGACGGGGACGGGACAGGACGGACCGCCAAACCTAGACAAATCTTGAGGAAAATGGAGCTTGGACAAGGAGCTTCGAGAGGAGAAAGCTTAAGTGTGGCTCGGGCATTTCATCGAACACCTCATGTGCATAGGAGGTGAGCTAGAGCACCACAAAAGCTCTCCCACTGCCGGGCAAAAAAACAGAGCAATGCGGGGGCTATATATAGGCCAACCATTGGTCCCGGTTCCAGCTACAAACCGGGACCAATGGTTGTGGGCCAGGAGCGAGGCGCATTGGTCCCGGTTCGTGGCTGGAACCGGGACTAAAGGGGTCACCTTTAGTCCCGGTTCCAGCCACAAACCGGGACCAATGGTTGTGGGCCAGGAGCGAGGTGCATTGGTCCCGGTTCGTGTCTAGAACCGGGACAAAAGGGGTCCGACGAACCGGGACCAATGGCCCACGAGGCCCGGCCGGCGCCCTGGCCTCACGAACCGGGACCGATGCCCCCATGGGTCCCGGTTCGTGAGTGAACCGGGACTAATGGGCTTCTCAGGGGTGGACCGATGCCCTGTTTTGTACTAGTGGGAAGACATGTCGCTACTGCCGGTCGGGCTGTCCTGGTCAAAGTTGTTCTCACTGCCATTGTCATTTATCACCTCACGCCGCTTGACATCCCAGCGGAGGTCCTCAAAAAGATTGATTCTATCCGTCATGCCTATCTTTGGGCAGACACTGATAAGGTCTCCGGTGGGAAATGTAAAGTAAATTGGGACCTCGTCTGCAAGCCCAAGAAGCATGGTGGCCTGGGTGTGCTCAACCTGGACAAATTCTCTAAGGCTCTTAGGCTTGGGTGGCTATGGTATGAGTGGGAGGACCCCACCAAACCATGGATTGGCTTGGGTACGCCATGCACAGATGATGATAGGAACTTTTTTGCTGCCGCCACTACCGTCACACTTGGCAATGGGCAAAGGGCCAAATTCTGGAATTCATCTTGGCTTGATGGTATGCGACCGCGTGACCTCGCGTCTGGCATCTTCGACCTGTCACAAAAAAAATTGCACTGTCAAGCGAGCTTTAACAAACGGCACTTGGGTCGCCCATATTGACTTCTCCAATGGTCTCACATTTGACCATGTCCAGCAGTTTGCTGCCCTTTGGGAGAAGCTTGCCTCGGTCACTCTCGACGAGGACTTAGAGGGTTCCATTAGTTGGAAGTTCACCAAGGATGGACTGTATTCTGCTTCCTCGTCCTACAAGGCGCAGTTTGAGGGCCTCACTACGACGACAATGGTCCAATAGGTTTGGAAGGTTTGGGCCCCTCCGCGGTGCAAATTCTTTGCCTGGCTTGTACATCAAGATAGAATCTGGACGTCGGATCGCCTGGCTCGACGTGGGTGGCCCAACTGTGGACTATGGCCCCTTTGAAGGCAAGCTCCAGAATCGGCGGCCCACCTCCTCTTCCGCTGTCGGTTCACCATCCGGGTGTGGAACGATATTCTCCAGTGGCTAGGCATGCATCACATTGATACTCCTTCTTGGTCGGCCAAGGGCTCAGTTCGGGAATGGTGGACCGAGAACGTTTATCTTCGTTCCGAGTCCCCCAAGGCGCTTGCTTCACTCACGATGCTCATCTCTTGGGAGATTTGGACGGAGCGCAATGCTAGAGTTTTCCGCAACACGGCTGCTCCTTCGACGGTCATCATTAGCAAGATTAAAGAGGATCTTTCGCTTTGGACGTTGGCGGGCGCCAAACACTTGAGTAACTAGACGATGCCCCGCGCGTTGCCACGGGAACTTTGTTTAAAAAAAGTATGATTAAGAGATATAAGACTAAAATTAATGCAAAAAAATATAGAAGTGTCTTACATGACTTATGGAAAAAAAATCATGCATGTGGTGGTATGTTTTGTATGAAGAGATTAATGGAAAAAGTAATTTATGAACACATGCATGGCTTGGTGATGTGGCATTGTTGCATGGAGAGGAAAATTAGGTAGTGGGTTATAGCTATTTAAGAATAGAGGATGTAATGCCATGAGAGTAGACCTTACTTTTGGCGGAAAAAAAATCCTATACGACCGGGTAGTACAGGACCGATCGTGAGACCCTCTCCCGCATGCGACACCTGGCGATACGAATCTTAACGCAACAGCCATCTCTAATCTCTCCGGCACCCCCAAACTACAGCCGCTGTTGTGATGCGCCACGGCTGCTTGCCACATCGCCGCCGGCGTGCTCCTCGACGTCAGGTACACCACCCCAGCTCAGCGCGCTCCATTCCCGTCGGAAACGGCGACGTCCCCCCGGCCACGGCGATGTTCGTGGGCACCTCCACTCGCGGCACCGCCGGCGCACTGTGCATGCTGCATGCACCTTTGGCTGCGGCCAAATTCACGTCGCCGGTGTGTTAATAGGTTCGCTACGTCTGGGCACCTGTAGATGACTCAATCAGCACGTTCCTGTAATTTGTTGGTGCTTGACTTGAGCTTGGTGCGCCGAGGAGCGTGGTCGTGGATGGCTAGGGAGAGCAGCGCGGATGGAGCTCCGGTGCTTCCGCGACAGAGCGAGCAGAATAGTTGTAGCGGCAGCGACGGCGAGCAAGCGAGCGCTGGCGGCGGCGAAGAAGAAGAAAAGGGGATTAGGGATTTGGTAAACGGGATTGTGTCGTGCTTTGAGATTCGTCTCTCCAGGTGTCAGGCGCTGGAAAGGGTCTCACGAACGGCAGCGTGCGACCCGGGTCGCATAAGATTTTGTTCCCTTTTGGTCACTTCGTGGCTTGTCTGAACCTTCTTCTTATTTAATGAAATGGCAAATTTTTTGCCTCGTTTCAAAAAATAAAAGGAGCTTGGATAATCAGCCACTTCCACTGCACGTTCTGCTACAGACAATTGGAGCATCACAGGACGTGCCAATCCATTTGTATACACACAATTACATGACAGAAAAGTGATCGAATAGAGCAAACACAAAGAGAGCATGTTGCTATTACAATTCGGCAACAAATAACAAGGTCTGGATCCATGCGAAAGAGTGGGCAGCCTTGTATTTATTTCAACAAAGAGAAAAGAGAGCATGCCTAAGCTTGTAGTAATTCTAGGTCTGAGGAGACCGGTAGGGATAGAGAGACTCTATATAAAAGTACACACTAACTTCCTACAGGGAAGCTCTTCTAGCAGTGTTCGCTATTGGTATGCCTCCCTGGCCATCCCTGCCCTCGTAGCTAGGCACGTGAGATCTGGTGTAGGCACGTGGTAGTTACCGTTGCATTGGTGGCTTGGATTACCTATGGGGGGAGACTGGTAACTTGGCAGAGCTAGCAATATCTTCCTAGTACGCCTGTGTGTTCTCCCTTCTCCTTTCAAAGTGGTGATGCCACTTGTGGCAGTTACATATTACGTGTCTATTGACGATGTCATTGTTTCTCACCCACTCCTCATGGTATTTGGGGTCGTAAGGAACGACTTTTCCATCTATAAACGGTTCACCTGAAATACAAGAAAAGGCATACACCCAGATCTCTTTACCATATGGACATAGATGAAACCGAAAATAATGCACAATGCTAAATCATCCAGGGAAGAGTAACACAACATATTAAAAAAGGTTAAAGCTGCCATCTCAAGGAGTCAAGGGGCTCAAAAAAGAACGACAAACACTTCATCTATATACCAATATGAAAAGAGCAAGTGTGGATCTAACTTGTTCAACCGCATCTATCCAACGGTCTGGGTCGCTCCAATATTTAGCGTTAAACATGTTTAGCATTAAATATGTTTAGCACCCTCCACTGATTAATATCATGCCTAATGTTAATGTCAGCATTAACCAAGTAAGTATATCCTACCTAATATTAACATATGATTTATATCTTGCAAAATATTAATGTGCTATACAATTAATATTGTGCCAAATATTAACATGCATTGCACATACACAATTACTAGTATGATAAGAGCATACACAATCGGACCCCTCGGACCTTCGCCAAAGCTCTGGGCGGACAACTTGGTCACTGCCCGGTCACAACAGGTTAAAACAAGTTAAAGCTGACATCACAAGGAGTCAACAGATTAAAACAAGTTAAAGCAGAGTCTGGTAAATCTTTACGGTAGCCATTTCAAAGTACTTTTATGAATGATACTTATTCAGATAGGAAGCTCATAGCCATTACCTCCATACACCTTATTTTTGACATCTTGATATGAATCAGGAAGAACCCAGCGAACATTAGGCAACTCTGGAATTAATAATTAAGTGGCATGAGTTTAAAACAATACCATTTGAAGCCACTAACATAAAAATTGGCATACAAAGAATTTCATGTGATGTCCAATACCATTGAGTTTTTGGGTGATTTCCTCGGATACTAGAGCTCCAAAAGCAAAATAATGCCGAGTTGACACAGAGTAGATCTTCATCCTTGCTTTTTCTTCACTGGAACATATGCCAAATTTGAGATACAGTCATACAAATATATTATAATGGTACATTAATGACTGACACACATGGCATAATATTTGAGACAACCACAATATCAAGGATTTGTTCCTGTCCTCGGAATAATGTGCTGCCATGGTCGCGAGAGACAAACAAAAAATACTACGAAATGGCAAAACTGCAACAGATGTCATGGAAGTCAATGAAATCTATGTTCTCTGGGTACAAAAAAACTAAAAGTAGGCATGGTCCTCAAGTAAGAATCACCATCAGCATAAATGACAAAAGCGAGTCTTGAATGAACATGTATGCAAATCATCATATAAATGATAAAATGACACAAAACAGGTAAGTAACATACATTTATCATACTTCTCCAATCCTGATCTGTCATGACCCGGCCCCATATATCAATGCAGTGGGCGGACAGGCTGGTCTATGGCCCAAATCACGACTCTGCTGCTACATAAGAGAATCTACAACCACAAACACCAAATCCGGACCATCAAACACCCTCGGACGTGCGGTGCATGGGCGCGTCCGCGGGCAATGACCGGGTATGCAGCCCACATTTTTTCCTTCTCTGCATCCAAAAACCTCATATTTGATACCTCAAATCCATACAAAAAAATGCAAAATGAAATCAACATACTATGTAGATCATCTAAGCTAGCCTACACTACTACTAGTCGTCGGAGATGTCAACGACCTCCGTGTCGGGCTCCGGGTAGATGGCCGCCTGCCGCAACTCCGGCTCGTCCAACTCCTCCCCCTCCTCCAGATTGGCGAACACCTCGTTGATCTCCGTGTCCCACTGGAGGAGGAACCGATGATTGGCCTCCATCGCTGACTAGATGGAGTCAAAGATGGCCTGCTGCTCCGTCGCCTCCTACACCCGGACCATCTCAAACTCCGCCAGCTCCTCGGGCATGCCGAACCCCGCAGCAGGAGGCACTGGATCTGCCTCGCCCGCCTCGTCATCCTCCTCCTCCGGATGCCTGTCGTGCTCTACCTCCACCTCCACGCCCTCCTCCTCCGACCCGCTTCAAATATGGAACATGGATTCTAGCAATGCAACCGAGTTGGGTCCTCATATCAATCTGAATGAATCAGTTTTTCTACAGAGGTAAATCTTTGCCTATGAGGCAAGAGGATAGCAGGGAACATAACAGTGCAAGCCGCAATGAACATTCCCGCCGCATCTTAGATAATTGCTCCAGTTGCGCCAATTCCGATCCGGGCTTCGTGCTTAGCCCGAATCTTCTCAAGCACCTGTAGGCGCCGCTCCGTCGTAAGCATGACATAGGTGGTGACCTTCCGGCGGGACATGGCTAGAGGCAGACATGAGCGATGGGTGAGTGGCGACGCGGAGGGGAGGGAGATGGAGAGGGAAATGGGGTGCGGTTAGGATTGAGGGTCGTCGTCCGGTTTAAATAGCCGGTCTTCGGTCATCGGCCGGCGAAACGGAGCGACGCCATGCCGCGCCATCAATCGTCTTCACCGCCCTCGTCGAAATCAGAGGAGACGCATGTCAGACCGATGACTTCCAACTGATTCCGCATGGGATCCCGCCGTCGGTCTGACGTGACGGACGCGCCCGAGCCTCCTCATACCACCCAGATTTTTGTTGGATATGAGGAGTGCCAGTCAGCATGGGCGTTTGGCGATGGCATGAGGAGTCCGTCTAGACCGGGCAGTCTGCCGGAGGGGGGGGGGGGGGGGGGGTCCAAGGAAGCGAGTCACACACAGGGAAAGGGGATCGAACCCTTCTATCCCGGTGTATCATCAGACGAGTGTATCTCCTCTTCCTCCTTGCTGGTGCTGCTGCTTTCTACCCCTAATTTTGTGCTCTTCCCATCCTAAACTCTTATCTCTTTACAATTTCTAGTGAGATCTATATCATGTACCCATATACTGTGTTGAGAGAAGTAGGTTCGTAACATGACGCATCAAGGGTGAGGGGGCCATACCTTCCGACGACCTGAGCGAGGGTCTTGATGTACCCGTCGATGATCTCGTCGCGGGGTACGTCGGGGTTCCCCTTGTTGCTTGGGGGCGGATCCATGTGGACCAACCAATGCTCGAAGTCGCACCCGTCGTCGCGGGGGGTCGTCTCCTTGGGGGAGCGGTTGCTGCGGTTCGCGAACGAGTTGGTGGGATGCGTAGTGAAGCTCCTGGCCACCGCCCCGGCCACCGGGGCCGGGACCAGCGTCGCCCGGAGGAGGGTCCCCGTGGCGGTGAGCGGGCGGAGGAAGCGAGAGGCGACGGCCGGGAGGGGCGAGAGCCTGGAGAGGAGGAGCGCGCGCGACGCCGACGCCATGGTGGAATACCCTAGCGGGGTGTGTAGGGAAATGGGCTGAGACGGGGTTTAAGGGTTTAGCAGGAGCGTGCGCAATTTATTGAGGGATCGTGTCTGTCTACCTCTCGGCTCACGCAATGCGGGCACAGCACAGTACAGGCCATCGTCTTCACCCTTGACCTTGAGCACTCGTTTTTTAGGTACGAGCTCTTCATCTCCAAACCAATTACTACCACAGATTTTGGGTGCACCGTACGAGCTCTTCATCTCCAAACCAATTACTACCACAGATTTTGGGTGCACCGTGCACGCCATGTACGTAGATCCGCCCTTACAGTGTGCAGAGTTGAATTAGGGACCCTCTTTCATTGCTGCTGATGACTGAACCTATGGAGCTTATTATTTTTGTTCAGCTTCAGTGTTGAGAATATGCTGCAAGCTAAAGGCGTAAGGGCGACAATTTTACCCATGGGTACGGATACCCGCGTATACCGTATTCATATGGACAGGGTATGAACATAATTTTATATCCATAGGTAGTACCCGTACCCTACCCGTTAAGTCGTGGGTAGGACATGAGTATAGCCTTGTAGTCATGGATATACCCATACTCTACCCGCTTATACTGACATGTGGACCTTACCCGTGAAGCCCCAATATATTCTACTTTATGTTAGCTGTCATTTGTGTTGGCTAATGGGTGCTCCGAATGTTTTTTATTTGTTACTTGTCAGATGTTATTTAGTGAATGTCGTGAGCTTTTGAATATATGTTAAAGTTGTCATCAATTGCCAATTTAAATTGAGATAATTGTCATGTACTCATCTATCTATTATTGAGTTGGGATAACTGTTTTTTTGTCAGATGTGCTATCGATGAATGTAAAATTGTGAATAATTTGTATACAGTTTGATCTATCCGTTGGGTACCCAATGAGTATGGGTACCCGTCGGGTATGAATATGATTAATGTTTCACGGATATAATAGAATTTTGTACTCGTTATAAAGACACGGGTATGGATATGGTATTCCTCCACATGTCCCATAGCCTGACGGAGCTCCCATGTAAGCATTGGGGTCAATTGACCCCAATGAAATTAGGTAATTCTTCATTAGTTTAGTACTAATTACTGTTTATTTATCGAATATGATCACACTGCCATAGACATGACCCCTTGGATTTTTTTTCTAGCTTCGTCCCTCCATTGCCATCCCGCTGCAGGCGATGGTGATCTCACACAAAGCTCGACAAGGAATAGAAGAATCGGGACTGATGGAAGAGAGATACTTTATTCCTTGGTTTCAGCTCTGCCGGTGCCAGCAATTCATTTTTCTAGTAATATTATGTTACAGATCCATTGGAGAACTCACAATTGTGTTCCATCATGTTTACTTAACTAGAAAAAAATTCTAGGCAAGTTAGGATGTCAATTCAGAAGAACCGATTGACAGCTTTTCTGAATCTGGCCAGAAACTATGGAGTAAATTCAGTAAACAAAGTGACTTAAAAAATAATTAGAACCTTGCTCTGTCCGATGGTGACTATGCTGGTATACTCTTGTATTCTTGGTTCTTTATGATATTTATCTCAATTTAACAATGCTAGATACAGATGGATAAAATTAATATCTTATGTAGGACATATATTGTTGTTTGAATGCTCACGCATAGCCTTGTGATAGCAAAAAAAAATCGCCCCACTTTATACATAAAAGCCACACGGCCGAACCGATACAAGGTGATCAAGGAAACCTCTTAAGCAGATCAAACATAAAGACAAGAGAAGTTGAGAGCTCACACCCCATCAAAACACGACGATGCTACTGACTGGAAGAGAAGTCGTGCCTCCTCGAAAGACCAACGGACATCAATGCAACACACACACCAAGTTGTCACTGGAAAGGGGCCTCTGCCCTCTCGCCCTGAAACAAGGAGCGTCGATCCTGCCAGGAGACAACTAGGACCGAGACCGATACCAATGAAGTCACATGTAAGCGATATGATGTTGTTGTGACCACCCCATGTCAGATACGAAGGAGCTTCGTGAAAGGATTTGAGAGCGCATGCCGATGTTGTTGAGATGTGACCGACGAGTACCTAAGATCCACAACAACGCCCCCAAAAGGATGAAGATGCGATGCATCACCGGCATTGAGACCGAAGCATCGGTCAAGGGTTTTCACCCGAAGCCCTAACGCGGGGAAAGGGACCACAAACACGCCCCCAAGAGGGATACGACATCCACAAGCATGTTGTCGCCGACATCGGAGCATTAAGCTTTCGCTCGGAGCTTTGCCCGCGTCACATCAAGCTACCACGGTCAACAAATCTGCCACCACTAAAACATGCCTCCAAATCATGAGTTGGGAGCCACTATTCCCAAAACAATGCCATTGTCGGGATCCCCGTCACCTCGCTCCATGCTGTCCATACGCCATCACCACCGCAACGCCGCTTGCCGGAAAGCCGGCCGCGCAGTTCACCTTCTAGGGCCGCTCCCGGCGTCTCAGATCTCGCAACCCCAAAACCCCACCATGCCGTCAGCCACTACCCATGGAACACCGAGCGAAACCCCGAACCCTAAGGAAAGAGCAGATCAGGTCGTGGAAGAGCAAATCAGCTTTGGAGCCCTTACTGTACCTGTGCGTACCTTATACGACCGCACATACGAGTGTGACCGCTCGTACGAGACACCGTCATGCGTTCTGTTCCCGTAGTCGTTGTTTGCTCTAGCCATATGAGCGCACGCGCTCGGGTGGGACGATGTCGTGGACTCGGGACACTGGTGGTTTTTGCCAGGGGGTCATACGATTGTGCATACGTGTGCGCTCGTATGGCATGCCGTCTTCTCCTATGATGCCTCTGGATGAATTTTGTTGGCTCCTCCCATGCTGTGCATACGCACACCGTCTTGCGTTCTGTCTCCTCTGAAACTTTATTTTCTTCGGTGATCCTTGCGGGATTAGTTCCAACACAACATATAGTCATATTTACAGGCTTTTAGATGTTAGTGCGCCACATAGCAATTTTGCACATAACTTTGGCCTCATGTAGCACTTTTTCTCTCAACTTTTCCTGCACGACATAGAAACTTCAACAGTCTCTTTAACGAAAACAACAAAACTAAAAACAAAATTTACTCTTCTACCTTATTTGTGTGGGTTGCCCCCCACGAAGCGCTTGTTTTCGGCCGGCTAGCTCAACCGTAATGACAATCACTTGGCTATAAATACACCAAGCCCGTAGCTTACGACATTGCCGACAATGTCGTCTCTAGTGTATTCCTTCATTTTGTTTTTCATGGGAAAATATCTCACAAAAGTATCCTTTGAAGGATGGTCAAATCTTACATTTTTCTCAAACACATTAATAGTAGCCTTTATGGTCCTAAGAAATGGCCTACTAATAATGGCCTTTATGATCCTAATGAAAACTACAGGTAATTAAGGCGCTCCTTTTAATAGAGAACCGGAACAATTACAGTCATCCTCGAAGAGTATCCCAATTATTGTCACTTTGGGATTTATATGTCAGAACAATAACAGGTGCATAGAACTTGCAAGATAGGATTAAGAACTCAAATATATTAGTGAAAACATAATAGGTTCAGATATAAAATCATGACACTCGAGCCCTAGTGACAAGCACTAGGCATAGGAAAGTCATAGCAACATCAATCTCAGAACATAATGGATACTAGGGACCAAGCCCTAACAAATTGACTCGATTACATGACGAATTTTATCCATCTCCACCTATCTCGAGTATGTCGACGATGAGATTACTCACTCCCGATGGTGAGCATCATGAGGTTATTGATGACGACGACGACGATTTGCCCTCTCCGGAGCCCCGAACGGACTCCAGACCCCTCCCGGTGAAGAAGAGGACGTGGCGGCGGCTCCGTATTGTAAAACACGATGAAACTTTCTCCCCTGTTTTTTCTCGGGAAGACGATATATATATATATATATATATATATATATATATATATATATATATATATATATATATATATACTTGGAGTTAGGGAAAACGGAGGCTCGAGGGGCCCACAAGCTCACATGGTGCGCCCCAGGGGGCGCCCCCTGAGCTTATGGCTCCCTGGTGGCACCCCCTATAGTAGTTCTTTGTGCAAAAAAAATTATGTCTTCCAAAACTATTCTTCGTAAAATTTCGTCTAATTCCGAGAAATTTTATTTTTGCAGAAAAAACAAGAACAAAGTAGTTCTGCTGAAAACAACGTCAGTTTGGGTTATTTTCATTCAAATCATGCAAATTAGAAGCTAAAATAAGAGCAAAAGTGTTTGGAAAAGTACATGTGGTTGGGACGTATCAACTCCCAAGCTTAACTCATTGCTTGTCATCAAGCAATTCAGTTAATAAACTGAAAGTGACAAAGAAAACTTTTACAAACTCATTTGCTTTTGTTGCGGTATATAAGTTTAGCTAGTAATCAAGTTTTCAGCAAAAATCATGAACTAACCACATATATGATAATATTTAGAATCCATATTTATTTATGTCAATGACACAATCAACTAGCGAACAATAATAATATATCTCAAACACTAATACTTTGTCAAAACAACCATGGTACAATATGAAAAATGATATCTTGCTAGCCCTTTATGAGACCGCAAAACATAAATGCAGAGCAGCTATGAAATTCAAGCAGCGACTAAGCATTGTAATTCAGGGTAAAAGACATACATTCATGATCATACCTACATTAATTAGACCAAATGCATGTTACACTAAGAATGGCAATCACGCTCTCAGGATTACTTGAATAAGAAGGTGATGACTCAACAATAAAAGTAAATAGATGGGCCCTTTGCATAGGGAAGCAGAGATTTACTTGTGTGCGAGAGCTCATTGTTTTAAATAGAGATAATTGTAATTTTGAGAGGTATACTTTTCAGAACATGGTTTACAATAGAGTTTTCAATATCTTCCATGCTAAACATGTTAATGGCGGTTCCCATGCATAAAAGGAAATTTAATTCCCCCTCCACCATACAAACACAACCATGGATAGCCGAATTCACGGGTGTCCTCCAAGCAATCAGCTGTCCTGGGGGGAGTTTTGTTGCTATTTTTATAGATTAAGGCAGGACTGGGCATCCATGTTACCAGCCTCCCTCAAGGTTGACGAGTGAATAACTCTCGCGAGTTAAATACACTTACCATGGAAGACATTGACCACCCTACCTCTCCATCAGCATTGGTGTATACAATACATATACTTATTTGAAGGTTTAGAGATTGTACATACAAATTTACTTGTAACGACAGAGTAATACCGTATATAGGCAGATATGATGGACTCTTATGGCATAACTTTGTTTCGGGGATTTGGATGCACAAGCGGTATTTTAACTTAGTACAGGCGAAGGCTAGCAAATAGATTGTGAAGCGACCAACTAGAGAACGACAACAGTCATAATCAAGCATTTTCAATAATTAACATTGAACATGAGCATGAGGAGGATATAAACACTTTCTACATAAATAACATAGAGGCAATATTTGGTTCGAATCAATTACATATGTGAACATGTGCCAAGTCAAGCCACTTGAATTATTTAGAGAACGATACCATTCTAACATACCATACCATAATCATTTTAATGCCTGTTGACACACAAGATAACATATTATCCACTCCTATCTATTTAAGCATGGCATGAGGAACTATTGTCTCTAATTATCATCATATACATGTTTACGATGATAGGCTGAATCGAAAGATATTTACAAAAACAAAGCAAAAAACAAGTAGAGTTCATACCAGCTTTCCTTCACCGCGATCACTTTATCAAATCATCGTCATTATTGTCTTTCATTTGCTTGACCGAATGGTGTGAAAATTATAATAATGCAAGTGTGGTGTGGACTAAGCTAAAATCTGCAAACACTTTATACACAGGAGAAGACAAGAAAATATTTGACCTTTCATTATATCAACAATAAAGCACATAAGAGCCACTTGAAACTTCTTACAAAGTCTTCTCCTTATGACGAATCAACAAAAAGAAAAGAAATTCAGAGAAACACGCTGAAATAGTTTTGGAATTTTTAGTTTTTTCTGAAGGAAGCGAAAGAATAAAGAAAAAAAAACGAAAAGCGTGAAAAACTATTTACACCGAAGAACTACAAACACAAAAGAAGAATAAAGAAATCCTTTTGGTTTTTTTAATACTACGAACTAAATCAAGGAAAAGAAAACTCAAAAAGAAGCGAGAAATATTTTTGGAATTCAAAGATTTTCAAACACACAAAAGAAAATAAAAATAAAACAAACATGAACAAACAAAGAAAAGGATGAACATCGACAAGTGTAATGAATGTGCGATAACATGAATGAAATTTTGGTGATAATACATACTCCCCGAAACTTATGCTTTTGACCTAACTTGGTTTATTGCTAATCTGGGTAAAACTCATAACGATAGCTCGGATTAACTTCAAGTGCGGCAGCTACTGCCTGGTGGGTGGCTTCACTTCGACGAGCGGCTTTTGATACGTCCATTTTGTATCTTGTTTTCCTACTGTTGTTTACAATGTTTTGAGTCAATATTCGAATTTATAATGCAAATCTAATGCCTTTTATCTCTTATTATGCAAGATCTATATGAAGAGGGAAAGTGCCGATAGCTGGAATTCTGGACCTGAAAAAGCTACAGTAGAGATGGCTATCCTCCGGAGCTCCAAATAATCTGAAAATTTACGGAGAATTATTTTGGAATTAAGAAAAAATACTGGAAGTAGAATCACCAGGAGAGGATACACCAGTGGGCCACAAGCTGAGGTGAGGCCCCACTAGGGCGCGCCATGTGAGCTTTTCGGCCCACCAGCAGGCCTCCGGGGCCCCCCTTCTCCTATATGGCGCCATTTTCCCTAGAAAAATATGATAAGAACTTTTTCGGTATGAAGCACCACGGTGTCGAGGCAGAACCTGAGCAGAAGCACTTTTGCTCTCCGGCGGAGCAATTCCGCCAGGGATATTTCCCTCCGGAGGGGGAAATCGAAGCCTTTGTCATCACCAACTCTTCCTCCATCATGGAAAGACTCATCTCCATCAACATCTTCACCATCATCATGTCATCTCAAACCCTAGTTCATCTCTTGTATTTATCGGCACTCTGGGAACGGGGGTACCCAGACCTGCCTGCCCGCGGCCCAGTGTGTGGCCCACTTCGACAGCCGGTACGGCCCGGCGCGGCATCACTCAAGACAAGGCCCTCGTGAGAGCCCCACCCTCGTGAGGAGGACGACGCCAAGACCCCCGGAGGGAGGAGGCCTCCTCAGGTTGCCTCCCGAGGGGCGGAGATCTCTATGCAGCGTCCGGCCTCGCGAGGGCGGGGGTGACGCAAGCCAGGCCAGGCGGGCGCCAGCGGGCGCAGAAGAAGCAGTTTCCTCTTTGGTGCAAAGGAGGCAAGGACGTACGCAGGCTCCCAAGACAGCCCCCAAAGGTTTCCATTCTGGCACAATAAGACCAAGACCGTGAGCCCCGCAGGACGGACGTCATCGTCGAGCCCACCTCTGCATCACCACCAGCTACTTTGCAGGCGAAGACCACCTTTCGTCAGGAAAAGGTGTACTGTTTGTCCCCCTTCGAATTTGGCCGTTGTGGGATCCCTTCCCGCCAGTGTGATAAGGGAAGAGGACCCAGGCCATTATAAATAGGGACTAGGCTGCTCCGTAGAGTAGGGGAGAGGGAGAACCACCGGAGCACCCATGCGAGGTTACTCACCACTGTACCAGTTCATCCACAAACCTCCTCGTGAGGCAATCCACCCAAAGCAGGAGTAGGGTTTTACGCTTCGCAGCGGCCTGAACCTGGGTAAATCTGCGAGTTAGTCTTCTTCCCCGTGATTGAGTGAGTTTGATTCAGCTGGGCGGTGGAGCCGTGAGCTTGAAGCCGAAGCTACTGGGATCTTCGCACACGCCCCTGAGTTCGAACCTCTTTGGGTTTTGCGGAGCCCGAAATCCGACATTTGGCGCGCCAGGTAGAGGGTGTGTCGAAGCCTCTTCCTCCGCGGCAGCGACCCGGCCTCGACTCATCGGCTCCATGGCCGGCGCCGCCCCTGAGGTCGAGCAGCCCATGGCGTGCGGGAGCGCGGCGGCTTGCCTGGCCAAGCCTGCGGTCGCATGCATCCTTGGCGGATCGCAGGCACCTGCTTCCGGCCGCCAGGTCAAGCAGTTCCTCCGCCAGGTGGGCGCGGTTCAGCCACGGCTTGAGGCCCTGCAGCCTCGGGCGTGGCCGGAGGTCGACATCACCTTCGACTCCGGCGACCACCCCAGGACGACGGTCGCCGCCGGTACGCTCCCCATGTTGTGCACGGCGACCATAAGCAACGTGGCGGTAACCAAGACCCTCATCAACGGCGGCGCCGGCCTCAACGTCCTCTCCGTGGAGACCTTCAACATGCTTAAGGTGCCCTACGACCAGCTCGCACCTTCCAGGCCCTTCTCTGGGGTGGCCAGGGGCTCCGTCGCCTCGCTGGGGCGGGTGCGCCTCCCCGTCACCTTCGGCACCCGCTACAACTACTGCAACGAGCAGATCGACTTCGACGTCGCCCACATCTACCTTCCTTACAACGCGATCCTCGGGTACCCCGCCCTTGCAAAGTTCATGGCAGCAACGCACCCAGGCTACAACGTCATCAAGATGCCTGGGAGCAGCGGCATCATCTCCGTCGTCGGGGATACCAAGGACGCGGTCCAAGCACTCAAGCTCGCCTACAAGGCCGCGGCTATGACGCGCCCCGACGCTGGGGCCGCCGCGCAGGCTCCGGAGGCCACGCCAGTGAAGAAGAAGCAGCTGTTCTCTCAGGACCGGGCTGAGACGAAGCAGGTCCCCGTAGACGCCGGGAACCCTGGCCCCACCTTCACCATCGGTGCCGGCCTTCCTCCAGAGCAGGAGGCGGCGCTGGTGGCCTTTTTCCGCGTGAACAAGGACGCGTTTGCGTGGAAAGCATCCGACCTGGTGGGGGTCCCGAGGGATGTGATTGAGCACCACCTCATGGTGTGCCTCGATGCGCGTCCGGTGAAGCAAAAAAAGCGAGGAGACAGGCCCAGGAGAAGCAAGCGTTCATCGCCCAAGAGGTCGGCAAGCTGAAGGAAGCCGGGGTTATTCGGGAGGTGCGATACTCGTATTGGCTGGCCAACCCGGTGGTCGTCCCAAAGAAGTGCGGGAAGGAGCGCATGTGCGTCGACTTCACGAACCTCAACAAGGCTTGCCCCCAAGACCCGTTCCCGCTGCCGCGCATCGACCAGATCGTGGACTCCACCGCCGAGTGCGACCTCTTGTGCTTCCTAAACGCCTTCTCTGGGTACCATCAGATCAAGATGGCGGTGGAGGACGTCGAGAAGACGGCCTTACTCACCACGTGCAGTGTGTTCTGCTACACCTGCATGCCCTTCGGGCTGCGGAATGCTGGCGCAACCTTCCAGCGGTTGATGCACATCGCCCTGGGGCAGCAGCTTGGAAGGAACGCAGAGGCCTACGTTGACGACATCGTGGTCAAGTCGCGAGAGACGAAGACCCTGATCTAGGACCTGGAGGAGACGTTCGCCAGACTGCGGCGGGTGAACCTGAGGCTGAACCCCAAGAAGTGTGTCTTCGGGGTCCCGTCGGGTAAACTACTCGGTTTCCTGGTGTCGCACAGGGGGATCGAGGCAAACCCAGAGAAGATCAAGGCTATAAGCAAAATGTGCCTGCCTCAGACCCTCAAGGAAATGCAGAAGCTGGTAGGCTGCGTGACCTCCTTGGGGCGTTTCATCTCCAAGCTTGGCGAACGCGCCCTCTAGTTCTTCAAGTTCATGAAGAGGAAGGGCCCCTTCGAGTGGACTCCGGAGGCGGATGCGGCATTCGAAGACCTCAAGCGGTACCTCACGAGCCCACCGGTGATGGTGGCGCTGCCTTCGTGAGCCCCTGGTGCTATACCTGGCTGCCACACCGCACTCCGCCAGTGCTACACTCGTGGCGGTCAGGGAGGAACGTGCCGGCGCGCGCGCACCACCCCCAGTAACCGGCGGGTCCCCAGGCATGAAGCAAGGCGACTCACAGGATGCCCCACAGCTTTTGCCCCCTCAAGATGGCACTCCTGAGGCATCAGCTGCCCCGATGACCCATGAAACGCCAGGATCTCGTCTGCACGCTGCGGAGTGGGGCAGCGCGGATGGCTTGTCCCTCGTCGAGCACCCGGTGTACTACGTTAGTACCGTACTGCGGGACGCGCGCTCGCGCTACCCTATGCAGCAGAAGCTCCTGCTCGCGCTCCTCGTCGCCTCAAGGAAGCTGCGCCATTACTTTCAGTGCCACCCCATCAAGGTCGTCTCCGCGTATCCCTTGGAGAAGGTGTTGCGCAACCACAACGCCGCGGGGAGGGTCACAGAGTGGAACATCGAGCTGCAGGCCTTCGAGTTGGAGTTCAGTACAACCAGGGTCATCAAAGGAGCCACCCTGGTGGACTTCGTGGCCGAATGGACGGACGCTCCCGACCGGGGGCTGGACGAGGGCCAGTCCCTCACCCCCGGTGACGAGGCGCCCGATGGCTAGGTCTTGCACTTTGACGGGGCCTTCGCGCGTCGGGCGCGGGGGCTGGAGTTGTGCTCATCTCCCCGACTGGGGACAAGCTCTACTACGCCGTACAGCTTTGCTTCCAGCATGGCGAGAAGGTCTCTAACAACATTGCGGAGTACGAGGGCTTGATCGCTGGCCTCAAGGCCGCGGCGGCCTTGGGGGTTAAGAGCCTCACCGTCAAGGGCGACTCCCAGCTCCTCGTGAACTTCTCCAACAAGGAATACAAGACGAAGGACGAGCACATGGAGGCATACCTGGAAGAGGTACATAAAATCGAGAAGCGTTTCCTGGGCTTGGAATTGAAGCACATCTCGCGTGGCGCGAACAAGGAGGCAGATGACATCGCCAAGAGGGCATCTCGTCGCGAGCCTCAGGAGCCGGGCGTCTTCGAGGAAAGGTTCTTCAAGCCGTCCGCGGCACCTCCAGCCGAGGACCAGGTGCCACTACATGAAGAACTACCCCCAGCACCGCCCTCGGGAGCCCCAACTTGTGACCCGGCCTCAGGAGCCCGACTGCTCCTGGCGCTGGAGCCTCAGGCCGACGACTGGACACAGGAGCTCAAGGTGTACCTGCTCCACGGCACCCTGCCAGGAAAGGAGGAAGACGCAGAGCGTGTGGTTTGTCAGGCCACAGCCTATTGTTTGCAGGACGGTGAACTATACCGTAGGTGCCCGAACGGCGTCGCCCTGCGGTGCGTATCCGAAGAATAGGGGCGCGAGCTGCTGGCCGACATCCATGGGGGAGACTGCGGACACCACTCCTCGTCCTGCACCCTTGTGGGTAAGGTGTTCCGCAGTGGCTTCTACTGGCCCACGGCGCTCAACGATGCCACCGAGCTGGTCCGGTCCTGCGAGGCTTGCCAGTTCCAGGCCAAGCAGATTCATCAGCCCGCGCAGGGCCTCCAGACTATCCCGCTCTCCTGGCCCTTCGCGGTCTGGGGGCTGGATATACTGGGGCCCTTTCCCCGAGTGGCTGGCGGATACCGCTACCTCTACGTCGCCATCGACAAGTTCACCAAGTGGGCGGAGGTGGAGCCCGTCCGCACCATCCCCGTTGGCTCGGCCATTAAGTTCATCAAGGGCCTCATGAGCCTCTTAGGCGTCCCCAACCGCATTATCACTGACAATGGTTCACAGTTCACAGGCTACCTTTTCAGGACATGTTGTACTAACCTTGGAACGCAGATATGCTATGCTTCGGTGGCGCACCCACGAAGCAACGGCCAGGCCGAGAGCGCCAACGCGGAGGTCCTGCGGGGTCTCAAGACAAGGAGCTTCAAGAAGAAGCTTGAGGCCTATGGCAGGGGTTGGCTCGATGAGCTTCAGTCCGTGCTGTGGTCCATCCGCACCACTACGACTAAGCCCACCGGCGAGACCCCATTCTTCCTCGTCTATGGAGCTGAAGCCGTCCTCCCACACGAGGTCAAACATCGATCCCCGCGGGTCTTGGCATTCGACGAGGAGCGTCAGGATGCCTCGCGGGGGATAGACCTCGTGCTTGGGGAGGAGGCCCGTCGCCAAGCCCCGCTCTGAGCTGCGAGGTACCAGCAGGCGTTGCGGCGTTACCATTGCCGTAGCGTCCGCTCCAGGACCCTCGAAGTTGGAGACCTTGTCCTGAGGCGGGTCCTTTCCAGGGAGGGCTTGCACAAGCTCTCGCCCATGTGGGAGGGCCCGTTCAGGGTCGCCCGCGTCTCCAGGCCTGGCGCCATGCGCCTGGAGACTCAGGACGGGGTCCCCATCCAAAATGCCTGGAACATCCAGCATCTCCACAAGTTCTACCCGTGACACTCTTACGTAATAATGAGTGGGCTGTATATGCCCGGAGCCCCCCGAGGATGCGGAGGGGTTCCCACCCACGCCCAAGTGGAAGCCCCATGCTCCGCGCTGGCGGACAACACTGTCCTCCAATGACTATGCCCACGCCTAGTGGAGGCCCTATGCTCCGTGCTGGGGAAGACGAAGACTAGCCTAGGGGCCGGACGCGGCAGTTCTTTGCTTCTTTTTGTATACGAATTTGCCATTTTCTGGAATGAAACTCGAAGTTTCGCAACCTTATTTCAAAAAGGGGTGGGAATTTTTTCTCCTTGCAGTCTTTTCTGTCTTGAAGTTTTGTTTTCTGAATCGACACATGTCGGTCTCCCCCTCACGCGCCCCGCAAGCGGGGGCTGGGCATGGTGTGCACACCTCGCCAAGACCTTGGCATCCTGGTCCTCCCGCGGCGCTCTCGAGTGAGCCAGCAGGCGCGTGTTGCCTCAGAGGCATCCATCTCCTGGCGGCCGACCCTTGGTCGGGGGCTCCTACCGTGGCCGGGCACGCCATCATGAAGCCTCGGGAGGCTCGGGCATATCTCGAGGCAGGAGCTAGCAAGGAAAGGTATGGGAGCCGCTCGAGCGTTAAGGGGGACTCCTGAGCAACGCGACTCAGGAGCCTCACTGGTCACGTAGCCCCTCGCCCCTTGGTCTCGTCCTGGTGATCCGGACGCCCCAACGGCGGACGAGGTATGCGCGGGATTGGGCCCTGCCGACGTAGAGCACCAAGAGGCCTCCCAAACCGCCTCGCTCGCAAGAAAGAAGACCCTCCTGGCAAGATCCCCAAGCTCCCCAGGTGCCACGGACGGACCTCACGACGCAGAGGCCCGCCCGCGGACGCATCGAGCTAAGTACCCTAACCATGACGGGCGGGAAGTCTCAATTGATAGTAATACGGGAATCGGGATGTGCGATGAAAATGCTAAAGTAAAGGCGCAAGCGCCATAATTCATTACATGCCCCGTGGGGCCTTCCATGATTCTTGATCGCAGGGAAAGGAAAAGAAGTAGAAGGCGAAAGGTCGCCTCCTCAAGGGCAGCCACTCCTGAGGCCCTGGCTCCGGCACAACCGCGCTCATCCGGAGTCTTCCTCCTCCTTGACGGGCCCGTGGCGGCGCGCCGGCATGGCTGCATCTTGGGCGGAAGTACGGCGCCGTCACGGCCGGCTACCCCCCGAGGTCCGAGCACGCCGACGCGGTGGCGCGTCGTAGGTGTCATCACTCGGGCTCTCCTCGGAGGAGGTGTCGCTGCCGCTGGAAGCATAACGGCCGTCGCCAAGGGCAAGCTCACCTCCAAGGGCGCCGCCGCCGCGAAGCCTGTCAGTTGCGGGAGGGTGATCGCTGCCACCGCCATCACCCTCCGGGCAACACCCCAGGCGCCTGCCATCCTCCCCGAAGATCCTGACGAAGAGTGTCGCTGCACCGTCATGCTTGAAGTGGAGCGTGAGCCTCCCTTCCAGGTTGTGGGCGCGGGCGAAGGTCTACCACCCACGGCTCAAGAAGGCATAACCTGCGGGGGTAACCTCGATCTCCACCCACGACGCGCCGCTACAATAACCATCGGCTTGCAGCCACAGGCCCGCGGGCTCGCTGGCCCGCAAAGTCTCCGCGAAGAAGCGTGGGAGCTGCAGCCAGGTGATTGCCGGTCTCTCCACCCACGCCAAGAACTCCTGGCCCACATCGGTCGTGTGGGACCACGGGCGCGGCGGCCGGGCACCAGCTGCGGGACTCCCTCCTTGGCCATGGTGGCCACGCCCGCCGCCTCTGCCTGCGCCGGAGGAGGCGCCTGCCCTCACGAGGGTGCGGCCGCGCCCCCGGGGCGCCGTCGTTGACACTGCGGTATACTTAAGGGGACGGCCCCGGCCCCTCTTGGGTGGCTGTTGGTCCGGCCCCTCCTGGCGGGCCTTCCCCTTCTCGGCAGCAGAAAACCTCCTCACCGGCGTCATGGTTGAGAAGGCGGGGGCCTTGGGCAGGGAAGCAAGAAGTAGAGATGGGCTGGGGGCTCTGTCCCCTCCGCCCATTTATAGCAGGGTGGAGGCCAACCGGCGTCCCTCCACATTCCGGGCAATGATGGCCCTGCAACGCACGCCGGTTTCTGGTCAGCCAGGGCGGTTGCCAAGTGATACGTCTCCAACGTATCTACTTTTCCTCACTCTTTTGCCCTTGTTTTGGACTCTAATTTGCATGATTTGAATGGAACTAACCCGGACTGACGCTGTTTTCAGCAGAATTGCCATGGTGTTGTTTTTGTGCAGAAATAAAAGTTCTCGAAATGGAACGAAACTTCCTGGAGATTTATTTTGGAAAATATAAAAAATACTGGAGCTAGAAACCACCGGAGAGAGGGCCCAGGGTGCACAGCACCCACCAGGGCGCGCCAGCCCCCTCCCGGCGCGCCCTGGTGGGGGTTGGGCACCTCGGGGCCCCACTTGCCCTATCTCCGCCACTATAAATTCCTAAATTTGGAGAAAAAATAGGAGAGAAAGAATTATCGCGTTTCACGAGACGGAGCCGCCTCCACCTCCTATTCTTCATCGGGAGGCCAGATCTGGGGCCCGTTTGGGGCTCCGGAGAGGGGAATCTTCGGTCTTCGTCATCATCAACCTTTCTCCATCGCCAATTCCATGATGCTCCCCACCGGGAGTGAGTAATTCCTTCGTAGGCTTGCTGGTCGGTGAGGAGTTGGATGAGATTCATCATGTAATCGAGTTAGTTTTGTTAGGGCTTGATCACTAGTATCCATTATGTTATGAGATTGATGTTGCTATGACTTTGCTATGCCTAATGCTTGTCACTAGGGCCCGAGTGCCATGATTTCAGATCTGAACCGTTTATGTTATCATCTCTATATCCATGTTCTTGATCCGATCTTGCCTAGTCATATGCACCTATTACGTGTTATGATCCGTCAACCCCATAGTGACAATATTTGGGATACTTCGCGGTGATGACCGTAGTTTGAGGAGTTCATGTATTCACCATGTATTAATGCTTTGTTCCGGCTCTCTATTAAAAGTAGGCCTTAATATCCCTTAGTTTCCTTATGGACCCCGCTGCCACGGGAGGGTAGGACAAAACATGGCATGCAAGTTCTTTTCCATAAGCATGTATGACTATTTACAAAATACATGCCTACATTACATTGATGAACTGGAGCTAGTTCTGTATCTCCCTAGGTTATGACTGTTATATGATGAATATCATCCAACGAGTTATCCATCCAGTGCCTACGATCTTTCCACTTATTGTTCTTGCTAAGTTACTACTGCTGTTGCTACTGTTCCAACTGCTACAAAACTACTGCTACTATTGTTACCACTACTGTTACTATTGCTACTGCTATCAAAACTATCATATTACTGTGCTACTGATCACTCTGCTGCAAATATTTAATCTCCAGGTGTGGTTGAATTGACAACTCAACTGCTAATACTCTCAAGTATTCTTTGGCTCCCCTTGTGTCGAATCTATAAATTTGGGTTGAATACTCTACCCTCGAAAACTGTTGCGATCCCCTATACTTGTGGGTTATCAAGACCTTTTTCTGGCGCCGTTGCCGGGGAGCATAGCAATATTTGTTGAGTCACTTGGGATTTATATCAATTTATCACTATGAAGAATCTGAAGGATCCAAGGACCAAGATTTTTCCCTCTACTACGAGGGGAGGTAAGGAACTGCCATCTAGCTCTGCACTTGATTCACCTTCTGTTATGAGTAAGCTTGCAACACCACCACATGCTAGTAATCCTGATATGTCACAAGTTATTGATGATGCTGCCTCTACTATGAATGATGCTTATTATGACGCTAGTACCATGCTTGATGATAATGTGCCGCTAAGAGAATTTCTTGATGAACAAATTGCTAGAGCTAAAGAAAATGAAATTGCTAAAACTGATGAAGCTTATGAAACTGATTATGATTATGAAACTCCTATTAGTCCTAGCTCTCCTAAATTTGAAATGCCTAAGATACCTGAAGGTTATGTTATGGACGAGGAGATATCTAGAGAAATTCTTTCTTGCAAGGATAGAGATGATCTTAAGAAATTACTATGCAAGTATAAGGAAAAGACTTTGAATGCTAGAATGAAATGTGATCCTAAGTTTGCAACTTCACCTATCTGTGTTACCGATAAGGATTATGAGTTCTCTGTCGACCCAGAGTTAATTACTTTGGTTGAATCTGACCCTTTCCATGGCTATGAAACTGAAACTGTAGTGGCACACCTTACTAAGCTGAATGATATAGCCACCCTCTTTGCTCATGATGAGAAGATTCGCTACTATTACATCCTTAAGTTGTTTCCGTTCTCATTAAAAGGTGATGCTAAGACATGGTACAATACTCTTGCTCCTGGTTGTGTGCGTAGTCCCCAGGATATGATTTACTACTTCTCTAAAAAATATTTTCCTGCTCATAAGAAACAAGCTGCCTTACAGGAAATATTTAACTTTGTGCAAATTGAAGAAGAGAGTCTCCCACAAGCTTGAGGGAGGCTTCTCCAGTTGCCTAATGCTTTGCCTGATCACCCTCTCAAGAAAAATGAAATACTTGATATCTTTTATAATGGACTAACCGATGCTTCTAGGGACTTCCTAGATAGTTGTGCTGGTTGTGTTTTCAGGGAACGAACTGTTAAACAAGCTGAGGAATTATTGAATA
This sequence comes from Elymus sibiricus, assembly GCA_039707655.1. Classification (NCBI taxonomy): domain Eukaryota; kingdom Viridiplantae; phylum Streptophyta; class Magnoliopsida; order Poales; family Poaceae; genus Elymus; species Elymus sibiricus. The sequence continues at coordinate 346,300,025 of CM077671.1, forward strand.
ATGTATTGAAGAATTATGATGATTGGACTCTTCCTGAACCACCGCCTAAACCCACTCCGAAGAAGAGGGGTATCTTATTTCTCAGTCCTGAAGATATGCAAGAGGCAAAGAAATCTATGAAGGAAAAAGGTATTAAAGGTGAGGGTGTTAAGAATTTGCCACCTATTGAAGAAATACATGGCCTTGACACACCACCACCTCCACAGGTGGTAGAGGTAAATTATTTATTAAAGTTCAATGAAAGTGACATCCCTCAGAATAAACCTCCTAGTCAATGCTTATATGAGTTTGATAACTATATTGTGAAGCAAGATCATTTCAATGCTCATGTTCTGAAACAATTGAAATACAATTGTGATATGATTGCTCGCTCGAGTGACTTGCTATTTAGAATTAGTAATGATGTTAGAGGTGTAGGAAAGCATGCCTCTATGGTTCAAACCAAATTAGAACAAGTAGCTAAGTCTCAAAAGGAATTGCTTGATGAAATGAATAGTAATATGCATGACTTTGCTGCTAGAGTAGTAACTAGAGGAGGTAGAATGACCCAAGAATCACTCTATCCTGAGGGTCATCCTAAAAGAATTGAACAAGACTCTCAGAGAATTAATACTGATGCACCTAGTCCTTCTAAGAAGAAAAAGAAAAAGAAAAATGATAGGACTTTGCATACCTCTAGTGAACCTGAGACACAAAAACCTCCTGATAATAATGATGTCTCTATTTCCGATGCTGAAACTCAGTCTGGTAGTGAACATCAACCTAGTGATAATGAAAATGATAATGATGATGTTCACGATGATGCTCGACCTAGTAATGATAGAGAACCAGATAATGATGTTGAAATAGAGCCTGCTCCTGATCTTGATAACCCACAACCTAAAAATAAACGGTATGATAAGAAAGACTTTGTGGCTAGGAAACATGGTAAGGAAAGAGAGCCATGGGTTCAAAAACCCATGCCATTTCCACCTAAGCCATCTAAGAAAAAGGATGATGAAGAATTTGAGCGCTTTGCTGAAATGATTAGGCCAGTCTTTTTGCGTATCCGTTTGACTGATATTTTGAAGATGGCCCCTTATACAAAGTATATGAAAGACATCATCACAAATAAAAGAAAAATACCTGAAGCTGAAATCTCCACCATGCTTGCTAATTATTCTTTTAAGGATGGAGTACCTAAAAAACTTGGAGATCCTGGAATACCAACTATACCTTGCTCCATCAAAAGAAACTATGTTAAAACTGCTTTGTGTGATTTGGGAGCCGGTGTTAGTGTTATGCCTTTCTCCTTATATAAAAGACTTGATTTGAATAAACTCACACCTACCGAGATATAATTGCAAATGGCTGACAAATCAACAGCCATACCTATTAGTATTTGTGAGGATGTGCCCGTTTTTGTTGCAAATGTTACTATCTTAACGGACTTTGTTATTCTTGAGATGCCCGAGGACGACAACATGTCGATTATCCTTGGTAGACCCTTTTTGAATACTGTAGGGGCTGTTATTGATTGCAATAAAAGCAAAGTCACTTTTCATATTAATGGTAATGAGCACACGGTGCACTTTCTGAAGAAACAATTTCAAGTGAATGGTATAAATGTTATTGAAGAATCTCCGACCATCACTATTGGAAGTTTTCAATTACCTCTACCTACTGCCAAAAAGAAATATGATATACTTATTGTAGGGGATATGCACATCCCCATTGTGGTAACTTAGTGTTTTTACGAAAGTTCTTCGGTTTCATGCTAATCGGAAGTGGTTGTTAATAAGACTTGATCAACCTTATTAATGAATCATTTTTGAGAGGTATGAAGTCAATGAATCTAGTAAGCACAACTTTCTGCTTCCATCTTTTATTTTCTGTTTTAGTTAGTTAAATAAAATAAAATCCATGTTTATCCTGTTTTCTGTTTTCTCCGTGCAATAAAAAATGACTCAAAAATAAAAATTCTCAGAATTCCCTGAAAATTTAACACGAATTTTTTCCGAATATTTATGAATTTTTAGTGCAAATAACACCTGAGGGGGGTGCACCTGGTGCCCACGATACACCAGGGCACGCCAGCACCCACCAGGCGCGCCCTGGTGGGTGGTGGCCCCCACGTAGGCCCCCTCACTTATCTCTTTAGCCCACATTGTCACCTACCTCCAGCAAAAAATCACCACAACCACCATTTTCGTGTTCTTGCTCTCAAACCCGCGGATTTCGATCTCTTTGCTCGAAGCCCCGTTTCCGAAACTGTTTGGAGGGATTGCTACTTGGTATGTGACTCCTCCATTGTTCCAATTAGTTTTTGTTTTAGTGGGTTATTTTTAGAGTAATTAGCTACTCTTGGTGCTATTGTAGATGAGCTTGCATGTTGAATTCTTAGAGTTCTAAGTAGTTTGAATGCTCAATATGGCCTCTATGCATGCTTAGGAGTAGTTGCTAACAATCTTACAAAGTTTTGTTGACAAATTTTTTTTGGACTAATTGTTTTTCAGAATTTTTATAGGAATAAAATGAATATCTTTAGGAAGTTCCCCTCCAAGAAAAATGCCAAGGGAGTCATTAGGGAATCATCGGACAATGACCTTCACGCTCCAAGAAAGGTGGAGGTGCGGCCGTGCGAATGGCCGCATGATGCCTTCCTGGAGGAGGCCGGGATCCACCAAGAGTTCGCTCAGTTTGTCGCAAACGCTGGGTTAACCGAGTTCCTCGCAGATAAGTGTGACCAATATCACGTCCTTACAAATTCCTTTGCGCAAAGTTTTACTTATCTAGGGAGGAACAACCCTCCTGAAGTGTAGTTTAATCTTTATGCTGAACCTCACACATTATCGCTAGCTGACTTCTGTAACATATGCTTGATCCCTTCTGATGGGGACTTGAGAGAACCTAGGCCATCTGAGTTTGAGGATTTTCTCCTCGCATTAACCATGGGTGAGGATAGAGGCGTGTCGGGCGCCACTGCTATTAGCTTACAGTTTCCCTCAGTACATTATTTCTCCTTAGTCATCACTAAGTGTTTAACCGCGAGGGAGAAGGTTAGCTCACTCAGTGCTCCTGACCTCGCTATTTTACGTCGTGCACTTTATGATGATCACACCTTTAGTATGGGGGCTATTATTGCCCGGCGCCTACATCTCAATAAAACTAAGGGAAAGATACATGGTGGTATTTATGCTACTCGCTTAGCGAACCACTTTAGAATCCCCTTTCGCCTACACGATTACCTCTTACCCCGAGTTTACCTCGATCATAAGTCACTGCAGGCTCACCATTTTCTTGATGTAACTGACTCTCCACGTGATATTCACTATAACTTAGTATTTAGCAAGGAAACACGTGATGTTATCCCGTTGCCTGCACCTACTTTGTTTGATCCTATTGCTAGGAACGGATACAGGATTATGCCAGACAACATTACAGCTTACCGGAACAACCTAGCAGCTGCTGAGGAGGAGCACCAGGGGTGGGACACTCAGGTGCCGCCTCAGCCTCACTACGACTTGGGACCGGACGGCTACTACGGATGGTGATTACCAAGCTAGGCCAAAAGCCTAAGCTTGGGGGAGTACGTATTTCCACCGACATTACATTCACGTTCGCATATTTTATTCCAGTTGTCGGTGTTCATACTTTTTTTTGTAATATCCATGTTAGATTTGTTTTCTCGCTTTCTTCTTGTGTGTTTGAAAAACTTTGAGAAAACCCAAAAACATTTCCTACTTCTTTTTAGTTTTTCTTTCTAGCTTAGTTTAATTGTTGCATCAAAAGAAAACCCAAAAAGATTTCTCGCTTCTTATTTTACTTGTTGGGAGCTTTCCCGTGTAAATAGTTTTTCTCGTTTTTGTTTTTCCTCTTTAATTTGCTTCTTTCAAGAAAAAACAAAAACTCCAAAAATATTTCAGTGTGTTTCTCTGAAATTCTTTTCTTTTATTTGAGTCATACCTAGGAGAAGACCACGATGAAATTGTTGAGTGGTTCTCATTTGCATTATCGTCTACCTAACAAAGAACCCATATTACCTTGTCTTCTCCTCCTGAATAAAATGTTTGCAGATTCTAGCTTAGTCCACGGCATTCTTGCACTATTATTATTTCTTATCATTCGGTCGTGCAAGTGAAAGGCAATAATGACGACATTTGATGAATTGACTGTGGCAGAGAAAGGCGGGTATGAACTCAACTTGTTTTTGTTTTTGTAAATATGTTTAACCTAGTATCCCTTGATTCAGCTCATTATGATCAAACATGTTTGCAATGACCATTAGAGATTATAGTTGTTCATGCCATGATTAAGTAGCTAGGAGTGGATAATGATTTATCTTGGGTGTGAACATGCATTTAAAATGGTTGTGATGCGGTATGATGATATGGTATCCTCCTCTGAGTGTTTCAAGTGGCTTGACTTGGCACATGTTCACGCATGTAGTTGAGTCAAAACCAACATAGCCTTCATGATATTTATGTTCATGGTGTCCATATCCTACTCATGCTAGTATTCAATGTTGATTATATGTAATGCATGTTCATGACCGTCTTTGCTCTCTAGCTGGCCGCTTCTCAATCTATTTGCTAGCCTTCGCCTGTACTAAGCGGAAATACTGCTTGTGCATCAAAACCCTTAAACCAAGTTATGCCAGATGAGTCCACTATATCTACCTATATGCGGTATTACCCTGCCGTTCCAAAGTAAATTTGCATGTGCCACCTCTAAAATTCAAATGAAGATATATTTTGCGTGCCTGGACCGCTCATGGAGCGATAGGGGGCGGTCAGTATCTTCCATGCTAAGCGGGTTATTCTCATGACGAGTGTTTATTCACTTGTCCTTGCACGAGAGGGGCGGTAATAGGGATTCCCAGTTCCGAAATCAAAAATCAAAAATAATTAAACAAAACTCCCCTAGGAATGTTGTTGGTTTGGATGGTACCCGTGGATGCGGCTCCGTGGAGTGTGATTGTTGGTGGAGGGGGAGTAAACCTTTACTTTTACCGCTTGTGAACCACCGCTAATTTGTTTAGCATGGAAGATATTGATAACTCTTGGTCATGACGTTGACAGGAAGGGTGTACCTCCCAAAATTATATCTATCTCTATTTTAAACTTTGAGCTCTGGCACCGCTGCAAATCCATGCTTCCCTCTACGAAGGGACTATCTATTTACTTTTATGTTGAGTCATCACCTTCTCAAATAAGTGCCTGAGAGCACTATTGTCATCCTCATGCATTGTGTATAGTTGATGTTGGGTGCGGCATGACTGGATCTTTTCTCCCATGAATTACAATGTTTAGTCGCTGCTTGAACTTTGGAGGTGCTCTGCATTTATGTTTTGCGGTCTCAGAAAGGGCTAGCGAGATACCACTATTGTCATATTGTATCACAATTGATTTGAAAAAATGTTGGCGTTTGAGATATCTTATTATTGCTCGCTAGTTGCTTATGTTATTCATATGAGTAAATATAATTTTTAAGAGTTATTGTTGGCATGGTTAGTCATAATCTTTGCTGAAAACCTGGGAGCTACTTAAGCATAAGCATATATATGTAAACGAGAACAAAAGAGTTCATAAAAGTTTTTCCTTATCACTTTCAGTTTATCAACTGAATTGCTTGAGGACAAGCAAAGGTTTAAGGTTGGGGGAGTTGATACGTTTCCAACGTATCTACTTTTCCTCACTCTTTTGCCCTTGTTTTGGACTCTAATTTGCATGATTTGAATGGAACTAACCCGGACTGACGCTGTTTTCAGCAGAATTGCCATGGTGTTGTTATTGTGCAGAAATAAAAGTTCTCGGAATGGAACGAAACTTCCTGGAGATTTATTTTGGAAAATATAAAAAATACTGGAGCCAGAAACCACCGGAGAGGGGGCCTAGGGTGCACAGCACCCACCAGGGCGCGCCAGCCCCCTCTCGGCGCGCCCTGGTGGGGGCTGGGCACCTCGGGGCCCCACTTGCCCTATCTCCGCCACTATAAATTCCTAAATTTGGAGAGAAAAATAGGAGAGAAAGAATTATCGCGTTTCACGAGACGAAGCCGCCGCCACCTCCTGTTCTTCATCGGGAGGCCAGATCTGGAGCCCGTTTGGGGCTCCAGAGAGGGGAATCTTCGGTCTTCGTCATCATCAACCTTTCTCCACCGCCAATTCCATGATGCTCCCCACTGGGAGTGAGTAATTCCTTTGTAGGCTTGCTGGTCGGTGAGGAGTTGGATGAGATTCATCATGTAATCGAGTTAGTTTTGTTAGGGCTTGATCACTAGTATACATTATGTTCTGAGATTGATGTTGCTATAACTTTGCGATGCCTAATGCTTGTCACGGCCCGAGTGCCATGATTTCAGATCTGAACCGTTTATGTTATCATCTCTATATCCATGTTCTTGATCCGATCTTGCCTAGTCATATGTACCTATTACGTGTTATGATCCATCAACCCCATAGTGACAATATTTGGGATACTTCGCGGTGATGACCGTAGTTTGAGGAGTTCATGTATTCACCATGTGTTAATGCTTTGTTCTGGTTCTCTATTAAAAGGAGGCCTTAATATCCCTTAGTTTCCTTATGGACCCCGCTGCCACGGGAGGGTAGGACAAAAGATGTCATGCAAGTTCTTTTCCATAAGCACGTATGACTATTTACGGAATACATGCCTACATTACATTGATGAACTGGAACTAGTTCTGTATCGCCCTAGGTTATGACTGTTATATGATGAATATCATCCAACGAGTTACCGATTCAGTGCCTACGATCTTTCCACTTATTGTTCTTGCTAAGTTACTACTGAAAGCACAACATGCTCCCTTGGTGGTTTTGATAATTCATGACAACATACATTGTCTCTTGGACTAATACTTTTACCTAGTGTATTTCAGATAAAAGTCCATGGAGAGATGGGTTCGCAAAAAGGGCTGTGAGGAGTAGCCCCAAGATGCAAGGAAATGGATTGGCAAAGCTTCAAGCAAGAGGATTCTACATTTTACTTTGTGAGAAATCACTTTGAGTCCATAGGAAAGCAAATACTATTAAAAGGGGGTAAGGTACTGTTGGTGAACAAGATGCTCCACGTGCACAAGTGATAGTCACCAAAAACACTCACAAGCTCTTCCACAAAAGTCTGTCCAAAGCCAAATATCCAAAATCGGTGCAACCAACACTTTCCACTCTGTGCCACCGATTCCCAAACTCGGACAGACCCATGCCAAACCCTAGCACATCGGTGCAACCGATTCCACTTCGGTGCCACCGAGTTTGGGTTGCCAACTTTCTATTACCTCGATTCACAAAATCGGTACCACCGAGTTTGTTGGATCGGCGTCACCGAGTTGCGCAATCTGAACATTGGTCACCTAATCGGTACTACCGAGAATTATATATCGGTCTCACCGAGATTCAAAAGTTGTCACCTTTTGGTCACTTCGGTACCACCGAGATTCACACATCGGTGTCACCGAGTTGGTCACTTTAGGTGTAACGGTTGGATTTTTGGGGATGCCTATATATACCCCTTCACCACCACCCACTCGAAAGAGAAGCACTCAGAACTATTCCATACTTGCCCCATCCTATTTTCTGAGAGAGAGCCACCTACTCATGTGTTGAGATCTAGCTATTCCACTCCATCCATATGAATCTTGATCTCTAGCTTCCCCAAGTTGCTTTCCACCAAATCAATCTCTTCCACCATAGCCAAATCTGTGAGAGAGTGATTGTGTGTTGAGTAGTCTATCATCTTGAAGCACAAGAGCAAGGAGTTCATCGACATTGCCGAGCCTATTACCTTTTGGAGTGTGGTGCCTCCTAGATTGGTTAGGTGTCGCTTGGGAGCCTCCTACTTCGTATTGTGGAGTTGAACCAAGAAGTTTGTACGGGTAAGGAGATCGCCTACTTCATGAAGATCTACCCATAGTGAGGCTAGTCCTTAGTGGACAAAAGCCGTTATGGAATAGTCAAGGTTGCTACTTCGTGGACCCTTATGGGTGGAGCCCTCCATGGACTCTCGCGACTGTTACCCTCCATGGGTTGAAGACTCCATAAACGTGGACGTACGATAGCACCACCTATCGGAACCACGGAAAAAAATCTTCGTGTCCCTGATGCGTTTGATCTCCCTATCTAAACTCCTTACTTCCATGTGCAATGTCTTTACTTTCCGCTGCCATACTTGTTGACATGCATGTGTAGGGTGTGCTAGACTTGCTATAATTGTTAAAATCTGCCAACCAATTAACTTGGGAAAAGGTTAGGTTTTAAATTCCTGCTAGTAGTCTATTCACCCCCCCCCCCTCTAGACAATCTTCTAGTAATCCTACAAGTGGTATCAGAGCATTGGTCTCCATTGCTTCGGTTTCATCACCGTGGAGGAAGATGGATGTGTCTAGTATAGGAAGTTTGAGTTGTAGAGTGCGTATTCCTGATGGGGAGTACTATAGTCAATGGAAACATATGATGCTTGAGCTATTTAATGAATTTCAATTGAGCAAGTATGTTAAGAACCCTTATCTACCTTCCATTGATCCTTTACATCCCACACACGAAGAGGAAATTGATATGCTATGCAATCTTAGAACTGTTAATCTTATCGTTAGAGGATTGCCTAGGATTGTGCTTAATCAAATGAAGAATTTTGAATGTGCTTATACTTTGTGGAATGACTTGGAGAAACGATATCCAAGTTATTCATTGAGTAATCTTGATGAAATTCTTCATAAAACTATTGCCTTTCACAAAATGACGCCTAGTGATCCCAAGTTTGATGACTATCTATTTGAGCTTAGAGACCTCATGCGTGCTAAAGGAGATGTCATAACTATCAACAACATCATTGTAGAAGCCATTCGAATTCACAAGCTTGAACACTGTCATGATCACAACCCTAACGAATTTCTTGTTCCTTGTGACGAAGATTTCCCACATGATGATGACAATGTGGAACATGGCTACTATGATGAAGATGAGCTGTTCGACATCGAGTATGAGAAGATCATGAAGAATCTAAGTCTTATGGCAAACTTCAAGGATTACATGTCCGGAGGAAAAGCGTGGATTCTCGATAGCGGATGCACCGATCATATGACCGGAGATAGAGAAAAGTTTGAAGAGATCACACCAAACCATAGACCACGAAGGTACGTAACGTTTGGAGACAACTCCAAGGGTAAGGTACTTGGTCTTGGTAAGGTGGCCATATCCCATGATAGCTCTATTCAAAACGTCATGCTTGTTGAATCCCTTGGCTACAATCTTCTTTCCGTATCTAGACTTGCCGACTTTGGTTTTAATGTGCTATTCACGAAAGTAGATTGCCAAGTGTTTCATCAAGATAATCATAAAATGGTCTTTACCTGTTTCCGTAGAGGAGATCTATACATTATCGATTTCACTAAGAGATCCAAACCTCGTACTTGTATCATTGCAAAATCTTCTAAAGGTTAGCTTTGTCATAGAAGACTAGGACATGTTGGCATGCGAAATCTAGACAAGCTTATCAAAGGTGATCATATACTTGGTGTTAAAGATGTTATCTTTGACAAAGATAGACTTTGTAGTGCTTGTCAAGCTGGAAAGCAAGTAGGTGGAATATCATGACTTCTAGGAGACCACTCGAGTTACTTCATATGGATCTTTTTGGTCCCAATTCTTACAAGAGCCTCGGTGGAAATTCCTATGGTCTAGTTATAGTTGATGATTTTTCCAGATTTACGTGGGTATTCTTTCTTTATGATAAGTCGCAGGTACAAAAGATCTTCAAGAACTTTGTTCGCAAAGCGCAAAATCAGTTTGAAGTGAAGATCAAGAAGGTTTGGAGCGATAACGGATCGGAGTTCAAGAACACCCATGTGGATACCTTTCTTGACGAAGAAGGTGTCTCACATGTGGATACCTTTCTTGACGAACACAAGACGCCAAGACACTTTTGGGCAGAAGCCGTGGAAATAGCATGTCATGCCACAAACCGACTCTATCTTCACAAGCTTCTCGGTAAAACGGCATACGAGCTACTCACCGGTAACAAACCCCAAGTTGGATACTTTCGGGTATTCGGCTCAAAGTGCTACATTCTTGACAAGCATCGTCGTACTAAATTTGCTCCTAAATCTCATGAAGGATTCCTACTTGGTTACGGATCGAACTCTCACACTTACCGTGTCTACAACAACTTCACTCGAAAAGTTGAAGAGACAGTAGATGTGAAGTTTGATGAGTCTAATGGTTCGCAAGTCAAACAATTGCCAAATGATGTAGGTGATAAGGACCCTTCGGAAGCTATCCAAGACTTGTCCATCAGCAAGATTTGTCCCCATGGAGGTGAAGGAAAGTACTTCGTCAACTCAAGTGGAAGCCCCTACTTCACGTCAAGGTGAACCTCAACACGACATGGAGGCATCCACAAGCAGCACACGATAAGAAGATGAAGAGGAGGAAGTACATCATGAAGATCCACCACAACCTCCTTCATCACCACCTCAAGGAAATGACACCTTCAATAACAACGAAGATGAAGGAGATGATGATGAAGAAGAAGCTCCACCATCCAACAAGCCTAAGCTACCCAGAGTTTGAGCAAGAGTGACTAAGAACCATCCCCTAAACCAAATCTTTGGTGACATACAAACCGGGAGAATCACTCGCTCTAAAACTCGCTTAGCTAACTTTTGTGAGCATTATTCTTTCATCTCTAGCATTGAACCCTTGAAGGTAGAACAAGCTCTTGAAGACCCGGATTGGGTGAACGAAATGCATGAAGAGCTTCACAACTTCGAGAGGAACGAAGTGTGGACACTCGTGGAATAGCCCAAGGACAAGCACAACATCATCGGAACCAAATGGGTGTTTCGGAACAAGCAAGACGAAGACGGTCAAGTCGTACGCAACAAGGCACGTCTCGTAGCCCAAGGATATACGCAAGTCGAAGGTATAGACTACGGTGAGACCTATGCACCCATCGCTAGACTTGAAGCTATTCGCATTCTTCTTGCTTATGCCAATCACCATGATATCATGCTTTATCAAATGGATATTAAAAGTGCATTTTTAAATGGTGAGATTGAAGAAGAAGTCTATGTTAAGCAACCACCTAGTTTTGTGAATCCCAAGAAACCTAATCACGTTTACAAACTTCGTAAAGCACTTTATGGTCTTAAGAAAGCCCCACGCGCTTGGTACAAATGCTTAACGAAGTTTTCATTGAAAAAGGTTTTGAAATTGGTAAAATTGACGCAACCTTATTCACCAAAAGAGTTAATGGTGAATTATTTGTGTGTCAAATCTATGTGGATGATATTATCTTTGGATCTACTAATCCACAATTTAGTGAAAGATTTGGAAGGTTGATGTCCGAGAAGTATGAGATGTCCATGATGTGTGAGCTGAAATTCTTTCTTGGTTTGCAAATTAAGCAAACGAGAGAAGGAACTTTCATCTCTCAAACCAAGTATACTAAGGACTTGATCAAGAAGTTCAACATGCAATAGTGTAAAGGTATGAAAACTCCTATGCCTACTAGAGGACATGTTGATCTTACCAAGGAGGACGAACCGGTTGATCAAAAAGTTTATCGATCTATGATTGGTTCATTGCTATATCTATGTGCCTCCCGTCCCGATATTATGCTTAGTGTTTGCATGTGTGCTAGATATCAAGCTGCACCTAAAGAGTGTCATCTTTTGGCCGTGAAACGTATTGTGAGATATTTGATACAAACACCAAACTTTGGCATTTGGTATCCCAAGGGATATTCTTTTAACCTTGTTGGCTATTCCGACTCGGACTATGCCGGCGACAAGGTTGACAGAAAATCCACCTCAGGTACTTGTCAATTTTTGGGTAGATCTCTTGTATCTTGGTCCTGCAAGAAACAAAACTTGGTATCTCTATCTACTGCCGAAGCTGAGTATATTGCTGCCGGATCGTGTTGTGCACAATTACTATGGATGACACAAACGCTGAAGGACTATGGAATTCATGTTAAAAAAATTCCATTACTTTGTGACAATGAGAGTGCCATTAAAATTGGTCATAATCATGTGCAACATTCTCAAACTAAACACATTCAACTTAGACATCATTTCATTCGTGATCATTTTGCCAAAGGAGATATCGATCTTAAGCATGTTCATACTAACAAGCAATTGGCCGATATCTTTACTAAGCCTCTTGATGAGAAAACGTTTTGTCACTTGAGGAGTGAGTTGAACATCATTGATGCTTCAAACTTGAGCTAGACTCACTCGGATGCATGCAAGGGCATGAGTTTACTTAATACTTCCATGATACTCTTGACACGTTATCTTATACCATGGAATTCTATGCTCCCTTGCATTGCAACTAACCTTTTGTAGGTACTTGGAAGAACTTCATTCCACAAGATTTCCATCAACTCCAATCATAAGCAATCTTGTCATGACCAAGTATCCACAAGCTCTTTTGATGATGGAAGGAAGAAGACTACTCAAACATATCCTTGACACATATTCGAATTTCACAATTGGTATCGTGTCATATCATGTTCTTCCTTGCATGACTAACCTATGCAAGTGACAAGTGTACTAAAACGAGAAGGATTGCTCCCAATTCAAGATGATCCTCATCAACCTCGAGCATCCTCAACAAGTTCACCTACAAGCCAGTCAAAGGTATGTACTCATATCCTTGAAAAAGCTTTACTCCAAGCCATGAGTTAAAGCACCTCAAGTGATATGAAAACATTAAAATGCTTAATCGAAAAATGGTAACCCCATTTTGAGCTTAACGATGAGTATGACCTATGATCAAGTATTCTTGCTTGGCTCCTAAGTCAATATACTCTAATATAGGTGACCTAGTCAACGCCCATCATCTAGTTAAGTATCTTGGTTGGTTCATTCTCTATTTTGCAAGATTTCTTGGAACCACTCAAATCCTCTCTAGTTGATATCTTTTTGCAAAATCTTTTGCATTTTCCTTTGAATATTCCTTTCGACACTCTGTTACAAGTTTTCTAAACTTATTTGCAAGGTTCTCAAACATTGCCAAGTTTCTGTTTTAGCCTCGGAGCCGCCGATACAAATAACTCGGTTCTACCGAATTAGCAGATGAGCTGCAAAACAATGTCTCGGTACCACCGACTTGTTTGTCTCGGAGCCACCGAATCGATTTCTTCTCTAATATGTGTTCATGTTAGTGAATCCTTCTTTCTTTCTCTAGTGATCCTATTGTGATATTTTCATTTCTTCGATGATACCTTCATTAAAAAAAATGGAGAGAAACTTTATTCAAGGATCCCTAACTCAAAGGAGGAGAGGTCTTACAAGCTCTCATTTTAGCCAAAGGGAGAGAAATTATTATCAATGATTCCCTCAGTTTTTAATGCTCTCTATAATCTTCATGTCTATGAACCCTACATTCTATGACCCTTGTTCTCAAGGATCCCTTCTTAATCAATGATCCCTGTATCTGACCCTATGTATGACCTTTTTGGAAATTAATGCCAAATGGGGAGAAATACCAAAGCTTCAATGCTAAAGGGGGAGATACATGCCTAAGCAAAGGGGGAGATATAATCAAGGGGGAGAGGAGAATATCAAAGCTTATACTTACATAGTCAAGGGGAGAATACCAAAGTAGGGGGAGAAAAATATGTTTGGAGAAAATAGGTTTATTTCATTTGACTATTCATGTTAGACTTTTCTCACCCTATCCAATCCCAATATCTACATGCCAAGATTCAGGGGGAGAGGATGATCTACTATTTTCATATATAAGGGGAGAAAGCTCTAAATGATCTTGGAGACATATTAATCTTAAGGAATACTATCTTCTATATGTTCTCCATATCTTGGTACTATTGAGCTCTATTGCTTTTGATTGGTAGAATACTCTTGTGTTTCCTAACATTGTTTTCTCAAGTGTATCTCTACTCCTAGAATGCTCAAGAACTCAAGGTAAGTATATGCATCATATCCTTGATCAAGATGATCTCTTGCTTCTTGCACATATTGTTTGCAAGGGTGAAGTCTTGAACAAGGATACATCTCATTCATATATACTTGATGCATATAGCCAAGATACACATAACTCATTATACACCTTCTACTATATGTGTGTACCAAGCATTCCAAAGCAACTATCCTTTAAAGGGATTGCACACATTTAGGGGAAGCAAGTCTAAGTCATGTGTCTCTCAAAGTCTTCATTATATCCATGTATATCTTTATTTGAAGCTTTGATTGTATGTTGTCATCAATTACCAAAAAGGAGGAGATTGAAAGCACAACATGCTCCCTTGGTGGTTTTGATAATTCATGACAACATACATTGTCTCTTGGACTAATACTTTTACCTAGTGTATTTCAGATAAAAGTCCATGGAGAGATGGGTTGGCAAAAAGGGTTGTGAGGAGTAACCCCAAGATGCAAGGAAATGGATTGGCAAAGCTTCAAGCAAGAGGATTCTACATTTTACTTTCTGAGAAATCACTTTGAGTCCATAGGAAAGCCAATACTATTAAAAGGGGGTAAGGTACTGTTGGTGAACAAGATGCTCCACGTGCACAAGTGATAGTCACCAAAAACACTCACAAGCTCTTCCACAAAAGTCTGTCCAAAGCCGAATATCCAAAATTGGTGCAACCAACACTTTCCACTCGGTGCCACCGATTCCCAAACTCAGACAGACCCATGCCAAACCCTAGCACATCGGTGCAACCGATTCCACTTCGGTGCCACAGAGTTTGGGTTGCCAACTTTCTGTTACCTCGATTCACAAAATCGGTACCACCGAGTTTGTTGGATCGGCGTCACCGAGTTGCGCAATCTGACCGTTGGTCACCTAATCGGTACCACCGAGAATTATATATCAGTCTCACCGAGATTCAAAAGTTGTCACCTTTTGGTCACTTCGGTACCACCGAGATTCACACATCGGTGTCACCGAGTTGGTCACTTTAGGTGTAACGGTTGGATTTTTGGGGATGCCTATATATACCCCTTCACCACCACCCACTCGAAAGAGAAGCACTCAGAACTATCCCATACTTGCCCCATCATATTTTCTGAGAGAGAGCCACCTACTCATGTGTTGAGATCAAGCTATTCCACTCCATCCATATGAATCTTGATCTCTAGCCCCCCCAAGTTGCTTTCCACCAAATCAATCTCTTCCACCATAGCCAAATCTGTGAGAGAGTGATTGTGTGTTGAGGAGTCTATCATCTTGAAGCTCAAGAGCAAGGAGTTCATCGACATTGCCGAGCCTATTACCTTTTGGAGGGTGGTGCCTCCTAGATTGGTTAGGTGTCGCTTGGGAGCCTCCTACTTCGTGTTGTGGAGTTGAACCAACAAGTTTGTACGGGCAAGGAGATCGCCTACTTCGTGAAGATCTACCCATAGCAAGGCTAGTCCTTCGTGGGCGGAAGCCGTTATGGAATAGTCAAGGTTGCTACTTCGTGGACCCTTATGGGTGGAGCCCTTCGTGGACTCTCGCGACCGTTACCCTCTGTGGGTTGAAGACTCCATAAACGTGGACGTACGATAGCACCACCTATCGGAACCACGGGAAAAAATCTTTGTGTCCCTCATGCGTTTGATCTCCCTATCTCAACTCCTTACTTCCATGTGCAATGTCTTTACTTTCCGCTGCCATACTTGTTGACATGCATGTGTAGGGTGTGCTAGACTTGCTATAATTGTTAAAATCTGCCAACCAATTAACTTGGGAAAAGGTTAGGTTTTAAATTCCTGTTAGTAGTCTATTCACCCCCCCCCCCCCTCTAGACATTCCTCTAGTGATCCTACAACTACTGCTGTTGTTGCTGTTCCAACTGCTACAAAACTACTGCTATTATTGTTACCGCTACTGTTAATATTGCTACTGCTATCAAAACTATCATATTACTATGCTACTAATCACTCTGCTACAGATATTTAATCTCGAGGTGTGGTTGAATTGACAACTCAACTGCTAATACTCTCAAGTATTCTTTCGCTCCCCTTGTGTTGAATCTATAAATTTGGGTTGAATACTCTACCCTCGAAAACTGTTGCGATCCCCTATACTTGTGGGTTATCACCAAGGCACCATGGGGAAGTCGAGGCACCCGCGCCTCGTCATGCACCACTCACCCGTCAGGGCCGCAGGCGATTGGGGCCCGCGGCGCTATGGTACGTCTCCTCGAGCTCTGCCCCGGGGCCAACCCAGGCACGCCTTGGGCCCGGGGGCTACTGTCGGCGCTCTAGGAACGGGGGTACCCATACCTGCCTACCTGCGGCCCAGGGTGTGGCCCCCTTCGACAGCCGGTACGGCCCGGCGCGTCATCACTCAAGACAAGGCCCTCGCGGGAGCCCCACCCTCGCGAGGAGGACGACGCCAAGACCCCCGGAGGGAGGAGACCTCCCCAGGTAGCCTCCCGAGGGGCGGAGATCTCTATGCAGCATCCGGCCTCGCGAGGACGGGGGTGACGCAAGCCAGGCCAGGCGGGCGCCAGCGGGCACAGAAGAAGCAGTTTCCTCTTTGGTGCAAAGGAGGCAAGGACGTACACAGGCTCCCAAGACAGCCCCCCAAAGGTTTCCATTCCGGCACAAAAGACCAAGACCGCGAACCCCGCAGGATGGACGTCATCGTCGAGCCCACCTCTACATCACCACCAGCTACTTTGCAGGCGAAGACCACCTTTCGTCAGGATAAGGTGTACTGCTTGTCCCCCTTCGAATTTGGCCGTTGTGGGATCCCTTCCCGCCAGTGCGATAAGGGAAGAGGACCTGGGCCATTATAAATAGGGACTAGGCTGCTCCGTAGAGTAGGGGAGAGGGAGAACCACCGGAGCACCCACGCGAGGTTACTCACCACTGTACCAGTTCATCCACAAACCTCCTCGTGAGGCAATCCACCTAAAGCAGGAGTAGGGTTTTATGCTTCGCAGCGGCCCGAACCTGGGTAAATCTGCGTGTTAGTCTTCTTCCCCGTGATTGAGTGAGTTCGATTCGGCTGGGTGGTGGAGCCGTGAGCTTGAAGCCGTAGCTTCTAGGATCTTCGCACACGCCCCTGAGTTCTAATCTCTTTGGGTTTTGCAGAGCCCGAAATCCGACAGTATGCAATCTTTGTCCCAAAACCTCAGATTGGTACATGTGGGTTACTAGTAGTGTTGATTACATCTTGTAGTTGATGCTAGTTGGTTTACTTGGTGGAAGATTATATGTTCAGATTGTTAATTACCTATTTATTATCTCTGAAAATGAACATGAGCATGCTTTGTGATTAATTCTTTAAGTTCTTCAGGACATGGGAGAAGTCTTGTTATAAACTATCATGTTAAGTTGGTATTCGTTCAATATTTTGATGACATGTATGTTGTGTTTCCTCTAGTGGTTTCATGTGAACGTCGACTACATGACACTTCACCATACTTGGGCCTAGAGGAAAGTATTGTGGAGTAGGAAATAGATGGTGGGTTGCGAGAGTGACAGAAACTTAAACCCTAGTTTATGTACTATTCCGTAAGGGGCTGATTTGGATCCATATGTTTCAAGCTGTGGTTAGATTTATCTTAATTCATCTTTCATAGTTGCGGATGCTTACGAGAGAGGGTAATCATAAGAGGGTTGTTTGTTCAAGTAAGAACGGTACCCTAGAACCGGTCCACCCACATATCAATTTATCAAAGTAGTGAACGCAAATCAACTAAAACATGATAGACATGACTAGACAAAATTCCCATGTGTCCTCGAGAACGGTTTTCTCACTATAAGAAAATCTCTTGGCATGTCCTTAGCATAAGAAGGATTGGTCTATCTTGCTGCACTTTGTTACTATTGTTACTTGTTACTTGCTTTGCTATCAAACTACACGTTACTACTACTTTCAGTACTTGCAGAGAATAGCTTGCTGAAAACTGCATATCAGTTCCTTCTGCTCCTCGTTGGGTTCGTCACGCTTACTTATTGAAAGGACTACGATTGACCCCTTATAGTTGTGGGTCATCTTGAAGTCCCCATGCTAGTGGGCCCACAAGCTCACATGGCGTGCCCTAGGGGGAGCCCCCTCATCTTGTGACTTCCTGGTGGCCCCCTCCGGTAGTTCTTTGCTCCGGTATTTTTTATATATTCTAAAACAATTCTTCGTAAATTTTGTCCAATTCTGAGAACTTTACTTCTAACAAAAAACAACACGAAAGTAGTTGTGCTGAAAACAGTGTTAGTCCAGGTTAGTTTCATTCATATCATGCAAATTAGAGGCAAAAAACAAGAGCAAAAGTGTTTGGAAAAACAGATACGTTTGAGACGTATCAATATTCTCTACAAGTGTTTTATGATAGTTTTGATAAATAGTTTTGTAGCAAAATTAATTGGTAACCATTAACAAGTAACAAAAGTAGCAAGGTGCATCAAATGGACCAATCCTTAATTATGCTAAGTACAAGCTAGTGATACTTCTTATAGTGATTAAAATGCTCTTGAGGACACACGGGAATATCGTAAAGTTACTTTCACCATGATTCATCGACTTCGCATTTATTGACTTGATTGGTGTTATGTGGGTGGATCGAAGCTAAGGTATTGTTCTTACTTGAACAAACACCTACTTATGATTTCACCCTCCATGCAAGCATCTGCAAATACAAGAGAAGTAACTAAGATAAATCTAACCATAGCATTAAACATGTGGATCCAAAATAGCCCCTCACGAAACAATTCATAAACTGGGGTTTTTTGCTTCTATCACTCGCACAACTCATCATCTACAAACTAATTCCATGATGCCTTCCCCTAGATGACAAAGTGTCATGTAGTCGACATTCACAGAACACCAATAAAGGAAGAACAACACAACATAATATTACAACATTGAACGGCTATAAACTTCATATAATTACTAATAGCAAGACTTCTCTCATGTCCTTAAGAACAAATAGAACTACTCACAACCCATCATATTAAACATGTTCAGTGGGTACAATTATATGATTAACAATCTCAACATGATAATCTTCCACAAAGTAAACTAACTAGCATAAACTACAAGATGTAATCAACACTACTAGCACTCCCACGTACCAATCTAAGGTTTGACACAAAGATTAAGCACAAGAGATGAACTAGGGTTTTCATATGAGATGGTACTAGTGAAGATGATGATTCTCACGACAAGAGGAGTGTTGGTGATGATGAAGGATTTGATTTCTCCCTCGTGGAGGGATGTTTCCCCGGAAGAATCGCTTCGCCGGAGTGCAAAAGTGCTCTACCTCTTTTTCTGCCTCAACACAGCAGGCGGAAAGAACCATGAGCTTTCTCTTTATTTTTCTAGGATAAATGGCTTCATATAGGAGAAAGACATTGGGAGAGGACCTCTGTTGGTCCCACAAGCCTAGGTGGCGCGGCCTAAGGGATGGTCACACCCCTGCCCTTGTGGGTCCATCGAGGCACTTCTTTGGTACTTCTTTATTTCATTATTTTTAATATATTCCAAATAAATCTCCAGAAAGTTTCACATTATTTTGAGCACCAGAGAATTGTTATCTCTGTTGTAGCTTTTTCAGGTCAGAATTTCAGCTGTCGATAATCCCACTCTTTTGATGTACCTTGCATTTCAAGAGAGAAAAGACATTAGAATTGCATCATAATATGAAATATAGATTCAAAATAAGATAAGTTCCCATAGGAAAACATGGTGCGAAATGGAAATATCACCTTGGGAGCAATGGGATCTTCAGGCAAAAACAACAATAGCAAGATTAATAATAACACGGAATCATTAATTTGAATGATCACACCATGCTTAATCCCTACCCCTTGCATAAAGGTAGAATTGAGCATATTCAATTTAATTTCAGTGGTAACAAAAGGACCAAGATTGAAACTATCATAAATGACTTAGGGATAGTAGATACACTAGCACCTAGATCACACAAAGCATTGAACTTATTCAAACCAATCTCAATCTCAATAGTGGGCTCAACGATATCCTCTTTTTTAGCAGGTAGCTTACCATATAGCTTTTCCTTTCATCATACAACTCACATATACCTTAGTTGCAACATGATCAACAAAGGCATTATATGTTTCATCATTTGGTACTTCAGGTAGTGGGTGTTTCATTGCTATCATCTTCAAGAAGTCTGCAATAGTGTAAGTATATTATGGGCCATGGCTCTTATCGATCTCTTCTGCATTTTCTGTAAATACATTTTGACATCTTAAACCGGGTTAGGTTCAGGTTTACCTGCAAACTTGGCTAGAATCAAAGTTTAACTCTTTGTAATTTTAGCAACATGTGCATCCATGCTCTTAGTTCTTCCATCTAAGGCTTGCACATCATTAGTGAGTCCAGCAATCTTACTGGCCAATTAACCAAGTAAGTTATCATGATTCTTCAAAATACTTTTAAACGTTTAATTTTGCTCTTTTTGACTAGCAATCATTTTTTTATGGTTTCCTCTAAAGTATTTCTATTAACATTGCTCGTTCCACTAAAACTGTTAGGTGCTCCACTATTATTAGGATAAGGCAATCTAGGAGCAAACCCATTATTTTTTCCAGTTGGGACTATAATTATTGCGACAATGAAATTAACATCATTAACTTCTTCTTCGGTAATAGCATTAATGTTTACCTCTTCTTTACCTTTCATCATAGAGGTGGGCTCATGATGTTTAGCGGTCAACTCTATATTCTTATCTTCAATAGCATTGACCCTGGTGGTGGTAGACCACTCAACATGTCATCCGACATGGTTTTCTTGCATATCATTCGGCAACTTTTCAGCTTCAGCGATGGGTGATACGTTTGTAACGTATCTACTTTTCCAAACACTTTTGCTCTTGTTTTGGACTCTAATTTGCATGATTTGAATGAAACCAACCCGGACTGACACTGTTTTCAGCAGAACTACCATGGTGTTGTTTTTGTGCATAAATAAAAGTTCTCAGAATTGGAAGAAACTTTTTGGAGATTATTTCTTGAATATATGATGAATATTGGAGCGAAGAACCACCGGAGGGGGCCACCAGCTGCCACCAAGGCAACTGGGCGTGCCCACCCCCTGGGTGCGCCCTCTTGCCTTGGGAGGCCCACGTGGCTCCGTCGACCCTAATTCCAGCCCTATAAATTCCTATTTCCCGAGAAAAAAATAGGAGTGAAGTTTTCATCACGTTTTACGAGACAGAGCCGCCTCCGCCTCCTGTTCTTCCTCGGGAGGGCTGATCTGGAGTTTGTTTGGGGCTCCGGAGAGGGGGATTCCTTGTCGACGTCATCGCCAACCCTTCTCCATCAACACCCCCATGATGCTCACCATCGAGAGTGAGTAATTCCTTTGTAGGCTTGCTGGACGGTGATGGGATTGGATGAGATTGATCATGTGATCGAGTTATTTTGATTGGGCTTGATCTTTAGTATCCACTATGTTGTGAGATTGATGTTGCTATGACTTTGCTATGCTTAATGCTTGTCACTAGAGCCTGAGTGCCATGATTTCAGATCTGGACGTATTATGTTTTCATAAATATGAGAGTTTTTTGGATCCTATCTTGCAAGTTGTATGCACCTATTACGTGTTATGATCTGCATAGCCCAAGGTGGCAATAATTGTGATTCTTTCCGGTGATTACCATAGCTTGAGGATTTCATGTATTCACTATGTGTTAATGCTTTCTTCCGGTTCTCTATTTAAAGGAGGCCTTAATATCCCTTAGTTTCCTGATGGACCCCGCTGCCATTGTAAACTGCGCTGGGATTTTCCCCGAAGAGGAGGGGATGATGCAACACAGTAGATGTAAGTATTTCCCTCAGTGAAAACCAAGGTTATCGAACCAATAGGAGAACCACGCAAACTCCCGTCTTCAGCACCTACGCACAAAAGAGCAAATACTTGCACCCAACACGGGCAAGAGGGTTGTCAATCCCCTTGAACTCGTTACTTGCAAGCGATAAGTAGTGATAGATAGATAATTTGATAAATATAAATTGTAAAAAATAAAGTAAATAATGGCAGCAATATTTTAAGAGTTTTTGTAATTATATTTGTGAGGAGACCCGGGGGCCATAGTGTTTGCTAGAGGCTTCTCTCTCGAAGAAAGCATACGGTGGGAAAACGAATTACTGTTGGGCTATTGATAGAAAAGCGCATAGTTATGCAATATTTATTCATGGCAATGATCATGTATATAGGCATCATGTCCATAAACAAGTAGACCGACTCCTGCCTGCATCTACTACTATTACTCCACCCATCGACCGCTATCCAGCATGCATCTAGAGTATTAAGTAAAAACAGAGTAATGCTTGGAGGATGATGATATGATGTAGACAAGGTAAATCCAACTAATATGAATGAACCCCATCGTTTTACCCTTAGTGGGAGCAATACAATACGTGTCATGTCCCTTTCTGTCACTGGGATTGAGCACCACTAGATTAAACCCACTACAACGCACCACTCTCACTTGAAGATAAATCAATCTAGTTGGCTAAACCAAACCGATAGACGGAGAGCATTACGAAGCTATAACAATCATGCATATAAAATACCAGCAAGTATTCAATATCTTTTCATGAATAATCTGAACATAAACCCACAATTCATCAGATCCCAACAAACACACCGCAAAGATTGATTACATATGATACATCACTGTAGGAATCACGGTGATCTTGGCAATGAAGAACAGAGAGAGAGAGAGAGAGAGAGATAGCCATCTAGGTACTAACTACGGACCCGTAGGTATGCAGTGAACTACTCACACATCACCATGGGAGCAGCAAGGTTGATGTAGAGGCCCTCCATGATCGACCCCCCTCCAGCAAGGCACCGCAACAAGGCTCCAGATGGGCACATGGCGGAGCAGAGACTTGCGGTGGCGGAAAAAGTGTTTTGGGAGGCTCCCTAGGGTTTTTGGAAATATTTGTGAATTTATAGGCCATAGATCAGGGCCAGGAGAGCGGGGAGGTGGCCCCAAGCCATCAGGGTGAGGCCACCCCCTAGGCGCGCCCTGTTGGCTTGGGGGAACCTCGTGTGCCCTCTGGTCTTCCTCCGAAGCTTCCAGGTCTTATTTTGGTCCAGAAAAAATAATCAAAAAGTTTCGGGGTATTTCGACATCGTTTGGTACAGTATTCTTGAAAAGCCAAAAACATGCAGAAAAACATCAACTGGCACTTGGCACAGGGTTAATAGGTTAGTGCTAAAAAATAATATAAAACATCAAGTAAATGCTTAAAAAGTATCCTAGAATGATAATATAATTTCATGCAACAATCAAAAATTAGAGATACGTTGGAGACGTATCAAGATGTCATGCAAGTTCTTATTATAAGCACGTGTGACTATATACGGAATACATGCCTACATTATATTGATGAATTGGAGCTAGTTCTGTGTCGCTCTAGTGTGTAGCTATTACATGATGAATGTCATCTAAATCATTATCCATCACTGATCCATGGCCTACGCTCTTCACATTTTGATTCTTGCTAAGTTACTATTGCTGCTACTGCTGTTACAATCAGTACAAAACTGTTGTTGTTACTATTACCGTTCCTATTACTTTTTAGTGTGCTACTAAACTTTGTACAGAGAATACCCTAGGTGTGGTTGAATTGACAGCTCAACTGCTAAGATCAATAAATATTCTTTGGCACCCCTTGTGTAGAATCAACAAATTTGGGTAAAATACTTCCCTCGAAGATTGTTGTGATCCCCTACACTTGTGGGTTATCAAAAATATTTTCTGGCGCCGTTGCCGGGGAGCATAGCTCTATTTGTTGTGCTCACCAAGGTTATTCAATTATCACTACGAAAAATCTAAAGATACCAGAACCAAGATCATACCCTCTAAAACAAGGGCAGGTAAGGAACTGTCATCTAGTTGTGCATTTGATTCACCTACTGTTCTGAACCAGCTTATGACACCTCCACCTGTTATTCAGTCTGCTACTGCTTCTACTATGGAGGATGTTAATGATGATGCTACTACTATGCTTGATGAAACAAAAACTGTGCCACTTAATGAATTACTTGATGCTCATTTTGCTAGATCTAGAGAAACTGAAAATGCTGAAATCGATGAAAACTTTGATTCACCTATTATTCCTAGCTCTCCTAATAGATATGATATGCCAGAGGTACCTGATGGTTATGTTATGGATGGGGAGATAGCTAGATACTTTCTTTCTTTTAATGATAGGGATGATTGAAAGAAATTGCTATGTAAGCTTAAAGAAAATTCTAGATGGAGAAAATGAAACATGATCCTAAATTTTCTACTTCTCCTATATGTGTTACTGATGAGGATTATGATTTCTCTGTTGATTCTGAGTTCATTACTTTAGTAGAATCCGATCCTTTTCATGGTTATGAAACTGAAACTGTTGTGGAACACCTTACTAAATTGCATGATATTGCCACCTTGTTTGCTCATGAGGAAAAGATTCGCTACTTTTACATACTTAAGCTTTTTCCTTTCTCACTAAAAGGTGATGCTCAGAATTGGTTCCTTTCACTTGCTCCTGGTTGTGTGCGTATCCCCCAGGATATGATATATCACTTCACTAAAAAATATTTTCCCGCTCATAAGAAACAAGCTGCTTTACAGGAAATATTTAACTTTGTACAAATTGAAGAAGAGAATCTCCCTCAAGCTTGGGGGAGGCTTCTCCAGTTACTTAAAGCTTTGCCTGATCATCCTCTTAAGAAAAATGAAATACTTGATATCCATTATAATGGACTAACGGATGCTTCTAGGGACTACCTAGACAGTTTTGTTGGTTGTGTTTTCAGGGAACGAGCCATTGGAGAAGTTGAAGAACTATTGAATCATATTTTGAAGAATGCTAATGATTGGACACTTCCTGAACCACCGCCGGAACCTATTCAGAATAAGAGAGGTATTCTATTCCTCAGTCCAGAAGATATGCAAGAAGCCAAGAGATCTATGAAAGAAAAAGGTATGAAATCTGAAGATGTCAAGAATTTACCACCTATTGAAGAAATACATGGACTTGTTCTCCCTACACAGGTAGTACAGGTAAATTCTCTAAGTAGATTTGATGAAAGTGGTATACCTTATACTCATTGTTGAGGAAATCGTTAACTAGTAACTGCTCGGTTGGTTAGCGGGGGATTAATAGGCTAATCGGCAAGTTAATCGGCCATTTAATCAAATAATCGGGCAATTTATCAGTTAATCGGCTATTAGGTGACCCTACAAGTAGGGATTAATCAGCAAGTTAACTGGTTAATCGGACGAATTCTTGAACAGGGCTTATACTAAGACTCCTAGTCAATGCATGGATGAATTTGATAATTACATTGTGAAACAAGAACATTTTAATAATTATGTTAAGGATCAATAACAATGGAATGCTATGATGATTGATCACTTGAGTAACTTGATGTTTAGAATTGCTAATGATGTTAAAGGTTTAGGTAAACTTTCATTCATGGTCTATACTCAACTAGAACAAGTTGCTAAGTCTCAAAATGATTTGCTTACTAAAATGAATGATAAAATGAAGGATCATGTTGTTAGAGTTATGACTAGAGGAAGTGAAATGACTCAGGAACCTCTCTATCCTAAGGGGCATCCTAAAAGAGTTGAGCAGGATTCAAAAATTATTAATTCTGATACACCTAGTCCTACTAAAAAGAAAAATGATACGACGCATGCTTCTAGTGAACCTGTGATAGAGAAACCTTCTAAGAATCATAATGATTTTTCTATTTCTGATGCTGAGACACAATCTGGTAATGAACATTCACCTAGTGATAATGACAATGATAATGTTCATGTTGATGCTCCACCGGATAATGATAAGCAACATGTCGTGGTTTTGTCACGACAGATGTCCTCATAGGAGAACTTAGGTGTGAGGCCATTGTCGCTGTGTGGCAACTCGAAGGGGTTGATTGGGAACAAGAGACGAGTTTCCCAGGTTCGGCCCCTCTGATGGAGGTAAAAGCCTACGTCCTACTTTGTGTCTATATTTACGATGATCTCGATTACAAGGGTGGGGAGTCGCTAACCTAGCTTTCGAGGGTGTGTAACCTTGGCCCTAGGGGCTCGCCTTTATATACAGATCGAGACCCTAGGCTTTACAAGAGTTCGAGTCGTGCTACGATTCGTGACCTACTATGTCTCTAACTCGCCTTACCTCTCAAGCAAGGAAACTCCTGGCGTCTTCTGCCTCTTAGGCCTTGAGTCGCCGTCTTCATGTGCTGAGCCGCCATCCGGCTTACTTGGTAAGCCGCCTTGCATGCCTTGTCTTCAATGCCACGGCCCATCTTGAGTATGATTCACAAGCCGCGAATATGCTGACCCGGCCCAGTAGGGCGGGTTATACCGCGGGGTTATATCCCGACACAACCTGTGTCACAACCCTAGTTTACGCTTGCACTTGTTCTAGCTTGAGTGTTGCATCATGTTTAAATTTCCTTAAACTTGAAGTGGGGATTGTCAAAGCCCTAGCACTTCATTGGAGAAACAAATTCCAACAACTAAAAATTTCAATGAATCCAAAATGGCCTTCACAAATGTTTATCATTTTGGATAAATGTTGGAAACAACATACCAGAGGTGATGCACATTTAACAAGATCATTTGACATTTTAAATAACTCAAATTTGCATCTGAATTAAATTGCTACAAATTATTTAGTAGCTCCAAACTTGCTGGAAATTATTGTGGGGCTTGGCTATATTATGACCTAACCCCGGGAATATTTTCAGGATTTTTGTCTTTCATTTAATATCTAAAAAAATGAAACTTAGGGCATAATTTAGAAAAAAGAACTAAAAACAAAAAAATAGGAACAGACAGGCGAGGCCCACAGGCCAGCCCAGCACCGCTGGCCCGTGCGAGTCGTCTCTAACCTCTGCGAGTAGGCAGGGGCGAGACATGGCACGATGCTCACCGACCGAGTGCCACGTGAGCTGCCTGCCTGCCTCTCTCCCTCGCCAGTGCGACGAGTGGGATAAGCTCGTGAGAGCTGTCCTGATCGAGCCATCGCCTTGCCATTCACCCCTCTGCCTCTCCCTCGCTTTTGCACGCCATGGCCGCCACACCCGCGAGCTAGCCACCATGAACCTCGCATCCACAGACGCCTCCTCGCCTCCTCGTGTGGTCCCTGAGCTCCGCCTCGAGCTTCTGAACGTCTCCGCTGAGCCATGCATCGCTAGACGCCTCCAAATGCCGTCCCCGACCTCGTCTTCAACCTTCGGCCGCCAAGATCGCCGGCGATCGCACGTCGTCTCCAGGCCATCCCCGAGCCTGCTATGACGCCCTTTGCAACCGCCGTGAGCTCCTACTTCTAACCCCCTCTTCCTCGCACCGATTGCGAGTTTAGCCCACGATTCCACCGACACCCGAACGGACCGTGATACTTGTGATCTGCGTTGGGTTTTCCATGAAGAGGAACGGGCAATTGAAGCACAAAGCGGATAAGTATTTCGCTCAGTTATGAAATCAAGGTTTATCGAACCAATCAGAATATCAATCCTCAACCGTCTTCAGCGTCTGCACACAAATGAACAAACAACTTGCACCCAACGCGGGCAAGAGGGTTGTCAATCCCCTTGATCTCGTTATTTGCAAGAAAATGAGTTATGTAGATAATTATTGATAAAGATAAATTGCAAAATAAATAAAAAGTAAATAAAGGCAGCAAGGTAAATATAGCGTTTGCGAATATATAAGTGAATAGACCCGGGGGCCATAGTGTTCCCTAGCGACATCTCTCATGTAGGCAGCATACGGTGGGTAAACAAATTACTGTTGGGCAATTGATAGAAAAGCGGATAGTTATGCGATGTTCACGGCAATGATCATGTATATATAGGCATCACGTCCATAAGCAAATAGGCCGACTCCTCCCTGCACTTACTACTATTACTCCACTCATCGACCGCTACCCAGTATGCATCTAGAGTATTAAGTAAAATAGAGTAATGCTTGGAGAACGATGAAATGATGTAGACAAAGTAAACTCAAACAATATGACTGAACCCCATCGTTTTATCCTTAGTAGCAACAACACAAAGACGCATCTTGTCCCCTACTTTGTCATTGGGATATAGAAACTCGCCAGGTTGAACTAACCACAACGCACCACTCCCACCGATGAAATATCAATCTACTTGGCCAAAGCATATCAATAGATCGGAGAGCATTACGAAGCTATAATGATCATGCACATAAGAGATAATATAATTCAGAGGCATCTCAAATACTTTTCATGAATAATCTGAACATAAACCCACAATTCATCAGATCCCAACAAACACACCGCACAATAGGATTACATCGGATAGATCAAAGCAAAGATGCGATTATCATTGTATTGAAGATCATAAGAGAGAGAGAGAGATTGCCATCTAGGTACTAGCTATGGAACCGTAGGTCTGCGGTGAACTACTCACACATCATCATGAGGGCAGCAAGGTTGATGAAGAGGCCCTCCGTGATCGATCCCCCCTCCGGCAGGGTGCCGGAAGGGAGCTCCAGATGGCCACGCGACGGAACATAGACTTGCGGCGGCAGAAAAGGGGTTTCGGGACTGCCTCCAGGGTTTAAAGAAATTTAGAGAATTTATAGGCCGAAGAGGGACGTCGGGAGGAGCCCGAGGGGGCCACCACATATCAGGGCGCGCCCTAATGTGTGGTGGGGCCCTCGTGTGCCTCCCGGCTTCCTTCCGAAGCTTCTAGGTCTTCATATAGTCCAGAAAAAATCATCAAAAGTTTCGTGGCAATTGGCCTTTTTTTGGTACAGTAAACCTGCAAAGGCAAAAACACGCAGAAAACAACAACTGGCACTGGGCACTAGGTCAATAGGTTAGTGCTCAAAAATATTAGAAATTGGTAAATAATGACCCAAAAAGTATCCTAGAATTATAATATATCAGCATGGAACAATCAAAAATTGTAGATACATTGGAGACGTATCACACCGCCGCACGAGCTCGATCCCGGCGTCCCTCCGGTGCTTCTCCGGTCCGTCTAACATGTTCATCGTGTTTATGAGGTCATGTAGATCACGTAGGAGCCAAGAACTCCTTGCCTCAGCCACCTTAGCATCCGACCCGAGCTCGCCGGAGCTCTGGCGTCGACAACGGTTGTCGCCGGTGACGATTCCGTCCACCCCCAGCCCCTGGGGTTTGCTCCACTGGATGCGCGCGAGCGTGCCCGTCGCGTAGATGCTATGCGCCCTGGATTTGGTCGCTGGAGGACCAAACCCGAGCCCCTCCGCCGCGTCTGCTGCCGCCGGCGGCTAAACGCAGGCGGGTCTCACCATTAGACCAGGGGTTTGACCTCCCCTGGGTCAATGACATGTGGGCCCCACCCCTGGCTAATTTCAGATTAGGAGCTAATTAAATTATTTTGTTTAATTAGCACTAATAGTCAGTGAAATGTCGG
Source organism: Elymus sibiricus (assembly GCA_039707655.1). Taxonomy (NCBI): domain Eukaryota; kingdom Viridiplantae; phylum Streptophyta; class Magnoliopsida; order Poales; family Poaceae; genus Elymus; species Elymus sibiricus. Next base: position 346,329,399 of record CM077671.1, read on the forward strand.
CCCAAATCCCTGACACGTCATCTTAACTTAAATGAGGGGTTAATTAAGTTAATTAACCTTATTTAGTTAACTAGGCCACTGACCAGTAGGACCCACAGGTCAAGTTTGACCTGAGCTAGTCAGATTGACCCTGACGTCACACTGATGTCATGGTGACACAATAATCCATTTCTGGATTTAATTTAATTCAAAATCAATTAGGTAATTCCAGAAATTATTTAAAACTTTCAAAATTCATATAAAATCAACCATAGCTCAGATGGAAAAGATTTATGTATGAATTTTGATCAGAAAAATCCAATCTATCCATTGGTACTATTTCCATGCATGTCCGAACATGATAAACCTGCTGATCAGGTCAAATAAATTAAAGGGTATTTGAAATACCACATTTGAAGTTTGAATTTGAATCTTTGATTCAAACCAGCTTCAACCAATCTGTTGGCAGATGCATTAGCTCATCCAATATCATTTTGCCATGTCATGAACATGCATCATATTGTTGCACTTGACGTGTATTGATTGCTCCTTCGGTATTGTCTCCGCGGTAGGTTTTGCTTCGAGGATACCCACGAGTATTCAACTAAAGGGTAGTACCCTGTCATCGACCTGCAAGGCAAGCAACCCCTTTTGAACATTCTGATACAATCCCATGCTCTCGCTCCTGCTCTCATTTATTGCATTAGGACAACAACGTTTCAACTGTTACCTTCTTCAGTAGTTGAATCCATTCCTCTACATGACCTGTCATTGTCACAGTAAATAGCTAAACCAAACAACCTAACATACCAGGTAGATGCTTTAGCCATGTTGTCCATTACCCTTGCTATGCTTGCTATGCTTAGAGTTATGTCAGGTCTGATTCATCTGGATGACGAACCGGAGTGAAACGAATGTGTTTTGATGATGAGAGTTAAATGTTGAACCCGTTTTGGTAAAGGTAGCGATGAGAGGCCATGTAGGAGTACATGGCAGTTTGTCTCATTGGAACCGAGTTTCATGTAAGTGATAAAAGACTAGCTGCTACCACACATTGGGTTCGGGTAACTCGACCCTTCTCGGCTTATTAACCGCCTAGTACTCTGTCCAGGAGTTGCAAGTAGTTTCTAGTGTTTGTAGATTATGCTGGCGGCCGTGCGTAGCGCTGACCTTAGGGGTGGGCTATGACGCGGTGGGCAAGTGGCTCGGTTTACCAAGTGGCTCGTAGATTTCACTAGTGGCTTCTCTAGAGAAAATAGCATACGGTGGGTAAACAAATTACTGTTGGTCAGTTGATAGAAGAACAAACAATTATGACGATATCCAAGGCAATGATCAATATATAGGCATCACGTCCAAGATTAGTAGACCGAAACGATTCTGCATCTACTACTATTACTCCACACATCGACCGCTATCTAGCATGCATCTAGTGTATTAAGTTCATGAGAAACAGAGTAATGCAATAAGAACGATGACATGATGTAGACAAGATCTATTCATGTAGGAATAGACCCTATCTTCTTATCCTTAATAGCAACGATACATACGTGCCTCACTACCCCTTCTATCACTGAGTGAGGACACCGTAAGATCGAACCCATCACAAAGCACCTCTTCCCATTGCAAGAAAAATCAATCTAGTTGGCCTAACTAAACCAAAGATTCAGAGAAGAAATACGAGGCTAGAAATAATCATGCATATAAGAGATCAAAGAAGACTCAAATAATATTCATGGATATAGATCTGATCATAAACTCGAACTTCGTCGGATCCCAACAGACACACCGCAAAAAGTCATTACATCAAATAGATCTCCAGGAGACCATTGTATTGAGAATCAAAAAGAGAGAAGAAGCCATCTAGCTACTGCCTACGGACCCGTAGGTCTATGATGAACTACTCACGCATCATCGGAGGAGCACCAATGAGGATGATGAACCCCTCCGTGATCGTGTTCCCCTCCGGCGGAGTGCCGGAATAGGGATCTAGATTGGATCTCGTGGTTTCAGAACTTGCGGCGGTTGGAATTGTGTTTTGTCGACTCTCCTAGGGTTTCTTGAATATTTGAGTATTTATAGAGCTGAGAGGCGGTGGAGGAGACCCCCGCGGGCCCCACAACCCATCAGGGCGCGTCAGGGGCCTCTGGCACGCCATGGTGTCTTGTGGGCCCCACAGGCCTCCCCCCAGGTGCTTCCTTGGCTCCCAAGTTATCTTTCCGTCCAAAAAAATCTCCAAAAAGTTTCGTGGCATTTGGACTTCGTTTGGTACTGATATTCTGCGAAGTAAAAAACAAGCAAAAAACAGCAACTGGCACTGGGCACTATGTCAATAGGTTAGTCCCAAAAAATGATATAAAGTTGCTATAAAATGATTGTAAAACATCCAAGAATGATAATATAATAGCATGGAACAATCAAAAATTATAGATACGTTGGAGACATATCAGCATCCCCAAGCTTAATTCCTGCTCGTCCTCGAGTAGGTAAATGATAAAAATAGAATTTTGATGTGGAATGCTGCCTAACATGTTCATCACATATTCTTTTCTTTTGTAGCATGGACATTTGGAATTTTAGATGGTTCAAAGCAATAGTCTATATTTGACATGAATACTTCAACACTCAAGCATATCAACAAGAAACCATGTCTTTCAAAATATCAACACTAAAGAAAGTTATCCCTAGCCCATCATGCTCAATCATTGGTCCATTCATGAAACACACTCGAATATTAGCTACATCCAATGCACAAGTATGATCATAGTGCCCCCTAGTTGGTGCTTTATAAGAGAAGATGGAGACTCAAAGTAAAAATAAAAATTGCATAAAGTAAATAGATAGGCCCTTCGCAGAGGGAAGTAGAGATTTGTAGAGGTACCAGAGCTCAAAGCTTAAATTGAGAGAGAATAATATTATGGGTGGCATGCCTTTCCTGTCAACGAAAATGACCGAGAATTCTCAATACTTTCCATGCTAGATATATCATAGGAGGTTCCCAAACAGAATATAAAGTTTATTCCTTTTTCCACCATTCTTTCACAATCCATGGCTAGCCATATCCACAGATGCCTCCCATACCAACACTTTCCAAGGAATTTATTATTTCACAACATAAAGTAAATTTCTTTTTCATTTCGGGACTAGGCATCCCTATTACCACAGTACTCTCGTGCAATGACAAGTGAATAAACATTCATATTTAGAATAACACATCTAGCATGGAAAAATATTGTCCACCCCCTGCCGCTTCATGAGCGGTACGAGCACACAAAAATGAAATTCATTTTGAAAATTAGAGATGGCACATACAAATTTGCTTGAAACGGCATGGAAATACCGCATATAGGTAGGTATGGTGGACTCATATGGCAAAACTAGGTTTAAGGATTTTGGATGCACAAGTAGTATTTCTACTTAGTACAAGTGTAGGCTAGCAAATAGATTGAGAAGCAACCAACCAAGAAACGAAAATTCTCATAAACGGGCATTAAGCATAACTAACACCAAATAATGTACCACAACTAGGATATAATTTCATTGCATAACTATTGACTTTCGTGCTTGCATAGGGAATCACAAACCTTAACACCAATATTCTTACTAAAGCATAATTACTCACCAACATGACTCACATATTACTATCATCATATCTCAAAACTATTACAAGGAATCAAGTTTATTTTGTCCAATGATCTTCATGAATTTTTTTATTATATCCCTCTTGAATATCTACCACTTTGGGACTAGTTTCATATGTTGCAATTGCTTTTGACAAGATCAAACAAATTTAAGTGAAGAACATGAGCATAAAGATTTTCATCTCTCAAAATAATATAAGTGAAGCATGAGAGAATTTCTTCAAAAATTTACTAACTCTCAAATAAATCTAAGTGAAGCATGAGAGTATTTCTTCAAAAATTAAAGCACACCGTGCTCAAAAAGATATAAGTGAAGCACTAGAGCAATTCCATAGCTCAAAAAAATTTAAGTGAAGCACATAGAGAAATTCTAACAAATCATAGCATAATTTGGCTCTCTCAAATAGGTGTGTCCATCAAGGATACTTGTGACAAACTAAAAAGCAAAACAAGCAAAGACTCATATAATACAAGACGCTCCAAGAAAAACTCATGATATGTGACGAATAAAAATATAGCTCCAAGTAAAATTAGCAATGGCTGTTAGAAGAAAGAGGGGATGCCTTTCGGGGCATCCCCAAGCTTAGTCGCTTGTTTCTCCTTGAATATTACCTTGGGGTGCCATGGGCATCCCCAAGCTTAGGCTCTTTTCACTCCTTATTCCTTCATCCATTGTGATCTCACCCAAAACTTGAAAACCTTCGTGAGATCCGTTAGTATAATAAAGCAAATCACCACTCTAAGTACTGTTGCAAACCCATTCATATTTTATTATTGCATTATATCTACTGTATTTTCTAACTTTACCATAGCTTATACCCCCAGATATAATCCATAGAGTCATCAAAATAAGCACACAATGCAACGAAAACAGAATCTGTCAAAAACAGAACAGTCTGTAGTAATCTGTACTCTAACCATACTTCTGTAACTCCAAAAAATCAGAAAAATTAGGACAACGTAGGAAATTTGTATATCAATCTTTTTTTTAAAACTCAGAATATATCGTCACTTCTGGGATTTTTGAAAATTCTGCTACTGGACGCAAAAGTTTCTGTTTTCCAACAAGATCAAATCAACTATCACCCAACATGATCCTAAAGGATTTACTTGGCACAAATACTAATTAAAACACAAAAAAACAATCATAAAAGTAGCATAATTGTGTAAAAACTCAAGAACAGAAAGAAAAAGGCAAAAATAAATTTTATTCATTGGGTTGCCTCCCAACAAGCGCTATCGTTTTACGCCCCTATCTAGGCATAATGCATAGATTCAAGTATTGTCATCTTTAGTTTTTAACTCCTTAATTTCCGCGGAGGTGTTCTTGGTAGGGGGTTTCTCAAATATAACTTGAAACACATTATTCATAGAAATCTTGCCATTATCTAGTTGCCCATCTACATAACCCCTTCGATTTCCGGCTACAATCCAAGAGTATTGATGATTAACATCATTGAAAACTTGTTGAATCACATCTAAAACGGGAATTTGCTTTTTAAGATTCTCATCAAAGATTTGGTTATTACCAAGCAAATGCCTCAAAACGTAATCACTATTATAGAGGATCTCATCTATCACCGGTTTTTCACGGTTCATACCATAAAAATCAAAGATCTCCCTAGCTTCCCGTACTATATGATCAAATTCATTCATCAAGATAAGGGTGGCTATCTTTTTAGCTCTAGGATCTTTTATAATAGGTAATTCATAGAACAAGCTTTGAAAGGTAGGATGAGTACGGATAAATCTATTCTCAAGTTTCAGAACTAGTGTTGAAATAGCTTCCGCATAAGTTTTAGTTCTTTTAAGTATAGGAGCATCATCACGAGTTAAAGTTCTAACACAATTAAAGAATTCTTGGATGGTTTCTTTTCCTATAACGTTCCCTTGTCGCAGAACAAAAGTTTTAGCATCCAGATTACCAGAACGTCCAATTTTAGGAGTACTGCCATCATCTGTTTCTGCCATACCAAAATCACTCATGATGATAGGGGCAACCAAGCAAACAAAAAGAGATCCGGCGAGAAAAAGGCGAACGAAAAAGAAGGCGAATAAAATGGCAAATTTTTGTGAAGTGGGGGAGATGAAAACGAGAGGGAAATGGCAAATAATGTAAATTGCAAGGAGATGATATTTGTGATTAGGAACCTGATAGATGTTGATGATGTCTCCCCGGCAACGGCACCAGAAATTCCTTTGACATGTTTGAACTGCGTTGGTATTTCCCCCAAAGAGGAAGGGATGATGCAGCACATCGACGGCAAGTATTTCCCTCAGTTATGAAACCAAGGTTATCAATCCAGTAGGAGAACCAAGCAACACTATGTAAACGGTACCTGCACACAAAGAACAAATACTTGCAACCCAACGCGTAAGAGGGGTTATCAATCCCTCCTCGGTAAAAAGATAGATTGGTTTGTATGAGATTGGATAAACAGATCTTGCAAAAACACAAAATGAAATAAGTAAAGAAAAAGTGCAGCAAGGTATTTTTGGGTTTTTGGAATAATAGATATGAAAGCAAATACGATAAAAGATAGATCGGAAAGCAATATGATAAAAGATAGACCCGGGGGCCGTAGATTTCACTAGTGGCTTCTCTCGAGAAAATAGCATACGGTGGGTAAACAAATTACTGTTGGGCAATTGATAGAAGAACAAACAATTATGACAATATCCAGGGCAATGATCAATATATAGGCATCACTTCCAAGATTAGTGGATCGAAACGATTCTGCATCTACTACTATTACTCCACAAATCGACCGCTATCCAACATGCATCTAGTGTATTAAGTTCATGGAGAAACGGAGTAATGCAATAAGAATGATGACATGATATAGACAAGATCTATTCATGTAGGAATAGACCCCATATTTTTATCCTTTATAGCAACGATACATACGTGCCTCGCTACCGCTTCTGTCACTGGGTGAGGACACCGTAAGATTGAACCCATCACAAAGCACCTCTTCCCATTGCAAGAAAAATCAATCTAGTTGGCCTAACTAAACCAAAGATTCGGAGAAGAAATACGAGGCTATAAATAATCATGCATATAAGTGATACGTCTCCAACGTATCTATAATTTTTGCTTGTTCCATGCTGTTATATTATCATTCTTGGATGTTTTACAATCATTTTGTAGCAACTTTATATCATTTTTTGGGACTAACCTATTGGCATAGTGTCAAAGTGCCAGTTGCTATTTTTGCTTGTTTTTTACTTCGCAGAATATCAGTACCAAATGGAGTCCAATCGCGACGAAACTTTTTGGAGATTTTTCTTGGGCCAGAAGACATCCAGTGGGCCAAAGAAATGCCAGAGGGGAGGGTCGAGGAGACCACAACCCACCAGGATGCGCCAGAGGCCCCGGGCGCACCCTAATGGGTTGTGCCCTCCTCGGGGCCCCTCTCCACCGCCTCTGATGCCTATAAATTCCCAAATATTCCAGAAAACCTAGAGGAGTCGACGAAAAACACATCCAGCCGCTGCAAGTTCCAGAACCTCAAGATCCAATCTAACACCATCACGGAGGGGTTCATCATCCTCATTGGTGCCTCTCCAATGATGCGTGAGTAGTCCACCATAGACCTATGGGTCCGTAGGCAGTAGCTATATGGCTTCCTCTCTCTATTTTTATTCTCAATACAATGGTCTCTTGGAAATCTATTTGATGTAAACTTTTGCGGTGTGTTTGTTGGGATCCGATGAATTTTGAGTTCATGATCAGTTTCTATCCATGAATATTATTTGAGTCTTCTTTGATCTCTTATATGCATGATTACTTATAGCCTCGTATTTCTTCTTCAAATCTTTGGTTTAGTTAGGCCAACTAGATCAATTTGTCTTGCCATGGGAAGAGGTGCTTTGTGATGGGTACGATCTTGCGGTGTCCTCTCCCAGTGACAGAAGGGGCAGCGAGGCACGCATGTATCGTTGCTATTAAGGATAACAAGATGGGGTCTATTCCTACATGAATAGATCTTGTCTACATCATGTCACTGTTCTTATTGCATTACTCTGTTTCTCCATGAACTTAATACACTAGATGCATGCTAGATAGCGGTCGATGTGTGGAGTAATAGTAGTAGATGCAGAATCGTTTCGGTCTACTAATCTTGGACATGATGCCTATATAATGATCATCGCCTTGGATATCGTCATGATTATTTGATCTTCTATCAATTGCCCAACAGTAATTTGTTCACCCACCGTGTGCTATACTCATGAGAGATGCCACTAGTGAAACCTACGGCCCCCGGGTCTACTTTTCCAACATATTCCTTTCCGATCTATCTTTTTGCCACTTTTGTTTTCAGATCTATTATTCCAAAAACCCAAAAATACCTTGCTGCACTTTTTATTTACCCTTTTTATTTTGTGTTCTTGAGAGATCTATCTCTCCAATCTATCACTACCTAATCTATCTTTTTACCATAGAGAGATTGACAACCTCTCTTTCGCGTCGGGTTGCAAGTATTTGTTCTTTGTGTGCAGGTGATGTTTACATAGTGATGGTGATCCTCCTACTGGTTCGATACCATGGTTTCATAACTGAGGGAAATACTTACCGTCGTTGTGCTGCATCATCCCTTCCTCTTTGGGGAAATACCGATGCAGTCTCAAGCCACGTCAAAGGAATTTCTGGCGCTGTTGCCGGGGAGGAAGCGGTCTCTTCTACGTGCCAATCTCTGGCGCCGAGGAGACACCATCATCATCTACCAGGTTCCTAATCAAAAATCTCATCTCCTTGCAATTACATTATTTGCAATTTGCCTCTCGTTTTCCTCTCCCCCACTTCACCAATTTGCCATTTTATTCGCCCTCTTTTTCGTTTGCCTTTTTCTCGTCAGATCTCTTGCTTGTTTGCATTTATGTTTGCGTAGTCACGATGACTCAAGAAATCACCAAGTTGTGTGATTTTTCCAATACTAATAATAATGATTTTATTAGTACTCCGATTGCTCCTCCCGCCACTAGCGCGGAGTCTTGTGATATTAATGCCGCTTTGTTGAATCTTGTCATGAAAGATCAATTTGCCGGTACTCCTAATGAGGATGTCGCGTCCCATCTAAATACATTCGCAGAATTGTGTGATATGAAAAATAAAAAAGATGTGGACAATTATATAGTGAAGTTGAAATTATTTCCTTTTTCCTTGCGGGATCGTGCAAAAATTTGGTTTTCTTCTTTGCCTCGCAATAGTATCAATTCTTGGAATAAGTGCAAGGATGCCTTTATCACTAAGTATTTTCCGCCCACGAAAATTATTTCCCTTAGGACACAAATCATGAATTTTAAGCAACTTGAGCATGAACATGTTGCACAATCTTGGGAAAGAATGAAATTGATGCTTAGAAATTGTCCTACTCATGGTTTAAATCTTTGCATGATCATACAAAAAAATTATGTGGGATTGAATTTTGTCTCTAGAAATCTTTTAGATTCTGCCACGGGTGGCACTTTTATGGAAATTACTTTGGGTGAAGCTATTAAATGGCTAGTTAATATTATGGCAAATTATTCACAATGGCATACTGAAAGAGCACCTACTAGTAAAAAGGTTAATTCGGTTGAAGAAATTAGTACTTTGAGTGATAAGGTTGATGCTTTGATGAAGTTGGTTGCTAGTAAAAATGCTCCTATTGATCTTAATGATGTGCCTTTGTCTACCTTGATTGATCAAAATAGTGATTCCGTAGATGTGAACTTCGTCTCGCAAAACAATTTCAATAACAATGCTTATAGAGTAATTTTAATCCTAAGCCTTTTCTTGGAAATTCCTCTAACAATTATGGTAATTCCTATGGTAATTCCTCTTACAATAATAATAGGAACACCTCTGATCTTGAGAGTAATATTAAAGAATATATCAATGCGCAAAAAGCTTTCAATACTACGATAGAAGAAAAGTTGAATAAGATTGATGATATGTCTAGAAGCATTGATAGAATTTCTCATGATGTAGAAAATCTCAAGTTGAAAGCTTTTGCACCAAAGATTGATGAATCAATTAAAGCTTTATATGTCTCTATGGATGAAAGTAACAAAAGAACCGCTATGCTTAGAGCTAGAAGAGAATTCTTAGAAAAATCGTTTTCTAGTGATTGCTTTCAGAAAAATGATGAAGATCTTAAAGTGATTGGTGTTTCTTCTATTGATTCCTTGTTTAGTAATATCAATATTGATGATAAAGGGACTGAAGTAGAGTCAACTTTAGCTAGAAGGCGTCCCAATAATTTGGAGGGTGAAAATCTTGATAAATTTTTCGATGAAAGTGGGTTTGAAGAGGTCAAAACTTTAACTAGTGATGTGCCCACTATTTTGGATTGCAAAGACTTTAATTATGATAGTTTCTCTTTGATTGAATGTATTTCTTTGCTGCAATCCATGTTGAATTTACCCCATGCTTATGAACAAAATAAAGCTTTTATTAAACATATCATTGATGCCATGATGAAATCCTTTGAAGAAAAGTTGGAGTTGGAAATTTCTATTCCTAGAAAATTACATGGTGAGTGGGAACCTACCATTAAAGTCAAGATTAAAAATTATGAGTGCTTTGCTTTATGTGATTTGGGTGTTAGTGTTTCCACGATTTCGAAATCTTTATGTGATGTGCTTGGTCTCACCAATATTGAAGAATGTTCTCTTAATTTGCACTTAGCGGATTCTACTATTAAAAAGCCTTTGGAAAGAATTAATGATGTTCTTGTTCTTGCAAATAGGAACTATGTGCCCATATATTTTATTGTTCTTGATATTGATTGCAATCCATCTTGTCCCATCATACTTGGTAGACCGTTCTTACGCACTATAGGTGTCGTGATTGATATGAAAGAAGGCAATATTATATTTCAATTTCCACTAAGAAAGGGCATGGAACACTTCCCTAGAACAAGATTTAAGCCACCATATGAATCAATCATGAGAGCATCCTATGGAGCAAAAACCAAAGATGACAATACTTGAATCTATGCGTTCTGCCTAGCTAGGGGCGTAAAACGATAGCGCTTGTTGGGAGGCAACCCAATGAATAAATTTATTTTCGTCTTTTCCTTTCTGATTTTGAGTGTTGACACAATTATGCCTCTGTTATGATTGTGTTTTTATGTTTTATTTAGTGTTTGTGCCAAGTAAAGCCTTTAGGATGATTCATAAGATGAGTAGAAACAATGCTGAATCTGAAACAGAAACTTTGCCTCCAGTGTTCGAATTTTCATTTTTTACTGGAACATGATATTGAGCTTAAATTTTAACACAGTATTTCTATACAAATTATTTACGTTGTCCTAATTTTTCAGAATTTTTAGAGTTACATAAGTATGGTTAGAGTACAGATTACTACAGATTTTTCTGTTTAAGACAGATTCGGTTTTCGTTGCATTGTGTGCTTGTTTTGATGAATCTATGGGTTGTATTGAAGGGTATGAGCCATGGTAAAATTAAAATACAGTAGGTATAATGCAATAATAAAATTTGAATTGGTTTTCAACAGTACTTAAAGTGGTGATTTGCTTTATTATACTAACGGATCTCACGAAGATTTTGTTGAGTTTTGTGTGATTGAAGTTTTCAAGTTTTGGGTGAGATCACGATGGATGAAGGAATAAGGAGTGAAAAGAGGCGGATGCTACAGCACCCCCAAGATATATCCAAAGAGAAACAAGTAACTAAGCTTGGGGATGCCACAGGGCATCCCCTCTTTCTTCTAACGACCATCGGTATTTTACTTGGAGCTATATTTTTATTCGTCACATATCATGAGTTTTGCTTGGAGCGTCTTGTATAATGTGAGTCTTTGCTTGCTTTGATTTTTAGTTTGTCACTTGTATCCTTGCTGGACACACCTATTTTAGAGAGCCAAAATTATGCTCTGATTTGTTAGAATTGCTCTAGTGCTCCACTTATATCTTTTTGAGCACGGTGTGCTTGGGAACTTTTGAAGAAATACTCTCATGCTTCACTTAGATTAATTTGAGAGTTAGTAATTTTTGAAGAAATCCTCTCATTCTTCACTTATACTATTTTGAGAGATGAAATCTGTATGCTCATGTGCTTCACTTAAATTTGTTTGAGCTTGTCAAAAGCAATGGCAATATATGAAACTAGTCCCAAAGTGATAGATATCCAAGGAGGATATAATAAAAACTTTCATGAAGATCATTGGACAAATTAAACTTGATTCCTTGTAATAGTTTTGAGACATGATGATAGTAATATGTGAGTCATGTTAGTGAGTAATTATGCTTTAGTAGGAATATTGATGTTAAGGTTTGTGATTCCCTATGCATGCACGAAAGTCAATAGTTATGCAATGAAATTACATCCTACTTATGGTGCATTATTCGGTGTTAGTTATGCTCAATGCTCGTTTATGTGAATTTTCATTTCTTGGTTGGTTGCTTCTCAATCTATTTGCTAGCCTCCACTTGTACTAAGTAGAAATACTACTTGTGCATCCAAAATCCTTAAACCCAGTTTTGCCTTACGAGTCCACCATACCTACCTATATGCGGTATTTCCATGCCGTTCTAAGAAAATTTGTATGTGCCATCTCTACTTTTCAAAATAAATCCCTTTTTGTGTGCTCGTACCGCTCATGAAATGGTAGGGGTGTCCAATATTTTTCCATGCTAGATGTGTTATTCTCAAGATGAGTGTTTATTCACTTGTCATTGCACGAGAGTACGACAGTAATAGGGATGCCCAGTCCCGAAATGAAAAAAAGAAAAAAATTACTTTATGTTGTCAAATAATAAATTCCTTGGAAACTGTTGGTATGGAAGGCAACCGTGGATACGGCCAGCCATGGATTGTGAAAGAATAGTGGAAAAAGGAATAAACTTTATTTTTTATTTGGGAACCGCCTATGATATATCTAGCATGGAAAGTATTGTGAACTACTTTGTCGTTTTCGTTGACAGGAAAGGCATGCCACTCAAAATATTTTTCTCTCTGAATTTCAAACTTTGAGCTCTGGCACTTCTACAAATCCCTACTTCCCTCTGCGAAGGGCCTATCTATTTACTTTATGCAATTTTTATTTTTTACTTTGAGTCTCCATCTTCTCTTATAAAGCACCAACTAGGGGACACTATGATCGTACTTGAGCATTAGGTGTAGCTAATATTTGAGTGTGTTTCATGAATGGATCAATGATTGAGCATGATGGGCTAGGGATAACTTTCTTTAGTGTTGATATTTTGAAAGACATGGTTGCTTGTTGGCATGCTTGAGTATTGAAGTCATTGTGTTAAAACTAGACTATTGCTTTGAACCATTTAAAAGTCCAAATGTCCATGCTACAAAAGAAAAGAATATGAGATGAACATGTTAGGCAGCATTCCACATCAAAAATTCTGTTTTTATTATTTACCTACTTGAGGATGAGTAGGAATTAAGCTTGGGGATGCTGATACGTCTCCAACGTATCTATAATTTTTGCTTGTTCCATGCTGTTATATTATCATTCTTGGATGTTTTACAATCATTTTATAGCAACTTTATATCATTTTTTGGGACTAACCTATTGACATAGTGCAAAGTGCCAGTTGCTGTTTTTGCTTGTTTTTTACTTCGCAGAATATCAGTACCAAACGGAGTCCAATCGCGATGAAACTTTTTGGAGATTGTTTTTGGGCCAGAAGACATCCAGTGGACCAAAGAAGTGCCAGAGGGGAGGGTCGAGGAGACCACAACCCACCAGGGCGCGCCAGAGGCCCCGGGCACGCCCTGATGGGTTCTGCCCTCCTCGAGGCCCCTCTCCACCGCCTCTGATGCCTATAAATTCCCAAATATTTCAGAAACCCTAGAGGAGTCGACGAAAAACACATCCAGCTGCCGCAAGCTCCAGAACCTCGAGATCCAATCTAGCACCATCACGGAGGGGTTCATCATCCTCATTGGTGCCTCTTCGATGATGCGTGAGTAGTCCACCATAGACCTACGGGTCCGTAGGCAGTAGCTAGATGGCTTCCTCTCTCTCTTTTGATTCTCAATACAATGGTCTCTTGGAAATCTATTTGATGTAAACTTTTGCGGTGTGTTTGTTGGGATCCGATGAATTTTGACTTCATGATCAGTTTTTATCCATGAATATTATTTGAGTCTTCTTTGATCTCTTATATGCATGATTACTTATAGCCTCGTATTTCTTCTTCGAATCTTTGGTTTAGTTAGGCCAACTAGATCAATTTTTCTTGCCATGGGAGGAGGTGCTTTGTGATGGGTACGATCTTGCGGTGTCCTCTCCCAGTGACAGAAGGGGCAGCGAGGCACGCATGTATCGTTGCTATTAAGGATAACAAGATGGGGTCTATTCCTACATGAATAGATCTTGTCTACATCATGTCACCGTTCTTATTGCATTACTCTGTTTCTCCACGAACTTAATACACTAGATGCATGCTGGATAGCGGTCGATGTGTGGAGTAATAGTATTAGATGCAGAATCGTTTCGGTCTACTAATCTTGGACATGATGCCTATATAATGATCATCGCCTTGGATATCGTCATGATTATTTGATCTTCTATCAATTGCCCAACAGTAATTTGTCCAAAAAAAGCTCCAAAAAAGTTTCGTGGCATTTGACTTTGGTTGGTACTGATATTCTGCGAAGTAAAAAACAAGCAAAAAACAGCAACTGGCACTGGGCACTATGTCAATAGGTTAGTCCCAAAAAATGATATAAAGTTGCTATAAAATGATTGTAAAACATCCAAGAATAATAATATAACAGCATGGAACAATAAAAAATTACAGATACATTGGAGACGTATCAAAGTATACCCCTGCAGGTTTATCAAACTATTCGAATAGCCGCGTCCTCGGATATGGACTACTTGGAAACTTATGTTGTTCATAGATAACTTTAAATGAATACTCATAAAAGTCTCAAGACAAGTGTGAGTATGGTGGATGGCACTCTTGTAGGAAGACGGGAGAGGATCCATGGTAGTGTATTGTTGTGGTGATTAGTGGACTCGTGTGTGCTATCTGAACTTACTCAAACTACTGGTACTCGTAGTACAGGATAGCCAAGAGTCAAATCTGGCTTGTTGCATGAAACCCCACAACTCCCCTTGTTGATACATATGCATGAGTAGTTAGATCTGATGTAAGACTTGCTGGATACTTTTGTGCTCATGTTTGTTTAATAAACTATTGGAGAGGAGGCCCACGATCCATCTGGTGGGTTCTTTCTAGACGTTGACGACGCTGAGTTGCTAGTATCCCAGACCTGGCCCCTTAAAAGGGGATTGTAGATAGTCAGGCTGCCTACTTTTTTATGCTTTCATCAGTCTGTACTCAGACAGCTTTATGCTTCCACATGGCTTGGATGACTTTGAGTGTATGACTTGAGTGTCGGGTCATGTGACCCCTACCTGTATGAACCTATTATGCAAGGCTCTCTAAGCCTTTTAAATAAATGTTGTGATGTAAAGTTTTGTTGTGATGCCATGTTGTATCTATGGATATCGTGCATGTTGTGCGTACGTGTGACGTGCATTGGTATATGTGGCATTCGACACCTAGTTGTGTGCCTATGGTAGCCTTCTTTACAGGGAAATGCATCTTTGTGCTTCCACTGAGCCTATTAGCTTGCTACTGCTCCGGACACATTGATTGACCGACATGTATCCTTCTCTGCTGCTGATACTTGTGATCTGCGTTGGGTTTTCCGCGAAGAGGAGCGGGTGATGCAGCACAGTATAGATAAGTATTTCCCTTAGTGAGAACCAAGGTTATTGAACCAATAGGAGTAGCACGCAAGCCCCGTCTTCAGCAACTGCACACAAACAAGCAAACACTTGCACCCAACGCGGGCAAGAGGGTTGTCAATCCCCTTGGACTCGTTGTTTGCAAGCAAATGAAGTGTGTAGATGATAGTTGAATAATGTAAATTGCAAAATAAATAGAAAACAAATAAATGGTAGGAAGGTAATGAAAGCTTTTGTAAATATATAAGTGAATAGACCCGGGGCCATAGTTTTCCCTAATGGCATCTCTCATGTAGTAGGCATACGGTGGGT
Organism: Elymus sibiricus; assembly: GCA_039707655.1. Classification (NCBI taxonomy): domain Eukaryota; kingdom Viridiplantae; phylum Streptophyta; class Magnoliopsida; order Poales; family Poaceae; genus Elymus; species Elymus sibiricus. Next base: position 346,345,062 of record CM077671.1, read on the forward strand.
AAACAAATTACCGTTGGGCAATTGATAGAAAAGCGCATAGTTATGCAATATTTATTCATGAGAATGATCATGTCTATATAGGCATCACATCCATAAACAAATAGGTTGACTCCTGCCTGCACCTATTACTATTACTCCACGTCGAGAGCGCTTCTATGCTTGCCTCTCTAAGTATTAAGTTCATGAAAAAGAGAGTAATGCTTGGAGAACGATGACATGATGTAGACAAAGAAAACTCAATCAATATGAATTAACCACATCGTTTTATCCTTAGTGGCAACAATACAAAGACGTGTCTTGTCCCTTTCTGTCACTGGGATATAGAGCACCGCCAGATTGAACCCACTACAACGCACCCCTCTCACTAAAGAAATATGAATTTAGTTGGCCAAACTATTTCAATAGATCGGAGAGATTTACGAAGCTGTAATAATCATGAAAATAAGAATCATAATAGAATTCAGAGAAGACTTAAATGTTTTTCATGAATAATCTGAATGTAAACCCACAATTCATCGGATCCCAACAAACGCACCGCACAAAGTGATTACATCGAATAGATCACCGCGAAGATGCGGTAAACTTTGTATTGAAGATCAAGAGAGAGATATAGCCATCTAGGCACCAACAACGGACCCGTAGGTCTTTAGGGAACTACTCACACATCACCATGGGAGCAGCAGCAGGGCACCGGAACAGGGCGCCAGATGGGCACACGGCGGAACAGAGACTTGCGGCAACAGAAATAGTGTTTCGGGAGGCTCTCTAGGGTTTTTGGGAAATATTAGAATTTATAGGCCAGAGAGGGGCATCGGGAGACGCCAGGGGGAGCCATCGCGCCCTGTTGTGTGGTCCCTCCCTCATGCAGCCTCTGGTCTCCTCCCGAAGCTTCCAGGTCTTCTTTTGGTTGAGAAAAAATCATAAAAACGTTTTGGGGAAATTGGACTTCGTTCGGTACTGTAACCTTGAAAAGCCAAAAACATGCAGAAAAGAGCAACTGGCACTGGGCACTGGATTAATAGGTTAGTGTTGAAAAATAATATGAATTGGTAAATAAATACCCAAAAAGCATCCGTGAATGATAATATTATAGCATGGAACAATCAAAAAATATAGATACGTTGGAGACGTATCAGCTGTTGTGTCTATCCCTACGGGGAAATGTCACGCGGTGTAATGGAGTCCATGTAGCCTGCTATGACTCGTCTACACACGTTGATGACAGAAATGTCACACGGTGTAATGGAGTCCGTGTAGCGTGCTATGACTCGTCTACACATGCTGATGACCGACACCTGCTTTGCTGGGTTATGTATGCATGTTCCTGTACGGTTGTGCCACTTGGGTCTATTACTAGTCATGCCGAGTCGGGTTCTTTGACATGTGATTGCTAGCGACATATTCATATACGTGAGCCAAAAGGTGCAAATGGTCCCGGCCAAGGTAAGGTGGCAGCCATGGGGATTACCGTGTGTGAGGCCGCAAAGTGATATGACGTGTTACATGCTAGACTTGTATGGCTTAGGATCGGGGTCCCGACAGTGTTATAATGATGTAGAAATAGAACCAGTAGTTGATCTTGATAACCCACCTCCTAAGAATAAAAGATATGATAAAAGAGATTTCATTGCTAGAAAACATGGTAAAGAAAGAGAACCATGGGTTCAGAAACCCATGTCTTTTTCCCACTAAGCCTTTGAAAAATAAGGATGAGGAAGATTTTGAGCGCTTTGCCGAAATGCTTAGACCTTTATTTTTGCGCACTCGCTTGACTGATATTTTGAAAATGTTTGCTACGTGTGTGACGGAAATGTTTGCTCCAAAAATATGCATTGAGTGTCAGCAATCATAGAATACTAAATGATAGTTGAGTATGTGAACTTGCTAAAATGAAAGCTCTTACATAGACTCTTCTCTAAAATATGGTAAATTGTGATTGTCTCAATGACTAAGAACATAGTTTGTTGGTTGTCAATAAATTTATGCTCCATACTTCAATATTTGTGGACAGATTGTTAATTGTTTATGAGAAGTTATATGATGAAAAATTGCTGCTATGATAGTATTCATTATGCTCTCATGTCCGTATTTTGTTTTTATCGACACCTCTCTCAGTAATTAAGTGGTCATTATTATCGAGTTTGGCTTTCGCTTGAGGACAAGCGAGGTTTAAGCTTGGGGGAGTTGATACGTCCATTTTGCATCATGATTTCTTGTTGATATTTATAGTGTTCTTGGTCATTATTCCATTCTATGATACAATTCTAATGCCTTTCTTTCTTAATTTGCAAGATCTAGCACGGAGAGGGAAATTGCCGGAAACTAGAATTCTGGACCTGAAAGCCATGGAAAAAGCTGGAAATTTTCTAGACTCCAAATGACCTGAAATTTCACGACGATTTTTTGTGGAATATATCTGAATTACTAGAGCTAAAAACACCAGAAGGAGGGCCACATGTGGCTCCCAAGCCAACAGGGCGTGACCACCCCCTAGGCGTGCCCTGATGGCTTGCGAGGCCCACAAGCAGGCTCCAGCCCCCCCTCTTTTGCTATATGAAGGGTTTTTACCTATAAAAAATCAAGGGGGTACTTTCGGGATGAAGCGCCGCCGTCTCGAGGCGGAAACCTGGGCAAGAGCCCTTTTGCTCTCCGGCAGAGAGATTCTGTCGGGGAAACTTCCCTCCGGGAGGGGAAATCGAAGCCATCGTCATCACCAATGCTTCCTCCTTCGTGGGAGGACCAATCTTCATCAACATATTCACCAGCACCATCTCATCTCAAACCCTAGTTCATCTCTTGTATTCAATCTTTGTCTCAAAACCTCAGATTGGTACCTGGGGTTGCTAGTAGTGTTCATTACACCTTGTAGTTGATGCTTGTTGGTTTACTTGGTGGAAGATAGTATGTTCAGATCCTTTATCATATTCATTACACCTCTGATCCTGGATGTGGTGATGATTTGTGAGTAGTTACTTTTGTTCTCGAGGACATGGGAGGAGTCTTTTTATAAGTAATCATGCGAAGTTGGTATTCGTTCGATATTTTTATGATATGTATGTTGTTGCTTCATTTAGTGGCGTCATGTGAACGTCGACTACATGACACTTCACCATACTTTCGGCCTAAGGGAAGGCATTGTGGAGTAATAAGTAGATGATGGGTTGCAAGAGTGACAGAAGCTTAAACCCTAGTTTATGCGTTATTCCGTAAGGGGCTGGTTTGGATCCATATGTTTCATGCTATGCTTAGATTAATCTTAATACTTATTTCGTCGTTGCGGATGCTTGCGAGAGGGGGTAATCATAAGTAGGTTGATTGTTCAAGTAAGAACAGAAATTAAGCACCGGTCCACCCACATATCAAATTATCAAAGTAACGATGTTTGGAGTCCCTAGATATTTAATGAGTGATGGTGGTTCACATTTTATTCATGGATATTTGCGCAAATTTCTAGCTAAATATGATGTTAACCATAGGATTGCATCACCTTATCATCCTCAGTCTAGCAGTCAAGTTGAATTGAGTAATCGAGAAATAAAATTGATCTTGCAAAAGACTGTTAATGGATCTAGAAAGAATTGGTCTAAGAAACTTGACGATGCATTATGGGCTTCTAGAATTTCTTATAAAAATCCTATGGGAATGTCCCCGTATAAATGGTATATGGAAAAGCATGTCATTTACATCTTGAGTTAGAACATAAAGCTTATTGGGAAATTAAAGAACTTAACTATGATTTCAAACTTGGTGGCGAAAAGAAGTTATTTGATATTACCTCTCTAGATGAATGGAGTACACAAGCCTATGAAAATGCCAAGTTGTTCAAGGAAAAAGTTAAAAGATGGCATGACAAAAGAACCCAAAAACGAGAATGTAAAATTGGTGATCTAGTTCTCTTGTACAATTCTCATCTTAGATTTTTTGTAGGAAAACTTCTCTCCAAATGGGAAGGGCCATATATCGTCGAAGAAGTTTATCTCTCTGGATCCATTAAGATCAACAATGCTGAAGGCAAATATCCAAGAGTAGTTAATGGGCAAAGAATTAAACATTATGTCTCAGGTACGCCCATTAATGTTGAAACTAATATTATTCAAGTGATGACACCGGAAGAACACATAAGAGAGACCCTCCGGAACACTCCAGAATCCTGAAAAGGGGTAGGTATGTGATACGGTAAGTAAACCGACTCCAAAGTTGATGCTTGTTGGTTTACTTGGTGGAAGATAATATGTTCTGATCCTTTATCATATTCATTACACCTCTGATCTTGAACATGGTGATGATTTTTGAGTAGTTACTTTTGTTCTCGAGGACATGGGAGGAGTCTTGTTATAAGTAATCATGTGAAGTTGGTATTCGTTCGATATTTTGATGATACGTATGTTTTTGCTTCCTTTAGTGGTGTCATGTGAACGTTGAGTACATGACACTTCACCATAATTTTGGCCTAAGGGAAGGCATTGTGGAGTAATAAGTAGATGATGGGTTGCGAGAGTGACACAAGCTTAAACCCTAGTTTATGCGTTATTCCATAAGGGGCTGATTTGGATCCATATGTTTCATGCTATGGTTAGATTTATCTTAATTCTTCTTTCGTAGTTGCGGATGCTTGCGAGAGGGGGTAATCATAAGTAGGTTGATTGTTCAAGTATGAAGAACACCTAAGCACCGGTCCACCCACACATCAAATTATCAAAGTAACGAACGCGAATCAACTCAACATGATGAACGTGACTAGACGAAAATTCCCATGTGTCCTCGAGAGCACTTTGCTTCATAGAAGAGAACTTTAAGGCCTGTCATTTGCTATAAAAAGTATTGGGCTACCTTGCTGCACACTTTCTACTTTTATTACTTGTCACCTTTTACGAATTATCTTGCTACAAAACTATATTTCACAGTTACTTACATAACTTGCAGAGAATACCTTGATGAAAATTGTTTGTCATTTCCTTCTGCTCCTCGTTGGGTTCGACACTCTTACTTATCGAAAGGACTATGATTGATCCCCTATACTTGTGGGTCATCAGTGTTATGCCTTTTTCCTTATATAAAAGAATTGAGTTGAATAAGCTTACACCTACTGAAATATCTTTGCAAATGGCTGATAAATCCACTGCCATACCTATTGGAATTTGTGAGGATGTTCCTTTTGTGGTTTCAAATGTTACTATCTTAACGGACTTTGTTATTCTTAAGATGCCCGAAGACGACAACATGTCGATTATCCTTGGTAAACCCTTTCTAAATACTGCAAGGGTTGTTATTGATTGCAACAAAAGCAAGGTTACTTTTCATGTCAATGGTAAACAACATACAATGCACTTTCCGAAGAAACAAACTTTGTTAATAATATTAATACCATTGAGCAAGTTGCCACGGTTACTATTGGGGAGTTTAAATCTCCTAAACGTGTTGTGGATAACCCTGAACCTCTGGTTATGGCCAACGACATGAAGGAACATGGACACTTGCTCTTCCACACTGGTGTGGATGCTATCTTCTAGCATCCCCCTGCTCCTAAAGATCTGGACAAGTCTGGCAAATGGTGCTCTTTTCATTCTAAGCATCCATAGAGCCTCTGTGTCATTGCAGTTGTATATGTAGTTCAGCTTGGCAATCCTCTCCTGCTCCCGCATAAGCATTGGAGCATATCTAATGACAGGTCTCTCAGCACGACAAACAACTCTCTTGTGCATGAAGATGACCCATGCCTGAATCACATATATCAGCGCTGTTGCATCCGTGAGTCCATAACCTAGTCCACATCGAGGGTGCGTTGAGCAATGGGGAAATTGATCCTACACTGTGCCTAACGTCCTAACAACGGAACCTAACATAGGGAGAGGGGGTGTTGCTTACCGGCATCGAAGACGAGGGCGACGAGGGGGGCAGAGCTAAGTCAAGGACGGCCAGATGGTGGCCAAATGGAAGAGCAGCAACAGCTCCTACTGCCGGATCTGCCGCTGCCACCGCCGCAGTTTGCACATATCTGAGTCGCCGCCGCCGGTGGTGGTGAGGCCAGAGGAAGAGGTTGTCCTAGAGGTAGCGGTGACCGAGTAAATGGGTTGGGGTGATCCTAGATTTGGCGCCGTGCCGCCGCGCCCAATTTCCATCCCCCGCCATCCCCATTCGCTTTCGCCCTGCCCCCCCCCCCCCCCCCCGTCGCGTGCAAGCTTGCACGGCCCTCAGCCTAGCTCGCTAGAAACTGTCGATTCGGCAGTTTCTAGCGAGCCAGGCTGAGGGCTGCTTTAAGCTTCATGCAGATGCGAGCCAACCCACTGCGTTCCCAACCAAACGCACATTTCGTGGCCCAACTAGGCCTTGTTAGGGAGGATGCGGGCAACCAAACAAGTCATTGGATTCACGTATAGGGAAGGACAGATAGTAGACAACCACTATATGTCATCACGCTCTTGCGGTCTTGCTCCGTGGGATTTGCACCCCTCTGCTCCTCTTTGGAAAGAATTTGATAAAATGGCACACGTTTCCTTCGTCTTTGTCAACAAACCATGTTATAATGGTTGTAGTGATATTTTGTTTTTCATGTACGGGGCTAATACAGTACCTCATTTGGAGCTTTGCGACGATTCTATGGTTGCTTAACTTTGCACTAGAAAGCATACAGACATAGGCTTTGTTTGGATGTAGATACCAAAGCCACGAAACTGAAATGAGTGTTTATCATAATTTGCTTTTCAGGGAAAAAGGAACTCCCCCTCCCCCCCAACCCCGTGTCCCTCTATGAGGCGACACGGGGGGAACCCTAGCATCCCCGCTGCCAGCGCCCCCTTCCCCGCCTCCCTCCCTCGCCGTTGTCGTAGGCCACTGCTGGGCAGACCCCTACCAGTGCCGGTAGCGGCAAGGCATCTCCCTGGCGTTGCTCCCCTCCCTTCTGCCGACGACGGCTTGGATCTGGTCGCTGGTGCCCTTGGCAGTGCGGCGCAGCGAAGGTACGGTGGCGTCCTTGCTCGACACCGGTGGTGGTGGGGCGCTGCTTCTGGTGGTGCTGCCTCGACGGTCGGTTGATACGTCTCAAACATATTATAATTTTTTTATTGTTCCATGCTATTATATTATCAATATAGAATATTTTATATGCACTTATATGCTATTTTATATCATTTTTGGGAACTAACCTATTAATCCAGTGCCTAGTGCTAGTTGTTGTTTTCTGCGTGTTTTTGGCTTTTCAGGAAACCAGTAACAAACGGAGCCCAAACGCTACGAATATTTTTGATGATTTTTTCTAGACCAAAATAAGACCTGGAAGCGTCAAAGGGAGACTAGACGCTGCATGAGGAGACGGCAAGGCAACAGAGCACGCCCTGTTACCTTGTGGGCCCCTCGTGGCTCCGTCTGACCTAATTCCACCCATATAAATTCTCTAAAGTAGGGAAACCAACAAAGAGCCACACGAAATACTTTTTTCACCGCCACAAGTCTATGTTCCACCGTAAGCCCATCTGCCCTGTTCCGGTGCCCTGTCGGAGGGGGGATCAATCACGAAGGGCATCTACATCAACCTTGCTGCCTCCATGATGTTGTGTGAGTAGTTTACCACAGACATGTGGGTCCATAGTTAGTACCTAGATGGCTTTCTCTCTCTCTTTGATCTTCAATATAAAGTTCATCGCGATTCCCGCGGTGATCTATCCGGTGTAATCCTCTTTTGCGGTGTGTTTGTTGGGATCTGATGAATTGTGGGTTTATGATTAGATTATTCATCAATATTAATTGAGTCTTCTCTGAATTCTTTTATGCACTAGTAAGCGTGCACGTGCAACGCACGTCTACAACATTAATCAAGTGAGTTCACATGTTATAAATTTAAAATAATTCTTGCAAAAAAATTGAAATGGTTACAAAATAGCATGTCAGTAACTTGTATTATTTAAAGTGAAACGCCATTGTGATCCAGCAACCTAGTGAAGAAGAGTGACGGAGAGAGGATTTTCTACCACCTCCCGTGCATGCATCGATCCATCGCATTTTTTTATTATTGTTACATGGGACTGCTGACTCTCACCTACATACATGCACGTGCTATTCTCTAGTGATTAAGTTTCGTTCAAACAAATAGATGCCTAATCTATATTGAAATAAAAGTTTGATATACATTCTGTTTGCACAATTGTGTTTTTTCTGATAATATCTTTAAAACAAGACCAATATTGAATATGTTTTTTAGAAACTAATTTTTGACAACTTAATTACCACGTTTCAAACTTGTTTCATACAATTTTTTCAATTTCATGTGGATTTTTTAATAATGTTTCATTCTGTTTCGTAAAACAAACTTATTATTTCACTATTGGCTCCCCATATTCCGTTGCATATCAAAATGTAACATTGTGTGCCAATGTGTATCAAACTGATTCTTAGTATCTAAAAGTTTGTAAATATTAGTAGATTTTATTGCAATAAAAATTTGAACTTATATAATGTTCAACAAAACATAGCATTGTTCGATGTACTTTTATAGTATTTCACCATGTTTTAGAATTTAAATTTTAAAATTGATGAAATATATTCAAAAGAGATCTCATTTTAAAGTTCTTGTCGTCAAAAACACAAATATGAAAACGGATCATAAATTGTACTTTTGGTCCAAAAGATAAAATAGATTGAAACTTGGAAACAAAGTGAAAAAACATAGGATGGTGGACCATAGCTGGAACAGTGTGCTTGCATGCGGTGAGAGAAAGATCTTAAATGCGAACAGTATGGATGCATGGCATCGAATCTCCAAGCAAACCAACGGCGCATGCATGCACGGTACCTCCCGTGCATGGGAGATTAGCTTTTCTCGCGTCTGGCAACGATCATCAAGCTTTTTGAACAAACTGATTTTTCTAATGAATTTACACATGACCAACACGTCAGTTCTGAGCACATGCAAGAAAAAAATTGAAGTTATGCAACACTTGCTCAATTCTACCGATGACTATTGAATACCTCATCAATTTCTCCTTTGTACAAGTATAATATCTTCTTAAGTGGACATGATATTCTGACTTGGAAGTGTTGATTTGGCAATATAATATAAAATTCACCGATTAGGTATGTATAGTGTACTATTCACTTCCAGTGTAGCCATGAAAAAGAAAATGCAAACTACTTTACAATGCAATTACTCTGCTAAGGATCCCTACCTCTCGAATCTTATTTTCTTTTACAAAAGCCAATTTTACACCTGTGCATGAATATATATAAAAAATCAGCACATGCAAAAGAGAGGTTTAACGGATTTTTATTCTATGGACTAACATTTTGTACTAATTCGGATCAACATAGAAACACTTGTTGGCACCTATACATTTTGTAATACGGCAAGATTTAATGAAAAACTTGGCGCTAGGCGAATAAAAAATAATACAATGGAAGGTAGCGGCACCCTAGTGACAGCGGGACGGACAGCGCGCGAGAGGGCAGCCTGATGGAAGTAGGGTTAGGCGGCCGAAATGGAGACATTGTGACACCAGGCACGGGACATCGTGACACCTGGAGATTTACATTACAAAGGAAAAATGTTATCCGCCCACATTTGTTTAACGAAGGTAACATGAACATACATGGGGCCATAATATTGTCTTCAATAAGTTGCCTTCATATTCCCATGTCCAGTCTCCCTCCATCTCTCTATCTCTCTCTAATCTGAATATGCATCAAATGTAGGTACAAATCTGAAATTTACAATCAACAGTGGCCCTGCAACCAAGGATCTGATTGTTTTCGAAAATGTAGTGGCATGCACAAAGACAACATCTGTAGGGACTATTAGAGTATAGGTCGGTTACGGATAGTATATCCGGCAAGGTTTGGAATTGTAATCTATCTCTATTAGTCTTGGAGTCCAAGTTTTGTAATCTATATAAACAGCCCTTCGAGGCCCCAATCATAACAACAGTTATTATTCTTCAATTATCATGGTATCAGACGCCTAGGTTTTCCGCACCTGGCATGGCACCGCCAACCGCGCCGCCACCCCGGCCGACTCGGCCCCTCTTCTCCCTGGCCGAGTTCCGCGCCGCCGGTGCCCCCCCTTCTTCTTCCTCCTCTCCAACTCCCCAAACAACCCCCCCTCAACTCCAAATGATCTCTCTAGCCGACACCATTGCCGACGTCTCCCCTTTCATCCCAATCTCGTTAGATCTTGGCGCCCACAACTACAACCATTGGCGCCACCTCTTCACCATCCACCTCGGCCGCTGCGGCCTCCGCCACCACATAGATCCATCCTACCCTCCACAGCACACCGATCCTCGCTGGGTGAAAGATGATCTCGCCATCATCCAGTGGATTTACACACGCATCTCCACGGAGCTCTTCAATCTGGTCTCCTCCGACGACGCCACCGCCGCCGAGCTTTGGGCATCTCTCCAGCAGCTGTTCCAGGACAACTCCGACGCGCGCATCAACGCCCTCAACACCGACCTCCGTACGACCGTCCAAGGCGATGCCCCGGTCACCGTTTTCTGCCAGCGGATCAAGGCTATCGGCGACGAACTTCGTGAACTCGGCGATCACGTCGACGATCACGCCCTCATCAACGCTCTTCTCGTCGGCCTCGGCGATCAGTTCGAGAAGCAGCAGTCCTTCATCCCCATGCTCAAGCCCTACCCCACCTTCAAGGAGGTTCGCTCCCTCCTCCAGCAAGAAGAGAAGAATCAAGCTCGCAAGGCGCTACGGCCACCGCAGGTGTTTCACGCTCCTGCCGCGGCAGGGCTTGCTGGGCTTGCCGGGGCCCCACCTGGGCTGCCGCGCCAATCAGCCGCACCCTCCCCTCCAACCGCATTGGCAGCAGCTCCTCCACCGCCCCCAGGCTGGCGCCCGAGCCCAGCCTACCGGGGCAAGAATCCGATCTACCGGCCCCCTGCATCTCGCTCCACCGGCACTGCACCAGCCCCGCCACCGGCCGCTCCGTCGTCCCCGGCTCCCACAACATGGCAGCCTCCGCACGATCCCTGGACCGGCCTTGTTCAAGCTTGGCCGATGCCCTGGTCGGCCCCTTCGCCGTATGGCGCCCCGCCTGCTTACACGGGCACGTGGAGCCCTGGCCTCCGCCCGGCCACTGGCTCTCCTGGACTCCTTGGGCCCAAGCCGCCGGCGCATGTCTACACCACCACTCCTACGCCACCTCCCAGCGCGCCAGGACTACTGCCACCCTACTACACCTTGCCGGCTTCTTACGGCACCTTGCCGGCCTTGCCGGGCTTGCCGGCTTCTTACGGCCCCTTGCCGGCCCCGGCAGCATACTACCAGTCGTCGACCCTGCCCTACGCTCCCATGCACGCTCCTGGCCCCTCTGCTCCTCCACAGCAGCCGGCCTGGGATCAAGCCGCCTTCATCAACGCCATGAACAACTTTACTCTCATTAACGAAGGTACGGATTGGATTTTCGATTCTAGTGCATCCTCACATATGTCTTCAAATATGAATCTGCTGTCAGCTTGTTTTCCTCTTGTTTTTTCTACGATCACCATTGGTGATGGTTCCACCATACCTGTTTCCTGCACCGGTCATTCTTACATCTCTTCCACTTACGCCAATTTTCTTCTCCGCAATATTCTTGTTGCTCCTTCCCTCATCAAAAATCTTATTTCTGTTCGCCAATTTTGTATTGACAATCGAGTAATTTTGGCTTTTGACCCTTTTGGTTTGTCTGTGAAGGATCTGGCAACGGGGGAGGAACTCGCTCGGTACAATAGCACGGGCGATCTTTATCCGCTTCATGGCACACCTACATCCACTCCCCGAGCCATGGTTGCATCAGTTGATTTGTGGCATCGTCGTCTAGGACACCCCAATAAAACCACCTTGTCATCTTTGCTTCAAGAATTTTGTATTCCTAGTTCTAGTGTTCCTCATAATCCCTCTCTTTGTACTGCCTGTCAATGCGGCAAACATGTTAGATTACCTTTTGGAACCTCTACTACCCTTAGCACTTTTCCTTTTGAATTAATTCACTGTGATTTATGGACCTCTCCCATCCCTAGTGTCTCTGGTTACAAATATTATCTTGTGATTTTGGAAGACTATTCTCATTATATTTGGACTTTTCCTCTCCGTGCTAAATCTGAAGTACATGCCCTCTTTCTCAATTTTCGACAATATGTTCTTACACACTTTGGCTTGCCAATTAGATTTATTCAATGTGATAATGGTCGAGAATTTGACAACACTCAAAACCGCAACTTCTTTCTCTCTCAAGGTATTCTTCTTCGTTTTTCCTGTCCTTATACCTCCCCTCAAAACGGTAAAGCTGAACGTTCTCTTCGCTCCATTAATGATATTCTTCGCACCTTGCTACTACAAGCTTCTCTGCCTTCTCGGTTTTGGGCCGAAGCCCTTCGCACTGCCACTCTTCTTCTCAATATTCGACCAACTAAGACATGTCCTCTTTATTCGCCTTTTCAATCTCTTTTTCTCTCCCATCCCGATTATTCTTTTTTCCGTATTTTTGTCTGTCTTTGTTTTCCGAACACCGCCTCTACCGCCTCCAACAAACTCGAACCACGTTCCCTACCTTGCATTCATCTTGATCTTTCTGACGATCACAAAGGATATCGCTGTTTCGATCCATCTTCTGGTCGCGTGCTTGTCTCTCGCCACGTCACATTCGATGAAAACACTTTTCCTTATTCTGTCACTAACCCCGCATCAATCCCTACCACCACCACCCCTGCCGCGGCCTCTCCCTCTCCCGCGGCCAGGCCGGCAAGCCTGGCACGCCCGGCAGTCCCGGCAGGTCCGGACCCGACAAGCCCGGCAAGCACGGCAAGTCCGGCAAGCCCGGCAAGCCCGGCAAGATCAGCAAGCCCGGCAAGAACGGCAAGTCCGGCAAGTCTGGCGAGCCCGGCAAGCCCGGCAAGCACGGCAAGTCCGGCAAGCCCGGCAAGATCGGCAAGCCCGGCAAGATCGGCGAGCCCGGCAAGTCTGGCAAGCCCGGCAAGTCCGGCAAGCCCGGCAAGCACAGCAAGTCTGGCAAATTCAGACAACCCGGCAAGTCCGGCAAGCCCGTCCCCGGCAAGTCCGGCCCCGCCAGGCTCCCAAGCACCACTACCACCCAACGCTGTACCCATTCCACTACCCACTAATGATCACATCATGTGCACCCGCGGCAAACGCGGATTCCTTCTACCCACCAAACGTCTCAACCTCACAGCCACCCCAACCCTTTCTCCTATTCCCTCTTCTTACAAACGAGCTCTTCTTGATCCTCTTTGGCTCTCCGCTATGCGCGATGAATTTCACGCTCTTCAGCAAAATAACACATGGACTCTTGTTCCCAAACCTCCTGGTGTTAATGTTGTTTCTGGAAAATGGGTTTTTCGTCATAAATTTCATTCTGATGGCACTCTTGCTCGTTACAAAGCCATATGGGTGTGTCGTGGTTTCTCTCAGCAACATGGCATTGATTTTGATGAAATTTTTTCTCCTGTTGTTAAACCTAGTACTATTCGCGTTGTTCTTAGTCTTGTTGTCTCCTCCTCTTGGCCCATTCATCAGCTAGACGTTAAAAATGCTTTTCTCCACGCCACTCTTAATGAAACAGTTTATTGTCAGCAACCATCTGGTTTTGAGAATCCCTCTTCTCCCAATTATGTTTGCCTTCTTAACAAATCTCTTTATGGTCTTAAACAAGCTCCTCGTGCATGGTTTCAACGTTTTGCTACCTTTATTCAAACAGTAGGCTTCATTCCCTCCAAATCTGATTCTTCATTATTTATTTTTCACTCCTCTTCTCACACTGCCTATCTCTTGCTTTATGTTGATGATATCGTTCTCACGGCTAGCTCTGACTCTTTTCTTCAACATATAATCTCTTCTCTTAGTAATGAATTTTCCATGACTGATCTTGGTCCTCTTCATCATTTTCTTGGCGTTACTGTTTCTCGCACAAAGTCTACCCTTTTTCTCTCTCAACGATCCTATCTTTTAGACTTGCTTTCTCGTTCTGGTATGTCTGATTGTCAACCCACTCGCACCCCGGCCGACATTGGTGCCAAATTGTCGGCTGATGGTGATCCTGTTTCTGACCCCACTTTGTATCGTAGCATCACCGGTGCCCTACAATATGCCACTCTCACTAGGCCCGACATTTCCTACTCTGTTCAGCAAGCCTGTCTTTTTATGCATGATCCTCGTGCTCCTCATCTTGCTCACGTCCACCGCATTCTTCGCTATTTAAAAGGAACTCTTGATCATGGTCTTCTCATTAATTCTTCTTCTCCGACAAGCTTGACAGTTTATTCTGATGCAGACTGGGCAGGTTGTCCAGATACTCGACGGTCCACATCCGGATTTTGTGTTTATTTGGGTGATAATCTTGTTTCTCTGTGTTCTAAAAGGCAGGCAACAGTTTCCAGGTCTTCTGCTGAGGCTGAGTATAGGTCGGTTGTTCATGCTGTGGCTGAAGCGGTGTGGCTGCGTCAGCTTCTCGTGGAACTTCATCGCCCACTTGATCGTGCAACCATCGTTTATTGTGACAACATCTCTGCAGTATACATGGCTTCCAATCCAGTTCAGCATCGTCGCACCAAGCACATTGAGATTGACATACACTTCGTTCGAGAGAAGGTGGCTCTTGGCGAGGTCCGTGTTCTTCATGTACCTTCCAATGCTCAATTTGCTGACATTTTCACCAAAGGACTACCGACTGCATCTTTCACCGACATACGCTCCAGTCTCAACATCGTTACTCCTGATGCTGAGACTGCGGGGGGATATTAGATTATAGGTCGGTTACGGATAGTATATCCGGCAAGGTTTGGAATTGTAATCTATCTCTATTAGTCTTGGAGTCCAAGTTTTGTAATCTATATAAACAGCCCTTCGAGGCCCCAATCATAACAACAGTTATTATTCTTCAATTATCAGGGACCACCGACTAACTGATTTCAACCACGAATAAGGACCTTCCTACAAAGGTCTATATTAAATTAAATGGCCTCTAGAGTTTGTAGGAATATTATCCCTAGAGCTATAATATTATTGGCACACAAAATTAGTGTCACTGTGAGTACATATGACTGTATATAAATATATTAGCCCCAGAGCTATACATTTCCTCTGCACCTTGCTATCTCATTTTTTCGCTAAAGTGCAATTCACAAACATGAAACATCACACAGTTTATTCAGAAATTATACTTCAAAAAATATTTTAAAATAAAATGGTACCTCAGCTTATGCAAAAATCTCCTCCATCGGAAATATAATTTCATAGATTAATTATAGTGTTAATATAAAAATTACATCTCAAACCTTTTAAAACACATAACTGTACCGGAAAAATCAGATCCTTCCTTCAAGGAAGGTGATCTTCGTGCCCTTCTTCCACCCCGGCCTCACATCGATAGTCGGGATCTCCTCCACCGGGATCGTCTTTCTGCACATAGTCGTCATGAGGAATCAGCATTTAGTGTTTATTTTAGCACCCAAAATCAGTTTGTTGTTCTATTAAAGACATGCGCCCAAAATCCCCAAAGTCAGTTTGTTGTTCTATTAAAGACATGCGCCCAAAATTCAATCTAAATTATCCAAGAGGACCGAGCAGGCTAAAAATTGAAGCTGGCTTAAATATCAGTAAGAACCATCCCGGCTGAACATTTGATTGAACAAACAATGACATTGCACTGCTAATAGTCTATCTTTACAATAGATCTTGAACAATAATGGTGGCTGTCGCAAAGAAACATGAGATTTAATTACACTCAAATGTGGTGAAGTTGTAGCCATTTATTCAGCTAAAAAGGGTGTGTTGTGTAGGACTGAAGATCCAACTTCAGTTATAGGGTTTTCATTTTAATGTCATTTTGAATGAATAAAAAATTAACATTGCACATAGCAAACAAAACAAATCAAGAAAAGCATGTGCGCTTTTTATGAGCAAAAAAGCTGCAACATAGGGTACCTGTCATTGCACAATTGTATTTGCACGCACCTCATGTCCATTTCTTTCAACTGAACATTATTTGGCATCTGAGAAGAAAAAGGCCATTGTAGGAGTTAATGACACATGTTCAGTGACATGATAAAAGGGAGTAAGTTCTGGTCCACGTGTGTATCAGCCAAGTAAGTTACTTACCAGAACTTGACAAAACTGAATGTTCTATGCACCAATCTCAGGTATAGTTTGCCAGAAAAATATATGTAAAAATCATTCAGGTGAGCTGGAAGATAAATTGAAGAAAATAGAAAAAGGAAATCATAATAGTAATGCTGCAAGCAAGACTAATTGAAGTTTCAATCGATATGATTTTATACATATATTATTCAGCCAATATACCAGCATCAGACATAATATACCAAGTGGCGGAGCCACACCCCAGGCCTGGGGGGCCTGGGCCCGGGTCTTGACATTGGAATCCATTGTGTACTGTAGTGGTTTTGACACTGTTCTACACTGTTGAGCACTGTAGCTCTGAAGTAGGCCCGGGCCCAGTGCTAGCCTGGCTCCGCCCCTGTATACCATCACACATTAGCTGTGTTGCCTTGTCAGTCCAATTCAAATACTGCCAACAAACGAAGGATCCATCAAGTCCATTCAGGTACTAAGGATCCATCAAGTTCAAAATTATATGCTTGATGTAATTGCATGCATGTGATCTCAAAACACAAAGAATCAATGATTTCTCTAGCCAACAGCAGGATAATCACGCCAGCAAGTTCAGACTGACCTGACTACAGCTGCGCCCCTGCGTGCGAGGTGAGAACTGCTTCGTCGGTGTCACAGCTCGCAAGGCGACTACCTGCACACCACAGCTGCCTCATTTTCATGTCACAACTCACAAGACGACGGCCCACACACCACGACTATCCTCATTTTCACGACACAAAAAGCGGGTGAGTAGAACTACTGTACTGAGACAATTCAGAAACATGGGATACGGAGGGTGGCGACGTAATCTCACCGGACAGGGGCTCCCGAGCGAGGAGGAGTGAGTAGATCGCGGTGGGACGGACTTGACGTCGAGTAGTTCTCTCAGGCACCGCGACAAATGACGCCGACGACAGTGGCGGCCGTTCGGCTGGGACCTCGGCGCGGGCTGCGTCAATGACCCTACCAGGGAGGGGGGAGGGACGTGATGCGGTGGCACTGGAGGCATGGAGGCGGCGGCGGCAGAATCCTAACGCGCCGGTGCCTCCGGGAGGATGCCGTCGGCGAGCGTCCTTGCAGGCCAAGCCGCCGAGGGCGCCGATGGGGAGTGGTGAAGGTAGAAAGAGGGCCATCTTGAGGCTCAAGGAGAGGGGCGGTGCGTGGAGGAAGGGGATGAAGGAACGGCGGCGCGAGGAGGAAGGGAATGGAGGAGCGGCGGCGCATGGTTGCTGCGATCCGTCCTTCTCGATCTGGGGAGAAAGAAGGGTCGGGGAGGCCGCACGATTCGGTGTTGCAGGCGGGTGGGGGCCGGCAGGGTTGGTGCGGGTGCAGGGGTGGGCGGGGGAGGGTGCAGGGTCGAGGACGGCAGCGGAGCTGGGCGGCAGAATCAACAAATTTGATCCAAAGGCGCAACTAATTCACAAAATGAACTCTGGATGAAAGTTTTTCACTCACATAACCTTTTTATGTGACGCCCGACAGTCGGGCGTCACACTACACTGTGTAGCGCCTGACATACGGGCGCTACACCTCTGGCCAGCGTGGCACCCTGGGGCCCACTCCTGGTTGTGTGGTGCCTAGCTGAAAGGAGCCACGCTACATTGTGTGGCGCCTAGCTGAAAGGAGCCACGCTACTTTATTAAAACTGTCGTAACTTTTAATCCGTGCATCCGATGAAAACGTATCTTATATGAAAGTTGTGTATTTTTCCGCATTCTATGCAATGGTGGCATTTTCATCTATGTTAAGATCAATTTTCTTGATGAAAACTCTTGTGCAAAAGTGCATCATAATATAACTTGACGAATTTGTTAAGGCTTACAAACTCGGCATGATGATAGCCATTGACCTATATCTCTTATGCATTTGCATCCTACATGAGTTTTGCACTACATATTTTGTATGTTCACGCCATGCCTATGCTTGCCATGTTAATCATCTTTAACATGTTCATGTCTTGCATATAAGTGACTAACATGTTGTAAATGAAATTCTGTTGCATTTAGGATCCATAGTAAATAATCTGGCATCATATGAATATGATATAATTGTGAAAGTTGGAAACTTTTATGTCTACTTTAAATCCATGTCATTTTCATGCCCACTAAATATCTGCATCACTATGTTTTGAGACACTAAAGTATCTAAGGCAATGTTCTGCGATATTGACACTTGTTAATTTTACCAGGTCCTTGGATGTCAATAGAACTTCATAATGTGTACGTTCACGCCATGCCTATGCTTGTCATTTTAATCATCCTGTAAGTAGACATGGAGATGCTCAAAATTCATATATAAAGTTATCCCGTATGAAGCATGGTTGATTTACTACGCACTTTACAAAATGCAAAGTTCTGTTGATATCGAGGGACTTGGTGAAATTAACAAGTGTCAATCTCGCAGAACATTGCCTTAGATACTTTAGTGTCTCAAAACATAGTGATGCAGATATTTAGTTGGTATGAAAATGACATGGATTTAAAGTAGATATAAATTTTCCAACCTTCATAATTATATCATATTCATATGATGCCAATCATTATTTACTATGGATCCTACAAAATACAACTTTATGTAACCAAATTTCATTTATAACATGTTAGTCACTTATATGCAAGACATAAACATGTTAAAGATGATTAACATGGCAAGTATAGGCATGGCGTGAGCGTACACATTTTGTAGTGATAAACTCATGTATGATGCAAATGCATAAGAGATATAGGTCAATGACTATCATCATGCCGAGTTTGTAAGCCTTAACAAATTCGTCCAGTTATATTATGATGCCTTTTGCACAAGAGTTTTCATCAAGAAAATTGATCTTAACATAGATGAAAATGCCACCATTGCATAGAATGCGGAAAAATACACAACTTTCATATAAGATACGTTTTCATCGGATGCACAGATTAAAAGTTACGACGGTTTTAATAAGGTAGTGTGGCTCCTTTCAGCTAGGCACCACACAATGTAGTGTGGCTCCTTTCAGCTAGGCGCCACACAATCAGGAGTGGGCTCCGGGGTGCCACGCTGGCCAGAGGTGTAGCGCCCGTATGTCAGGCGCTACACAGTGTAGTGTGGCGCCCAGCTGTCGGGCGCCGCACAAAGGGGTCATGTGAATGAAAAACTTTCATCTACAGTTCATTTTGTGAATTAGTTGCGTCTTTGGGTCAAATTTGTCGATTTTGCCGAGCTGGTCGATGGGCGAAGACGTGCGTGATGCGGTCCGTTATCGTTTCGTTGACGAAGACTTTCGTTAACAACGTTTTTAGGCCATTGATGATGTTATTAAACGGTGCAGATTTAAAGTTGGATCTGCCCTCTCGTCCTTTTATAGGGGTAGTAGATGATTGTTATAGCTTCGTATTTTTCTCCGATCTATCGGTTTGGTTTGGCCAACTAGATTGATTTATCTTCAGTGGGAGTGGTGCGTTGTGATGGGTTCAATCTTACGGTGATCAATCCCAGTGACAGAAAGGGACATGACACGTATTGTATTGCTGCCATTAAGGATAAAACGATGGGGTTTATTCATATTGCTTGAGTTTACTTTGTCTACATCAAGTCATCTTGCTCCAAGCATTACTCTGTTTCATACTTAATACTCTAGATGCATGCTGGATAGCGGTCGATGAGTGGAGTAATAGTAGTAGATGCAGTCAGGAGTCGGTCTACTTGTTTATGGACGTGATGCCTATATACATAATCATTGCCTTGAATAAGATGTCATAACTATGTGCTATTCTATCAATTGCCCAACAGTAATTTGTTTACCCACCGAATGCTATCTTCAAGGGAGAAGCCTCTAGCGAAAACTATGGCCCCCGTGTCAACTCAAATTATATTACTAAAACCCTAAAAATATTGTAGCCATTTATTTTCTATTATTTACTTTTATATTTATATTATCTATCTATCAGTATTTAACCCTTGAAAGTAACGAGTTCAAGGGGCTTGACAACCTTCTTGCCTGTGTTGGGTGCAAGTGTTTGATTCTGTGTGTATAGGTGCTGACGACGAGGGAAATACTTATCTCTACTGTGCTGCATCTCCTCTCCTCTTCGAGGGAAATCCCAAGGCAATTTACAAGTAGCATCGGTGCAGCCCAGGACTCGGAATCCACTCTGGCTGGATCTGGGTGGCGGGTTTCGGGCTGTGAGGAGTGGCGTGGTGTCGTCGTGGATCTGCTGCCGCTGGGCGCCATGGTGGCACTGGCGGACGTGGTGATCTCGACGAGGTGTTGAACAAGGCAGGAGGCGTGGTGGAGAGGCGGTCCTGGCGAAGACGGTCAGCGTGTGGTGGAGGTGGACGGGCGCGACGGCGTGCTGGACGTGACGGCATGAACTATTATCCAGGTTTGATGGCGACGTTGTGATGGCTCTGCTAGGAGGCGTTCCTGGCAAGCAGCGAGCGCCTGACCACCTGTGGTCCGTGTGGCGAGCGACGGTGCTCACACGATGGCGTCGGCGCGGGTGCTTCCCGTGGTGAGGCGGGGGTCAGATCTAAGCCTGTCCGGGTACGATCTGGGCCTGGGACGTCGCAAGGCCGTCTCTTGGACCGGGTGACGGCCGTCGCGGGCAGTCTTGACCCTTGCTGGAGGTGTGGAGTGGCTGGTGTTCTTCTGCTAGATTTGAGCGTTGGTTGGGCCACGGTTCTCTTTGTCGTGCGATCCTCGGTTGTGTGGCTACGAAAGTGAGGTTCTGCGGTGGCGGCGGTGCAAGGCTATTTGGACTGTGCTGCCCAATTCCTTCGAGGTGTAATGAGGTGCAACCATCGGATGAAAATCTGCATGGCATTTGTTGTGCCGACGGCGATGGCGCCCGTGGGTGTCGTCCCCCTCCTTGGATCCGTCGTCGAGGTATGCTTGTATTTTCCCTCGCCCTTTTGGAGTTAGTGTTGTCTCCGGGCAAAAGCCTCGATTCGGTGTTGGATCGGCATGATGGCGGCATCCTTGATGTCGCTCCTCTGTTGGGAGCATCGTGTTTGGAGACATGGTTTGGCTCCTTCTAGCTCTTCTTTGGTGTTCGTCGTGGTCCTATTCTGAGCTCCGGCGGCGCTGTGTACACCCTTCGACGGTGTCTCCAAGACGATGTCTTCCTCGGTTCTAATCAAGTCCTGCCATTCATTCGCCACCTCCTCTCAGGCATGAAGGGTGATTGGTGCGTCCACGAGCGAAGTTCGGGAGGAGTTGGTGGTTTTCGAAGGTGCTCGGTGTTGGTTGAGACGCGGTGTCGTTCTCAGTTAGGACAGGCTCCTTTGCTTGTAGTTTTGTTTGGACGTAGGTGGTTGTATTTGGTCTTACCCGATTATGGTGTTCTTGCTACGCTCATTGTTCGAAGTGAGTGGTAGTTCTCTTATACTTCCTCCATAAAGAAATATAGAGCGTTTAGATCACTACTTTTATATTTATTTATGGATGGAGTACTTATATTTCTGTCTTCTATAAAGCTATAATACGTCTAGGCGTATTTTTGAAAAAAAATGCTTATCAATACTACCTTCGCCCGGATGTATAGGGCTTACGCGTAGTTCTAGGTCAACAATTTAACTAGCTAAGTATAGATTATATGTGACAAAAACATATATTTAGAAACTACACCTTCATGTGAATTTAATGATGTACTTTTGACGACATAGAATACATATTTAGTTAGTCAAATCGATATTTAATGTACTTTTGACGACATAGAATACATATTTAGTTAGTCCAATCAATGACCTAGAACTACGTGTACGCACTGTACACCTGGACCGAAGGAGTACTATATATTGATTCGCACTTCCTCTTTTGTCTTACCGAAACTGAAATGTTGTACGAACATTGGCCATACCGTTATTCTACATGAAATTTCCTCTTGACAAGATCCTTCAATTTCTGAAGTGCATGGAACCAAAGAACTTCCTACTAGTTGCTTTACTTCCTGAAACGAGTACGGCATCACGAACCGCTAAAGCTCCCTCATAACTAGATTGCGCGCTACGGCAGCCTCTGTTTGTTGGAATCAGAATAGTTGAGAACAAAGTGGTGAACTGGTGGGTAACGCCGTGGGAATCAGACAAACAGTTCAGCCAAACCCTGAAGAAAGCTCGAATCCCTCATGAATGACACAACTCTAAGCCACAAATCACTGGAGCCAGGGGAAATGACAACTTTAGTTTTGATTCAAGGGGCAAGACGGACAACTTGAAAGTAACAAAAAAACTGGGTCCATGCAGAAACAATTATTGGTTTCTACAGATGGAACGAATGTGCACGCACATAAACGCAAAAATGACCTCCAAAGCCATTTGTACCTGACGCAGAAAGAATATAAAAGTGATTCGATAGAACACACAGAACATGTTGCTATTACAATACGGCAACAAATAACAAAGCTCTGGCTCCATACGATAGTCAGCATTGTATTTATTTCAACAAAAGATAAAAAGAAAGCACTTACCTAAGGTTGCAGTAGTTCTAGTTCTCAAAACACCATTATGGATAGAGAATATATGCATAGAAGTCCATGAGAATAACATAGGGCGACTCGAGCAGAGCTCGTACTAACTTCCTACACGGCGCTCTTCCCGCGGTGTTCTCTACTGGTAGTTCCTCCCTGGCCCATCCCTGCCCTCAAAGGGAGGAGGGGCAGAGTTGTTGTAGTTACCACCACCTTGGTAGCCGGGGTTACCTGGCTGGCCCTGGTAGTCTGGTGCACCACCACCATAGCTAGGGCCACCGCCTTGGTAGGGAGGAGGCTGGTTTCCACCTGCGAATGGGGGCGGCGGATTGCCACCTGGCCCTCCACCCTGGTATCCAGGGTTGTTGCTATGATAAGCTGGGCCTGGTCCATTGTGCATGTTGCCACCAGGATTACCTTGGTAACCTTGGTTACCAGCTTGGTACCCAGGGGTTGGGGCACCTTGGTATCCAGGGGGTGGTGGTGCATTCTGATAGTTTGGTCCACCTCCTGGAACATAACCCGCCTGTGGGTTTGGTGCATGGGGCTGGTAATTTGGTGGGGCACCCGAAGGCGGCTGCGGGCCCTGGGGAGCACGCCTTGGAGGAGCAGCATCATGGGGTGGAATTTGGTTCTGCCCTGGGGAAGACTGGTAACTGGGTGGAGCAGGCCCGCTCTGGTAGGCCTGTGTGTTCTCCCTTCTCCTTTCAAAGTTCCTTGACCTGTCAAAGTTGCGAGGCCTGTCGTTGCGCCGGGATCTTTCATTGGCACGGGCATTGTTTCTCACCCACTCCTCATGGTATTTGGGGTCGTAAGGAACAGCTTGTCCATCTATAAATGGTTCTCCTGAAATACAAAAGAAGGCAGTAGATACTCTCTTTACATATGGATAGAGATGAAAACTGAAAAAAGTGCACGAACTAAAATAATCCAGGGAAGAAACGGCAGGTTAAAATGTTAAAAGCTGCCACCTCAATGGGCTCAAATTGCCAGGACAGAATGACAAACACTTGATACGATAAACCATATTGCACAAAGCACTTGACAGGCTAGATAGTCATATACAGATTTGCATTTATCTTAGGAGTTATGATATATAGCCCTTATCTTCTACTTCCTCCGTTTCTAAATATAAGTCTTTTTAGAGATTCCACTAAAAGACTACATACGGATGTATATAAACATACTTTAGAGTGTAGATTCATTCATTTTGCTCCGTATGTAGTCCCCTAGTGAAATTTCTAAAAAGACTTATATTTAGGAACAGAGGGAGTACGATATAGCTCTAGGAGGATTATGTGTATTTTAAACAAAAACTGGCAACTAGAGAAGCGCTGTCATATAGCTCTCATATCATTGAGTGTACTGTGTTATATTCACATTTTAGTAGCATTTCCATTTCCAAAAAGTTACAATGGCCAACATAAACTTGCACTAACATTAAAATTAACGAAGTTGTCACCAGTCCCCATTTCTTTCAGTTGAATAGATATTTTACATACTGGTGACATCCTTTACTATATATTGTAGGAATGATGATGCAGAGAGCAGTCAAGATTACACTCAACTACTAGAAAACTCCACATGATAACAATGAGATGTTCAACACTAAACAGTTAAATGCTTAACTATAATACAAAGGGGTACAGAAGCAATCAGCAGAACAAATAAGATGCAAATGATGATCATTGATTAATAAATGGAAAATATTCTGACAGGATAACAATATTAACCCTTTCAGTAAAAATGCAATTCCTAAAAGCATGTGCTACAGGAAATTACAACATCAAGGAAACGTATTATATAGGGATTCTCAAAATTCCTAGATCTGGAACATGCAATTAAGATAGTCATAACACGCCATCAGAGTAGCATCACAGAGTGGTACTCCCTCTGTAAACAAATATAGACTGTTTAAATCGCTACTAGTGATCTAAGCATAGTGATCTAAACAGTTTTATATTTGTTTACAGAGGGAGTATCTATTACCTAGTAAGGGGAAACAGCAACAAGCATTTCAAATTATTATAGTGAAAATTCAGTCAGATAGTACATAATCATTACCTCCATAGTCCTTATTTCTGACATCAAGGTACGAATCAGGAAGAACCCAACGGACCTTAGGCAACTCTGAAAACAATAATTTAGGGGCATTTAACACAAGATTATTTGAAGTCACCTTCATAAAAAGATCACATACAAGACTTTTCATGTAAAGATCAATACCTTTGAGTTTGTAGGAGAGTTCCTCAGATACTAGGGCACCAAAAGCAAAATAATGCCTGGTTGACACAGAGTAGATCTTCATCCTGGCTTCGTCTTCACTGGAAGATAGGAAAGATTGAAGATACATATATGTTATGAATAGCACATAGATGGCTAAAAACACATTTCATGCTGACTGGAGACAACCAAGACATCAATGAGAATTCTGTTCTATTCTCCTCAAACCAATGAGTAGTTATGGGTTGGAGAGGCAAACAAAAATACTAAGGTATGATGAAACTGCAACAGAAGTTCACCAACGAAGTTAGTGAACTCATAGTTGCCTAGAAACCAATAACAGATACTAAGCATGATCCCCAAGTAAGAATCACAACCGATAAATGTAAAAGCAGCATGTAAATGATAAAATTGCACGAAACCAAGATAGGGAAAACAGACACATTATCGCACTTCTCCAATTCCGACCCATAACCCATGAATGAAATTGATAAAAACACCTCCTTATGTAAATCTACAAAATAACCAAACTTCAACAACCCCTCTTCAACTGAGTTTCTACGCCTGCTTACTTCCAAACACCTTTTAAATATATCGGTCCATCAGAACAAGACCTCACCCACATAGACCATACAAATGAATACCCCATTCTATCATAAGCATACTCCCATAGTCAATATTGCACATAAAAGAATAAGAACAACTAGCCCAATCTCTAATACTGTGATCAGAGCATCAAACAACCGTCTCTATTCAACTGACATAGCAATTTCAAACATCCATATGGTCAATATTATACAGCATAATAAAAAAAAACCTGGTTAGAAACTGTAATTTCAATTCACTGTTACACAAAGTAACTAGCATCACATCAAACGATAGCACAACAACCACTACACCACCTTACAAGTCCTGTCCATTCCCCACCCCGAATCCCATCCAAAGCAACCAGATCGAAACATATGCGCCATAAAACTACGCTGATGTGATGAGCGCATCAGCGCGGGAGGGGGATCTGGTACGGGGAGCCATACCTTCCGACGACCTGGGCGAGGGTCTTGATGTACCCGTCGATGATCTCGTCGCGGGTGACATCGGGGTTGGCGCCGTCGCCTGGGGGCGGCTCCATGACGACGAGCCAGTGCTCGAAGTCGCACCCGTCGAGGAGGATCGTCTCCTTGGGCGGGCGGTTGCTCCAGTTCGGGGACGAGTCCCGCAGCGACGAGTTGGCGGGCTGCGTCGCGAATCGCCTCGCCGCCGCCCAGGGCGCCGAGGCGGGGGACGGGACCCGCGCCGCCGGGAGGAGGCTCCCTGCGGCGGCGAGCGGGCGGAGGAAGCGGGAGGCGGCGGCGTGGAGGGGCGAGGCCCTGGAGAGGAGGAGCGCGCGCGACGCCGACGCCATGGTGGAAAACCCTAGCGGGGAGGGATTGGGGAAATGGGGTGGAGAGTGCGCGATTTATAGAGGGGCCCGTGTTTCGTTGCGGCCGGAAATATCTCCATTCGCTGGGCTTGGGCTGTGAAGAGTGTGATCTGCTGTATTAGGATTTAGGGATATGGGCCTCCATGTGAACGGGTTACATGATGGGCCGCAAGAAAACCCGAGGCGATTCGGCTTCGGCCTAGGATCTAAGGCCTTCACGTGTTTATGTGCCTTGTCTCAAAAAAAAAACGTGTTTATGTGCCGATCAACAAACAACAGATCCTTAAAAAAAAAATCAACAAATAACACTGCTCTGGCACGATAGTCAGCAGTCACTACTGTATTTATTCCGATATATAAAGTAGGAAAACAATGTGCACATACGAAAATATAGTCAGCATTGTATTTATTTCGACAAAGTGGGAATACAATGAGCACTTAGCTAAGCTTGTAGTAATTCTCAAAAAAAAAACTAAGCTTGTAGTAATTCTAGTTCACAAAACACCACTAGAGGTAGAGAATTTTATGTATTGAAAGTCCATGCGAACAACAAACGGCTACTCAAGCAGAGGTTGTACGAACTTCCCACAAAGTGCTCTTCTAGCAGCGTTCTCTATTGGTAATGCCTCCCTGGCCCGTCCCTGCCCTTATAGGCCGGTGGTGCCGCATTGTTGTAGTTGCCGCTGCCCTCCTGGTAGCTTTGGTTTTGGTATCCTTGTGCACCATCACCATAGCTAGGACCAACGCCTTGGTAGGGAGGATTGTTGCCACCCCGTGAAGGAGGCGGCGGATTGCCACCGGGCCCTCCACCCTGGTAGTGGTATCCAGGGTTGTTGCTCGGATAGGCAGAGCTTGGACCACCGTGCATGTTGTCACCATGATTACCTTGGTTACCAACTTGGTAGCTGGGAGTTGGGGCAGGTTGGTATCTGGGGGGAGGTGTGTTCTGATAGTTTGGTCCTTGTGATGGAACATAGCCCGGCTGTGGGTTTGCTGCATGGGGCTGGTAATTTGGTGGAGGCGGACCCTGTGCGGGGCGCATTGGAGGAGTGTCGCGGGGCGGCATTTGGTTATGCTCTTGGGATGGTGGTCGAGGAGACTGGTAACTTGGTGGAGCAGGCCTGCTCTGGTAGGCTTGTATGTTCTCCCTTCTCCTGTCAAAGTTGCGAGGCCTGTCGCCGCGTTTGTGCCGGGGTTCATTAGCACGACGGTTGTTTATCACCCATTCCTCATGGTATTTGGGGTCGTAAGGAACAGCTTGCCCGTCAATAAATGGTTCCCCTGAAATACAAGAAAAGGCATCAGATACAGCCCATTTGGAGAAGATGAAAACTGAATATGTTGCAACAGGTGAAGATGTTAAAGCTGCCTCTTCAAGGAGCTTGGAAGGCCAAGACAGAACGACAAACCCTTATATGTTAATAAGAGAGGCAGCTTGCAGCCAAAAACGCATACCACTAGGAGGACTATATATATTTTTCAAACAAACACTAGCAACTACAGAAGCGTTCGCTGCCATATACTCCATACCATAATATAAGACGTTTTTGAAGTTTATTTTGAACAAAAAAATGTCTTATATTATGGTACAGAGGTAGTAGCTATCAATCAATTTTAAGTGTACTGTGTAATATTCAGGTTTCTTCGTAAACAGAAGTTTGCTTATTCCAATTAATCAAGTCTTCATTTCTGCTATTAAATAGATATCATACATATTGGTGACATCCATTACTACATACTGTAGAAATGGAGAAACAGAGAGCAGTAAAGAGTATACTCAAATACTAGAAAAATGCCACATGATACCAATGATGAGATATTTTCATCACTACAGTTTACTGCTAAACTATAATACAAAAGGGTACAGGGATTGTGGCACAAATAGGATACCAACAGTCATCATTATCAATAAATGGAAAAATAATCTGGCAGGTAAAGCATGTCTTAAGATTTTGAGTAAAAATACAATTCCTAAAAGCATATGCTAGACGAAATTACAACCTCAAATAGAAGTAACTATATAGGGATCCTCAAAATTCCTAGGTATGGAACATTCAATTAAGATAGATGGTCAACACAACATCATAAATAGCAGCAGAGAGTGGTAAATCTATTAACTACTAAGGGGGTAAGCAATAACCATTTCAAAATATTATAGTGGACAAGTCAGATAGGAAGAACATAATCATTACCTCCATAGTCCTTATTTTTTACATTCAAGTATGAATCAGGAAGAACCCAGCGGACCTTAGGCAACTCTGGAAATAATAATTTAGAGGCATGAGATTAAACGAACACCATGTGAAGTCACTTTCATAAAAAGATGTCATAACAAAAGTTCCATGTAATGATCAATACCTTTGAGTTTATAGGAGAGTTCCTCAGAAACTAGAGCTCCAAAAGCAAAATAATGCCGAGTTGACACAGAGTAAATCTTCATCCTTGCTTCTTCTTCACTGGAAGATAAGATAGATTCGAGATACAGGTGTGTTATAAGTAACACATAAATAACTAAAACGTACTGCATGTGAAGACTAGAGACAACCAAAACATGGAGGAGAAGTCTGTTCTATGGTCCTCAAACCGATGTGTTGCTATGGTTTGAGAAACTAACTAAAATAGTACTGATAAAAATTGGTAAAACTGCAACAGGTGTCCAAGGAAGTTAGTGCACTGATAGTTGTCTATGACTTTATGTACATCCAAATAACTGATACAGTACCAAGCATGGTCCTCAAGCAAGGGGCACAAATGATTGAGTGTGGTTCTTGAATGAACATATGCATAGAAAGCATCATGTATCATGTAAATGGTTAAATGACACAAAAACAGCTAGGTAAGGTACACTTGTCGCACTTCAACAATTCCGAGTCATAACACATCAAATCGATAAATCACCTCCATAAGTAAATCTCCAAATTAACCAAACTTCATCCACCAATCTTTAATTTAGTTTCCTCGCCCGATAATTTCCAAACACTTTCAAATATGTGCATCAAAATGAGACCTCACAACACAGACTGACAATATGAACTTCCCATTCTGTCATAAGAAGATTCACATACTCAATAACATCAAAAATGAGACCTCACTAACACTGACTGACCAAATGGGTTTGTCATTCCGTCATAAGCAGACTATAATGAACGTAATAGACTGGATCTACCAGCAGAGTCTCTAGTACGGTGATCAGAGAAACCGTGCTAACAGAAACCGGTACTTTCACTTCTCTGTACACACAATGTGCAGGCTAGCTAGTGTCACATCAGACGATAGCACACCTTACTAATCCCTCGGCATTCTCCACCCCGAATTCCACAACCAAGTTGGAACATACGCTTCAGATCCAGAACCTTGAGGATGTGAGGCGTGCGCCAGTGCGGGAGGGGAATGTGGTACTGGGATCCATACCTTCCGACGACCTGAGCGAGGGTCTTGACGTAGCTGTCGATGATCTCGTCGCGGGGGATGTCGGGGTTGGCGCCGTCGCCTGGGGGCGGCTCCATGACGACGAGCCAGTGCTCGAAGTCGCACCCGTCGAGGAGGATCGTCTCCTTGGGCGGGCGGTTGCTCCAGTTCGGGGACGAGTCCCGCAGCGACGAGTGCGCGGGCTGGGTCGCGAATCGCCTGGCCGCCGCGGCTGGGGACGGGGCCAGCGCCGCCGGGAGGAGGCTCCCTGCGGCGGCGAGCGGGCGGAGGGATCGGGAGGCGAAGGCGGGGAGGAGCGAGAGCCGGGACAGGAGGAGCGCGCGCGACGCCGACGCCATGGTGCAAAACCCTAGCAGAGCTACAGAGGTGGGGAAATGGGGTGTAGAGAGAGGAGAGGGTTTAAGGCTTTAGCCGAGCGTACGCGATTACAGTTAGCTGACGTATAGCCCAAGTCGTGTCATCATAACCAAACCTGCTGTAATCTCGGTCGTTAGCGATCCATATTTTGGACGCGGCGACGTAATCTCGGCACATGAGCCCGCATCACATTTATGCACCGGAATACAAATCCTAAACCTTAGTTATTTCGCATGGTGTCACAGATTTGCCTACGCACCCGGGTAATATGGCACTTTTTCATTTGACCTAAGCCATGACTTCTTCGTCGACTGGTTTCATGACCTCGGCCGTCCTGGCATGGCTATTGATCTTGTCGGCGTGGCGCTCAACACCGATATCCGCGTTCGCCCGCTCGGCCAGTTTTGGATAGGTGGCCATCATAAAACTCGGTCGTGACAACCACCTAATGTGGAAGGCTTGAGTCTTCTCTATCCTTCGCGATCATCAATTGTTTCGCTATGTTAATGCATCACTCTATGCGCCACCGAACATTGTCCCTAAGTCAGTTAAAGACGACGATCCGCTAGTGGCCAAAGCCGCCCAGCAGCATAGCTCAATCAGAGAGTCCGCATAACTCCTCACTACTAAGAGAAAGCTTATATATAGGATTTTAGCAATAGCGCAGGATAAACGGACAGCGCTACTACGCGGGCACCAACAGATGCTACAGGTAGCCACGTAGCAGTAGCGTGGTCTGCTCACCCGGCGCTATTGCTAAGTGGTCCCTTCGCGACCGACAGGGGCTACCTGTAGTAGTAGCGGTTGTCGAAAACCGACGCTACTGCTAAATCCATAGCAGTAGCGCCCTTTGCTACCCCGCGCTACTGCTAAGTAGCGCCCTTGAACTTTACCTTCTTCCCCGCACACCCGTCTCACTCTCTCCCTCCTCACTCCCTCCCTCAACACTCTCTCCCTTGCGCCGGCGCTCTTCTCGGCCGTCCTCCCAACACGGTGGCCCTCCCCGTCTCCCTCGTCCCATTCCTCCCCGACCCGTCCCTCCCTCCTCCGTCCCTCCCCGGCCCGTCCCGCCCTCCTCCGCCCCTCCCCATCCCGTCCCTCCCCAGCCCATCGTCGACCCCCTCCGCCGCAGGTAGCCTCCATCATCTACCTCTATTCTTCTTTGTTTTAAGTTTTAGGGTTCATATGGTACATAGTTTATAGGTAGGATTTAGTTTTTGTAGGTATTTAGTTTATAGGTAGATAGTTCATTATAAATTGATTAGCAATTGCATAAAAATTATATGAACATTTTATTATAGGGTTCATATGGTAGATAGTTTATAGGTAGGATTTAGTTTATAGGTAGATAGTTCATTATAAATTGAGTAGCAATTTCAGAAGTTTTAAGATAAGAAGTTTCATTATAAATACCTCATGCATTATAATTTTTTAGTAAAAAAATAGGTCTAGAAATTTTTAGTAAAAAAATCTGGTACTTTCGGTATGTCGTTGCTCCTTGAGTGACTTTCATGTGTGTTATTGATGGAGGAATCCCGACTGTTGTCGTGGGGGACGTTTCCTCTTCTTCTCTTCTTGCGATATATACCTCGGTATAATGCGCAAGGAGAGAAGAAGAGGTGCGCCCATCACCGACGGTCGAACTATTAGTGTGAGAGAGTGTCCACCAACATACACGACCATATCCAGTATGAGAAAGTGCGCACCAACACACCATGAGATATTGAAAGTTTTTTAAGAAAAGCCTCGACAAACTGAAAGTCAACCGATATTGAATTAGGTCTATTTGGACATGTGTGTATGTTATTGCAGGGAACACCTCCTAGTGCCTATGTTTTGCCGGAATATTGATTCATTTCCGTTCCGCAAATTTCAGGCGCTCAATATGTCTTATTTTAATAATGGTCATGCCGAATTTTTGAATCATGAACACAAGAAATGTCTGAAGACGATAGGATCTCTGAGTGTGAACTCTGCGGCGAAGATTACGGTCTGTGTGACGGGCCTCACCTGCGAGACGGCAGGTTCTTCACCATCAAGCTTGACAAGACCTTTGATGTTTCTACGGTACGCAACGATGACAAGTGTTTTTTCGTAATTAAGCGTGACTTCTGTTTCTTTGCTTCAACGTGTAATTTATGTTTTATACAATTCAACTAGTTCATCCCCTGCCATGCAAGACGGTATGTCTTGGAAAGGCTCGGTTTCGAAGACCACGAGAGTATGGAGACGAGGAGAGCTAACCTGAGGACTAAACATGGTCACACATTTTTGGTCAAAGTAATGGATGCAGTTAATTAATAACACAGAATTAGGGTGCTCAAATTGGGAAGCTCTAGCCAAGGCATATGGATTTCAGGAGGATATGGAAATAACCTTCGATCTTCATCCTAAAGATCATATTGAAGGTAATAATCGATATTTGGGTGGATGTCGATATGCTTCCAGTTTTACCTCCATGTGAGTTTGTCATTTAATTGTCAGCTTATTTCTCTTCTTCACCAAAAATTCAAAAGATAGTAGATCAGACCTACTACAGTCATGGCTCCGAACTAACTTGGTTCGAGATAGATCATTTGATCTCATTTATTAATGATAGTGAGCATTTTAAGATCAATTATGAAGATATTGGCAAAAGTTTTCCTTGAATACGTGCCACTATTGCACCCGTTGAACCATGGTAACATTGCTGCAGATAGCATGGTAAGATTCTTTTCTTTTGCAGACATAAATTTTTCTTAAGCAAAACTAGATTGCTAACTATATTATTATTATGTTCTTCAATAGAAATTCCCTTCGGAGGTTGTGCCTCAACTCATGTTTGTAGAAGGTCGTTTGAATGTTATCAGCTTACGGCCGCGGATGCCTAAAATATTCCGCAATGCATACTCGATTTCTAAAAGCGATCAAAGTCTGAAACTCAAAGGATTTAGCAAATTAATGAACGACAGAAGACAACCACTTGGAGGAGGCGTGAAGGATTTGCTGAGGCCACGTATCGGAGATAGGTGGATCTCTATTCTTCACAATGGAGGGGGCTATGCTTACCTGTTTTATGCTATTTTACCTAGGAGAGAATAGTAAGTTCTACCTAGCTAGGAGAGAATAGTATGTGCTAAATAAGAAAGAGGACATTTTCTAGTTTATGACATTGTGTAGTAATGGTCAACTGGTCATGAGTTATTAGATGATTAAGATGATGATAAGCGTTATGTGACTAAGGATGATGAGTTATTAGAGATGACATATATTAGAGTTGATATGCTAAATGTTATTTCTAAGGATTATTTCTTGCAAGATTATTTGTATGTGTATGATATGTTTAGGTTTGTATGTGTATGATATCCTAGAGACTATTGTATATAACCTGTACAGATACAAAGGAAATGGGCGGCAGATTTTTTTCAAAAAATGCAGCTATTATAGCAGCAACGCCTTTTTAGCAGCAGCGCGCTTTACAAATAGACGCTACTGCTAACTCTATATAGCAGTAGCGCGTGTTGACCCGCGCTACTGCTACCTCTATATAGCAGTAGCGCTTGTTGGCCCGCGCTACTGCTAAATGTTAGCTGTAGCGCCGTACCAGTAGCGTAGACACCCGCGTTACTGCTAGCCCTATTTCTCGCGCTACTGCTAGCCTTTTCCCTAGTAGTGCCTGGTCGACGATGTTTGCCCATGGAAAAGCTACTGTTTCATGGAAGAGACCATGGGCAGAGCCGGGTCAGCTGCCCAAGGTAGTCAGGTGGTTGCTCCGCCACTGATGCCACCTACACCGCGTGGTTCACCCAAGATCAATTGGTCCTCTCTATGTCCACCCAACTCTTAACTACTGAGGTATTATCACGCACCCATGGTATGGCTAGATGTGGTCTAGTCCACGATCGAGAAGACATACTCCTTTTGGCCGTGCAGAAGAAAGATGAGCATAGTCTATTACTATGGTTATGTCAAGTCGCTTGGAAACCAACCGACAACTGCCAGAAACCCCCTCGTCGAGATGAGCTCATGGTCTACCACCTGACGGCCCTCAATCACTTGCACAAGACCTTCACCACCTCCATCAACCTGAAGGGAGGCGAGATGACGTTGGATGACCTCTAATCTCACATACTCGACTACGAGATGCTCTGGGACGCATCCACCACTGGCTATTGGGTTTTCATTGATGCCATTGGACGTAGCAACAACAGAGGAAACAATGATCATTCTCGATGGTAGTCATAGCATATTATGGGTCGTATAAGGCTACGTACATGTAGGCCCACGTGGTTGGTGTCCCCTAAAACGGACATTGTATTTGTTCGTGGACAGTGATACAGGAGCCAAGTAGCCAACCATCACTACAGGAATCAGGTACTTTGCCGTCTGCCATGGCAGACGGCAAAGGATAGGTTCACGGACGGCAAACTCCTTTGCCGTTTGCCAGCAGACGGCCCCACTTCCAGCACAGAAAACCACGGTAAAGGGCTATTTTGCCGTCTGCATAAGTAAAGCGGACGGCAAACACCTTTGCCGTCTGCCCTATAGGCCCTGCAGACGGTACAGTGAGTGAACGGCATAGCGTTGAGGTTAGCCCCGTTAGGTGGCTAACGACAGCCTTTGCCGTCTATCCGCAGACGGCAAAGATACAAGCTCCTTTGCCGTCTGTCAGAGACGGCAAAGTTTCCAAATGGGTCAGCTGGCCTCAGGTGGTGCGGGGGATTGTAATGGCGATCTATCAATGACATCTTCCCGTCGCCACATGCAGGTGAAGGTGCCTGGTGTTGTGCCGGGGTGTCGTGCCGTGGTGTCGCCGGGGTGTCGTGCCGGGGTGTCGTGCAGAGGGCTCACCGGAGGGGCGTCGCCGGGGGTGTCGTGCCGGGGGTGTCGTGCAGGGGGCTCACCGGAGGGGCGTCGCCGGGGTGTCGTGTCGGGGTGTCGGGGTGTCGTGTCGTCGTGTCGGGGCGTCGTGTCGGGGCGTCGTGTCGGGGTGTCGGGGCGTCGTGTCGGGGTGTCGGGTGTCGTTTTCTTCTTCCTCCTCTTCTTCTTTTTCCCCCTTCTTCCTCTTCTTCCTCTTCTTCTTCTTCTTCTTCTTCTTCTTCTTCTCTTCTTCTTCTTCTTCTTCTTATTCTTCTTCTTTTCCTTTTCCCCCTTCTTCTTCTCCTCCTCTCCACTTTTTCTTCTTCTTCTTCTTCTTCTTCTTCTTCTTCTTCTTTCTCCTCTTCTTCTTCTTCTTCTTCTTCTTCTTCTTCTTTTCCTTCTTATTTCCTTCTTCTTCCTTTCCTTCTTCTTCTTTTTATTCTTTTCTTCTTTTCCTTTTTCCTTTTTTTCCTTCTTCTTTTCTTTTTTTTCTTCTACATTTATTCTTTGCTTCTAATTTTCTTCTTCTTCTTTTCTTTTTTCTAACCTAATAAACTAACCTAACTAACTTAACATAAAAAAAGAAAAAAAGGAAGGGGACGGCCGGGCTACTCACCGGAGGTGGGGGCGGCGGGGCGGCCGGGGACGGGGGCGGGGGTGCCTGGCGGTGGGGCGACCGGGGGCGGGGGCGGGGGCGGGGGCGCCTGGCGGTTGGGCGACCGGGGGCGGCCGACGGCGGGGCAACCTGGCAGCGAGGCGAGGGCAGAGGGGCGGCATGAGGGATCGGGGGCGAGAGAGAAAGAGAGAAAGACAGAGAGAGAGGGGGTGTGGGGGTCGGGCCAACGCCGTTTAGTACCCAGCCTCTTTGCCGTCTGCTGGCGGACGGCAAAGAGCCCCCAGGCAGACGACAAAGAGCTGGCAGACGGCCCACCAACCCCACGGGCCAGTGGGGCCCAGGTGGGCTCTTTGTCGTCTGCCTTTTGGCTCTTTGCCGTCAGCTGGCAGACGGCAAAGAACTGACTGATGGCAAACAGAATGTTTGCCATCAGTCAGTTCTTTGCCGTCTGTTTTGTGGAAGCTGACGGCAAAGACTTTCTTTGCCATCCGCTAGCAGACGACAAAGAACAGGCAGACGGCAAATACTCTGATTCCAGTAGTGCATGTTGAAAGGGCATTTCCCTCCCTAAATGATTTTGGTGTTGATGACAACATAAAAATTTGCGAACTAACCGTGTGCTTACGCTACACAGGCATATTCAAAAGTGGCACAAGATGGTTATGTTCCCCTCTGACGGAAAGAACAAAGACGGTATTTCCGGTGATTTTATTTCTCTTTGAGGCATAGAAAAACTATATTATTAAGAGGGGGTCCGTGTTGGAAGGTATGGGTGAAATCAAATCACGTACATGAAACAAAATTTGCACCCACATCATCATCCCATGTTTTCGAGGAGATCTCCAAATTCTACCAAAGTGCTTGTTTGCTATTACGTGGTAGTTCCGTTGTCAAGGGCGGTGATAACGCTCCATTGATGGGAGCAGTGTCGTTGCTGATGCGCCAGGTCGATAGTACCACGTGCTTGAATGGTAGTACCGCCCCTCGGTTGGAGTGGCACTACTGGACCAAGTATCGTACCTACCACCGCTAGGGGGTGACTGCCCTTTGTTTTGGTAAATGCATTGCACCAGAAGTACCGACTATTCTAGTTTAACCGGTACTACATACCAAACACCTGAGCGGTTGTACATCACATGCATTGCAATGTAGCTCTAAGGGACTTGCGGGAGTACCGGTTAATACAAACTTGAGCATAAGGGTTAAATTTGGGGGAAGCTATATAAAGGAGGGCTTCTTCCGATTTTGACCCACCTCTTGCCTCTCTCTCTCCTCCATTGTTTCCCAAAGGTTATTCTTGCACAATCTCCCTTCCAAGCCACCCAAACTTGTTGATCTCCTAGAATTGAGGAAAACGACCTAGATCTTTCACCGAAGAAAATTTGATTTCCCCTGCTTTCTCGTGTGAATCTTGTTACTCTTGAGTGTTTGGACACCCTAGACAAAAGAGTTCACCTCGGAGCCAATTGCAATTGTGGTGAAGCTTCGTGGTGGTGTTGGTAGCCTCCAATTAAGTGGTGGAGATCACCTCAATATTTTTTGTGAAGGTTCTGATTGCCTCCTTCAATGGCACCTCATGGTGGAATCGTGACACCTTGCATTGTGCGAAGGCACGAGGTGGATAGGATGAGCCATTGTGGCGCTTGGTGAGCATCGTGTCGTCACACCTCTCCAGTGGAGACGTACCTCCCCCAAAGGAGGAAACTCCGGAACTGCATCATCGTCTTCACTTGTTGCAATCTTACTTTAAATGTTAATCTTTCTAGCTTGTTGGTGTTCATGATCTTGGCATATAAGTTGTCCATCTAGTTGCATACGGATAACCTATATTCTTATTGTTTCCCTTAAAATTGGAAAAGAAGATAAAAATTGTTAATTGCCTATTCACTCCCCCACCCCCTAGTCGACCATACCGATCTTTTCATGTGCTAATATACATTGCAAAACTTCTGAATAAACCGGACTAATTGTATCAAACACAACGGAATACACTAAAGTTGAGACATAATTTACATAAAACGGAAGACATTTCATCTGCTTAACTTAAACTTAAAAAATAATATACTATCTTGTAGCGGACAATGACCTTGTATGCATGGCCGACCTGGCCATCGACACTCATGTCTCCGTATGTGTCATCGTCGTCATCGGAGTGGTCCCTCCAACAGCGAATGGGCATGGGGGAAAGACACCCCTGTCCGGCCACCACCTAGCGCTTGAGGAGGAGCTTCTCCGCTTCCTCCTGCATTGTGCGGAGGGTCGCCATAGTCAAAACCGATCGACCCAGGCTGGGGAGACTTGCCCCTCTCGGCGGCGATGGAGACGGTCTTGCTGAGAGATCACTGGTCGCTGATCTTGGAGACTCTCCATAGAGGTGGTGGCGTCGCCGCACGTCATTCTCGGTGGTGGTCAGCAACTACTTGAGGGCCGAGGCCTCGACGAGGTCATCCGCGGACCCAGGTCGTCACCTTGTACGACTTAGCGAACATTGAGCGGCGCGTTGCATTTGCCGCTCTAGCTGTGTCGCCTGCCTCGCTGCACTTTCCTCCGCCATGACGGTTCTCCTCGACGACGAGAAGTCTTCGCCGTTGCGGCCACCAAGGTAGTGGAGGAGGCGCCCATGCGCCTTGGTGACCGGTAGCGACACCTCCTCTTGTCGCGCCAATGCGGCGACGGCGCTGACTCATCCATCACGTAGCTCCCGATTTGAACGTCGCGGTTGCGTGGGGGACGACTGCTCCTTCTTCACTGGGTGGAGAGGCGGCGAGGGCAGCTCCTGCTTCACGTGGCGGAGAGGACGGCTTGTGCTTCACACGGTCGTGTGACGGCGACGATGGCTCCTCCTTCACGCGTGCTCGCTGCTGCGAGGGCAGCACCAGACCACGGTCCCGCAGCGACCGCTCCGTCAAGAGCTCGATCTGCCGCACAAACTCGTCGTCCGTGACCCCCGACCTCCAAGAGGAGGCGTGGCTATGGCGGTGGCTAATCCTCCTCGCCGACGGAGGAGATGATGATCTCCTCTTTCTCGTATAGGAGGCACCGAGTGGGGTGGACGAGGGCCCCGATGACTAGCATAGAGGCCAGGGTAGGCTTCTCGGTTGCTGCGCCGTCATTGAAGCATCCCCACAGTTCAGCACGTCGTGTTACGGTGACTAGCATGAATGTCGTGGAGTCACATCCGCTCTGGAACGAAGCTGCCGACATCAATGCACGACAACCGCTTTGTGCGGAGAGGATTTTCCGTGGGCAACATCAATGCACGACAACCGCTTTGTGCGGAAAGGATTTTTTGGGTGGGGCTGAGTGTTAGACGCGTGTGTGGCAGTGGTCCGGGCGTCCACAAAGTCCCCCCCCCCCCCCCCCCCCCCCCACACACACACACACCCAAATTTGACTCCTGTTTGTGGCAAAACAAATGTCTGGACCGGTCCATGGATCGACGAGGTCTCGGTCCGAACGGTTGTGAGCTGTTTGAGGGTCCGCATCGAAAAACTTGTTTTTTCGGCAACACATGACACCTTCGCCAACTTAATTGTTATCATATATTTTCACAACTGAGTTCACCTTCGGCAACTCGACGCACAACTCACTAGTCGCTATACCGTAAGCACAACCCTCACTGCTTGGGACAGTGTTCCAGCAGAGCTGAGAAGGTCAGGAACTTCTAGCTTCTTCAGCTCGCTCTCCGTTGCTCTCAGCCTCGGGACGACGACTTCAGAATCCTGTGCAACCATCCTCTTCCACAGCTCGCTCCAAGTAGGGCGCATGTAGCAGTACTCGTGAAACATGAGCCCTCTCGTCCACTCGCGGTGACGGCAGTAGGTGGCCAGATGATCGGCGAGGGTAAAAGGCCGCACTGAGGTCGGAAGCACCCCATTCCTGATGTCTTGTGACTGGCTCGCCGTCACCGTGCTCTCGAACAAGCCATCATCAAGTGAATACACCTTAACAGGGTCCTCGCCGGGCTTGGCAAAGTAGACAGAGTTGCCGCTGATTGACGGGAGATCGCTGGATGAGACGGACAAGCACCGGTCGCGGCTGATGAACAGCGCCCGGTCGCCGAGGCTGGTCACCCGCACGAGCTCCCGGCGGTGGAGATCGACCCTGAAGAGCGTGCTCGTCACGGGGCCGAAAGTGTGGATGACAACCCTGTGCAGGACGGCGACAAGCATGGCTCCCATGGATTCCACAAGGTAGTAGAGGCAGCTCTCGGGGTGGCCAAGCTCCTTTGGCACCTCGGCGACCACCGGATTGGCATGCGGATCATGAGGATACACCTGCACCAGCTGCCTCCCGACTCGCGTCACGCCGTAGAGCCCGCCGTTGAACGGCAAAGTGTTGGAGAACTGGATATCAGTGTGGATGATCTTCCAGCCCTTGTCACCAGGCTGAGCGCAGATCACCAAGGGCATGTTGGGGAACCAGATCACGACGGCGATGGAGCTGGGGCCGGCGACGCACACGGCGGCGTTCATCCAGACGAACGAGTCCATGATGAACGATTCCTGCTTCCTGAGCACGCAGTGGAAGAAGGTGGCCAGGTGGGGCAGCTCGACGACGACGCGGGTGAAGGGGTGCACAACGCGGATGACGGCGGCGCGGGTGTCGAGCACGATTAGGAGTCCGTCAGTGAAGCCGACGATCCGGTGCCGCCGGAGCCCCGGCAGGGGGAGCCTGCGGACCCTGCTGGTGGCGGTGTGGAAGTGGAAGAAGGTGATCGCCGCGTCCTCGACCGGGCGGACGCCATTGCCGTCGCAGAGCGCGACCCAGCCGCGCGGGTGGAAGCGGCGTTCGGCCAGCGTGGCATCCCGCGGGCTGGCCGTCGACGCGCGCCAGTGCGAGCAGACGAGGCGGAAGCGCATGTACTCCGTCATGTCCTCCGCCAGCAGCCGCTCGGCGATGAGGTTGGTAATGTCGGGGTGGAGCGACGTCCAGTCCGGCGCCTCCGCCTCCGGCGTCGCCCGGCGCTTGCGAGGGAACGCGACGACATCTCCGTAGGCTCCACGCTTGCCTCCCGATACCGGCGTCCCCATCCTCTTCCCCCTGTGCGCCGCCCCTCAGTCTACACACTCCGCCGGCGGCCGGAAAAAAGAGAAAGAGAGAGACCTAGATCTCGCGAGAGCTAATGGATTACCTCGCCCCGGACACGGGTGCCCCCATGCCGCTCTGAAAATATATAGAGCCGCTACTGCTAGGCACCTATCCCAGATGTCATCCGTTCGAACTCCGAAGTTAATTCGGAACTCAGAACGGAGGAAAAAAAAACGAGTGGCAACCGCTCCATCCTGTTCGATCAGCCCTGGAGCGCGTGGGAGGTGGCGGGGAGGGGGCGGAGGGGGTGCTCGCCGGCTCGCCGTCGCCGTGGCCGTCGTCACGTCGCCTTGGGCTTGGCCAGTGGAGACAGTTGAACGGCACGGTGTAAAAGAGGTAGCCGTGTTGGGTCCTCAAGGCAAAACTGCAGCCCGTTAATAACCATACGCGCTTGATCCGGCCCACTAACCGTGCGAGGGTGCTGTCGAAAATAAGTTAATCCTTCTGGGACCAGTTGTGTCTCGCCCGGGAGCTGTTTCAAAAAGTATACGAGAAATTTTAAAAAAAGTTCATGGCTTTGAAAAATATGCATGTGGAATTTAAAAAAAATGTTTATACAATACGAAAAAAATGTTCCCGTAGTCCAACAGAATATTTTGTGCCATTCAAAAAATTGTATGCGGCTCTTTAAAGATATATTCATGCGTTTCAGAAAATTTTATGACATTTTTAGGAAAAGTTTATACAATGTAAAAAAGATGTTCGTGTAATTCAAAAAAGCCGTCCCGTTCAAAAAAAATGTTCACGAGTTTCAAAAATATGTTTGTGATATTTAAATAATTATTTACACAAAGTAAAAAATGTTCATATAGTTTAAAAGAAAATTTATCATTCAAAAAATGCGTCAACGTGTATTTCAAAAATGTTTAATAGGTATTTGATAAATATTCAAAAACATTTCTTTGAAAATAATGTTAATCATGTATTTGAAAAATGATAAATGTGTATAAAAAATGTTTATTTGTATACCAAAAATGTACAATGAGAATGAAAAAAAAATCAAAAAAATATTTTTAAAAATGTTAATCAAGTATTAGAAAGAATGTTGAAACTGTATTAAAAATATATTACTAACATATACAAAATATATATAATGTGTATTAAAAATGTAGGCATGTGTTGAAAAAACTTGGGAAAATAGAAAAAAAGGAAAATAAAGTAAACTGTTGCAAATAGTAAAAAAAACTGCTATGAAAATCACAGAGAGAAAAAATAACTCACGCCGCCACAACTAAAGTACTAGGCCAGACAGTAGCGCCGCGCGAGATGCGAGCTAGAGCTATATCATTCAACGCGAGAAATTGCCCTGACGAAATCTTGCTTGTCTTGAAAATAACTAATCCATGGTGCTTTAATATACGTGCAAATACAAAAATGGTAAATGTAGATGCGGGTGTAGCAGACGTGTCCACCTGCATCCCTACGTGCCAGCGTCGCCCCCCGCCATGATTTGCACTCGTCACCCTTTGTCAATGGATTTTGTCCTCGCCCTTTTCTCTCTGCTTTGCATGCATCTTGAGAGTCACCCAAAGCTTCCCGGCCTCTTTCCCCTCTTCCTCCTAGGGAGTAGAATACATCCATATGTGTATGTTTATTTGTGGTCAGCTTTTTAAACTTTAAAATGTTGATTTTTGTCATGGTTTTGTCACAGCAGATGTCCTAGTGAAAGGACTTAGGGGTGAAGCCATCGCTACGGCGGTTAACTCGAAGGGGTTGCTCGGGACGAAACACACGGGTTTACCCAGGTTTGGCCCCTCTCGAAGGAGGTAAAA
The DNA here is from genome assembly GCA_039707655.1 of Elymus sibiricus. NCBI lineage: Eukaryota > Viridiplantae > Streptophyta > Magnoliopsida > Poales > Poaceae > Elymus > Elymus sibiricus. The sequence goes on from CM077671.1 coordinate 346,387,359, forward strand.
GCCTACGTCCTGCTTTGAGTTGTATTAATTGGGTATCGATTACAAGGGAGCGGATTCGCTTGACCTAGCTCTCGGTCAAAGGTTTCGTATCTTAAGCCGCCCAAGAAACCCGCCTTTATATACACAGGTCGAGGCCCTGGGTTTACAAGAGTCCTGGCTGTGACGCCCGGATAATTAGGCTACAGTAATTTCGGTAATTAAGCTACAGTAATCCCACGCTAATGTTGCCACGTCACCGCGTTCACTGTTGCCGCGATCGCTGTTGTTGAATTCGCGCCTGTGCGAACCCCGTTCGGTTCCGTCGCAAATTTAATCCGTCCGAAAAAGTGGATTATAAAGTTGTGCGAAACTAAGATTAAAAATGTTGGATGGGTTGCAAGTATTCCGTAATGTCTTATAAAATTGAAATCGGAATTTTAGGAATTAGTTTAGTGCCCCAAAATCATTTTAGACGTTTTTAGAAACGCAGGGAAAATTGGACCTAACGGGGTCAAAATCGACTAGCCCAGCCGGACCCATATAAAAGACCGAACCGGGTCAAACCCTAGCCCCGCAGCACCCCAGCCGCCCCCGTGCCCCGATTCCCCCCCCCCCCCGCGCGCACGCGCCGCCGGCCCCGCGCCCGAGCCCCCGCGCCGTCGGCCCGTCCCCGTCGCCCGCGGCGCTCGCCGCCGCCGCCGGCCCCTCCGCGCCGGCCGGATCCGCGTCGCCCCGAGCCCCGCCGCCGCCTGCGCGGCCGTCGCCGCGCCGCCTCCTCGGCCGGCCCCGCTCTCGCCGCCGTTGCCGCACCGCGGCCGGCCCCCGGCCGCTCTCGCCGCCGCCGGGCGCCACCCCGCCGCCTGCGCTGGCCGCCGCCTTCGCCCCGTCGTCCCGCGCCCGCACCGGCCGCCCCGTCGCCTCCCGCTCCGCCCCTCCTCGCCGCCGGCCTGCGCCCCCCCGGTGAGCACACACCCCCCCCCCCCCCCCCCCGCGGATTCCCGCCGGCCGCCGGCCGCCGGACCGGCCTGGCCGTGCCCGTGCGTGTGTGCGTGTGTGGATGTGTGTGTAATGTGTGTGCGTGTAGCGTGCGTGTGTGTTGTGTTGTGTGTATGTATATACGTATGGATATACGTATATACGTACACACATACACGTATATACTAATAACAAAATAAAAATAAAAGTATTTAAAATAAAAATGAAATTAGAAAGTAAATAAATAAATAAATATTAATATTAATAATTAATTAATTAATTAGATTAATTAATTAGTGATTTAATTAATTAGGTAATTAGTTAATTAATTAACTGATTAAGATTAATTAGGGTGACTAATTAATCTGTTAGTTAATTGATTTAAATAAACAGTAAATACTGTTTTAGATAATTCGGATTAAATAATTAAATGAAATTTAGAAAATGATTAAATCTTTAATAATTAATATAAAATTAACCGTAGCCCGGATCGAAAAACTTTGAACATGAAAGTTGCTCAGAACGACGAGACGAATCCGAATACGCCATCCATTCATCTGTCACATGCCTCTAGCTATCTGAACATGGAACTTTTTGATCGTTTGCAGTAGATGAATAGTGCACCACTTTAATAAAACAAATCCAATTAAATTTTTATTAATTCCCAAGAGTTATCTAAATCATATAGATAGGCAGTATATCGACCCTGCGCTGCATCCTAGCTGTCCCATGCTTACAACATCGCAGCCTGGAACATTGCCCCCTCCGGTCATCTGTCTGACACATGTCCGGAACCGGGAATACTTTCCCGGATAGGATCCCCCTTTCTCGGTGTCGTGTAACACTGCGTTAGATCCCCTCTGTCACCGCGTATTGCCATGTCATGCTTTGTGATGCTATTGTTTGCGCTGTTATTTATTTGTTTCCCCTCGTTGCTTCTTTTTCGGTAGACCCTGATGCTGCGATAGACGCTGAGACTACCGATGAAACTGCTGTGTACGACTACGTCTGACGACCCCGCCTTTGCCGCAGAGCAACCAGGCAAGCAAACCCCCCCTTGACGCATGCCTTTGTCACCCAATTCCTTCTCCCTCCTGCTTGCATTAGAAATTACTGCTATTATGTTTTATCCTATTTCTGATGCATAGCCTGTCCTTGTAACTGCTTATGATAACCGCCAATTGTCCGAGCTGCTTAGTATAGGTTGGATGGAAAACCATCTGTGGCCCCTCTCCCTTGCTATTGTTGCTCCGCTCTAGTATCGAAGCCCCGATCAATATGATCGGCGGAACGGAAGACCGATGGACTGAAGACAGCACATCACCACACACCCCCTAAATTGCCCGACACTGCAGAGCTGGCATCGAGTACCGAGGGTGATACCTCTTAGCTCACTTCCGATGGTGCCTCTGTAGAATAGCTACCCGGACGTGTGTTGCCGAGGGTGATTCCTCCTTCGTCATTTCCGACAAAGCTTTCGTCGTGCAACTCCTCGAGTGGGAACCCATCGAGGGTGATTCCTCGGATTCCTCCTCGTTACTTGGACACACGGTTACTTTGACCTTTGTTACAGGCGGGTCCACCTCGAGAGGTACCCGCGGGGAAATGTAAAGTCGGGCTGGCCCCAAGGGTGCCCGCGAGCGAATATCATTAAAGACGGGTCGGCTCCAAGAGCACCCGCGCGATACTAAATACGCCTAACGGAACTGGGTATTTGATCTGAGTGGGTCGTCGTGCCCATTTCGCACTACCACCACGTGGGATAATGGTTTAATGGGGCCCTCTGCATCGTAGTATCAGCCGAAAGCTCTTCAGACGTCACAAGTTACTTTGCGGGCTGATCGCCGGGATTGGGCTGGTTACTTCACTGGGTTGTCCAGTGTCGCGCCTGTTTCTCCGGCCAGTCACATAACGTGCAGGAGTGCGGAGGGCGATGGCCCAAGACCCCTGCGCACTTAGGATTTAGACCGGCGTGTTGACCTCTCTGCTGAGCTCTAGGTCGGGCTGCGTTGTGTCGATCACCCGAGGCCGGGTATTACCCAGCAAGTGTATCCGGCCGGAGGTAATCGAGCGTGTTGGGTAACAGTAGTGCACCCCTGCAGGGAAGATATCTATTCGAATAGCCGTGTCCACGGTAACAGGACGCTCGGAGTTGTGCCCGGATCTATGACAACTACAAATTGATGATGATTCATATTAAACTGTTAATAATGCTCTCGGGACCGCTTTCTCGTAGGGAGTCGAGAAAGGATCTCAGGGCATTGCTACTGTATGACAACATGTATGCTACTACTATCTACTCTCTTCTGATGCTGCAAGACTGCTTGAAGATGCTAGTCTTCGATAGGCTAGGCCTTTCTCTCTCTTCTGGCATTTCTGCAATACAGTCCACAAATACAGCCTTCTCATTTGATACCATTGCATGTTTAGCATAGTTCTGATGTCAGTCTTGCGAGTACTTTGGATGAGTACTCACGGTTGCTCTGCTATTCTTTTTTCCCCATACCTATTTGATGATACATCAGACGATGGAGCTCAGGAGCCAGACGCCACCGCAGGAGGTTACTACCAGGAGAGCCCCAGAGGTCGCTACTACTGGATTTAGCCGGCCGACCAGGAGTAGTTTAGGAGGCTCCCAGGCAGGAGGCCTTGCCTCTTTCGATCAGAGCTGTTGTTTGTTTTCGCCTTCTTAAGGCACGCTTGTCTAACTAATGTCTGTACTCAGATACTTTTGCTTCCGCTGATGCTTGTATGACATCAAGCTTGTGTATTCGAGCCTTCGAGGCCCCTGGCTTGTAATAATGAGCTTGTATTATTTTATTTGTGTCTAGAGTTGTGTTGTGATATCTTCAAGTGAGTCCCTAGGCTTGATCGTGTGCATTTGCGTGTATGATTAGTGCACGATTAAGTCGGGGGCGTCACACTGGCCGGGTTACATCTAGTAACCGACCTTATTCCTAAATCGCCTTGCTTTCTCTGGCAAGCCATTTCCCGGCGGCTCACGCCTCCAGGTCTCACACCGCCTTCCGGCTCTGGGCCTCCGCCCGGCCCTTTTGGTAAGTTACTGATGACCCACAAGTATAGGGGATCAATCGTAGTCCTTTCGATAAGTAAGAGTGTCGAACCCAACGAGAAGCAGAAGGAAATGACAAGCGGTTTTCAGCAAGGTAATTTCTGCAAGCACTGAAATTGTAGGTAATAGATAGTTTGATAGCAAGATAATTTGTAACGAGCAAGTAACGGTAACGGTAAACAAGGTGCAGCAAGGTAGCCCAATCCTTTTGAGGCAAAGGACAGGCCAGAACAATCACTAGTAATAGGCAAAGTGTTCTTGAGGGTACACGGGAATTTCGTCTAGTCACTTTTATCATGTTGGTTTGATTCGTGTTCGCTACTTTGATAATTTGATATGTGGGTGGACCGGTGCTAAGGTGCTGTTCTTACTTGAACTAACAACCTACTTATGATTAACCCCTCGCAAGCATCCGCAACTACGAGAAAAGTATTAAGACAAAGTCTAACCATAGCATTAAACATGTGGATCCAAATCAGCCCCTTACGAATGAGCGCATAAACTAGGGTTTAAGCTTCTGTCACTCTAGCAACCCATCATCTAATAACTACTCCACAATGCATTCCCTTAGGCCTATGATTGGTGAAGTGTCATGTAGTCGACGTTCACATGACACCACTAAGGGAATCACAACATACATATCATCAAAATATCGAACACATATCAAATTCACATGATTACTCGCAACATGACTTCTCCCGTGACCTCAAGAACAAAGGTAATTACTCACAAATAATAATCATGCTCAAGATCAGAGGGGTAATGAATAGCATAATGGATCTGAACATATAATCTCCCACCAAATAAACCATATAGTAATCAACTACACAAGGTAATCAACACTACTAGTCACCCACAGGTACCAATCTGAGGTTCCGCTACAAAGATTGAACACAAGAGATGAACTAGGGTTTGAGAGGAGATGGTGATGTTGAAGATGTTGATGAAGATTGGCCTCCCAAAGATGAGAGGGGTGTTGGTGATGACGATAGCTTCGATTTCCCCCTCCGGGAGGGAAGTTCCCCCGGCGGAATCGCTCCGCCGGAGGGCAAAAGTGCTCCTGCCCAAGTTCCGCCTCGAGGCGGCGGCGCTTCGTCCCGAAAGTCCTCCTCCTAATTTTTTTAGGTTTTTTTGGGAATATATACCAGAAGATGGGCTCCGGAGGTGGGCCAGGGTGAGCACCACCCACCAGGCCACGCCAGGGGGTGCCTGGCGCGCCCTGGTGGGTGCTCCTCACCTGGTGGCCCCCCTCCGGTAGATTTTTGCTCCAGTATTTTTTATTAATTCCAAAAATAATCTCCGTAAAGTTTCAGCTTCATAGGAGTTGTGCAGAATAGGTATCTCTGACGTGCTTTTCTTGGGTCCAGAATTCCAGCTGCCGGTATTCTCCCTCTTTGTGTAAACCTTGCATATTATGAGAGAAAAGGCATTAGAATCATTCCCCAAAGCATTATTATTCAACAAAACAAAGTAAATAACAGTAAGAAATCATGATGCAAAATGGACGTATCAACTCCCCCAAGCTTAGACCTCGCTTGTCCTCAAGCGAAAGCCGATATTGAAAAGCATGTCCACATGGTTTGAGAGAGAGGTGTCGATAAAAACAAAATACGGACATAGAAGCATCATGCTTATTAACATAACAGCAACAAACTCTAACATAAAAAATTATTTCAATATATTTTTATCATAAAGATTCTCATGAACAAGTAACAATTCATCACAACATAGAAGTATTAAGCATAAACCTTATTGGAAACCAACAAACTGTGTTCTCAGTCAACTTTGCAACTACAATTCATCATATTTCCAGGAAGGGTCTCATGTCGGAGCCTTTTGGCAAGTCCACATACTCAACCATCATTTAGTCTTCTATGATTGCTAACGCTCACGGCATACCCATGAACAAAAAGTTTCAACCGGACACATAGGAAGATAGGGGCTTATAGTTTTGCCTCCCAACATATTCACCGCAAGGGTGATGTCAACAATAATAACTCATGCCCACCCATATCCAACTGGATATATGTGCCTAGATCTTTCCTCACAACATGATGCTTGCAAAGGAAAAAGTAAAAAGGAATAGAGAAGAATACTTTGACTCTTGCATAAAAGTAAGTGCATAAAAGTAAAAGATAGGCCCTTCGCAGAGGGAAGCAGAGGTTGTCATGCGCTTATTGGTTTGTATGCCCAATCCCTTAATGTAAAAGAACGTCACGCTATATTGCCCCCTATGATAGCAACCTTTATTATGCAGTCCGTCACTTTTATTACTTTGCCATCATAAGTTCGTATAACGCTCAATTTTCTCTTACACTAATTGATCAAAACACTTTTAGAAGCAATTTTTATTGCCTTATTGCACCGATGACAACTTACTTGAAGGATCTTTCTCGATCCATGGGTAGGTATGGTGGACACTCAAGGAAAGAGTTTGGGTTTGGGTTTTTGGATGCACAAGTAGTATCTCTACTTAGTGCGGAATTTTTGGCTAGCAAAGATATTGAGCAAGCACCGCATGTTAAAGGATCTATGACAATATAACTTCTATGTGGATATGAACAAACATAAATCATTACGTTGTCTTCCTTGTCCAACATCAACAATTTTGACACATAATATTTGATGGGGGCTCACAATCATAAAAGATGTCCAAGATAGTATATTTGCATGTGAATCTTCTCTTCCCTTATTAATTCTTTCATGAATTGCATCATTGACCAATGCTATGTTTGTCAATCTCCAATAAATTTTACTACTTATACTTTTCCTTATGTGATGTCATTACTCACCATAATATTAGCATATGATTCTTTTCATTTATTGCCTTTCTTTTATTTGATTGCAACAAGAAAGTAGAGAAGCAAAAACTCGAACTAAACTTTATTATATAACTTTCACTCGATTACATAGATAGGTAGACCACGAAACTAACACACGAAAATAGATCTTGCTAAACTTTTATTCGACTAAGGCAAAGGGGAACTAAAGATAAAACTAGAATAGGTAAAGGTGAATAAAAGTGATGGTGATACGATACCGGGGCACCTCCCCCAAGCTTGGCTCAAGCCAAGGGGAGTGCCCATACCCATATACTCAAGTCTCCTTCGGTGGTGGTGATGAAGAAGGTGGAGGTATTGATGCAGGTGCTGGTGATGCGGAAACCTTCTTTTTCAATTTATATTTAAGCATAAAGTTTTCCTCCCTCAGATTATCATTCTCCAACTCGAGCTTTAATATCCTTTGGCATAAGGCCTCCTTGCTTTCCTGCAGAAAACGAGATGGGATAAATTGGACCTTAGGTTTATATCTTCTCGGGAGGCTCGACTTCTTAAATTCCATATGCACGTCTCTGGGTTGAGGCAATGGATCATCCTCTTCCTCAGAGCTGTCATCTTTTGTTTCTTGCATGGTGGAATCTTCTTCCTCCTCCGAGGTCCATAGATAGGGGTAAATCTCCCTAAAGATCTTCGGGTCTGGAACGTAGGGATCAACATGGCTCTCCCCATCCGAATCTTGAGACGACATATTCTCAGATCTGTCAGGAAAACAGCCCGAAACAAGAACAGGGGATTTTTCTGCGATGCGGTCGTCAAAACAGTCGGGGGTATATATAGAGAATTTTTATTCTTGGGAAACAAGTGTTTGGAAGGAAAACGGAGTCGGGAAGGCATCCGAGGTGGGCAGCACCCACCAGGGCGCGCCCAGGGGTGCCTGGCGCGCCGTGGTGTATCGTGCTCACCTCGATCACCTTCCGGTTTATTTTTTTTATTCCTAAAAGTCTAAAATATTCCAAAACTGACAGAAAATATTTTTGCGGATTTTTCGGAGTCCGTTTACTTACCGTATCACGTACCTCCTATTTTTCAGTATTCTGAAGTGTTCTGGAAGGTTTCTTTTATGTGTTCCTCCGGTGTCATGGTTTGGATAACATTGCTTTCAACATTAATAGGCGTACCTGAGATATAATGATTAATTCTTTGGCCATTGACCACCTTCGGGTTAGTAGCTTCGGCGTTATTAATCTTGATAGCTCCAGAACGATAAACCTCTTCAATAATATATGGTCCCTCCCATTTGGAGAGAAGCTTTCCTGCAAAGAATCTTAAACGAGAGTTGAATAAAAGAACATAATCTCCTATTTTGAATTCCCGCTTTTGGATTCTTTTGTCATGCCATCTTTTTACTTTTTCTTTGAATAACTTGGCATTTTCATACGCTTGGGTTCTCCATTCATCTAGTGAGCTAATATCAAATAGCCTCTTCTCACCGGCAAGTTTGAAATCATAATTGAGTTATTTAATCGCCCAAAATGCTTTGTGTTCTAATTCTAGAGGCAAATGACAAGCTTTCCCATATACCATTTTATATGGAGACATACCCATAGGATTTTTATAAGCTGTTCTATAGGCCCAAAGTGCATCATCTAATTTCTTAGACCAATTCTTACGAGACCTATTGACAGTTTTTTGTAATATTAATTTTATTTCTCTATTGCTAAGTTCTACTTGACCACTAGATTGAGGATGATAGGGTGATGCAATTCTATGGTTAACATCATATTTAGCGAGCATCTTACAGAAAGCACCATGAATAAAGTGTGAACCACCATCAGTCATTAAACATCTAGGGACTCCAAACCTCGGAAAGATAACCTCTTTAAGCATTTTAATGGAGGTGTGGTGATCAGCACTACTAGTTGGAATAGCCTCTACCCACTTAGTGACATAATCAACCGCAACTAAAATATGAGTGTGCCCGTTAGAGGAAGGAAAAGGTCCCATATAATCAAAACCCCACACGTCAAATGGTTCAACAACAAGTGAATAATTCATAGGCATTTCTTGACGCTTATCGATATTACCAATTCTTTGACATTCATCACAAGACAAGACAAACTTACGAGCATCTTTGAAAAGAGTAGGCCAATAAAATCCGGATTGCAATACCTTATGAGCAGTTCTATCTCCCGCATGATGTCCTCCATGAGCTTCGGAATGACATTTCCGTAGGATCTGTTCCTGTTCATGCTTAGGTACACAACGCCTAATAATACCATCTACTCCTTCTTTATAAAGATGTGGGTCATCCCAAAAGTAATGTCTCAAGTCATAGAAGAATTTTTTCTTTTGTTGGTATGTGAAAGTAGGTGGTATATATTTAGCAACAACGTAATTAGCATAGTCAGCATACCAAGGTGTGTTGTGTGAGACACTTATTGCAGCTAGTTGTTCGTCAGGGAAACTATCATCAATAGGTAGTGGGTCATCAAGGATATTTTCTAACCTAAACAAGTTATCAGCTACGGGGTTCTCAACTCCTTTCCTATCAACAATGTGTAAGTCAAATTCTTGAAGCAAGAGAACCCACCTAATGAGTCTAGCTTTAGTATCTTTCTTTTCCATAAGATATTTTATAGCAGCATGATCGGTGTGAACAATAACTTTGGAGTCAACAATATAGGATCTAAATTTATCACAAGCAAACACAACTGCTAAAAATTATTTTTCAGTAGTAGCATAATTTCGTTGGGCACTATCTAGAGTTTTACTGGCATAATGGATAATATTCAGTTTCTTCTCAACTCTTTGTCCTAGGACAGCACCAACAACATAATCACTAGCATCACACATAATTTCAAAAGGCAAGTTCCAATCAGGTGGTTGAACGATAGGTGCAGAGGTTAAGGCTTTCTTGAGTGTTTCAAAGGCTTCCACATAATCATCATCAAAAACAAAAGGAATATCTTTTTGCAAAAGATTAGTAAGAGGCCTAGAAATTTTAGAGAAGTCTTTAATGAACCTCCTATAAAAACCAGCATAACCAAGGAAACTTCGAATACCTTTAATATCTTTAGGACATGTCATTTTCTCAATTGCATCAACTTTAGCTTTATCCACCTCAATACCTCGCTCAGATATTTTATGCCCCAAGACAATACCTTCATTAACCATAAAGTGGCACTTCTCCCAATTTAAGACAAGATTAGTTTGTTCACCTCTCTGCAAAACTCGATCAAGGTTGCTTAAGCAATCATCAAAAGAAGTTCCGTAAACGGAAAAATCATCCATGAAAACCTCTACAATCTTTTCACAAAAATCATAGAATATAACAGTCATACATCTTTGAAAAGTAGCAGGTGCGTTGCATAAACCAAAAGGCATACGTCTATAAGCATAGGTTCCGAAAGGGCAAGTGAAGGTGGTTTTCTCTTGATCGGATTGTGACACAGGTATTTGAGAGAAACCAGAATATCCATCTAGGAAACAAAAGTGTGTGTGCTTAGATAGTCTCTCTAGCATTTGATCAATGAAAGGCAAAGGGTAATGATCTTTTCTAGTAGCTTTATTTAATTTTCTAAAATCAATTACCATTCTATAGGCAGTGACAACTCTTTGTGGAATGAGTTCATTCTTATCATTAGGAACAACGGTAATACCTCCTTTCTTAGGGACACAATGAACGGGACTTACCCATCTACTATCAGCTATGGGATAGATTATACCTGCTTCCAGAAGCTTTAATATTTCAGTTCTTACCACTTCTTTCATCTTAGGATTCAACCGTCGTTGGTGATCAACAACGGGTTTAGCATCAGGTTCCATATTGATCTTGTGCTGACATAGAGTGGGACTAATGCCCTTAAGATCATCAAGAGTATATCCAATAGCAGCCCGGTGCTTCCTTAGAACTTTCAATAATCTTTCTTCTTCATGTTCTGAAAGGTTAGCACTAATAATAACAGGATATATCTTTTTCTCATCAAGATAAGCATACTTCAAAGTGTCAGGCAATTGTTTCAATTCAAACACAGGATCACCTTTAGGTGGAGGAGGACCTCCAAGAGTTTCAATAGGCAAATTGTGTTTCAAGAGAGGTTGTTGTTCGAAGAAAATTTGATCTATTTCATTTCTTTCACGCATGTGCATATCATTTTCATGGTCGAGCAAATATTGTTCTAAGGGGTCAGTAGGAGGCACAGCAATAGAAGCAAGACCAATTATTTCATCTTCACTAGGTAACGCTTTATCACGAGGTTGTCTACTAAACTTGGAAAAATTAAACTCATGAGACACATTACCAAAACTGACACCGACAGTTTGTTTTTCACAATCTATCATACCATTGACGTTGCTCGGGAAAGGTCTACCAAAGATAATGGGACAAAAGTCATCTTGTGGGGAACCAAGAACTAGAAAATCAGTAGGGTATTTTACTTTCCCACACAAGACTTCAGCATCTCTAACAATCCCAAGTGGTGTGATAGTATCTCTATTAGCAAGTTTAATAGTAACATCAATATCTTCCATTTCAGCAGGTGCTATATCATTCATAATTTCTTGGTATAAGGTAAAAGGGATAGCACTCACACTAGCACCTAAATCACATAAACCATGGTAGCAATGATCTCCTATTTTAACTGAGACAACGGGCAAGCCTTCTACAGGTCTATGTTTATCTTTCTTATCAGGCTTAGCAATTCTAGCAGCTTCATCACAAAGGTAAATGACATGCCCATCAACATTTTCTTCTAAGAGATCTTTAACCATAGCAACACTAGGTTCTACTTTAATTTGCTCAGGGGGTTTAGGTGCTCTTATATTACTCTTACGAACTACTGTTGATACCTAAGCATGTTCCTTTATCCTAACAGGGAAAGGTGGTTTTTCAATATAAGCAGTAGGCACAACTGGATCAACATTGTAAAAGATGGTTTCTTCTTTAGCTATGACCGGTTCTTTAATTTCTTCTTTAATAGGGGGATGATATTTAAACCACTTCTCCTTAGGGAGATCAATGTGAGTAGCAAATGCTTCGCAGAAAGAGGCTACTATCTCAGAGTCAAGTCCATATTTAGTGCTAAACTTGTGAAAAGTATCGATATTCATAAAAGATTTAACACAATCAAATTCAAGCTTTATACCTAACTCATTACCTTCGTCGAGTTCCCAATCTTCAGAGTTGCGTTTAATTCTTTCCAAGAGATCCCACTTGAAATCAATAGTCTTCTTCATATAAGAACCAGCACAAGAAGTATCGAGCATGGATTGATCATTATGAGAAAGCCGAGCATAAAAATTCTGAATGATAACTTCCCTCGGAATGTCACGATTGGGGCTTGAATATAACATTGACTTAAGCCTCCCCCAAGCTAGAGCGATACTTTCTCCTTCACGAGGATAAAAATTATATATATAATTCCGATCACGATGAACTAGATGCATAGGATAAAACTTTTGATGGAATTCCAATTGCAAACGATTCCAGTTCCACGATCCAAGATCATCACATAGCCTATACCATGTCAATGCTTTTCCCTCCAAAGATGAAGGGAAAACCTTCTTCTTAACTTTATCTCTGGGTAAACCTGCAAGCTTAAATAATCCACATATTTCGTTCACATATAAGAGATGCATATCAGGATGTTCAGTTCCATCTCCTGCATAAGGTTTAGCAAGCAAGTGTTCTACCATACCCGAAGGAATTTCATTACCAACATTTTTAGTAGGTGCTATAGGTTGAGGGGTAACTAATTGTGGTTCCGGTCGAGGTGAAGATACCCCGAACAAACCCCTCAAAGGATTGTTCTCCATAGTAGCAAGTAGCAATAAATTTCAGCACATAGTATAAATTTTTCCTTACCGATTTCCACTTACCAAGAGCGCTTCACTCCCCGGCAACGGCGCCAGAAAAGAGTCTTGATGACCCAAAAGTATAGGGGATCAATCGTAGTCCTTTCGATAAGTAAGAGTGTCGAACCCAACGAGGAGCAGAAGGAAATGACAAGCGGTTTTCAGCAAGGTAATTTCTGCAAGCACTGAAATTGTAGGTAATAGATAGTTTGATAGCAAGATAATTTGTAACGAGCAAGTAACGGTAATGGTAAACAAGGTGCAGCAAGGTAGCCCAATCCTTTTGAGGCAAAGGACAGGCCAGAACAATCACTAGTAATAGGCAAAGTGTTCTTGAGGGTACACGGGAATTTCGTCTAGTCACTTTTATCATGTTGGTTTGATTCGTGTTCGCTACTTTGATAATTTGATATGTGGGTGGACCGGTGCTAAGGTGCTGTTCTTACTTGAACTAACAACCTACTTATGATTAACCCCCTCGCAAGCATCCGCAACTACGAGAAAAGTATTAAGACAAAGTCTAACCATAGCATTAAACATGTGGATCCAAATCAGCCCCTTACGAAGTAGCGCATAAACTAGGGTTTAAGCTTCTGTCACTCTAGCAACCCATCATCTAATAACTACTCCACAATGCATTCCCTTAGGCCCATGAATGGTGAAGTGTCATGTAGTCGACGTTCACATGACACCACTAAGGGAATCACAACATACATATAATCAAAATATCGAACACATATCAAATTCACATGATTACTCGCAACATGACTTCTCCCGTGACCTCAAAAACAAAGGTAACTAGTCACAAATAATAATCATGCTCAAGACCAGAGGGGTAATGAATAGCATAATGGATCTGAACATATAATCTTCCACACATAAACATATAGTAATCAACTACACAAGGTAATCAACACTACTAGTCACCCACAGGTACCAATCTGAGGTTCCGGTACAAAGATTGAACACAAGAGATGAACTAGGGTTTGAGAGGAGATGGTGTTGTTGAAGATGTTGATGAAGATTGGCCTCCCAAAGATGAGAGGGGTGTTGGTGATGACGATAGCTTCGATTTCCCCCTCCGAGAGGGAAGTTCCCCCGGCGGAATCGCTCCGCCGGAGGGCAAAAGTGCTCCTGCCCAAGTTCCGCCTCGAGGCGGCGACGCTTCGTCCCGAAAGTCCTCCTCCTAATTTTTTTAGTTTTTTTGGGAATATATACCAGAAGATGGGCTCCGGAGGTGGGCCAGGGTGAGCACCACCCACCAGGCCACGCCAGGGGGTGCCTGGCGCGCCCTGGTGGGTGCTCCTCACCTGGTGGCCCCCCTCCGGTAGATTTTTGCTCCAGTATTTTTTATTAATTCCAAAAATAATCTCCGTAAAGTTTCAGCTTCATAGGAGTTGTGCTGAATAGGTATCTCTGACGTGCTTTTCTTGGGTCCAGAATTCCAGCTGTCGGTATTCTCCCTCTTTGTGTAAACCTTGCATATTATGAGAGAAAAGGCATTAGAATCACTCCCCAAAGTATTATTATTCAACAAAACAAAGTAAATAATAGTAGGAAATCATGATGCAAAATGGACGTATCAGTTACCTCCAGGCCTGTCTGGCCTTCAGGCCTGTTTAAGACCTTATTGCTAAGCCGCCAACTTCCTAACCCGGCCCCTCCTGGGCGGGTCATAGCACGGGGTTATATCCCCAACATTAGTCCCCAGATTGATTTGCACCTGTTCATGTCAATCTTCAAGTCTTCTGGTTGGCGAGTCTTGTGTTCTTCATAATCACCTAACCTGGAATAAATCTTCATGACCCGCCATATAAAATGGACGACGTCATCTCTGGTAAATCTAGAAAATCTTAATGACATCAGAACGGATCTTTGCATTAACTGGTCAACCCAAAAATCAAGGCGTTTTCCTGGTCAATCATCATCATGTCCCCTCGATTCCCGCGTTGGACTGCTGCTGTTCCATCTCTCCCTTATAAATAGGCACGGGGGCCCATCCTTTCCACTTTCCCCCGCTGCCGCTCTCTCTTCTTCTTCCTCCAAACGATCCGCGCGACCGATGCTCCGCCTCACCGGCCAGACCGTGCCGTCCTCCTCAACAAGGCCGCTGCATCACCATGTTCATGACCAGAGCTCGCCGGCGCACGCCCGCACTCCCTGCATCTTCCAGGTTCCGCTCGTCTTCTCTCTCAGATCCTCATTAGTTCATCGGAGTTCCTTCAAGTTCGCCGCCGTTCATCGCAGCGCTTGCCATTGATTGGAAAGGAAACATCTTTAGGATCTGAAACACTAGCCAAATCGCGCGGTGATCTCCTTAGTATGTATCTCATATTCGGAGTAAATCACTTCTTCACCGGAGTCTGCGCATCGACTACCCGTTCTTCTATCACTGTTTTTAGGGTTAATAAATATTCCCCTTTTATCTTCGTCCGTAGATCCGTAATTGTAGATGTAGTCGGTGAAACTTGTTTGTCTACACTTGGCAGCATTTTCAGTATTTACTTGTCTAATTAACCCGCCATCCTGTTGCCGTCTCACCCTGGCAAAATACAATTCGCTTCATACCTACAGCTGACGGCGGCTCATAATTTAACAATGACCCGCCAAATAGCGTTGTCGTCTTAGAGTCATAGTTGTTTTTGTCATGTGGTATTATTAACCCGCCGTATCTCTATGCCATTCCATAGCGTTTAACCCGTTCCATCATGGCTAAAGCCCCCGCTTCTTGCGATTGGGTAGGCTCCGGGGTTACCGAGGATATACTCAATGATTTTGTAGTCATGGGGGTTTTGCCGGCTCAAGAAATCATCCATTGGCGGGTTCCTGGTTCCGAGGTCACTCCCGAACCCAAGGAAGGGGAGGTGGTTATCTTTATGGATCATCTTCTCCGTGGCTTCTCACCGCCCGGGTCAAAGTTTTTCCGGGACGCCTTGCACTTTTATAAACTCCACCCTCAAGACATTGGCCCCAATTCTGCCACCAACTTGTGCCAATTTCAAGTGTTCTGCGAGGCGTATCTGCAAGAAGAACCCACTGTTGATCTCTTCAGAGACTTCTTTTATATCAACCGCCAGACCGAGATAGCAGACGGGCCAAGTCTTGAGCTCGGAGGCATTTCAATACAAAGGCGGAGAGATGTGTCTTTTCCCTCGGCCACTCTGCCCAGTCATCCCAAGGATTGGAATCGCACCTGGTTCTACTGCAGAGATACTGCCCCGACTGAAGAAAATCCATTGCCGGGTTGTCGTCCCTACCGGCTCTGCACCACCACCGAGCTTCCAGACCGGTTGTCCGCCATAGAGCACGCCCAATACGCTCAAACATTTTCAAAGATCGGGGCTTTATTAGCCAACGGATTAACTGGCGTTGATTTAACCCGTCGCTGGGTTTCCTGGAGAATCTTACCGTTGGGGAAAACTTTGTTTTTGCCACTCTAGCTTTTGCCCACTTTCCTTATGCCATTCTAGAATTTGACATATCACTTTTGCCACTCTTAGCTTTTGACAATACATCACAAATGCCATTCCGTGGCAAAAGTAATAATTTTTCATTTCACTTTTGCCACTCTTCGATTTTGACAATATATCACAATTGCCACTCTAAAATTATTGCTTTTGCCATGGAATGGCAATTGTTATGTATTGTCAAAAACTAAGAGTGGCAAAAGTGATATGTCAAATTGTAGAGTGGCATAAGTAAAGTGAGCAAAAACTAGAGTGGCAAAAACAAAGTTTTCCCCTACCATTGAGCCGGCGTGGCGGCTTAATGTGTGAATACACTGGTGAGGTGAATGACACTCAGCGCTTCAACCAGACGCCTCTGACAGACAAAGATCACAACTTAATTGTCAAATCACTGCTGGGAGAACCTCGGGAGGTTTGCAACAAGACGGGGTTAAACCCCTTCTATGCTCTTAACCCGGCTCCCGCAGTAAGACTTTTTACTTTAATCTTCACTCTTTCCCTTTAGATTTTGCACTTCACACACCTCATTTAAACTTTCTGCAAATGCATATAGGCCGAATCTCCTTTCTGGAAGAGGAGAATAACCACAGCCTCTACTTCAAAGAAGAAGAACAAGGCAACTAAGACCCGGGCTCCGGCTCATAAGAAGAAACCGACAGCTTAGGAGCTGCTTGAACTGGATGACTCAGAGGTAGAACTTGACTCCCTTGGCCTTCTTTTCATGCAACTTATTAATGTTGACTCCTCTCAGGGTGAAGCGGAGACGAGCCAAGCCGGCGCAGCAGAGGTAACTACCATCTCCTCCGACTCGGAACCTTTGCCAAGAGAGAAAATACGGTGGGTCATCCGGAAAGTAAAGTTTTCACACCCCCTTGCTCACTTGGATCCCAACTTTCTTTTGAAGAAGCAGCAACATGACTCCAGGCGTCAGACCCGGAGCGGCGGCTCTAAAGATCTAGTAGCTGGCTTACCCGACACTCCGGCTCCTCGGAAACGCCGTAATGAGGTAATTCATAACTTCGTTTTCATTTCCTCTGCATGTTAGCCTTATGCAGTAAACTGCTCATATTGCTCAACTTTAATTTTTCAGGAAACACCTCCTTCCTCTGGCGACTCAACTGCTTCAAAGCTGCCACCTCTTGTCATCAACCCAGGGTAGCTTTCTTCATTGCATCCAATGTTGCTTACTAACCTTTTATCCTTGCATACAACTTATCATGAAATCTTTTGTTCACAGGGCCCAAGCCAAGAAAAGAAAAATAAGCGGGTCATCCGCCAATCCTGATGCCCCCGAGCCGGAGAATCCGAAGCTTGACGCTCCTGACACCCATGTTGAGCCATCTGAAGCTCATCAAGCAGCCCATGATGAAACACCCCAGCCTGCTGAGCCGGCGGATGTTGATGTTGTGAATACTGAAGCTAACCCGGACGCTGATCCTAAACCGCCCAGTCCTCTGCAAACAGCTGAAGACATTGCTTCCCATGAAGAAGGGGTTATCATTACTGGGATGGGTTATACAACTCCAGCCCCTTCCAATGTACTGACCAAGTACATTAGCAAGGATGAGGCGCCTTCGCCTGAGAAGGAGAAGGCTAAGATTGATCTTCCCAATCTTGAGAAGCTTACTGTTGGCGAGCTGCATTCTGGATATTTGAGCCGCCTCTCCGCAAGCTGGGAGATGGAAGCCAACTTAGTTGGTATGATGAAGAAAAAATATGAGATATACTCAACTTATCCGCATTCCTTATATCCTTACGTAGCCCCCAAGAGCCGGCTTATTTTCTTAAAGATAAGTCGGGTCTTCAATAACATATACACTTTACTTCATCAGCGTGTAGCCCCCAAGGGCCGGGTCATTATGTAAATAATGAGTCGGCACTTATTTTGCTGACATGAAAAAATTCCAGCCATAGCCCCCAAGGGCCGGCTTATCTCTCGAGATAGCCGGGTCTTGTACTTTTGTAAAGTAAAATTAGTCATCTGTTTTGTAAATTGTAGAGCCTGTAGCCCCCAAGGGCAGGTTTATCTTCTTGAAGATGATCCGGGTCTGCTTATATTATATGCTTGAAAGAACTGATATACATTAGCCCCCAAGTGTCAAGTATATTGCTTGCAATGTACTTGAGACTTGTGTCAAACTTCTTCACTGCCCCCAAACGTCATTATGTACCGTGTTACCGGCTTAGGATTGGCAAACTTGCACTTAACAATTGTTATTATGCAGGAAACTTTAAATGTGGCCGAGTCAAGTTTGACCAATCTGAGGAAAAACCTGGCGCTTCAACAAGATGCCCGAGCTGAAGCTGACGCAAAATGGCGGCTCTCCTCACAAGAGCTGGAAAAGACCAGGCGGATTTTGAAGCCTACAAACAATCTGTTGAAGCTGAACAAGCCGCCTTGATCAAACGTGCAGAAGACGCCGAGGGCCAACTTAAACCTGTTACTGAAGAATTGACCAGTCTTAAACGGCATGTAGCTCGGATGACCGAAGCTGTCTTTGGTAAGTATTGTTGACTATCTTATGAGCATTCTGTTCAAACAGCCTTACAAAAGACTCGCCCGGCGACTTATGCACTTGAACTGTTTGCAGGCCGTCGGACTCGCAATCTTCCAGATGACAGCTTATTGAAGCTGAAAGCTCTATATTCATTCACTGAGAAGTTGTACGCTGGAAGTCTTTTCACCATCAGAGCTGTTATGGGTGAAAAGGGCACGCCAAAGCTCATCAAAGACGTGATGAAATGCCTCTCAACGATTCCCAAGCAGTTTGAAGAGTTGAAAAAATCAACCGCCCGTAAGGGCGCAATAGCTGCTTTAAGTCGGGCTTTGCCTTATGCACTAGAGCTTAACCCGGAAGAGATGGTTGGAGGGTTTCCACAGCTTAAAGATGACGGGTCAGAATTCACGCAAGAGGACTATGATCGTTGCTTCAAGGCGTCTCGAGCATTGGCCAGCCATCTAGCCGCAGAGGCTGATCTGAAGGTTTATCAAGCGGCTTATGACGACAACAATGCACGAGTTCGGCCGCCTACTTTTGAGCCGGTGGATCTGACTCCTCAGCGTCGTAAGCATATCTTTGCCCCTGATGTTGACCGTCTCCCATCTTGCATGATGAAGCTGAATTCCAGGCCTTAATCAATTGCAACTGGGATGTGGACAACCTTCAGATCCAGGAGACAGAAGACCCGGCGTAGGATGACCCGACGGCACTTTAGGCGAGGAGTTGGCCCAGGATGAAGTTAACCCGGATAAACTGACGGCCGGGTTATGACTGTATGAAAAACTTTGATCCAAATTTTTGGGCTCCACGCAGCCTTGTAATAACCTTAGCTAAAAACTGCTTGCCTGTGTCGTGCCTTCGTGCACATTTTGAGCTTTATCAACTTATATCCTGGTTGCTTTGTTGCTGCAAACAACTCCTGCGCTGGCGACTTACGGCCACACTCCTGGGCGAGTTAACAACTCCGTACCCCATAATCTTGAAAATATAGAAAACAAGACCCGCTGGCGGGTCATGATAGCAATAAGCTTTGATTCATGAGTAGTCATCCAAAGATTAATAATCTCCTCATGAAAAATTCCTGCAAAAACAACAAATAGAAAATATAGACGTGTATACTTTCAGTTGCTGTAAGGCGGCTTTAAAGGCACAGCCCAAAAGAGATCAACTCTTATATATATTTTTGAGAAAACTCAAGATTTTTGCTTCAAAGAAGCTAGGCATTAACGCCTATAATCCCATAAGCCGGCTCTCACGTGACATAAACCGTCATTTTAACCTTAACGAGTTCAGGGTCTTAAAAAAGATTGACTGTTAAGAGTATAAACGGGCCACATAGCAGAGAGACTACAGCGAACAGGTGAGTTTATCCTAGCTCTCTGTAAGCCAGCTCTCTCGTGACATAAACCGCCGTTTTAACTTTGACAAGTTCAGAGTCTTGAAAATATTGACTGTCAAACGTTCGACGGGTCACCTGGTGGAGTAGCAAGTTGCAAACAGGCAGGTTTAACTCAAATATGGCTTTTAAGCCGGTCAAGAGGGTATGAAAGCTAAACCCAGTGGGTTGGAAGCCCCCAAGTGACCTTATGAACAATCAATTTCTTTGGACAAAAATTGCTGCATGAAAACGGCAGAGGCCCCGAATTATGGGGATGCTAGCTTTATTATATTGAAAAAGGTATATACAATGACAGAAATATGTATATTGATGAGAGTCAATGACTCAAGTATAGTAAGGCCGAAGATGAGCAATATTCCACGGCATGCTGGTCTCTTCTCCGGAAGTGCGTGACTTGTCGCTCTCCCGTATATCAATGAGGTAATATGACCCAATGTTGAGATTCTTGCTGACCACAAAAGATCCTTCCCAGGGGGGTGAGAACTTATGCGTATCTGTCTGATCTTGAATCAGATGTAGCACTAAGTCGCCTTTTTGGAATGTTCGGGTCTTCACTCTGCGGCTATGATAGCGACGCAGATCTTGTTGATAAATCGCCGATCGTGCGGCTGCAAGATCCCGCTCTTCATCCAAGGCGTCCAGTGCGTCCTGACGCGCCGTCCCATTGTCAGTTTCAACGTAAGCCGCCACCCTGGACGAGTCATGACGGATATCACTGGGGAGAACAGCTTCTGCGCCATAAACCATGAAGAAAGGCGTGTAGCCTGTTGATCTATTGGGGGTGGTTCTGATGCTCCAAAGAACTGAAGGTAATTCCTCCACCCAACAACCCGGCGTTCGTTCCAAAGGAACCATAAGCCGGGGTTTTATCCCTCTCAAAATTTCCTGGTTAGCACGTTTTGCTTGACCATTAGACTGTGGATGAGCCACGGAGGAGACATCGACGCGGATGTGTTCGCTTTCGCAAAATTCTTTCATAGCCCCCTTGGATAGATTTGTACCATTGTCAGTAATGATACTGTGAGGGTAACCAAAACGAAAGATCAGCTTCTTGACAAACTGAACTGTCGTTGCTGCGTCGCACTTGCTAACCGGCTCCGCCTCAATCCACTTGGTAAACTTGTCAACTGCCAACGAAAGGTGGGTCTTCTTATCTTTAGACCTCTTAAACGGTCCAACCATATCAAGCCCCCAGACCGCAAACGTCCAGGTGATCGGAATCATCCGCAACTCTTGAGCCGGCACATGGGCTCGTCGTCCAAATTTCTGACACCCATCACATTTGCTAACCAAGTCCTCCGCATCTGCATGAGTTGTTAGCCAGTAAAAACCGTGCCGAAAAGCGTTGGCCACCAGGGATTTTGACCCGGCGTGATGTCCACAATCGCCGGCATGTATCTCTTGCAAGATTTCACGGCCCTCTTCAGGAGAAACACAACGTTGAAAAACGCCAGTCACGCTACACCTGTGCAACTCGCCATTGACAATAGTCATGGACTTAGACCGCCTCATGATTTGCCGTGCCAAGGTCTCGTCCTCGGGTAACTCGCCACGAGTTAGATACGCTAAATAAGGCAGCGTCCAATCAGGAATAGCGCGGAGAGCCGCCACCAACTGCCCTTCCGGGTCAGGTATAGCAAGATCCTCCTCAGAAGGTAATTTGACCGATGGGTGATGCAGTACATCCAGAAACACATTAGGCGGCACCAGCTTACGCTGAGACCCCAGTCGTGACAATGCATATCAACCGCCTGATAACCCTTAAAGTGACCAGCAATGATATCAACCGCCTGGCGATAAGCCGCAATTCCTTGAAACCTGCTGAGCCACCAGATCTGAGTCGTCCAGACATCTGACCCGGCTCAAATTCATCTCCTTGGCCACACGGAGCCCATGAAGCAAGGCTTCATACTCAGATGCATTGTTAGTACAAGGAAACATTAACCTTAATACATAAAAAAATTTGTCACCTCTAGGGGAAGTCAAAACAACTCCAGCCCCTGAGCCTTCCAACTGTCTGGATCCATCAAAGTGAATTGTCCAATATGTATTGTCCGACTTCTCCTCAGGTGCTTGACACTCCGTCCAGTCATTGATAAAATCCACCAGGGCCTGAGACTTGACAGCTGTTCGAGGCACATACCTTAAATTAAGAGGCCCAAGCTCAATTGCACACTTAGCAATCCTGCCGGTGGCCTCTCTATTTTGAATAATATCTCCCAAAGGAGCAGAGCTGACCACCGTGATTGGATGTCCAAGGAAATAATGCTTCAGCTTGCGATTCGCCATGAACACTCCAAACACCAGCTTTTGCCAATGCGGGTATCTTTGCTTGGACTCTGTCAAAACCTCGGTGACGTAATAAACCGGCCGCTAGACTGGGTACTCTTTGCCTGCCTCCTTGTGCTCCACAACAACTGCAGCGCTGACGGCCTTGTTATTAGCTTCCACGTACAAGAGCAATGGCTCTTTTTCCACGGGAGTGGCCAAGACAGGCGGCTCAGCTAACTGTTTTTTGAGCGCCTCAAACGCATCATTAGCAGCATCACTCCAGACAATATCATCTGTCTTCTTCATCATCTGATATAAAGGGATGGCCTTCTCTCCCAAGCGGCTTATGAATCGGCTTAAAGCAGCAATACGACCCGCCAAGCGCCGAACATCATTAATGCACGCCGGCTTAGATAATGAGGTGATGGCCTTTATTTTATCCGGGTTAGCTTCAATGCCCCGCTCTGAGACCAAAAATCCCAGGAGCTTACCTGCAGGTACACCAAAAACACACTTAGCCGGATTAAGCATCATCTTGTAAACCCGTAGGTTATCAAAAGTTTCGTTTAAATCGTCAAGCAGGGTCTCCTTCTTCCTTGATTTGACCACAATATCGTCCACATAAGCATGAACATTGCGTCCAATCTGACCATGAAGGCAATTCTGTACACAGCGTTGATAAGTCGCCTGAGCACTGTTGAGTCCAAAAGGCATGGACACGTAGCAGAAAGCTCCAAAAGGTGTTATAAAAGATGTCTTCTCTTGGTCTTTAACTGTCATCTTGATCTGATGATAACCCGAATAAGCATCCAAGAAACATAAACTCTCACAACCCGCCGTTGCGTCAATGATCTAGTCGATACGGGGGAGAGCAAATGGATCAACCGGACAAGCCTTGTTAAGGTCTGTGTAATCCACACACATGCGCCATGTGCCGTTCTTTTTAAGCACGAGCACGGGGTTAGCCAACCACTCCGGGTAAAAAACCTCCATGATAAACCCATCCGCTAAGAGCCGGGCTACCTCTTCCCCAATAGCTTTACGTCGCTCCTCATTGAAACGACGGAGGAACTGTTTCACCGGCTTAAACTTAGGATCCACATTAAGATGGTGCTCAGCGAATTCTCTCGGTACACCCGGCATGTCAGAAGGTTTCCATGCAAAGATGTCCCGATTCTCACGGATGAATTCGATGAGCGCGCTTTCCTATTTGGGGTCCATATTAGCTCCTATAGTGAACTGCTGCGATGAGTCGCCAGGAACGAAGTCCACCAACTTGGTATCCTCTGCCACAAACTTCAGGGGCGGGTCAGACTCTGTGCTGGGCTTCTTCAACGGGGTCATATCCGCCGGGTCAACATTGTCTTTATAAAATTTGAGCTCCTCCTCAGCATAACTTGACTCTGCATACGCAACATCGCCTTCCTCGCACTCAAGAGCAATCTTCCGATCACCATGCACCGTAATCGTCCCCTTCAGACCTGGCATCTTGAGCTGCAAGTAAACATAACAGGGCCGAGCCATGAACTTGGCATAAACCGGCCGTCCAAACAGAGCATGATATGGACTCTTGATCTTGACCACTTCAAACCACAAGGTCTCCACCCTGTAATTGTACTCATCACCAAAGGCCACTTCCAGAGCAATTTTTCCTACTGGATAAGCCGACTTGCCAGGTACCACGCCGTGAAACACTATGGACGATGGCTTGAGATCCTTGTCAGTCAGATTCATCCGGCGAAACGTGTCGTAGTACAAAATGTTGATACTGCTGCCGCCGTCCATCAGTACCTTGGTGAATTTGTAGCCTCCTACCTGAGGGGCTACCACAAGAGCCAACTACCCCGGGTTATCAACTCGTGGCGGGTGATCCTCCCTGCTCCATGATATCGTGTGCTCGGACCACTTTAAATATTGTGGAAGACCCAACATTGCTGCATGAACCACCCTCTTGCGCACCTTCTGGTCACGCTTATCAAGACTCGTAGTGAACACGTGATACTGGCCTCCATTAAGTTGCTTCGGGTTACTCTGATACCCTGACTGGTTGTTTTGTTGCTGACCACTATTGTCGGGCTGTTGATTGTGGCCTCCATGGTTACCTTGACTCTGATAACCCGAATTTGAGCCGCCTGCACCAAAACCTGACCCATGAGAGCCGGATCCTGACCCGCCGGGCGGTCCATCGCCGTTACCATGATGCTGGTTAAGGTTGTAATTCCGGAACTCCCGCATGATATAACAATCCTTCCAAGCGTGGGTGGACGGCTTGTTGGGAAGGCTGTGCTTCGGGCAGGGGTCGTTGAGCATTGCTTCCATGTTGAAAGTCTTGCCCTTGCCAAAAGGCGGTTTACCGTTACCCTTGGTGCGGTTGTTTCCAGTGTTGGTGTTGGCCACCAGATCTGACCCGCCGTCTGGATGCTTCCGTTTACCGCCATTACCTGGGTTGTTATTTCATGCCCCATTCTGCTGCTGACCCTTGCCGTTGCCATTCTTCTTACCCTTAGCAGACTTCTCATCATCAGAACCAGGATCTTTCGTGCTGTCGGAATCTACATATTTAGTGAGAGCCGCCATGAGCTCACCCATGTCCTGGCAAGAACGCTTGAGCCGTCCAAGCTTCTGCTTAAGGGGCAAAAAGTGACAATTCTTCTCCAGAATCAGAACCGCCTGAGCCGCCGTGATATTATCAGACGAGTGGATAATGGTTGAGACCCGCCGGACCCAATGATGGGCCGACTCATCCTCACGCTGCACGCAATGATCCAAATCAATGATCGTCATAGGCTGCTTGCACGTTCCTTGAAAATTCTTGATAAATCGTGCTTTCAACTCGGCCCAGGAGTTAATGGTATTGGGGGCGGACCCTTTAACCATGTACGAGCCGGTCCTTCCAACATCATGATGAAGTACTTAGCACAGACTGCATCACTGACGTCCAACATCTCCATGGCTAGCTCATAACTCTCGATCCAGGCTTCTGGAGGTAGATCAGCTGTGTAGTTAGGCACTTTGCACGGACCCTTAAAATCTTTCGGCAGGCGCTCGTTCCATAGAGCCAGTGCTAAACACGGCACTCCAACAGCCCTGGAGGTGACTCCGGCTCCCACCGAAGTTGAAGGGGTCACCGGGGGCGGCTCTTGGTAAGCCGCCGCGGCCGCCGCCTCACGCTAAGATCTGGCATTATCCACGATCGCCTGAGCATTGACAACGGGTGGACCATCATGGGGCGGGTTCTGACGTCACTCGCTGCTAGAGACCGCCGGCGACTCCATGCGCCGGCTATAACTGCGGCTTGGAAGAGAGGTTGAGTGCACACGACTTCGGCTGTACGTATACTTCTCCTGTTGAGCCATCGCTGTCTGCAATAACTCAATGGCATTCCGTGCTTCTGCGGCGAAGGGCGTCCCATCGGCGAGAGGGAGCGCATTGAGTCTCGCAGCTGCCGCTATCATGTTCTCCATCGGGTTAGAATAATGACCAGGAGGTGTCAGAAAACGCTGCGGCGGGGTCTGATTCCTGCGGGGCGGGTCTGGCTGCCGATGCTGAGTCGCCGCCCTATTCCCAGGCACTTCTACCATTCGGGCCACGGTCAGAGGTGCGTTCGGTCCGGCCCCGGCGTGTTGAAAAGGTTTCTGGGCTCATACTGCTCAGGCAGGCGTGTCTGATGCCTCATCCGAAAAACTGCTTCTAAGGCTTGTTGATCCAGATTGAGGCGAAAAGCTTCAGCCCTGAGACGCACCGACTCAGCATCCATCTGAGCCTGCATTGCATTGATATCCTCCTGGGCCCTGGTCATCTGGTCCTTTAGCCTCGCGATCTCCGCATTATGGCTTGCTTGATTTTTCGTTGTGACCTCGGTTCCCATCAGAGTTGTAAGCTCATTCATCAGATCCAGCAAAACTTGAGTCGGCGGCCTGGCTGACCCGGACCCTGCTGCGCCGGCAGCCGCTGCCCCAGCCGCCGTGCTGCTGGAACCCAGCACCGTGCCTGCCATGAAGATGGCGGCTTGGCTCGGCGGCTCATAGGGATCCGGAATTTTGTCGCCATCGAAGTAGCCCCCAAGCCCACCATCGTGAAGCCGGTAAATTGACTCCGTCTCTCCTCTTGAGGATCCATCCTCCGAGCAGACGAGGGTTTCTCCTCCTGACACGGAATCTTCCGCGAGTTTTGTGCCTTGTATGAAGCCGAAGAAAACGTGCTTCCGGCCGGGTTGGATCCAGGCGGGTTGCGTGCGCCGGGCCGACTCGACGAGGTTGGTGCAGATGTCCGGGCCGGGCTTAGATCCGCCGATCTTCCCGATGAAAACGTGAATTCCGCCGAAGGGGGGCCGGTACCCGTACTCGATTGAGTCGGCCTCGGGGCCCCAGCCGGCGTCATCGATGTAGAGCTTGCCGCGACGACTCTTAGTCATCCTGCCCACGGTGTATCCCTCGATCCCTGGAAGAGAGCCCTTCGAGTACTCCAAACCACCATGCATGAGCCCCACGGTGGGCGGCAACTGTCGTGGTTTTGTCACGGCAGATGTCCTAGTGAAAGGACTTAGGGGTGAAGCCATCGCTACGGCGGTTAACTCGAAGGGGTTGGTCGGGACGAAAGACACGGGTTTACCCAGGTTCGGCCCCTCTCGAAGGAGGTAAAAGCCTACGTCCTGCTTTGAGTTGTATTGATTGGGTATCGATTACAAGGGAGCGGATTCGCTTGACCTAGCTCTCGATCAAAGGTTTCGTATCTTAAGCCGCCCAGGGAACCCGCCTTTATATACACAGGTCGAGGCCCTGGGTTTACAAGAATCCGGGCCGGTTTACATCTAGTAACCGACCTTATTCCTAAATCGCCTTGCTTTCTTTGGCAAGCCATTTCTCGGTGGCTCACGCCTCCAGGTCTCACACCGCCTTCCGGCTCTGGGCCTCCGCCCGGCCCTTCTGGTAAGTTACCGCCAGGCCTGTCTGGCCTTCAGGCCTGTTTAAGACCTTATTGCTAAGCCGCCAACTTCCTAACCCGTCCCCTCCTGGGCGGGTCATAGCACGGGGTTATATCCCCAACAATTTTCCTTTTTGAAATATGGGATCCATAGAGCTGAAGCTGCAAACAGACTTCTTACAAAAATGTCACCACATTGTATGAAACAAAATCGACTAGATTCAACTTTACTACTTCATATGCCAGGAAGTCTCTACTATTAAAGGGGAGTTGGTAGGTTCGGCTCACCTTCTTCTTTGGTTTTCTCGATCCTACGCCCCAACCTCACTTGGTTTTATGTAGATTTTTTCGGTAATCTCAAGTAATGCCATACAAACAAAAACCAATGTATATGAACCAAAGCAATACTTTTATTTCCTTGTCCTACTCATTTCCTTAAATAAAAAAAGAACATCCAATAATTCATCAAAAGTAACATTTAGTGTTGGATGGAAAGATTACATTAATTACGAAGAGTATCATTATTTTCCGATTTTGACTATAGCATGCATAGTGCAGTAAAATACCTCAAGCGAGGATCACCTTAATTTAGAGAATCTACGGCCGGATTCTCCAAATTGACCGGGCGGACATAGGACTACTGACCGACACGAGAGAGAAGAAAAAAGTTGACCCAACCAGACCCCTCAAAGCCTCCCTAAACGTCTGGGTTATCTGATACTCCTCATACGTAGCACATATATGGGGGCAATATGAGGAGTGCCCGGACGTGTTCGGTCAGTGGTCCTACGTCCGTCATATAGGATTTGACCCACCACTGACTATCTTTTTTCTTTATTTATTATTTATTTTCTTTCTTTCACTCCATCCCATGAATCACATGCATGTGATGGGAGGTATAGGGAAAAAGTGAAGACATGGTTGCGTGCACGAAAAAATAGGGAAATAAAACGGACATGCCCGGACACTGACTGCGTCCGCGGAAGTTTGAGGGACCAAATTTGCCTAGTCGGGTTATAGATGCCCTTACGAAAGTATCATTTACGTGGGATCCTCCTCCTCGAGCGTTGGCTCCATCGCGGCGACGAATTGCACAACAGGGGGAGGAGGGGGAGGCGACGATCAGGGGAGGGGGGTGGTTAGTGGGAAGGGACGAACTTTCGCATGGAAATAGTGACTGAAAAGGCCAAAATGCCACGACTCTCCCTCGCTTTTGTGTGAGTCCGCGTTGTCGGGCGCGTACGTGGCGGACGTCGGGACCCCCACAAACTGTCCCTCGGTTTGGTTCCGGTTTGTGGAATTTTGGACGTCCGGGCTGGTTTAAATCATTTTGGTGAAAGCGTTAGATGTTGAAAAATGTCTGAATAGTCTGATCCGCATTGAAATTGCCCGAAGGGGTTTGAGGAGTCCGGTTAAAGATGTTTAAAGATGCTCTAAGCGAAAAAATCAGAGAAGAACCGTCGGCATGCAGCTCCCGGGTCCAATCCTCCTAGTTGCGTATCCGGGGACACAAGGCATCAACCAACCCCGCTCAGTTCTCTACACCATGGATGGAGCCCCTCACCTGACGCCAAATCAGCAACCAAAGAGCGGCGTCGACCAATCAATTTGTGCGTAGGATGGTAGTAACTAATCTAGAATAATGCAATGCGGGCGGTGATCTTGCTTCGCCCCGGCGCCAACGTACGTCCGCCTCTGCCGGCCAGTCGCCACGCACAAGTCAGAGCCACCCTCACTCCAAAGGCATTGACAAATCCGTGCGGGCAGACAAGTGTTGAGTAATTAATTAACTAACTGGCCCAGACAAGTGTGGAGTAATTAATCAAACCGGTCCCTATTCAGCTATACTAATAGCTTCCATCCATCACCACACGATCGAGCTAGTGAACTGAAAACCCCACTGTTCACACGAATGTTCCCGGGTTCCTACGCTAATCATGCCTTGCGTTTGAGGAAATCCATGCGCGCGCAGGGCCGGACGTCCCAGCTAACCGGCGCTAGCTCTCCTCGCGGCAGTCCTATGATTGATTCATCTTTACCTACTTCTGGTGGCAGCTTTCCGCCCGGTTGATGGATCGATCGCTTGCATTGCTTGTTCTCCGCAGCCGTTTCCGCGGCACTCTTCCTCCCTGCCCCTCTTGCCGTTTGTTTAAGGAACGGACGATCGTCAGGTGAGCTAACCCGATTGGACTTTGTGCGAGGCGAGGCTAGGCCACAACCCACAAGCCGATATGCTCCACCGATATGCTCTCCAGCTATAGGCCGGCCGGGAAACACGGTCAGTGTCCCACGGGAGCATGGGGTCCGGGTCGTACGACGGCGACGGGCGGCAGACAGCAAACTGACGAGGATCGGCGGCTTCCGGTCCGGCGTTTGCCCGCATCCAGACGCTACATGTGTTTCTGCGGGGGGTTGTTTTCTGCCAGATGGCATTCGCATCATCATTGCGTGATGGTGCTTTGCTTAGGGGGTTGCTTGCTTGGTTGATCGATCAGGCCAGCTTAATTAGGCCTAACCAACTAACTCTGCCCGACTGTCAGTCAGCCCGTCCCTGTTTCTCAGGTCTAAGCTAGCTATAGCCTATAGCCCGGCATGAACATGAGTAGATCGATGCGTGGCAGTGATGATCACCACTGTCAAGCCGTCGCGTTTCAGAAGCCATCCATCCATCTATGACGGCATCGAGCAGGTAGCAACGCCGAGGAAGTTACCCCTTGGGGGCGCGGAGGCAGGGCGAGCAAGCGAGTCCACGATTTTCTTTCATGTACGCATGCTGGATTCATTCCAACCCGGGCCGGCACCTGTCAACCTTAACGGCGACAGGTTCGGCCGGGGACCAAAGTTACCACCCCTCCCCCCCTCCACATCGATCTCATTCTCACCGGGCTTGCTTGCTCGCGCGCGCCAGTTCGTTCGTTGACGCCCCCGGCGGGTCGCGACCTCTTCTGCTTCCGCGATATGGAATCGCTCGCCGCCCGTCGCCGTCGTCCGGATTTTGTACCGCCGATGCCGATGATTTGGGTGAAGAAAAAGGAAGCCGCGTCGTAATCGCACTGAATTAGACAGTTAACCGGGTGTACATATCCATAATTGTGAAGGAACGCAGGAGGCGCAAGAAAGCTAGTATTAGGATCAATTGGAGGATGGAGATCGCGAAGTCAGACGCTGATGTGGGTGCTCCCGTCCGTGATCTATCCCAGTTGAAGTTTTTCTGAGAGCATCTACAGTTGGAGTTTCCGGTCTACAATACGTCCGCAGACGCTTGCGGGCACGCCTGCGGCCGCGTCCGAACAGCCCCTTAAATCTTGTGCCTGGCATTTACATATCTTAAATCCGAACTTTCAAATTCATGCACGTCTATCATACACGCGTCCGGGCAGGCTACGACGTCCCCGTGTGGGAGGACGGGAGAGAGGAGTGTTGTGCCCGTGCCGTCGATGCAGATGCTTGGAACAGGTGTGGAGCGCGCTCAGCGGCGGAGCAGCAAGACAGACATCGCGGGGAGGAGGAAGAGAAGAGAGTAAGAGCATATACAACGGCGATGGGTAAATTTGACCCCTCAAATGCCCACGGACGCATCCGCGGACACTGACCGGTCAAGCCTCAAATAATGCATTCTACAACCGGATATTAAAAATTAGAAACCTCAAATCCATACTATTACATGCAACGTAAAATAATTTTTAAGCGGAGCTCGTCCGCCTCTGCCATTCCCATGTACGGCAGCCGGCTGCACTCTCCATAGTGTTGCTCCGGCCACCGGCGAGGTAGAGTAGGACATGGGGCACTAGCCGGCTCACGGGAGTCGAGCTCCCGCCGTCTCCCATGCCCTACTCTTCCTCGTCGGTCGCCGCAACCCGGACGGTGCCGGTGGACATGAGATCGATGACGGATCCCTCCTCGGAGGAGCCAACATCCACCACGACGCAGTTGCGGCGCCCGCAGTGGTTCACCACACGGGTCGTCAGAGAGTGTGACTCCGCCTCGCCAACGTCCACCACCGCGAGGGCTTCCGCCGCCTGCTGCGCCCGCTGCCTCGAACGGCGGGCACGCCGCACCATGTTTGCGTCCGAAGATGCCCATTGTGCGTCCTCCGGTTCGGCGCGCCAGCGGAGGGGTTTCGCGTCTGCCACCGCGTTCGAACGCCAGACGGGCCGCACCGTCTCCGGTGAGGCAGCGCCGGCAGATCCATGCACCGGTTGTGCGGACGCAATGGATTCCCGATGGAAGGAGCCGACCGCTGCCGTCGGGTGGCCACCTCCCTGGAGCGGGGGAGCGCAAGCCGGACGACCACCTCCTCCTCGGGGTCGACGGGTTTGGAGGTGAAGGACTCGGATCCGCTGCCCGCCATGCCGGAGAAGGCTGAAGATCGTCGGAGGTGAGCTCGGGTGGCAGAGTGGAGTGGAGTGGAGGGGAGTGAAGTGGCTAGGGTTTGATCTGGCGAGCGGATGAGGGGAATATATGTGGGGTCGGGTGGGCCAGCGTGGGCTGGGTCCGACGTGGTGGACGCGTCCGGGCGCCCCAATATTTGCCCCATATTTGGGCTGGATATGAAGGGTGCCGGTCAACCGAGGCGTTTGAGGCCCGTTTGAGGAGCCCGGTTGGGTCGCTTTTTTATGACCGAGCAGTGATCGGGCGGTCTGCCCGGACCTTTGAGACGGATTTGAGAGGTCCGGCTATAGATGCTCTAAATGGGTGGATTTGGTGCGATTTGGGGTGGGGTGGGCCTTTCGGACGGCGCGCCCGGGCGCCCCGTAACGGTCTTATCAATACACAAATGTATAACTCCCTAGGAATTTCAGTTGCGCTTATATCCATTACTGTAGGACTTGGGTTCAAGCTTTTCCCAGCCCCTTTTCATCAATGGACTCCTGACGTCTACGAAGGAGTGTGGTTCGTTCGACAATTCCTTTCTCTATATCTATCTCTGAGGTTGTTTGGGTTTTGCAAAACTTCATAGACATGCAGAAGAGATCCGCCGTAGATTTGGATTGGATATGAGGGGTGTCGGTCAGCTCGGGCGTTTATGACCCGTTTGAGACGCACATTTAAATCGCATTTTTATGATCTGACAGTGACCGAACCGTTCGCCCGAAACGTTTGAGATGAATTTGAGACGTCGGGCTGTAGATGCTCTAACTACGCCACTGTGCCAGCCGGCCCTTGAAAAATATCTAATCCGCCGGTCTCGGCCGATCATCATTGTGTGGTTACTGTGGACCCGAGAGCCCCTGGGAATGGGGAACTTGTGATGCCCGACTGCCTGGAAGGAGGGGGCAGGAAGCAACTCAAGGGTTAAAGCAACGTTTTAGAAACAAGAATAGTTTAAGAGTTGCTAATGGTGGCCTGCCTGCATGATTAGCCACAAGTAGAAGCAAAGGAAAAGGCGTTCATGCATGCATCATTGGTTCCAGTTCACATCGTACTAGAGTAATTAACATGCAGAGCACATGTATGATTCATCAACCTTGTTGATTAGCGTAAAAGACATCACGGGCAAAACAATGTCCGGTCAAAATACACGTGCATGCATGGCCCACGTACTGAGAAACACACGGTTCGTTCTTTTCCGGTGAAAAACGGCATGATTCCAACTAATATCTAGCAAAACAGGGTCTGTGCCCTGTTTTACATTGATAAAACCATATAGCCGATTCCAACTAATATCTAGCAAAAGAGGGTTTGTGCCCTGTTTTACATCAATAAAACTATATAGCCGAACGACATAAGGTATTGGGGAAATCCTTAGCCGATTAAAGAAACACACGACAAAGCGATCCGATAACGCTAACACTAGTAGAGAAATGGCTAGCCACAACTTTTGTTGGTGGCGTGCCGTTTTCGTCCCACGTCAGCACTATTTT
This sequence comes from Elymus sibiricus, assembly GCA_039707655.1. Taxonomy (NCBI): domain Eukaryota; kingdom Viridiplantae; phylum Streptophyta; class Magnoliopsida; order Poales; family Poaceae; genus Elymus; species Elymus sibiricus. The sequence continues at coordinate 346,420,444 of CM077671.1, forward strand.
TTTCAAATATCGCTGGCGTCAGCCGTTTTGGTACGACATCGCTAGTAACATAGTGCTGGCGCTGGACGTACGTGGAACGCCACTTGTATGTGGCCTCCAAAGTTGTGTGCAGGCGTAACTTACTGTTGGCGTACTAGTTTGGTATTACGCCGGCAGTATTTTCTATATCTATGGCATTGACTTCGTCCGTATGCCAGAAGGCTGAGAAAATGCTGCTAAAAGTATGGAAAAGAATGTCTGTTTTCTGGGGCTTGAAGTATTGAGAACTACTCAGTTCGCCGCATTCTCTTGATATGATGCATATCACAAAAAATATCTGTGAGAGTTTGCTTGGCACACTCTTTGACATGCCAGAAAAAAGTAAAGATGGTACGAGGGCTAGACAAGACTTGAAAGATATAGGTATTAGGGAAGAGCTCCACCCCGCATCCCTTAAAAGAACCAAGGAGATGACCAATGGCAAAAACATGACAAAAAACAAAGAAGATTATTGCCCCCAGCTTGCTTCACGCTCGACGAGGATGAGCTTCATCAACTTTTCAATTGCCTTGACGGCATCAAAGTTCCTTCTGGTTACTCGGGGCTCATACGCAGATATCTTGACACAAAAAAAGCAAAGGTTTAGCAACATGAAGTTCCATGATTGTCATGTGATGATGACGCAATTACTTCCGGTAGCCCTCAGAGGGATAATGGATGATCACGTTCGCAACACACTTCTTGACTTCTGCAACATTTTCGACGTTCTCTCAAGAAAGTCGATCAGTGTGCGACATCTCACTCGACTACAAGAGGAGATCATCACAATACTATGTGAGCTTGAGATATATTTCCCCCCGTCATTCTTTGATGTGATGGTGCATCTCCTAGTTCATGTTGTTTCTGAGGTTAAAGACCTTGGACCGACATTCTTGCATACGATGTTCCCGTTTGAAAGGATGAATGGAACTGTGAAGGGTTACGTTCGTAACAGGGCCCGTCCGGATGGAAGCATCGTCCAGGCCTATCTGACCGAAGAGTGCATATCATTCTGCAATAATTATATAGATAATGATCAATCTCTTGGTTTGCCCACGAGGAAGCATGCCAATAGGCTTGATGGAGTAGGTCACTCACAGTTGAAGCGTGATTTAAATATGGATATACAGAACCGCCGATACGACTTCGACAGAGCGCACACTGTGATGCTACAACAAGCAGATATAATCACTCCTTGGCAGCAGACTCACAAGGACACCTTAAGGAGAGAGCATGCAATGGCAGGGAGGCAGAGGACCGAAGCCTAGATCATTAGAGAGCACAACTCCAAATTTGCAGCCTGGTTAAAAGAGCGAATTCGGGAGAAACCACTGCCAACGGGTATTGCCAATGCAAATCTCATATATGCATTAGCATTAGGCCCCGCATGCACCGTCGCCACCTACCAATCATATTATATCAATGGATACACATTCTATACTGAGGCAAAAGACAAAAACTCTGATTACCAGAACTCAGGCGTCACGTTAATTGCCTCCACCGAGAATGAAACTAACAGATACTACGGAAGGACCGAAGAGATATGGGAACTTGAGTACGCCGAAGATCACACAGTGCCACTGTTCCGGGTCAGATGGGCGAACTATGTCGAGAAGGAAGAACGTGGTGCCGTTACCATGTCCCTGCCCGAAGCACAAGCTGCTGGTGCAAAGGGTGTCAAAGGAATTACCGCCAAATATGAGCCTTGGTTATTCGCTAAGGACGTGTCACAATGCTTCTATATAACTGACCCGGCAAAGCCAAGTCGTGTTGTCGTCAGGAGATCCAAGAGATCCATCGTCGGGATGGACGGAATGGCCAACGAGGATGACTATGATCAGTTCGGCGTCGACCCAAAAGAAGAGGAGAACTATGATGACGATGAAAATTACACCACTAGAAGGAGCAGGACTACCTTGCCTGAGACAGGACGTCCCTTCTTACGAAAGAGTCATAACGCGGGACGGAAGTATTCAAGGAAGGTTAAAAAGACTCAAACCGTCGTTGAGAGGATTGTCAAACGACGTCGTACTAGCTAGTTGATTAATTTGTGTGCTTCATTATTCGTGTACTACGTAGACTTTTGTGTACTTCTCATTGCGTAATACTTCGCACGATATTGTACTTCAATTGTGTGTACCTCCTAATTTGCATTATTAATTATATACTTTGATCCACATTCATGTATGCATTTTCACACGCCATTTGTCAAGTAGAACAGCCCAAGCTAACACAACACCAATTACTGCTGGCGTCGGCCACGTCATTGGCGCCAACACTAATGACTAACCGGCACTTTTATCTACACTACTTGGCAGAGAACAACTCAGATTCCCCTTCTTCCCCCGTCGCCGGACACTATTCTCCACCGTTCCCCCGCCTAGCCGCGCCCGCACCCTGCACTAGACGTGCCGTCGCGCTGCCCAGACCTTCCCCTAGCCCACCCTCTCATCCGAGAGCCTCTTCCTCCATCGTCCTGTCCGACCACTCTCTCCATCTGTCGTCCTGTCTGGTCGCCCCGTCAGCCACGCACCACCACCCCATCGCGCAGTCTTACGGGCGCCCCCACCGTGCCCTCCTGACAGCCGACCCCCACTCGATCCGGACGGTAAAAATCTATCTCTTAGCTGCATCATCATGTTTTCTTGCGAATTGTCTCGCGCTAGCTGTGTTTGTTTTTGCAGGGAAAGGTCGAGAGAGTGACCAATTAATGTTTTGGCGAAACGTGGATTCATTTCCGTTTCATCAAAATTTCTTGCACTCAATATGTCCATTTTTTACCTACGTTCATGTCCATTTTTACCATTGACTTTTATTTTGTGAATGCAGCACAAAATAGAAGAATGCCCGTACTGTTCAGACAAAGTGGTATGTGCGACGATCCTCACCTTGACAACAATAAATGCTTCTCCATCACGCTACAATGCCTCAAGAGGAAAGATGGTTTCAATTCCAAATGTACAATCAATAATGAGGTAGATCACACAAATTTTGTTGCTAACAGTGTGGTTTATATGACAATTATACGCCTCAAGATGAAAGATAATTACTACATTGCTTACTATGTTACTATTTTGTTCAAAGACAAAAGCTCCCAAGATGTGTTGTGCCTCCGGTGATGGGTGACCACCAGATATGGACATTTCGAGTTAAAAGAACGGAGGCAACTACCCGAGTGATCGCAACTTGGAAGAGTGGAGATCGATGAATCTCTATGCTCCACCATGCATGGAGATGCAGGGGGTTTCCCTCTTCTTCAAGATTGATCCTAAACGTGATCAGTATTGTACTAGTAGTTACGACAATGGTTAATGTATGCATATATATATAAATGATGTGTACCATAATATAAATTATGTTGTACGTGTTTTCATTTCTTATCGGAATCAATGTGGAACACAAACATCATTATGTATATACTGATACAAAATTGCGCTGCCGCCGCAGCATTTCTTGCTGCGGTGGCAGCGTTTTTTTGTTGTTGCGTTTGGTCATTTAGTACTGGCGTGCGAAACATCCGATACGCCAGTAATGATATCTCCAGTGTCTGGCGTTGGGAAAGTCAACACGCCGTAGATATATAAGATATTGTCGTCGTAGCGATGAAGCCAACGCCATAGGTATATGAAATACTGCTGTCGTAGGCTCCAACGCCACCGGTATTTTTTAACTGTGGCGCCGTATTGCTGGCGTCGGGTGTCTACGCCAGCAAGGCCCTTTTTGCCACACCATAGCTAGGCTTTTCTGCACTAGTGTAAGAACACAAAAACGTGCACCCCTAAATGCCTCCTGCGTGACGTCGAGAAGAAGTACAGAAGGCACGCCGTCACGCCCAAGGAATCAACACACTCATCGATGACGCCCCAAAGAGAGACACACCGCGAAGGCCGCCACCGCCGCGTCAACCGAAGCACACAAAGGTCTTCACCCTTAGGGCTGGCGGATAGGAAGAGGGCTGAGGCGGCGCCACAAGGGAAAACGACACCCACACGCATCGCCACCGCTAGCGCCGAGGCGCGGAGCTTGCTCGAACTCTTCTACATACCACATCGTGGGAACATGTTGCAGACCGACCTGGCAGGGACCCGACAACAACGCACTGGGGACTCCATATCTGGATATGGGCTTGGCTGCCGTGCCAGGATGACCTGCAACAACATGCCTCGCCACCCACATGGCCGAAGCATACTGCCAACACCTGCTGCTACACCGCTTGCCGGAGAGCAACCTGTGTAGCCTCACCATGTAGGGCAACAGGCCCGGCTTCCAAGGCAGACATGCCACCGCCGTGAGGGCACCAGACCGTTCAAGCACCAAAGACATGGACAACGCCTAGGTGGAAGCACCATAACCACGACCTGGACCGGCCGACATCGAAGTCGATCCACGTGCCAAGGACCCCGGATACGAACGCTAGAGGCTAGAAACCAGTTGGCCGACACCCACCTTTGCCCGGGGTGGGCCATTGGGGCCAGCTAGTGTCACCGCTGGGGTAGCCCTAGAAGACTGGTTGTCAAAGTAGTTGGCCTTCATGGGTAGATCCAGTCCATCCCTCAAAGACCTCCACAACAAAACCCTATATCAGACCCCATCAACCGCCGGAGAACTACACAACACCATCGCCCACCGCCGTTAAGGGTGTGGCAACCACGCCCTGCCCTGCACCGGCTGCGATGTCGCCTTGCATCACTCGAGGAAACCGACATGCCGAAGCGCCATACCCAAGGGTGCCGGGGCCCGATTCGGCGCCGCCACCATGAGATACACCCTCAATACGTCACCGCCCGTCGAGCTCAACCCCGTTGTGGCACGCCGGTCCACATGCACACCTGTGTTGGGATATATGCCCTAGAGGCAATAATAATGTTATTATTTATTTCCAACTTTATAATTAATGCTTATTTTTATGCTATAGTTTCTATGGTTCTTGAGTCTGCAATAACCATGAGGCTCAGACGAAAATTCATGTGCATGTGTGGAATAGTAGATGGCATCTAGATTCCTAGTATCGCCTCAAAGACGAAGTGTTGATTCTGTATATGTGGATACCAGGAGAGAGGCCGTGCGTTCAATCTTTCTTCGAGGAAAATAATTCTCATGGTTGGGAGGTTTACTCCTAACTGTAGGAATCTGCATCAACGATATACACCAACTTTCCTTCCGTTGCACTCTAGTTGCTAACAATCTAATCTAATCTCATATGCACCTCCCGAGTGTTCCTGAGATTTGATTCGTATCCCAACAATCGATGCATCATCTTCCACCGTGGGCCATCCGGACTCAAGCAAATGTCTGCCCCTCCACTGCACCCTCCGGCCGTCTGCAATATGACATCAAGCACCACAGCAACCGGGACCAATCTGTGGGCGTCGCACTCTAGATCGGCCCCTCCCAGTCGCTCCATGCGTCCCCCACCAACATGCTCCTGCGCCCGGCCATGCACCACGTTCGTGCCATGCCGTCGAGGGGGTTAAGCTGGTGACAGATAAGCGCACACACACATGTGTGTGTGTGTGTGTGTGTGTGGGTGGGCGGGGGGGGGGGGGGGGGGGGGGGGGGTGATATTGTCTTTTCATTGGAACTAAAATATCAGAGTGCACAAAACCTGCGCTGCTGGAGTATAACATCTGTGAAGCATGGTATGAGTAGTTTTGCATAACGATCACGATCATTGTCTCATATACAGGCCAAGTCATTGTGTACTTACGATTTATGGTTTTTGTAGTATAAGACGCGGTTATACAAACATTACATGGCCTTGTCACATGTAGTATATGACAACAATTATACATGACATGACACTGTCAAATACATACACACACATACATAGACAAATACGTACACATGAGATGACATTATCACATCCCTTTCAGCTTTCACGCCGCGCCTGAATTTTTCCACTTGTGTATTCATTCCGCGCCTCACGAGCTTTCGTGCTGGACTGGAAGAGTTGGGGGCACATTTTTAGTGGTGAGGGAGACGGGATCTTGTCTATTCCAGCAAGGAATCATACTGCTTAAGCAATGGGCGGAACAAGGCAGGATGGAGTCCGCTCCACGCCACAGCGTAGGCAGACACCAGGCAGATCCTATAAATTCCCCGCCTTTTCCGTCTCCACTCCACTCATCGACCCCCCATCTCCCCCCTACCAGAATTGTACTGCCGCCCCGACTGATCACCGATCAGCTCCTGCCCTTGTACTTGCACCTAAAACCTGCAACTACGTACTACGCTGATGGAGATGCGGGCAGCAGGGGAGGCGCCGCCGACGCAGCCTGAGCAGCAGCAGCTGCTGCCTCCGGGGTTCCGGTTCCACCCCACCGACCTGGAGCTGCTGCTGCAGTACCTCCGCCGCATGGCGCTGGACCGCCCGCTGCCCGCCGCCGTCATCCCCGTCGTCCACGCCGCCGCCTTGCCCGACCCCTGGGACCTCCCCGGTGCGTTCTCTTGGCTTCTTGCACGCACGCACGCATGCATGAATGCTCACATGGAATGGAACTCGCCAAGGTGATTTCGTTCTGTTTTCCGTTGGTTGTTGCAGGCGCGAGCGAGGGGGAATCGGCCTACTTCTTCAGCCTGAGGCAGGGGCAGGGCCGTGGCGGGCGGCGGAGGCGAGCGGCCAGCGGGTACTGGAAGGCCACGGGGAAGGAGAAGCCGGTGTTCGTGCAGCTGCCGGTTGGCAAGCGGCTGCTCGTCGGCGTCAAGACGGCGCTCGCCTTCCACCGCGGCAAGTCGCGCACGGACTGGGTCATGCACGAGTACCGCCTCGCCGGGGCGGCAGAGCAGAGCAAGCGTGCCAATGACGACTCGCAGAGCAGCGAATGGGTCGTGTGCCGGGTGTCTCTGAAAAGCAGAGCAAGAAGGACAGCAGCTGGCGGCCAGACGGCCGGCGATCACCAGCAGCAGCCATCACCGTCGCCGTCTTCGACCTCGAGCTGCGTCACGGACCACACTTGTCACGCTCCGGACCAAGAAGAGGTCAGCAGCCAGCAGCAGCAGCATCCGAGACGCTAGCTAGCTTCCAGCCGCAGTGCGATCATGCCTCCCAAAGAGAGGCCTAGCCTAGCCAGGCATACAATTCAAGCCTCCCTTCCTTGTACCTCCTGTCCTCCTTGTACGTACGGTCGTAGCGCCATGATGATAACGAATGAGAATTGGGTTGAAGAGAAGAAGAAACCTCCATTAAAGCAGCTGCGGCATCCGCATCAGCTGTAGCTTGCAAGTCTCCCCAAGACACTCATCAACGAAAGGGAAACCAGGATTAATTAAGCAGGTCAAAAAATAGCATCGGTCGCTGCTCGATCGGCTGTCGTTTCCACCAGTCCCTTTGGCTCTACTCTGAAATTTCAAATGGGAAATAACCTAGACCTAAAATTAGAAATGACGATGTGCAAGTGCAGACCAAATGGGCGACGCTGTTGCTTATTCGAGTCGAGCGATAGCGATGGAAAGAAAAGGAACTGTGCGCGCGCTTCGCCGCAGACAGCGCGCCAAGCTCTGCACGTCCCAAGAGGCAGAACGATAGAGAGTGGCCGGCATGCACAACTTGGCTTGGCCCTTTGCCGGAGTGAATCGGCTCCGTGATCTCCGCTTTGAACCCAGGAGGGAGGCCGCCGGAGCGACAGTTCGGTGGATGGCGATCTGTTCGCGAGTTGTCTCACGACTCTGAACTCTCTGCGTGTAGGGTGACAGGCGCCGCACCAGCGCCGATGAGTTGATCACTGGCCCACTTGAGTAATTGAGTTGGCCCCTTCTTTTTCTGGCCAGTACAATCAGGGGCAAAATTTGATGTTTTTGACCTTTTTGTGAAAGTTTAACTGGATTTGACCCCTGTTGGAAAAAATTCGGGATCTGGTCTTTTTTCTACCAGCCTGTCGAGGCACATGGCTGTAGGGGTGCACGCCCTACCGCAAAAAAATTCTAAGTATCAGATACAGTGCTTGTACACACCTCCGTCGGTCACCTTGGCGGTAGGGTTGCAGAGGCTACCGGCAGCCTTTGTGGCTGTGGGGATGCGCTGCGCTGTCGTGGATAAGTTGCCTACCACCAGGGGTCTTGGCGGTAGACAGCTATACCCTACTGTCATCGACCCTGGCGGTAGGAAAAGGGTCAAATCCAAAATATTTTTAAATAGGGGTTAGATCTGGCTAAATTTTTGCAAAAGGGTCAAAACGCGGAAATTTGCCGAGGGGGCGGGCACGGGTAGGTCTCAGTCGACTAAGATTTAACAAAGTCTCAGTCAAGTAATATAACGGGTAAGAAAAAAATAAAAAGTAAATTTTATAGAATCTTAATGTAAGATCTCATGACTATAGGATCGGATGGGACTTTACCAGGTCTTAGTCGACTGGGATTTAACAAAACTGATGACTTTACCAGGTCTTAGTCGACTGAGATTTAACAAAACTGATATCTAACTTTCCACACAAATACAAATCCATGTGAAAAGTTAAGATACCCCCTAAATTAAAATATTTACCTGCTCGATGTCCATGAGTACAAATTCATGTGATGGCAACGGAAAGGGGGCCTGACCGGATCTGTGGGTGGACGGGTCTCCGCCATCTATGGAGTTTCCAATCTAGTTTGCTATCTGTTCGGATCCGATGTTGTTGGTTTTCACGGATGCTCACAATGGTCATTGAAATGTCTTGTTCCCGCGGACATTTAGGCCAAAGGAAACTGTTCCTTGGGCCAACTTGTGGGCGGCTCTATCCCCGATGCTCCTGATTATCCGAATGCCGTGACTTGGCAATTGACCCCCTCGGGAATCTTTTTCATGGCCTCGGCATATCATACCTTATGTCGGTGGCCGTCTCTTGCACGTGCCTGTTTTATGGGAAGCGCCCTTGCCTATCTTTATTTGCTGGTTGCTGCGAGATCGCATACGATCATAAATGAAGGTGATCAAGCAGAACAATCCTAGGGATGGTCTTTGTCCCCTTTCTGGCGCCCCAGAGACATGTGCACACATCTTTTTCACATGCCCGGTGGCGCGGTTTCTCTGGTGCTTTATCCATATGGCTCTGGGCCGACTGGGAGGCCCTGGACCTAGCTAGGTTTCTCCAAACTCGGGCTAACAAGACTGGAAGGAGGAGACACCTCTTATGGTTTGTGTTCACGGCGTTGGCATAGACTATGTGGATGACACACGACAAGATGGTTACCGAGTGTGTTTTTCTTCAATGGACCTCTGACTATATTCAAAATTCTGACCATATTGCAGCATTGACACCAGCTATCTAGCTATAGAGGTTGCGACCGGCTAGGCAGCATGATGGGCATGATGACCGTAGCCACGCGTTCCCTTACTTCGCCTTGGAGTTCCTGAGCTGCAGGCCACTTGGTGGCCTTTTTTTCATCTTTCTTTTATTTTTATTGGGCGAGTTCCTAAGCCGCCGACAACTTGGTGACCTTTTCTAATCATTCTTTTATTTTTACTGGTGAGTTTGTGTTGATGCCCCAGTAGACATTATTATTTCCTTTCTTGCACTTCTCTTGCATGTACCTTTCCTTTATGGAAAGCGCCCTTGCCTATCTTTGTTTGCTAGCTGCGAGATCGCCTACCATCAGGGATGAAGGTGATGAAGTGAAACAGTCTTGGGGATGGTATTTTGTCCCCTTTGTGGCGTCCCAACGATGGGGACACACATCTTGCTCACGTGCCTGGCGGCTCGGTTTCTTTGGTGCTTTGTCTGTGAGGCTCTAGGGCCGACAAGGAGGCCCCGGACATGGCCGGGTTTCTCCAAACCCGGGCTAACTAGACTAGGAGAAGACGCCTCTTCTAGTTTGTGTTTGCGGTGTTGGCATATACTCTGTGCTCGACACGCAAGAACATGGTTATTGAGCGTGTTTTTCTTCAGTGGGCCTTTCACTCTATACTCAAATTTCTGACCATTTTGAAGCATCGACACCCGCTATCTAGGCAGAGAGATCGCGGTCGGCTAGTCGGCATGATGGATGTGATGACTGTAGCCACGTGCTGCCTTGCTTCTCCTTAGAGTTCCCGAGCTACCGACCACTTGGTGGCCTTTTTCTTCTTATTTCTTTATTTTTATTGGGCGAGTTTGTGTTGATGCCCCTGTGTTGATGCCCCAACAGACATTATTATTTCACTGCACTTGTATGAATTGGACGGTTGTTTTATTTGTAAAACAAAGTGAAAGCCTATTTCGAGAGTGATGTGTCCGAAATAGTGTTTTTAACTAAAATAAAATTTGCTTAGAAGGGGGTTGATTGGTCACAAAGGCTGCTATTTATGTGGTCGAGATGAATTGATTGATCATTTATTCTTTTATTGTTCAATTGCTAGATTGGCCTGGAGTGAGTTGCAATGCACTTTCAATTTTAAAACAATCCATGTTGATCTATAGCAGTGTTTCGGGCCTTGGCTTCTCGAGAATTTTAAACCCCTAGTTTTAGTTGGTATATCTGCTCTTTTGGACAATCTCGAATCGTACTAATTCACTTTTTCATTGGAGACAAGAGAAATAATGATCCTGCTGCACAATTTGACACATTCAGGCATCGGATTAATGCTTGAGCTATGTTGCAGTTGAAACATGAAACCAAGATGCAATGAAGTGGGGGCAAAGATGATAGAACAAGTTGCAAATGAGATCTTTAGAGCGACACATGGGTGGAGCCTTGGGAGGTGTTGGGTGGGTTGCATTGTTTTTGGGGGTATTCGCATATGTGGCTGAGTGGGACCTAATTGAGTGAATACATGCCATAAATAATGTTCTGCGTATAGTTTGGTAGTCTGCATTGCACCATTGAGCAGTTCCATGACTGTCATTTGGTTGGCAACAGTTCTGGGTTATGATTGTCAACGTTTAAAACATGAAGTTTGGTTGTGCACTCCCTATGTCCTGGTCATCCCTTCTCACTGATGGGGATCTTACCATACATTACACTACATATGAAGTTTGAAATAAACATTGTCCCCGTCCTAGGTAGTAAACAAATGAAAGTTCATCCTAACTACTAACAAATTGCAGTACAACTACGACAACTTATTATTATTATTATTCAGATCCTTGTGTTACCTCAGTTTGCCGACATTGCCCCAACCCACAACTGTTTGCTCTTCCAAACTTCATTGTCATGTGTCCACACCATGGTTTGAGTCAACACCATCATCCGTCACAAGCTCATCACAACCCATTCTAGGATCCATTTATGAAGAATGCCACATGCAAAAAGAAACCTAACTTGGATTGGGAACAGGTGGAATGACTTCTGATTCAGGATCTTAAATATATTCTTTGCCCTCTCAATCGTAACTCTAAGGCTAGAGTGTCTTAGAGTGAACAATTCTGCAATAGTCCTCGGATAGTTCCTAGAAGTGAAACTCGTTCAGATGGTACCTAGTTTTCCTGAACAGTGACACAACACTAGGCTAACATGCATATCCAACATCTCCTAGGTAGAACTTACCATTGCTGATATTGATGCCATTAGGTCGAGCCATGCTATCAACAAGAATGTTAGGATCATCAGTTGATCTTTCACAACCAGCTAACACATATGTGAGCTTCAAATCAAAGTCAACAACACCAAGCACATTCTCGCTTTTGTAGAGCTTTCTACCCCTGTATACCGCAACATGTGACCTCGACATTCCTACAGTCACACGAGTAACATCTGTTGCGCTAATATAATCATGTGATGGCATGAAAACATATTGTTACGACTCTATGACAACATTACAATGTTATTATGAAATACGAGTAGTGCTCTCCTTGAAATGTGAATACCATCTAGGGCTCGTGCGAATCTTGGTAAGAGTTTTCGTAGTTGTAGAACTGATCATCTCTCATTTGAGCTCCCAATAGCATGGAAGACTTGTTTGAAATACCTGGAATGGTCTCCATGGATCTCTTGAATTTGTTGTAAAAACCCCAAATCTCTTATTATGACCTACAACTTGAAGGGACATGGCAACTTGCTCTTCCACATAGTGTGGATGATATCTTCTAGTAGCCCTATATTCCTAAACGTCTCCACAAGTGTGACAAAAGGTGATCTTCACATTCGAAGCATGTTCATAGCCTCTACGTCATTGTTGTTGTAGATATGGTTCAGATTCACCATCCTCTCTTTATCTCGGATTAACATTGAACTATAACAGATGACATGCTTATCAACCAACGAACAATTCTCTTGTGGACCAACATGAATCACGCCTGAATCACAGCTATGAGTGTTGATGCCTAAACAACCATCTTCATCCTTTCATCCATAACGACCTAATAGCGTCGTCGATGTTGCGGTAATCAATAGTGAAATCGGCCGTACACCTTACCTAACGACCTAACAGGGGAGTGGGTCGTATGCTGCTTACCCCCTTTGGAGCTTACGAGCCGCCCATGGCGGAGACGAGGAGGACGAGATTGAGTCAAGGACGGGAGGGGGGAGCAGGTCTTGTTGCCGAAGAGTGAAGTAATCGTCGTCGCCGCTGCCGCTTCCGCAGATCTGGGTCGCCGTCGTCGACGGTGCCAAGAACTAGGTCTGAGTTTGTCATAGCGCTAGAGATGAGCGAGTAAATGGGGGAGGGGTTGATACTAGATTTCGCGTCATCCTGTGCCGACAGATTTCGGTCTCCCGCCATCTCCGCACTCATTCCTCTCTGCACCACCGTGTACGTCGTGTCCCCTTTTGTGCTCGACTTAGTCTGCCTCACTGGAAACGGCCGATTCGAGCGTTCCTAGCGAGAGATGCTTTGGGCTGCTTTAGGGTTCATGCGCTTGCGAGCTACCCCCTATGTACGACACCAAACACGGGTTTTTTTCATCCAGCGGCAGCGGGGCTGTTTGGGGTTTATGCAGCCTACCAAGTCTCTCCTGATCTTTTGCGAGTTGTCGCTGCCAGCCTTCTTGGAGGTTTCTGTATTTTGGTTCTATCTATTGTTTAGTCTCCCTGTGGTCATGATGAAAAAGCCCAGCCTTTTTGGAAGTTTCTGTATTTTTGTTTTATCTCTAGTGTTTAGCCTCCATTTGGTCATGATCAAAAACTTGCAAGATTTTTTTTTCCGAGAAACCAGCAGGAGCTCTGACTTTGCATTAAGAAGAAGAGAATTGACCAGTTTATAAGGAAAACCGGCCGAAAACCGATACAACAAAACACACCAGCCCCGAGGCTGCGAACCCAACGAGCCGACCACCCTGTCGCCCAAACGACCAGAGTGGTCACCCTACCACAAGACCCGGAACCGCCGCTCCGGCAAACAAGCCTCAGCAACACACACACGTCGGCCCCGAGGCCGCACTCCACACGAGTCAACGACTCTGCCACCCGTGCGGCCAGATCCGATGGCTGAACTTTGGGGTTAGATTTGTCGATTCTTCCTCGACCGTATGGGTTATGTGGGAGTTCTCTCGGAAAAACAGCAAACAGAGCAGCGGGCAACCAGACGGCCTCCGCCATCATCGTGCCCTCGTGCCGGTAAGACAGCGGCGATCATCACCAGCCATCGCCGGCGCTACAGCCACTTGGCACGCTCAGGAACAGGAAGAGGCCATCAGCAACACTAGCCACCAGTAGCGTCATCCGAGATGCGCATCTGCAGTACTATCTAGGCGTATTCGCGAGAAGAAAAAAGTGCATCGTGCCTCCCAAATCCCCAGCCATCCTTTGCAGTACGTCTCCTCGTACGGTCGTACTGGAATGATGGGAGTTGGGTTGAAGACGACGAGTCCGTCCGAAGAAATCTCCATGAAGCAGCTGCCACATCCGTATCAGTTGTAACTTGCAAGTTTCCCTTAAGCATATATACAAAATATTATTAAAGACATCGAGCCTGGTCGAATCCGAGTAACAGCATTCTTGAAAAAAAATACAATAAATTAGAAATCAATTCGAAATTTACAATTTTGTAATGAGACCTTCCCCTTATACTATTTGCAACTTTAGAACATATACTAACTCATATCTCTTTCTCAACGATTTTAATTATGATTACGATTCATTTGATAACCTTATTAGTTTGTGAACTTGGGGGGTTACGTGATTCGTCAGAAAAGAAATGATAGTTACTTTTTCCTTTATAACAGGATTCTTAGGCGGGGCGACTCGATCAGCCGTCGCCTGGCCGAACATTTCTACCTGGCTCCTCTAAATCGCCATGGAACAAATCATGCAGCTCCAGAATTTTCAACTCAAAAATTAGAAGCAAGCAGAACGACCGACGGTTTTCGCGAGGGGGCGACAGCGACGGAGGGGCCTGGCCCTGTACGCCGCGCATGAGACAGCACGGGAAGCTCTGGGAACGGCAGATTCTCCGATCCAGGAGGCAAAAGCGAGCGGGACTATGGATGGAATAAGTGGACGAGTGGGGGAGACAGTGACGGAACGCATCTTCGCTTGGCGCTTTACCCGACTGAATCGGCTCCGAGATTTTGGGTTTGATTCGATGGGGGAGGCGGCGGATCACGTCGCGCAGCACTGGTGACAGTTCGGCCGATGGCGATCTGCTCTCGCGTAGTCTCACGGCTCTGAACTCTGTGCTGTAGGTGGTGTAGGGTGACCGCGCTCCGGTCCTCTCGTGTCTTTGTCCACGAGTTCATATGTCCCCTCTCCCCCTGTATGCATGTTCCTTTTTTTTTCTTTGGCTCGTGACGCAGCCCGAAGATAAAAATATCCTATGAGAAAAAATTATAATTGAAAAACTGTGCAAACCACATTCAGGCATGAAGTTGGTGCTAATTATTCACTCATTTTGCTCCGTATATAGCACGTAGTAGAATCGCTAGAAAGACTTATATTTAGAACGGAGGAAATAGCAGGCAGGAGGGCGGCACCTCTTAATTTTTCGGAAATGCTTCCAGTCGACCGGTCGATCAGACGGGAAATGTCTGCCATGTTGTCCGCGCGCCACGTGCCCCTGATTTTGCCGTTTGCAACATGGTCTTTGTTGCAAGATGCATGAGAACAACATAAACTATATTGTAGGTGCACACAAAATAAGGACAAAAGAATTATTCTTAGTTTACAACATGGCTCGTGTTACAAAGCGCTAAGCGCAACACGAGGTTTGTTGCAAAGGCTCTAAGACCTTGTACAATGCAGGGGGGGAGGGGGGGCGAGTTTTTCTTAAGCACCCGTGCTTATCTCTGCATGAGAGATGCCTAATTAAGCATCTATCCTCTATAAATAAGCACATGCGCTTAAAGAAATTTGGTTTATTTTTCTAAGAACCTTGCATTGTACAAGACTTAAGCTAGCAGATCAGACACACAAAAAAAACAAAATTGTTCGAAGAATTTGCAACAAGGCTCATGTTGCAAAGCGATGAACGCAACAAAAGGTACTTGTCCTTGTTGTTGGCGGTTTGCTGCCACTCCCCTGGTCGTGGTCTTCCGCAGATTGGGTAGTTGTCGGCGATGCACACGCGGGCGCGGCTAGTGTTCGCAAGAGAACCCACAACGACGAGCCACCATTTGCCAAAGCTGGAGTGGAATTCCCACTAGTGGAGTCGCCACTTTTGCTCCCACGCTTGCGCTTCGGATCTCGATGGTCGCCCATCGATGTTGTAGCATCATCGGGGCCTGGACTTCAGTGCTCTGCCAATCCACCGCGCCGCCTTCATGCATGAGTGGCTAGGGTCTATGCCTACGTCGTGTGGCGCACATACGAACAACCAAGCGAAGCAGCCAGATTGATTGATTCGTGTTTTTAAGGGTATTCGCGTTGGTTTTCATTTCACGAGTTGCATAGTCTCTCATGGGGCGAGTCTATGTCTCGCTTCTAGCGAGATAGAAGAACATATCGCCTCAAGGCAGGTTGAAAAATGGCAGGCCCAGTTAACTTAGCTCCTTTTTTTCTTACGTTCTGGTCCTTTATATATATGTTTCTATTGTTAACTTTTCGGTCTTTACTGCTATTTTTTGTATTTATATTTTGCAAAACATGTAATACATATATTCCAAAAAACTTAATGTACTTACTTTTTTAAATGTTATGACGAATTTAAAAAATGTTAAGAAGGGCAAATTTTTTGTTTATGTAAATTTAAAAAATATTATAGATTAAAAATATTGGAGACATTTAAAAATGTTCATGCCTTCAAAACAATATACAAGATATTTTTGGAAAATGTTATACAATACAAGAAAATGTTTGGTATCATTAAAAAAAATATGATAAATCTTTATATGTGCAAACATGTAAAAGTTAAACGTGAATAATTTTATTATAACTATATAAAAAATGTAAATGTATTTGTAAATAAAATGTAGCTTTGTTTTTCTTACTTTCTGATCGTTTGTAGGAGTACATACTAGTCTCTATTATTATTTTTAATGATTTTATTGGCGATCTAAATTTTCTTTATATTCCCAAATCATAATACGAATTCGAAAAGTGTTAAAAAAGTGTAAAAGTTTTGTGTAAATTTAAAACATATTGATAGCATTAAAACCTTCTTGGTAACATTTAAAATTCAGCGTTCAAAAAAATATACAAGTCATTTTGTTAAATTCCTTATAGAATGTAAAAAGCTGTTCGTGTATTTCAAAAACATTGTTCGGTATCAGTGAAAATATCTACGTTGAAATTTTATGTTTATTAACACACATATGGAAAAATGTTAGACGTGTATGAAAAAATGTTAGACGTGTATGAAAAAAATAAAGACTTGAAAACATATATTTGAAAAGATGTTGGTCATGTATTTTGGAATTTTAAATGTGAGTTAAAAATGTTTTATATCTGTACCAAAATTTACAATGTTTATGAAATAATAGAAATCAATACATATATCTGAAAAAGGTGTTAATCATAAATTTAAAAAAATGTTAAATATCTATAAGAATATTCTGATGTATACGAATAATGTAAAAAGTGTAAATAGACTTGTGTTGAAAATAGAAAGAAAAAAGGTAAAAAAGAAGAAACTGAGAAAGAAACAAGGAAAACCAAAACAAGGAAAAAGGAAATCTGAATAAACCAAAGAAATTCGCTTCAAACATTGAAAAAACTGATTAAAAAAAACTCAAGCGTTGTAGTATTGGCCGCCCCTATGTCTTGCTTACAGCGAAACCTAGGCAACCCTTGCGTCAAGGCGAGCCCTAGATAGACCAGTCAGACGCACGCGAGGCCACAACCTCTTTTTTTTTCAAGTTACTTCTTCCGTTCCTTTATATAAGGTGTGTTTGTTTTTTGATAAAATTTCACAATGTAAGGTGCATTTCTTCTAATTTCTCGTAATTCAATCGTTAGGCCTTCAAAAAAAGGAAAGTATCCTTCCCCTGATTGCATGCATCTCTTCGGATAAAGAGAAAAAAGGAAAATATCACACTCCTGATTGTGCGCATCTCTTACTTTCCTAGCCTAAATGATTTAGTTGCCACTAATAAATAATTTAGCCAAGGTTAATTTCGTCCTAACACGTGTATAATTATGTGCATTGGTCACCGTGCCGAAAATAATACACCTTACATAAAGGAGTATATGTTACTGTTTTTGCATTATTTTTTTACTTTTATTTATATTTTAAAATATCATAAATATATATAGTACAAAAAATACATTCATAAAACATTTGAAAATATTGACCTAGCATTTGAAAAATGTTAAATAAGTACAGAGAAAATGTTTATCATGTATACGAAAAATGTATACAAATACACAATGTGTATGAAAGAATTTGATCACGTATTCAAAAAAATAATTAAGCATTTGAAAAAATGAACAAGTTTTTGAAAAGACTTAATGCAGCATTTGAATTTTTTTGAATCTGTATAGAAAACATATTGACAATATATTTAGAAAAATGATGAAAGTATTTGATCATGTATATATAAATGTTAAAGAAGCATTTGAAAAAAGATAACATGTATTTTAAAAAATATTAATAAAGCATTTTAAAAGTTTAAATTTGCATAGAAAAAATGTTGACCATGTATTGAGAAAAAATAATCTTGTATTTCAAAATTGTTAATCAAGGATTTTAAAAAACTTATAGAAACAAATGTTGACTGTGCATTAAAAAATGTGTATTTAGAAAAATGTTAATCCAGCATTTGCAAAAAAAGTAAAAAATGTGTATAGAAAAAATGTTGTCCATGTATTCAAAAAAAGTTAGACGTCTTAGATACGTATCAAAATGTGTGTAGAAAAACAATGAAAACCCGAGGTAAAAAAAGAAAAACAGACAAAAATCAAGAAACAAATAAATGAAACCAAAGAAAAATGAATAAAAAGAAAAGAAAAGAAAAAATCCATTGAAAACCAAGAAAGAAACAATGAAAGCTGAAGCAAAATAAGGGAAAAAGAAAGAAAGGAAACAATAAAGGTGAGGAAAAAATGAAGAAAAATCGGTGGAAAAAAACGAAAAGCCACTGGAAACCCGGCTCTTCAAGTTGTTTGCGCCCTACTGTTATAACACGAACTCGAGATGGCTTAGTGGCTACCAACGCTACACTGGAACCAGGAAATCTGGAATCTAATCCCACACACTCCCTTTCTCTCTGTACCTTATTTCTTTTAAGTGCGCTAAAGGGAAGGCCCGTTAGTGTAGACATTCGACATGAAAGAAGCTACCGTCTCGTTATAAGCAAGACATAGCTCTCCGCAGTGATGTCAACTACAATTCCTCTCTACATTTTATACTATTGTTTGACTTATCCAGGGAATTTTACTTGTATATTTAGAGGGTTTTGATCAAAAGCTATATAGTCAATTGACTACACAGCCATAGTGTGGCTTCGCCACCGGGCTTCTCGTAAAAGTGGAGGTAAGCGGTGTCGGTGAGCCAGGGTACATGTCCATGGTGGAGGCATGGTAAAATCATCCATATCACTGACGGCATCCTTCGACACTCGCAAGGTGCATTGTCCACAACTGCATCTCCGTCATCTAACATGGTGTTTTTTTTCTTGCGCCTTCGACTTTGTGCAACTACATTGACTATGATGACTACACCATCGATCATGACTACCTCGACCAAGTGACAACGTTATTGGATACCTTGACATCAACATCAAGGACTACGCGCATGTTTGGATTGTGCACTGTTGGCCCTTCCATCTACGGACACACCAATTATTTGACGTCTAATTCCGTGCATCTGGCCAAAAAATTGGTCTAAACTAGGGCAATTGGGATGTTAGAATATGTATTGTATCATAGAGTTATCATCTTCTACTGCAAGTCTAAGCCTTTTGTCTTCTATAAATCTTGTACCATTATTTATACTACCACGTATACACAGAAAAATTTAGCCATCCTATAATTCCGGTTTCGAATCCCCGTCAGAGGGTACGAGCATCTAGAATCTACTAGTCTTGCTGCCCAACGGTGAGGGGAACAGGGCTCCACTAAGGCTTTGTTCGGTTGACAGGTAGTTAGGAGGGGTTTGGCAGGGATTGAGGTGGATATAATCCCCTACAAGTCAAAATCCACCCAAATCCCCTCCAATCCTCTTGAGAAGAGGTGTAACCGAACAAGGCCTAAGAGGGCACCTTCTTCGACGAGTTCCACCATTTCCTTGCGGGCGCTGGACAAGTCACCGAGTGTGTCGCCTTGCCTGTCGTCCACGGAACACGAGAGCACCTCCGTACACTCGCCACATTGCGAGCCATTGCTCCTACCAAAACTGAATCACCCATAAGCACTCTGTTACTTCTTCTGTTCGAAAATAAGTGTCATGATTTTAGTTTAAATCATAAATAGAAGCACATCCTTTTGTCGTTGCGTTTGGTAGGAGAAGCATAGCAGACGGTAAATTAGTTTCGTATATGCTGATAGTTGAGCCCAGGTAGTTGAGGCAGTACACACCTTTTTGCCTGGGGAATAACAATGCGGATGGTTACAAAAGAAGTTGGTAGTCTGTCATCTGAGCATATGTGTCTCACATGTCACTTTGATTCATTAGGCGGTTCTTAATCAACTAGCGTGCTCAACAGAATCAAGTAAACTAATAATAGTAGCTAGCTAGCTTAGCTGTGATGCATGAAGCTCGGTCCTCGGTACAAACATTTGGAACAGGCAAAGTCGGTGTGTAGATTTAGGCAACTAATTTAATTCATGAACGCTAATGTATTGGTGACTTACCTACCGGTGTTGACCTTAATTCTGAGGTCGCTAGGATTGATTGGAGGTATCATTGACGATTGTGCAGTGACCGTTGGAACTTCGTGGAGTCAAATCAGTAAGCCATACTTCCTCTGTATCATAATATTTGTAGTTAAGAGAACTTTAAAAGGAGTACATGCTACCACTCATGATCATGATGACATAAACGTTTCATATGGCTCAAATCAAGCCGAGTTCGTCTCAAAATCATCAGCCCATTGTTAGAAAGAAATGAAGCAAAAAAGCATACTCATACCGCTTTAATCAGACGGATGCCTTTAGACATATACATTTGATCATATAACAGTTACACACTAGGGCGACACAGAACTAGCTCCAATTCATCAATATAATTTAGGCATGTATTCCGATATAGTCATGCGTGCTTGCGATAAGAACTTGCATGATATCTTTTGTCCTACCCTCCCGTGGCAATGGGGTCCTATTGAAAACTAAGAGATATTAAGGCCTCCTTTTAATAGAGAACCGGAACAAAGCATTAACACATGGTGAATACATGAACTCCTCAAACTACGGCAATCACTGGAAAGAATCCCAATTATTGTCACCTTGGGGTATGCGGATCAAGACATATAATAGGTGCATACAACTTGCAAGATGAACATCATCCAACCCTATCCCACAAATGTATGTTTTTTTCTATACTTCGAATATTAAAAATAATCAAAGATAATATATCATGGTGCATCAATAACTCAAAGATAATATTACAATTCAAACACAAAGTATTAAATAAAGATTTGAAATTAAATTCATTTTCTCGAACACATGTTCTATTTATTTTTCAAAAAGGGTAAGGCCCCAACATGTCCACCATCATGATGCACATAACCAAATTTATTAAAAGTGGTTCAGCATTTCAAAGTGCTAAAATACAAAGTGAAAAAACCACAACCGGTCAGAAAAGAAAATTACATGACTTAACCACATAATCTATTAGCGGCACACCAACCAAACCGATTGAATAATGCATGAGCAACCATCTCTATTGCAACCAATGGACATGGGCTCCGGAGCATCCCCACATTGAAGTGATGAACACATGTTCTAATTGTCCATCTAAAATGCCCATAAATTCTCAATCAGATTATTCTGAAGTCCAGCATGAGTTCCTCGATTGTGATCTTCTGATGCATTTGGAGAAATTTCTCCAGCAGCGTCGAATTCTTCTTTGGAAGCTGGATAGGATCATCCATGTGTTGAAAACCCAGACCTTGGCAAACTACCTCACCTCATCCTCCACAATCACGTTATGCATGATCACACAAGCTATCATCGGCATCGGCTCTCACAATATCTTTGGACCTTATTGTTGAGCGGGTCCGCACCACACTCAACATCACCTCCTCAGACACCCACAAACTAATGGCACTACCGAGCAAGTAAACCAATGCATGGAGTTAAATTTACGTTGCTTCATTCATAGTTGTCAAGCAAACGGGTCGATTGGATCCCTCCTATGGAATTCTAGTATAACACCTCCTAAGATACTGATAACCCACAACTATAGGGGATCGCGATAGTCTTCACGGGTAGTATTTCACCCTAATTTATTGATTCGACACAAGGGAAGCCAAAGAATATTTATTGGCCTTGAAAATTGAGTTGTCAATTCAACCGCACCTGGGATATCTCTCTGCAGCAAAGGTTTAGTAGCACGGCAAATAGTAGTAACAAAAGTAACAGTAGTAGTAACAGCAATAATTTTGTAGCAGTTGTCACAGTAGCAGTAGCAATAGTAACTTAGCAAGATTCAGTAATAGTAAAGCGTAGGCACGTGCATCGGTGATGGATAATGATTTAGATGACATTGATCATATAACAGTTACACACTAGGGAGACACAGAACTAGCGCCAATTCATCAATATAATGTTGGCATGTATTCCGTATATAGTCATGCGTGCTTGCGATAAGAACTTGCATGACATCTTTTGTCCTACCCTCCCGTGGCAGCGGGGTTCTATTGTAAACTAAGGGATATTAAGGCCTCCTTTTAATAGAGAACCGGAACAAAGCATTAAAACATGGTGAATACATGAAATCCTCAAACTACGGCAATCACCGGAAAGAATCCCAATTATTGTCACCTTGGGGTATGCGGATCAAGACACGTAATAGGTGCATACAACTTGCAAGATAGGATCCAAATCATTCTTATATTCAGAGAAAATATAATATGTTCAGATATGAAATCATGGCACTCGGTCCCTAGTGACAAGCATTAAGCATAGCAAAGTCATAGCAATATCAATCTCAGAACATAGTGGATACTAGGGATCAAGCCCTATCAAACTTAACTCCATTACATGATCAATCTCATCCAATCCCACCATCGTCCAGCAAGCCTACAAAGGAATTACTCACTCCCAGTGGTGAGCATCATAGCGGTGTTGATGGAGAAGGGTTGGTGATGACAATGACGACGATTTTCCCTCTCCGGAGCGCCAAACGGACTCCAGATTGGCCCTCCCGAGGAAGAACAGGAGGTGGCGGCGGCTCTGTCTCATGAAACGCGATGAAAACTTCTCTCTGATTTTTTTCTCCGAAGATGTGATTTTATAGGACTGGAATTAGGGTCGGAGGAGCCACGAGGGCCCCACAAGCCATCAGGGCGCGACCTAGGGGGCGCGCCCTGATGTTTGGTGGCCCCCTGGCACACCCCCTCCGGCAGGTCTTCGCTCCATAATTCATTATAATTCTTAAAAATAATTCACAAAAAGTTTCGTCTGATTCCGAGAACTTTTATTTCTGCACAAAAATAACACCAAGGTAGTTCTGCTGAAAACAACGTCAGTCCGGGTTAGTTTCATTCAAATCATGCAAATTAGAGGTCAAAACCAGAGCAAAAGTGTTTGGAAAAGTAGATACGTTGGAGATGTATCAACTCCCCCAAGCTTAACCCATTGCTTGTCCTCAAGCAATTCAGTTGACAAACTGAAAGTGGTAAAGAAAACGTTTACAAACACTTTTGTTCTCGTCGTTATACACATGCTTAGCTAGTGTTCAAGTTTTCAGCATAAATTATAAATAACTACATAAATGATAGTAATTAGACATCATATCAACTCATGGCAATACATAACCAATTAGCAAGCAAATAATAAGATATCTCACATGCCAACAACTTATCAAAATGATCATGATATAATATAGTGACATGGTATTTCTCTAGCCCTTTCTGAGACCGCAAAACATAAATGCAGAGCACCTCTAAGGTTCAAGCAGCGACTAAACATTATAATTCAGAATAGAAAAGATCCAGTCATGCTCGTATCCAACATTAACTAGGCTCAATGCATAAAAATGACAATAGTGCTCTCCGGTCTGGTGCTTTAGTAAGAGGATGAAGACTCAACATAAAAATAAATAGATAGGCCCTTTGCAGAGGGAAGCATTGATTTGCAGAGGTGTCAGAGCTCAAGTTTTAAAACAGAATCGGAATATGGTTTTGAGTGGTGCAGTTTTCCTGTCAACGTTACGACAAAGGTTTTCAATATCTTCCATGCTAAACTCATTATTGGCGGTTCCCAAACAGAATAGTAAAGTTTACTCCTATCCACCATCCATACACAAACCATGGCTGGCCGAATCCACGGATGCCTGCCAACATATCAACTGTCCCAAGGAGATTTGTTTAATTAGTTTTTGATTATACAGGACTGGGCATCCTTCTTACCAGCCTCTCTCGTGCAATGACGGCGAATAAACGACCGTCTTGAGAATAACTTATTTAGCATGGAAAATATTGACCGCCTCGTCGCTCCATGAGCGAGATGCGTGCACAAAATAGATATTTATTTGAATGTTTAGAGAGGGCACATGCAAATTTACTTGGAACGGCAGGGTAATACCGCATATAGGTAGGTATGGTGGACTTATGTGGAATAACTTGGTTTAAAGGTTTTGGATGCACAAGCAGCATTTTCGCTTAGTACAGGTGAAGGCTAGAAATAGGTTGGGAAGCGACCAGCTAGAGAGCGAAAACGGTCATAGACATGCATTGCGAATAATTAATATTGGACATAGCATGAGTAGGATATGAACACTCTGAATTTAAACATCATGAAGGCAACATTGGTTTTGAATCAACTACATGTTTACACATGGGCCAAGTCAAGCCGCTTGAATTTCTCAGAGGGAAATACCATACTACCATACCATATCATAACCATTTTAATGCATGTTGATCTATAAGATAACTCATTATTCACTACTAGTTGTTTAAGCATGGCATAAAAAGCTATAATCTCTAATTGTCATCATGAACATGTTCACTCATAATATACTGAATCGAGGTCGAACGAGCTAAACATATTTACAAAAACGGAAAACAAGAAGAGTTCATACCAGCTTCCCTTGCCACGATCACTTCGTCAAATATCGTCATTATTGCCTTTCACTTGCATGACCGAATGATGTGATAATAATACTAGTGCAAGAATACCGTGGACTAAGCTGGAATCTGCAGGGCAGTTTTGGACAAAGGAGAAGACAAGGTAATATTGGCTCTGTGTTAGGTAAACAATAAAGCATATAAAAGTCACTCAGCATTTTCATCGTGGTCTTCTCCTTTCAAGAACTCAACAAAAAGAAAAGAAATTCAGAGAAACACACTGAAATATTTTTGGATTTGTTGTTTTTATCAAGCAAGCAAATAAACTAAGGGAAAACAAGAACGAGAAAAACTATTTACACGGGAAAGCTCCCAACATGCAAATGAAATCTTTTTGGGTTTTCTTTTTAGTGCGAAAGATAATTAAACAGGAAAAGAAAACTAAAAAGAAGTGAGAAATATTTTTGGGTTTTCCAAAGTTTTTCAAACACACAAGAAGAAACCGGAAAAATAAATCTAACATGGATATACAATGAAAGAGGATGAACACCAACAATTTATATAAAGTGTGTGAACATGAATGTAATGTCAGTAAGAAATACGTACTCCCCCAAGCTTAGGCGTTTGCCTAGCTTGGTGATCACCACTGATAATAGCCATCGGGTCCGGGAAAGTGTTTCTGCAGGGGCACCTGGGCATCCCATGCATGGGCCTCGGCCTCCGCAGCAGCCAGCTCATTCCGGTAAGCAATTATATCTTCTGGCATTATTCTGTATCCGTGCCTGGCATGATAGTTAAACAAAGAAGGTGCAGGCAAAGGAATAATATCGCAAGTCTTCTCGCTAAAAACTAAGCTGTAACGAATATGATGCGATGTTTGTGGTTTCTCAAGAAATTGGTGTTCCTCCATGGATTGGTGATCAAGATAAACCTTAGGCAACAAATAATTAGTAGGGCGTATAGCCACTTCGAAACGAGTTGCCAAGCGAGTGGCATAAATACCACCATGAATCTTGCCCTTGTTTCGGTTAATATTTAATCGACGCGCCCTGATGTGTGGTGGCCCCCTGGCACACCCCCTCCGGCATGTATTCGCTCCATAATTCATTATAATTCTCAAAAATAATTCACAAAAAGTTTCGTCCGATTCCGAGAACTTTTATTTCTGCACAAAATAACACCAAGGTAGTTCTGCTGAAAACAGCGTCAGTCCGGGTTAGCTTCATTCAAATCATGCAAATTAGAGGTCAAAACCAGAGAAAAAGTGTTTGGAAAAGTAGATACGTTGGAGACGTATCAGATACCACTCTAAGTCATCTATGTTTGAAGTGTAGTACAGGCACAAGACTGGTTTTTTCGGCCTCATAAATGTGGCAAAGGACACTATGAAAGATCTGGTGGCATGGACTAAAGAGCATGCCGCAGTGATGACTTTACTGAAGCAACACTTGCACATGGGTCAAGAGTACACATAGTTTTAAATAGTGAAGATAGCGTCCGCTATTGCATCCGCAATAGCACTAGCGCAATAGCGACCACTATCACTCAAATTAAATGTCATTACTTTTTGTTTATGTTCTAGTGATATAAACAAGAATCTAGTGTTTTTATAAAGCCGCTACATGTACATAGCGCCCGCAATATCGCCCGCTATCCGCAATCCGCTACGCGGAACCAAGTCCGCTACCAGCCTGCTATCCGCTATTTAAAACCATGGCAGTACATGAAGGACAAGGTGGATCATGAGCGCTCAGACCGGGATTTCCAAGAGGGGGACTGGCTGTATCTTAAGTTGCAAGTGTGTGCACAATCTTGGTTGTAGCGCAACTGCGCAAGCTAATCACAAACTGGCTTTCAGTACTTTGGTCCATTTTAGGTGCTCCGGCTGGCGCTTTCGGAGCATGCGAAGTTTCACCCTCTTATTCATGTGTCTCAGCTCCAAGCAGGGTTCCGTCGGCGACAACCATCATGCTTGAATTGCCAGCATTGGATGACAACCCACTTCCTTTTCATGTATTGGAGGGTATCCTTCAACGTCGTTCATGCAGCATGGGCTCTAGCAAATTCATCAAGTCTTGGTCCACTAATCAGGCTTCCCGATGTCGCTCGCCACCTGGGAAGATGAGGTACAGTCGAAGGCACGCCACATGCATTGACTTGGGGACAAGCCAAGTCTAGAGGGGGTGTGTTGCAGAAACTACGGACACTGTCACTAGTGATGAAGTCCTGGGAGAGCCCTGGAAGACAAAACGGATCTCAAAGCCCAACCTACGTTACGCAGTCACCAAAGGAACCAAGTGAGGGGGTAATTTGTGTTATTATGCATGTGAGTGTGGGGTATCGATGAACTAGGCCGTGGTGGTCGTCGTTGGGCTTATTCTTTCTTTCTATCCCTGGCTCTACTTCCATGTCCCCTTTCTTGTTGTTGATTGAATCCAACAGTGTATCTTGTATCGAGTAAATTGATCAGTAAATAGATATGATACATATGCCCAAAAAAAGAGATAAGATTCATATCATAATTGTTTGATGTGTTGCAAAGTCAATCCAAGCTTAGTCGGCAAATCCAGTCTCCCTGTTGCCAGGTCATGAGCGTCGGTGTCAAAACCGGCAGATCTCGGGTAGGGGGTCCCAAACTATGGGTCTTGGATCAATGGGTAACAGGAGACAAGGGAGACAGTGTTTACCCAGGTTCGGGCCCTCTTAATGGAGGCAAAACCCTACGTGCTGCTTTGTTTTGTATTGATGATGGAGTATCGAGTACATAGTTGATCTACCTCGAGATCGTATGATATGGTCTAAAACCCTAGGAGTAATGAGCTTAACTTATCCTACGGACTAAAACCCTCTGGTTTATATAGGCACCAGGGGTATCTAGGGTTTACACATTGTCGATTACATTAGGAAGAGAATATGCCGAACCTATCATCGTATTCTTGAAGTACACGCCACGACCTGAGAGATTCCCATCTTGGTTACGACGTCATAATCTTCGGGCCCTCATTGATAATCACAAAGCGGTCCACTGTCCGGCCCATAAGAATAGGTCGGCACCCCGAGGACCCCTTAATCCCGGACTCCCTCGATGAGATCCACTTATGAAACCGCGTCAAATGCGTAAACAGTTAAGATTAGAGGGGTGAGGGTAATAATTTCAGAAAATTAAAGGTGAGGTTTGTTTCCGGTGAATTTTACAACCATTCTTAGATTTAAAAGTGAAAAAAAAGACTTTACTAGATCGACACGGACGAGCCCGTGATGCGCGGCCGTGGTAGGAACACCCTTCGGCATCGAAGACATGGCGGCCCTAGGCCTCAACTATTACTGTTCATATTATTTGTATTTATGCCTTGAACGCTTACAAGCGATTCTCTCAAACCAGGTGAAGATGAAATCGAAAGAAGAAATTCATTAGAGAAGAAGAGGACCAGAGAGCGTCATGATATGATGATTCAAGGACATATGTTGTACTCCCTCTGATCCGTATTAATTGATGCTAGTTTAGTACAAAATTAGTACACTTTTATACTAAAGCGGCATCAATTAATATCTATTGGAGGGATTATCATTTTCTTCTTATTTTTTCATTGGGCTTAAAGTAGATTTAACAACACATCAATCACTATTCTTCTCATATTTTCTCATGGGGTTTTTGAAGGAGTTACTATATAATTATGACCAAGACCAAAGGTTACTCATAATATACAAGGAAGCTTCAACAATGACTACTTGAGAAACGGTGATGTACAAGGGGAGTGTTAGGATTAGTTTTAGTTATTTTTTAATTACCATGCTAATTGACAATTGTCATTAGCAGTTGTGTCCATACACCGAACAAGTGCCTCTTCGTAGAAATGTGTCTCTTTGTATAGATGTGTCCTTTCCTCTCTCCTTATCTGATTGTAACTATCATCCCTTATAGACGTCTCCTCGGGTTGTATATATATATATAAAGATCATCAATGAGAATCCTTACATAGTTCATTCATTCACATCATACTCCCTTCGGTCCTTTTTTGCTTCGCGTATTAGATTTACTAGTGGTTGGGGCCTGCCATTGCGGGTCGCTTGAGAAAAAGTTGTGCATATCTCATCTTCATCTCGAAATTTGAAAAAACATGCTTGTGTCACGTGAACATCACATCCATCTCAAAAATAATAAGAAAAGGCCTAGCAAAACTTTTCTAAAAAAAGTCTTACTTTCATTCAAGAAAAACTCTAAAAAAATAAAAAAATCTCACCGCAACCAGTATGTGTCATGTGGCGTAGCTGGTTGGCCACCATTCTACCGCACCTTAATGGGTTTAATGTACCAAGTCAAACTTTACAAAGTTTGACCAAATTTATACTAAAAAATATCAACAACTACAATACGAAATATATATACTAAGGACATCTTCAACACTGACTCGCAAATTGCTCCGGCATCCGTTCGCTGACAGGGGGACCAATCTATGGACACGGATGTCGGATCCGGCCATCCAACGCTGCCCGCATACATTTAAAGCCGAGTTTGAACTAACCGGGTGAAATTCATGCAAACAGGGCGGATTTAATCAAAGTTCAGATATTAAATAGCACAAATCATCCATACATAGCATGCAAATAAGTATAGTACAACAATAGTTCAAATTCAACGAGATTAACCGGATCTTCAACAACTTTTTCATGAACGGATCATGTTGTCCCACACATACTGCCCCTTCAGCTTCATCCAACAGTGCATGTGCATACATGATTGTCCCGCTATCATGTGGTACATCACGGCAGCGCGTGCGGGTTACACAATGTGTGGAGCAACATTGAGTAAATAAATGAATCAATCAACAAGTTGAGTAAGAAAAAGAAAAACTTACGATCACCTTGGCAGTCATGTGCAATGGCCACCTTGCCTCCAACATATCAACCGTGTCACAAAACTTGGTGACGGAAGTCGGGATGGCGTACTATCGATACGATAACGACCTCACATTGCATTGTTGGATGGTGTGCATGTCATAGGGTGCAATGTGCTTTCACACGTGAAACGAATCATGCACGCGCTGCCAGAAGATCCCCCTCTGCCCCTTCCTATGAAATCCACGGATACGGCCAACCACGCATCGCACAACAACTCATCCTCCATGGTTGATGTCCGAAAATAAGCTTAATGGCATTTGACTGAACAACTATCGGGCATGGTGTCCACCATGGACGAGTCGACATGTGGCAAAGTGTACCCGCCTACGGATAGGTCTTGGGTGGACGACACCGTCGTGAAAGGTGAACGGACGGGTCACTGCTGGTTGCGAAGGTCCAGCAATGCATGTGTACCGGTCGGAGAGGTACATTGACGGTGCCGGAGGAGGAGGTTGTGTATGCAAAGCAAGGGGGGAAGAGGCGAAATGGAAGAAAATAGGACTGAGAGGGGTTATTTAGTGGGACGGGGTGTCAGAGTCCTACATGGCTGCTGTCTGGACTACCGCAAAGCCCCCCTCCCCCACTTTGCTTCCACTTTGTAGGAAAAACTGTGTCCGGACCGCTTGGCGGACCGATACAAAACCACGTTGGATGACACAACACGTTCGGACAACGCGGTCCGAACGTATGCGGGCGGTTTGAGGTTCGGCATTGGAGATGCCCTAAGAAACTACATTTCATAATGAATCTAACAATATTGATTTGGCATTATGAATGTTGATACATTTTTCTATAAGTTTGATCGAAGTAGAGATATGTTGACGGACAAAACTTATATGCAAACTAAAAAGGACCGGAGGTAATATTTAACATAAACAACCGAGATTAGAGGAGTTCCTGGACAACTACTAGAAATCTATTATACATGCGCAAAAATATATTGTCGAATAAATGATGAAAGGGAAGATGCCATTGAAGGGGGAACGAACAATTTTGAAGGTAATTGTCCCAGCACCAGCTATACCATGGCCTCCGCTGTCGGCGGAACACGTTGCTCTCTCTGTTGATGGCTCCTTCTCTTTGGAGAACGGTTCAGCGATGACCGGTATGATTTTTAGGAGGCATGATGGCTCGGTGGTTTTCGCAGCTTACCGTTTTGTTTTTAACTGCAGCGATGCGCTGGAAGTCAAAATTCATGCTTTAATGCAGGGTGTGGCTCTCTCAATTGCATACACAACCACTACTAGGGGAAAGGCTAGCAGTAGCGCGTTTTTTCCGCGTATCAATAGCGCGGATGACTGCGCTACTGCTACGGTGCTACAGCTAACTTTTAGCAGTAGCGCGTGTTGCCCCGCGCTACTGGAAACTGGGTTATCAGTAGCGTGCTTTTATAGAGCTCGCTACTACTAATAGTGCACTAGCAGTAGCGAGTTCTTAAAAACCGCGCCACTACTAAACGCACGTATTTCTTTTTTTATATTTATATTGTATTTACACACGGTTATTCATATTAATATACAACATCAATAATAATTGTGCAAAAAACAACAATTAGATAAAAGTGGATGGGTGCAAGTGATCAAGTTGGGTTAGAGGGAAAATATGATGTTACGACAGCACACAGGTGTCGAATGAAAGGATTCCCTTTATTCGACACTTGTGTGCCGTCGTAACATTATATTTTCCTACTAACCCAACTTAATCACTTGCACCCATCTACTTTAATCTAATCTATATAATCTAATAACTCATCCTCCTTAGTCACATAACAACTTATCATCATCTTGATCATCTAATAACTTATCATCATCTTGATCATCTAACCATTAGTACATAATGTCATAAACTAAAAAAGGTCTTCTCTCTTAGCTAGCACATATTATTCTCTCCTAGGTAGAACCTACTACTCTCTACTAGGTAAAATAGCATAAAACAGGTAAGCTCTGGTCTCTTCATTGTGAAGAATAGAGATCCACCTATCTCCGACATGTGGCATGCGCAAATCCTTCGCGTCTCTGCCAAGTAGTTGTCTGCGTTTTTTTTATTACTTTGCTAATTCCTTTTAGTTTCAGGCTTCCATCCCTTATAGAAAGCGAGTATGCATTGTGAAAACATATAGGCCACCGTGGCCGTAAGCTGATAACAGTCAAAGAATGACCTTCTGTAAACATCAGTTCAGGCACAACCTTTGGCGGGAATTTCTGTTGAAGAAGATAATAATAATATAGTTAGCAATCTAGCTTTGCTTAAGAAAAATTTATGTATGCAAAAGATGGACTAATTAATGACACAATAGTAAAAAAAAATCTTACCATGGTATCTACATGGAAGTTATTAGGGTTCAACTTGTGCACTAGTGGAACGTATTCAGAATAACTTTCGCCAATATCTTCATAATTGATCTTATAATTCTCAACATCATTAATAAGTGAGATCACATGATTTTTCTCCAACCAAGTTAGATCGGAGCCAGGACTGCAGTAGGTCCTGTCTACTATCTTTTGAGTTTTTTTGAAGAAGAGAAATAAGCTGTCAATTAAAAATAAATAAGTTAATTAGGGATTAACACCAACTATTTTTAAATATACAATGCAAATTACTTAACAAATATGATTGACAAACTCACATAGAGTTAAAGCTGGAAGCATATCGACATCCACCCAAATGTCGATATTACCTTCAATATCATCTTCAGAACGAATATCGAAGGTTATTTCCATATCCTCTTGAAATCCATATGCCTTGCCTAGAGCTTTCCAAGTTGAGCAACCAAAATGCGAGTGATTAACTGCATTGTATAGTTTAACCAGAAATGTGAAACCATGTTGAGTCTTCAGGTGAGCTCTCCTCGTTTCCATATTCTCCATTTTTTGAAAACCGAGCTTCACCAAGACATACCGTCTTGCATGGCAGGGGATGCACTAGTCGAATTGTAAAAACGGAAATTACATGTTGAAGCAAAGAAGCACAAAGTCATGATTAATTACGAAAAAATAGTTATCATCGTTGCGTACCATAAAAACATCAAAGGTCTCGTCCAGCTTGATGGTCAAGAACCTACCGTTTTCGCAGGTGAGGCTTCTTAAAAAAGCACAAATCCCGGTACTCGCCACAGTAATCACACTCAGGGATCCCCTCGTCGTCAGACATTTTCTGTGTTCATGATTCAAAGTTTCGGTCTGTCGAGGCTTCCTTGAAAAACTCTCATATCTCATGGTGTATATGGTGCACACTCTCTCACACTGATATGGTGGTGTATATGTTGGTGGACACTCCCTCACACTAATATTTCGACCGTCAGTGATGGTCGCACCTATTCTTCTCTTCTCTCGCGCATTATACGAAGGTATATATCGCGAGAAGAGAAGAGGAGGAAGCGACCCCACGAAAACAGTCGGTATTCCTCCATCAAGAACATACTAAATGTCACACAAGGAGCTCCAACAGACTGAAAGTCAACCCTATAAGCATTAGTCAATTAACATTACATTATGGAGTAACGACGTAAAAATGCATGGCCTATGTTTTGCCGGAATGTCATCTAATTCCTATTCCGACAAAATTTCGGCATAACCTTTTCTAAAAACAGAACATATCGAGCGCCTGAAATTTGCCGGAACGGAAATAAATCAACATTCCGGCAAAACATGCATAGGCCACTCGGAGGTTTCATTTCTTCACATTTTCATTGCAAAAAAACTAGCTTCATTTTTTCACATTTTCATTTTCATTTCTTCACATGTTCAAACAGAGTCAAGTTCCTTACATTTTCATTTCAAAAAATCCTATCTTCACATTTTCATTTCAAAAAAATACATGCCTCACATTTTCATTTCATAAAAAAATACATGCCTCACATTTTTCAATTCAACATTGTTGGATTTTACTTCTCCCAATAATTCCCCTAAAATGTTCATATATCTTTTATGCAATTGATAATCAATTTATAATAAAACTTCTGAAATTCAATATGTCTACTACAAAAACTAAGTCCCCTAAAACACCCTAGTTCTGACCCTAACATCTATTCATCCATCCTAGCTAGTTCTACCTATCTGTAGGGAGAAGGCAGAGGTGGAGGGAGAGAGGATGGGAGGGAGAAGGGAGGGTGGGAGGGAGAAGGGAGGGATGGAGGGAGGGAGACATACCTAGGACTGCGAGGGCGGCAGCGGGCAACGGTAGCAGCGCGCGGGGTAGATGGAGAGGGAGAGTGGAGAGTGGGGAGGGAGAGTGAGGCCGGAGAAGATAAGGTGGGCTTAGCAGTAGCGCGGGTCAAAGACCCGCGCTGCTGCTAGCCACCTATCTATAGCACGGGTCGGTAACCAGTGCTGCTGCTACATTAGGCCGTGAGCTGGGCCCGGGCTGGCCGCGGTAGCAGCGCTCGTAGGGCTTCCCATGCTACTGCTAACATCCTTAGCAGTAGTGCTTTTTATAGGGCAGCGCTACTGATAGGTGTGGGTCAGTAGCAAGTGTTGTTGTCCCTGCTACTGCTAAGTAGAAGTAGCGAGTTTCCCTAGAGCGCGCTATTGCTAAGTCTCGACCTATAGACTTTTCCCTAGTAGTGAACCCTTCAGGTGATTGTTTACTCGAATTTCTCGAAGGCCTTGTTAACTTCAACGTGCGGTGGGTTTGGATCGTTCGGCATATGGTCATCTAGCTGCAGAGATTAAATTGTTGATGATCGGCAAGGAGTTTATTTCATAGAAAATCCATAAGGTACATAATAGAGTGGCAGATCGACTGGCTTTATATAGTCGAACGAAGTGTACTACTACGGTGTGGCTTAACCATAGTCCCCTTGTAACTTGTATCGAGGAACTTGTGTCTCTCGATTATAGCTCTATTATTCATGAATAAAAAACTACTGGGATTAGAGGAGTCAGGGTATCAATTTCAGAAAATTGAAGGTGAGGTTTGCAGTGGATTTTACAACCTCTAGATTTAAACGTGAAAAAAAGACTTTGCTGGACTCTACAAAAAAAACCCGGAAATGATGAATTCCGAACGTTCGGATTTTAATTATCGCAACCCGAATGTTTTTCATGTTTTTTTTTTGAACACAGTACAGACGCAAGCGCTCATATACACGCGCATACACTCACCCCTATGAACGCACACACGCACACCCTATCCCTATGAGCACCTCCGAGAGACTGAGCCGGCATATCATCTTGAAATTTACAAAGTCACCGTAGGCACCTCGTCGTCGACGGGAACGTCTCCTCCCACTGAATGCGCATCGCCAGAAATCCTGAAATAAATCCAGGAATAAATGCAAACACCAGGATTTGAACCCTGATGGGCTGGGGATACCACAGTCCCTCTAACCATCCAACCACATGTTGGTTTGCCAATATTTTTCATGTTATCATGAATAAGAAACTGAACGTTCTACGGGGTAAAGAAAAGACTTCACTGGACCGACACCGACGAGGCAACGACTTGAGCACGTGGTACCACAACCGTCCTGCCACTGACGTAGCCAGAAAACGACACCCCTCTCTCTCTCCCCCCGACGGTCCTTCCTATCTTTCCTCCCGGCAGTGGGCAGCCGCTGCAGCGCGACGACACCTCATCACTCGGTGAGCCCGCGTCCTACTCCTGTCCTGTCGTCTTCGCTTTCCCTGGCTGCGTCCTCCCATGGATCCACCCACCCACCCGCCGTCCGCTTCCTCGCCACATCTCCCTTTCCCTTTCCCTTTCCGTTCCCACTCCCACGATTCACTCGTTCGCCCCCTGCCCCGGTCACAAAGTGTCTTCCTTTTTCCCGTGCCCGCCTTCCTCCTCTGCAGTTCTCTCTCTGTTCCGCTGTAAAGGCGGAGCAGCCTGGAACAGGGTTGTTGGATCTGACTATCTGAAGGAGTGGCCGGCCGCCTCTGCGACCTCTCGCCGCCGGCCGCGGGCAGATGCTGCCGACCGGCAGGAGCAGGCCGCAGCCCAGGCCTGCGCCGAGATCTTGGTCCTTCTCAGGTGCGCTGCTCAATTTCACGCTCCATCACATCAAGCTTTTCGAAACTCGGTTAATTTGGTGATGAAGAGTTTACCACGGGTGCTTGCTTATCTCCCCTCTGTCCTGCATTAGCTTTGTGTAGTAGTATTTCCATGGCCATCTGGTTGGTTGCAGAGGCTTCGTGTGTGTGTGTGTGTGCCTGTAAACGACGTTGCTTTTAACTGAACGAACTCGTGGCGTTCGCAGACATGGACTTCTCTGACCCGAAGCGCAAGTCCAGGTACCTCAGCAAGATCATCATGGTCGCGCTCCTCACGGCCATGTGCGTCGTCATGCTCACCCAGCCGCCCTGCCATAGGAAGGCTCCCAGTGTGGTATGTATGGCAACCCTTCTTCCATCTCCTCAACCATGCATGTACATTTGGGGAGGCATCCCGTCCGTTTGCATGTCATGGGGTTGCAATGACAGCTGCTGCATTGCTTGGTCAACTATCACAGCTGCAAACTGACTCAAATCATACTCTACCAAGCAATGCAGTAGAAATGGCACACTACTTTGTTAGTAGTATATACTTATGACACTTATTATAATTCTCGATTTCACTCAAGTGTGCCTCGTGTTTAAATCTTCACATATGTGATGTGACCAGTTCTCCATCCATGAACTCGGAGTCACACATGTGTTGGTGACGGGTGGCGCCGGCTACATAGGATCGCATGCGGCTCTTCGACTGCTCAATGACTCCTTCAGAGTCACCATTGTGGTTGGTACTTTACTCAAAACTGTGCATTGCTAGCTGTTTCTTGCTAAAATTCAGCATCATCAGAATGCAGACATTTTGTTTTCTCTTGTCTTTAGGATAATCTTTCGAGAGGAAATATCGGGGCGGTCAAGGTTCTTCAGAATTTGTTTCCTGATCCTGGGCGATTGCAATTCATACATGCCGATTTAGGCGATCCAAAAGCTGTATCCTGACCTATTTATCTTTTGTAATAATTGCTTCTCGTTTGAAGATAAATAAATATGTTAACCTGGCGAGGAAATTGTTTTAGAAGATTTTTGTTCCTTTAACACATATCCTTAGGTTAACAGAATATTCGCAGAAAATGCATTTGATGCTGTCATGCACTTCGCTGCTGTCGCGTATGTGGGCGAGAGCACGCTTGAGCCTCTGAGGTACTAGACTTTTGCTTGCTTGTCATCTTGTATTATCCATCCGTCGACTACCTAGCCTACCTCTACCTGCACAAGATACTGAAGCACTTTGAACAGGTACTATCACAACATCACTGCAAATACTGTAGTTGTGCTAGAAGCCATGGCAATGCACAATGTTAAAACCCTGATCTACTCTAGCACATGTGCCACCTACGGGGAACCCAAGAAGATGCCTATCACTGAAGAAACTCCCCAGGTCAGTTGTGGCCTCTGCAACCTCTTCTTTCTGAAAGTCGGAGAACTTTTCATGGCATGTAAACTTTGAAAATATTTACTTTCCTGATGAAGTTGTTCACTGAATCCTTTTGTCCAGTTTCCTATAAACCCGTATGGCAAGGCCAAGAAAATGGCAGAGGATATCATTTTGGACTTCTCTAAGTCCAGGAAATCAGACATGTCGGTGATGATCCTGAGGTCGGTATCTCTTACTAACAACCGTGAACTTCCTTATCTAGCACCATAACATCTAGCACCATTTGGTCGCTGACTGAGTATCCTGAAACTTTTAGATACTTCAACGTCATCGGTTCTGACCCAGAAGGAAGGCTGGGTGAGGCTCCACCACCTGAATTGCGTGAGCATGGCCGTATATCCGGTGCGTGCTTCGACGCGGCACTAGGAATAATCCCAGGCTTGAAGGTACGAACATCTTCCATCAACTAATTATGTGCTGCTGTGTTCTGGAATCCCTGCTGCTATCGGTGAAAAATATTCGCGTTCTTCTTTCCTTCTGGGAACACTGCTTACCAGCTGTTGCTTCTCTTTACAGGTCAAAGGTACCGACTACGAAACGCCTGACGGGACTTGCGTGAGAGATTACATCGATGTCACCGACCTGGTCGATGCCCACGTGAAAGCGCTCAACAAGGCGGAGAGAGGCAAAGTTGGCATATACAATGTTGGCACCGGAAGAGGTAAACCATCAGAATCACACATATCATGTTATGATTGGTGGAGATGTTAACCTTTTTCTTTTATCTTTCCAGGTAGGTCAGTGAAGGAGTTTGTGGAGGCTTGCAAGAAGGCGACCGGGGTCGACATCAAGGTCAACTACTTCTCTCGCCGCCCCGGTGACTATGCGGAAGTGTACAGCAACCCCGCAAGGATCAACCACGAGCTGAACTGGACAGCCCAGCACACCGAACTCCAGGAGAGCCTCAGGGTCGCGTGGACATGGCAGAAGAAGCACCGGAGCGGCTATGCAGACTCGGGTCGATATATTCTTTGACTCACTCACAGAGATAGCAGTTACACATAATTTATATAGCGTGTATGGTCATTTGTTCAATTCCTGAGATTTTACATTCATATGTGGCAAGCTCACCAGTTCGTTATAAATATGTGGCAAGTTCACCAGTTCGTTATAAATATCGATATGTTCTTTCACTGAACTGCAATGGTCGTCAGCAACTAGTTCATGAACTCAGGTCAGATTTTTGCTGAACTCTACAGCGAATGCACCAATGGTGGACAAAATTCCAGTGTGAAGTTCACCAGTTCTTTATAAATATGAGAAGTTCACCAGTTCATGCACAAGTGAGCAGCGCAATAATGCATCCAACATGGCAGCTCATCATTATAATGATCTGAACAGTTTTGTACAAATTTGCAGCGTTTGTTTAACTTCAACCACCGAAATGCCACAGATTATAAAAGTAAACAAAATTGAACTCCACACTTGAATTACTCGACAGAGACCGTCTACCAAGGGACTCGCCATGGAGCTGTTGAGATGCTCAATCAGAAAATGAACACCAACTACTGTGTCAGGGGCAAGCCAGGTTGACGCGCCTTCAGCTGATTGGGTGCCCAACCCCTCCCTAGACACAAGCAAAATGACCAGATGAGAAAGTTTATCCTCTCTTAAGCCTGTTATAAATCATGCCTGATATGTGTTTACTACCTTTGCCCCTGTGTCTTCTTGCTTCTCTAGCTTCACAAAGTTAGAGCGGTCAATGGTTGTCATTTGCAGTCACAAACTGCTCCGCATAGGAAAACCCTCTTTATACAAGAGAAGAATCCAAACTGTTCAATGATTGTCACCTGCAATCACGGAAGCATTCACCATAAACGAATTATGTCAGTACTGTACAATTTATCATTTTAAGATACAAAAAATATAAAAAGGTTGTACCTAATCCACAACTTGAGTTGGTGAGCTGCTATTCTCAACAGAAGTGGGATCCGGTCGAGCAGAAAAGGCCACCTGTACGTTTTCACCTGAGGGCCCGTCTGACTGCATGGCATTATTCAACGGCATGGCACTGCAATTGAGAAAAAAATGGAAAACTAAATTTACAGATGCAAGCTTGGCAGGTTGGGCCGACTCAACAATCCATCTAGTTAATTTGTTTTATCACTAATAAAAGGGGAGCTCGTGATGTGAACTATCAATTAAGTAAAGTGTAATACTAATTTAATAAAATGAATCATAGGTCTTCATCCCGAACTAAACTAGATGACTTTTCCCCCCAGGAAACATGACCTGCTATACCTTGAATTTTTAAGTAACATTTGTTCCTGCTGGTTAGCTATGTGGATGAAGTGAACTACCAATTAAGTATAATGTGTACCTGTAATTTAATAAAATGAGTCATGGGGCTTCATCCAGAACTAAATTACAGGATTTTTTTCGTAAAACATGACCGATATTCTGCTATAACTCGAATTTAAGTACCTAATGTTCTTGCTGGCTCCATTTCCACGGGCAAAGGAGATGCAATCAGCAAGCCGTGAATATTCATCGACGGTCCCTTCTGCCATGTTTATTTGCTTGGGTCTGTAAACAAGAAATCAAGAAACTTAGACAACACACATCACCTCATTGACATTTGGCACAAATACGCCCACACAAAAAAAACATGAATTGGAGAATGAGCTACCTTGGAGTAGATTTCCGCTTCATCTTGTTCGTGTTTCCAGTATCAATGACTCTTTCTGCAGAAGCTTCAGAGCGCATACTTGGAAGGTCCAACTCACAAGCGTTCACCCCACCATCTGTTGTTGAATTGCCTTTGGCTGATTTCCTACACAAAACAAATGAAGGACTCTTGGTGACACTGAAAATCTATGAGGAAGCAGATATAGATGATGTCAGATACCATTGAGTAAAAATTTAGCCATGATCCATGTTATACCTTGATACTCTCTTCCTTTTTGTTGTGTTGCCTTGGTTGTCAATAGAGACTGAACCCCTCATCCTGTTTTTGACTGCTCTCCCATCACCAACAGAGATAGAGCCCCTCATTTTCTTTTTGACAGCTCCCTCGTTGCCGACAGACACAGCGCCCCTTGTTCTCTTTTTAGCTGTGCCTTCTTTACGAACAGACGTGGGGTCCCTCTTTCGATTAGTAGGTGCCTCATTATCGAAACTGATAGGCCCCCCAAGTACATCTAGGGTGAGCTCGTTATCAACAGAGATTGATCCCCTCATTCTCTTTTGCACAACCACATCGCCATCAGTGGTAACTTTCCTCTTCCTAGCTTTGCTGTTGCCCCTAGAGGAATTGTTAACACCATCAGACACTGTTATATCCTCTCCAGTTTGGTTTTCAGCTCCAATTCTGTAAAAGCAAGTACGAAACAAACATGTGAGTACTGAGCAGGCATAAGGGAGTGAAATTCAACAGTCAAGCATATGTAAATGTTAAAAGGCATACCCAGATAATTTTTTCCTTGATTTTCTCTTGGTGGTGTTTACAGCGGCAGCATCAGCAGAAGACTTCGAGGGATCGTTAGGTGGCACGTTATCCACACATGATTTTCTCGACCGTTTTCGAGGTTTCTTGACTTGATCACTGAAAAACAGGGACTGGTGAGGAAGAGAACATAGCTAAAACTACCTTCTTTTTATTGTTTGAAAAGCATTGCGATTGAAAGTACTGTACCTCACAGTGTTCTCATCACCCTTGTCAACTTTCGAGTACAAAAGTGATGGGAAGTCATTGGGGCAAATTGCAGGTCGCTCTGTTTCTCTATCAA
This sequence comes from Elymus sibiricus, assembly GCA_039707655.1. Classification (NCBI taxonomy): domain Eukaryota; kingdom Viridiplantae; phylum Streptophyta; class Magnoliopsida; order Poales; family Poaceae; genus Elymus; species Elymus sibiricus. Next base: position 346,460,942 of record CM077671.1, read on the forward strand.
CAAAGTTGGTCTGGAAAATAGTTTTCTTTACTTGATTGGCTGCTATAATTAAAGGTAATTCATCTTGACACAGTCTTTTCCATCGCCTGCAGTTACAAATGGAATAACTATTAGCAGCTCCTCCATCATGAAGTGCATTATTAATTGAAGGTTCAGGCAACACATCAGGATTACATCATGTAAAATCTGAAAAAGAATAGGTGTATGGTTTACCTCAAGCACATATTATCAGTACGGTGAGGAATCATAGCACCAGCAATCTTGGACCAGCAGGGACCAACCTCATGGACAGAAGCCAATAACTTGGAATCCTCTTCAGGGCGCCATTCCCCATGATCTATATCCGGATCAAGAACATTACGCCACCTGTTTAATGAGGATAAAAAATAGCATCACCATCAAACCATAAACTTTGAACTGACATGGTAAAACTACTACATTACCTCTCGCTGCATTGACTTTGTGTGCGGCCAGGAACAAACTGAGCAATCTTATTCCAGCTGCCAGACCTAAAAAGCTTGACAGATACCATGAGACGCTTGTCCTCGTCCTCGGACCATCTCCCCACCCTTTTCCTTTCAGGGATCAGTGTTTTCCTCCACCTAGTAACGTTTGATGTAAGGTATGTCAAATATACCCCAACCAAGGAAAGTAAGAGATTATCCACATAAAACTAGTGAGGACAAAGATTAAATACCATTAAAAAAGATAACCACAATAAAGAGTGATAACAAATGTGCCATAATAGAAAGTGCAATCACATAGGTTTGATAATTTATCCACGTAAAATTAGTGAGGAAAAATATTAAATACCATTAGAAAAGGTGACCACGATAAAGAGTGATAAGTATGTGCCGTGATAGAAAGCGCAATTGCATAGGTTTGATAGTAGGAGGTCTGAAAGACAGTCAAAGAACAGTACCTGTTAGAGCACTGGTTGCCAATGCGACCGACCAGACTAGCTGATACAAGTTGCCAGTTACAACCAAAAGTTTGGACGGCGGCTACAAGTTGAAGATCTTCCTCTTTTGTCCAGGTCCTCTTCAATATGTGGGGATTAAGACTTCGTTGATAACGAGCAAGGCACTGGAAAGGTGTTCTCTGTGTACCCAACGCAACCGCAATATTAATCCAGTTATGCATTCCTTTTTCTTGGACAGTTAGTATAAGTCTTTTCTCCTCACACGCAGTCCAGGCGTTGTGATTAATCAGTCGGTCGTCATGGTTTAGCCACCTAGAGAATAAAATTACAATTTCTTGAATTAGGACTGACCAATTGAAAACACAGGTACAGACACATACTGCAGAAACGTCAAATAACAATATCAGGAGAGATGGCAAAGTAAGATCTGATGAAACTTCTGCAGAATGAGAGAAATGAAAATTGCTCCGTGCGCTAGAAGAGAAAAATATCTTTTAGAGGGAAAGTACCTTGATTCGCATTCAGCACCGGATCGACCAGGCAGGTACATAGCAGCGATATAGTCCCAGTTTACTAATGGCAAGACTGACCGGAGAGTCTCAGGAGTCGCCTCGAAATTACCCACAGTGTTCGTCAGTGCATAAGCCATATCGACAGCACTGAAGTCGCCACTGGAACTGCAGAACAAAAACAATTAACAGAATAAGATTTTATGTCAACTCTTCTAGAAGAAGACCAAGTAAAATTACATTAAAACTCACAAGCTTGGCATCAAACCTACATCTCAATTTGCGGAAAACAAATACCCCAGTAGCACAACTATAGAGGTTAAAGACTGACAATTCACAATTTATAGATAGTTCAGTCAGAAACCCATCGAATTCATATTGATAAAAACCCATTTAAGAAAAATGGAAAATAGTACTGTAATTAATAAACAGACTGCATAATGGAGAAATACGAGAACTACAAACTTACACAAAACTTTTAATGATCTTGATGCTTAAAAGGGGGTACTCTTTAAGTATTAGCAAAGAATAATTGATAAAAACTATGGCGATCGGTTGTTCAATGTGATATTAAATGATTAAGTCATGATTTAAAAGCCACAACTGAAATAGAAGATGAAAATGCTACATTGGTGAAAGAGTCGAATATTCGACAAACCTTCCATTCTTCATCGAGTCCTTAATTAACGCTTCCTGATACTGCTGCTTTATTCCTTTAGCAAGCCTGTCTTTCTCTATATCTGACCATGGATGCTTCTGAAGTGACACTGGGAATTGCTTTAGAACTGCTTTATACTTTTCAACATGAGGGTTCTCAGCTGGGCCGAGAAGTAATGCAGGTATCTTATATTTCTTCTGCAAGAAAAGAATACTCTTTTGTAAGTGTCATATTATCTTGTCCTAAAAATCTAGGAAGACAATCACTTGGCAATCATGTTCATGCACATGACAGAGCAATATGTGACTATCTTTCTATGGTCCGCGAGCTAGTAGGTCTTTGGGTACCATTCTCTCAGTTATGAAATGGAAAACAATGGTTCGGCCAACAGAGGAAGAATATGTGTGTGTAAAATAGAAACAATACAGTTAGAATTGATCTAATAGATAAATTGATCAAGTGTGGTGGAATAGCAATTCAATATCCTAAAATAAAGAATAGCAATTCAATATAATTCCACAAGATACATACATGTTAACAAGAAAAGGATCTGAAGTAATTTAGTCAATAGACTCAACATGGCTGAAAATGCTGTCACAACATAATTGCAAATCAGCGTCTAGCTTCTTATACAATAGAGATCTACCCTGCTAATCAGCATATGCAAGTCTTCGACTCTTCGTACAAAATTTGTTGAAGATGATTACCAGATCCAAATGGATGCTATTTCATATTTGAATTTCCGCCAATCAAACAATCATATTTCTCAGGAAACATGGCCTGAAGAGAGCAATGAAAATAATAGTGCATGTGACACATGAACCACCAGCCACCAACATATGTCGTTCCTACTTGCACTAGGATACGAAACCTATTCACCTTTTCATATAGTTACAACTATCTTATGCGGGAAACAGGCGGAGGAGTAGAAAAGTTTCTTATGAAAGTTAATAACTATGTGCCGTTTTCAGAGAACAAATAGGAACATCAATAACAGAAGCTACAAGTGATCTATACATCATAACGCGATTATATATGTCATCTAGCATACAATACACAGCTGTAAATACGGACTAATTACCTTTGCGGATTGTGCGCTTTGTTTTTGAGAGGAAATCAATCGAACACGAGGATCCACCTTCTGGCACAAAACTTTGCCAAATGATCTTCTGCAGCTTGTCTGATAATCCATAAGACATTTGACACGATCCCTAAGATCCTTATTTATTTCAATCTTTGCTTCAATGTTAATCATCTTCCTTCTAATAAACTTCTGGCATGCTCTGTTCTTCTTGAGAGCATCCACTAACAACAGTGCAGCTTTTGGGAACCGAGTTTGAGTGTTTGCTTCCGTATTTTTCTTCTGTACATCCTCTTCGCCAGGTCGATGTGTAATAAATTCATCGTCCCCTCCTTTTGATGCCTCGTTTTTCATGTTCTCCAGTGGACCAGTGGAGGTACCTTCAGTAGGTAAATAAAGATTAAGGGGCCCTTTATCTATCGACATATATGCTCTTTTACTTAATAATTCAAGAATTATGATAACACTGCATATGTTGAGTTTTCGATTATGTGCTGGTACGTGTGACTTCAAGAGAACAGGGCTCTGCTTACATGTAATAAGTCGTGAATCAGAAAATCGACCATATATTGCATCTAATTTGTCAGCATAGAGTTTGTAATGGCTTATTCTCATGCATTGCAATTGTGTTATCAGGATAACGCGACAAATTATGTTAGCTCGGCCCATAGTTTAACATTCATAGTTAACACTGTATAAAAGTCGCTACAAATGTAGCACGTTTTAGTTACTAGCCTTTATGAGACATCATTGCTACATACCCCCACCGTCCCAAAATAAGTGTCTTTGATAAAATTGTACTAAATCAAAGACACTTATTTTGGGACGGAGGGGGTACTTCAGAATGAAATGCTCTAAGAAAATAATGGCAATCTGATGGCTCTTTTATACCAAAGGAAATGCGCTGAATATTTTATGATTAAATGTAATCAAAATTCAGCCTGCAAGTTTCTCATGGTGAAATTTTAGATACCTTTCTAGAAGGGTGCTCTTCCACCCCTCTCCTCCTATCAATATATGATATATAGGCATACGCATGCGTGTTCTTGAAAAAAAAAGACATCTTTCTTGAATAGGGATTACCAGGCGCATCCAAATTGGAACCGTAAAGAAGCGGATCGCGAGTGGACTCACCGGAGTGGTAGTGCGAGAAGCGGCGCTGTATCGCGCGGAGCGTCTCGAGGTCGTCCTCCTCGTCATCCTCCGCGTCGGAAGGCGGCCAGGCGCAGATCGGACGCGGCGAGGAGGGCGATGCCTTGTTCAGGTGGAGGTTCTCTCGGATGCTGCGAACGAGGGCGAGGTCCTCGTCCTCGTCCTCCCCCTCGCCCTCGTCCGACAAGCCATCATTTGCCGCCGCCGCCGTCCTCGTCGTCGTCGCGGGGACGGCGAGGTAGGAGGAGGCCTGCGCGACGGCGGCGTCCGGGTCGGCGCCGGCGGTGATGCAGGAGCGGCGGACCAGGTCGAGGTCCTCCTGGAGGCCCTCGTCGAACTCGGCGTCCGAGCCGTCGTCGTCGGAGTAGAAGTCCATCGATGCGGCAGCAGATGCGCCGGTTGTGGCGATGGGGCGCTAGGGTTTTGCGGCGCGGGGAGGGCAGAGAATTGGCGGGGGCGGGGGCTGCCCGTGCTCGTGCTCGTGCTCGTGCTCGCTCCTTTCTTGGTCGGTCTCGCGCTCGCGTTTGGTGATGCCGTCGCAGGGGGGTTTGAATCCTCCGCGAGACAGGAGACAGGGGAGGGGAGGGGAGGGGAGGCGCCGAGGCGGAGGCGGAGGCGGAGGCACCCCAGAACCGCCTCCACAGCAGACAAACAAATTTGACCCCAATACCTAAAAACTGGGCCCGTAGGCCAACAACGGCCCATTTGGTCTGCGCACGCCTCGGAACAGATGAAGGGCCAGTTCTTTTCAGCTCATAATTCTTCAGAATCATAATTTTAGAAAACTGCCCATAAAATCGTCTAACCACAGAATTGTCTGTCCAGTTTTTTTCTGTGATTCTAGCATGTAATTGTTGTATGAGTTGTCTGTTAAAATGTCTCAAACGCCCCTAGATTAAAATGATTGATGACTTGCAAATACTTGATTATTTCTAACAGTTTATGTCTAATATGAAAAACAAAACGAGCTGCAAATCTGATAAAGTATATAATATTAGAATACAAAAGCGAGTTGCAAATATCATAAAGTGCTTAATATTGCAATTTAGAACCATCCTTGGAAATGTCATTGCTTAATATTACAAGTTCAAAGCGAGTTGCAAACTACAAATAGATGGTGGATCTCAAGGTAAAAGACTGACAGCAATAGCCTCACGTGTAGCGGCCATGGTACCGTCATCTTCAGCTGGTAAAGCGTTGGCACCTGTAAACGGCTGTGGAGGTTGCACGTACGCATCATTGTCAAACTTGTCAAAATGCTCATCACGTAATTTGCTATCATGAATGTAGTTGTGAAGACACATGCATGCAGTGATGATCATCTTTTGGGTCTCCGGTTTATATCGTGGTATGCCTTGGAGAATACGCCATTTCATTTTGAGAACACCAAACGATCTTTCGACAACATTTTGCAAAGAAGAATGACGATGGTTGAATGTCTCATACCTCCCCATGGGAGGGTGTTGTTGAAAATCAGGTACATGATACCGTTGCCCTTTGTATGGTGCTAGATATCCAACTCTGTTGGGATATTTGGAGTCGACAAGGTAGTATTTATCTACAATAAGACATCATGTATATAAGAATATGCATGCATACACGTACATAATAATATTCATTCGTACATACAAAAGATTACCCGTGGGTGGTTGTGGAAAATGCTCATAACGAACTATAGCATCGCTGCATACACGTGTGTCATGAACAGATTCAGGCCATCCAGGAAAAACAAAAGTGAACCTCATATCGAAATCACACACTGCCATGACATTTTCGCTTGTGTACCCTTTCCTATTCCTGTGTTGGGGCTCCAATTCCTTGGGCACAACCACTTTAATGTGCGTTCCATCTATGGCTCCAATAGCATTTTTGAAATGAGGCAAGAACCTTGTTTTCTAAGTATGGGACGAGGTTCAGAGAAAGATGGATCCATTGGTCTAATGTAGTCACCGGCCATGCGATCTACACACTTCAAAACCTCATGGAATTTTTTGTTAGTGACAGAACGACTATGTGCAAACCGATCTGCAACATTGTCAGTGGTCTGTGTTGTCCCCAAAGTCCATAGAAAAAGCGCCAACGCTTCTTTGGATGATGTGTTGCAAGTTGACTTAAGCCCATACTTCTCAACCAACAGATCATGCAATGGGTAAAACACTGACCTCCTCATTCTGAACATAGCATAGAAAGCTTTTGGATTCCGCTCCTTCTCTTCCACCCATTGGAGGCCAGTAACAAGGGGTAATCTTCTTGACGCATACGGCAACGATTTGCTTGAGGATGCCATTTCCAAAGCAAATGCAAGCATTCATGCCTCAAATTCCTCATCTTCTTGTTTTTTTATCCATCTGCCACAACCACATACACACATAGGAGATTAACAACAAGATACGGTAGCAAAAACAAAGTTCGCATAAATAGCATGTTGAAAGCACATACTTTGGTTCAAAGCAAATAACATAACATTGTTGAATACGATACAAGTTGAAAGGAAATACAAGTTCAAAGCAAATACATGGGTTCAAACCAAATAATATAGGTCAATACGATACAAGTTCAAAGCAAATACAGGTTCTACTTATTGTTGAACTCCCATGTTTTGTTTATCCATATAAGCCTCGCACTAGGCTCATGATCCTTGGAAGCAGAGAAAACATCACGATTTGTCCGATCCCTAAAAAGTTGTGAAGCATAGAAATGAACATCACTCCCAGGTGCACCACCATCTGCTTCTACCATGGCCAACATTTCGTGAATCTCCTGTCTTGCTGAAACTTGAGTCTCATCTCTCTTGTCCCTTGAATCAAATAGGTCCACCATACGAACAAATGCCTAATTTTTGGCATGCTCACTTGCCCACTTTTCATTATTCTTAGGACTTGGTGAATAAGGAGATGCCCTCTTGTTGGTGTCAAAACCGGCAGATCTCGGGTAGGGGGTCCCGAGATGTGGATCTGGGATCGGTGGTTAACAGGGGACGAAGGAGACGATGTTTACTCAGGTTCGGGCCCACTTGAGGAGGTAAAACCCTTGTAAGTGCATCTAGTGCCCCTTAGTGATTTTGTTGTATTGAAGACTTATAGGTTAAGGGACTAATATGTGTGTGAGTGTACATAGGCTCTATAAGTCGCTGAGGAGTTTGATATATTCATTGAAAGTCGACCCCTAAAAATGAATGTCTTCAACTAAAGACTTTGATTCTTTCTTGAAGACTTTGAAAATGAAGAATTTGGTGTGACCTTGAAGATATTAATATGAGGACTATGAAGCGAGAAGACTGCGTTTTCGTAGTTTCATTTCCTTTCTTTGAGTCATAGGAAACACCGTACTGTTAAAGGGGGTCGAGGTAATACTAAGGAAAATTTTCCAAGTGGTGCTCATCTCAAAGCCTACACATACCCAAAACCTTCGAGTGAAGCCTTTGGAAATCTCTTGCAGTTCAGTCAATTTCTTCAGTGACAGAGACGAAGTTCTTCTGGTCCCTGAGGAATTTGTCCTGACTGAGGAGTTAGGATTTCGCCAGTGCGAATTGCCTACCGTAAGGAATATGATAGCCCTGAGAAATTTGAGAGTTCAAAGTTCCGACCGTTGACGTGCCTTGTGCCAGCTGTCCAGATATCTTATCCACATAACGGTCATATCATTAGGGGCATTTATGTCATATCATGTCGGGTTGCACCCTGGCTATAAATAGCCGCCCCCACAACCACTAGCTGGTTGGCTGCTCAGAGAGAGATTGACAAGTGTCATTTGAGAGCAACCCATCCTCTGAGGACTTTGAGAGAAAATCATCAATGAGGAAAAACCCAAAACCCAAACCACCAAAACCCAAAGTGATTGAGCATCACTGAAGATATTGTTCCTACCCTGAAGACTTACCACTAGTGTTGGGCGAGGTCTGTGTGACCTTAGCTCAAGGAGAATACGGTAAGGACTATGTGTCCTGGGAGTGTGTGTCCTTTGGTTTAAATACCAAGCCGCTCCGAACCAGACGTACGACTGTCACAGCAGTTGGAACTGGGTCATCAAATCATTGTCTTCATCGAGCTCCTGGTTCTATTTCCTCATCCCTTCTATTTTCTCGAAGTACTTGTTGATGAATCTGGTCATTACTGTTTGAAGAATTTGTTTGAAGACTTTCTCAATTTCCTCATCTCAAATTCTTCAGTCACTTTGTCTATTGCCTGCTATCCTGTTCACGCTACTTATGCTCTATGTATGCTTCATTTCATCATGATGACTATGCTACTGCTATGTTTCGCATGCACTTGAGTACTTATTCCGCTGCTAGTATTTCGTCACTTAGAAAATTCCTCATCTAGTAATTACTCAGTGATGAATTTGTAAAAATTGCCTATTCACCCCCCCTCTAGTCGATATAACACACTTTCAATTGGTATCAGAGCAAGGTACTCCCTTGTTCTGTGAGATTTTGGTATAACCACCTAGAGTTTTAGTTATGTCGACTGCGGGCATGATCAAGGTCTCAGCTGGGTGTCCTACCTTCGATGGGACGGACTACCCCTACTGGAAGAACAAGATGCGCATGCATCTTGAGGCTATTGACAATGATCTCTGGTATGTTGTGGACAAAGGTGTTCCCTCCGTAACTCCCACTATCACTGCTGATGATGTGAAGAGATTCAAGCAGCTCGACTCTCAAGCGAAGAATATCATTTGTGGCATGCCGTGGCTTGAGACTGCGTCGGTATTTTCCCAAAGAGGAAGGGATGATGCAGCACAGTGACGGTAAGTATTTCCCTCAGTTATGAAACCAAGGTATCGAACCAGTAGGAGGATCAACAACACTACGTAAACAACACCTGCACACAAAGAACAAATACTTGCAACTCGACGCGAAAGAGATGTTGTCAATCTCTCTATGGTAAAAAGATAGATTAGGATATGATAGATTGGATAGATAGATCTCTCAAGAACACAAAATAAAAAGGGCAAATAAAAAGTGCAGCAAGGTATTTTTGGGTTTTTGGAATAATAGATCTGAAAGCAAAAGCGGCAAAAAGATAGATCGGAAAGCAATATGTTGGAAAAGTATACCCGGGGGCCGTAGGTTTCACTAGTGGCTTCTCTCATGAGTATAACACACGGTGGGTGAACAAATTACTATTGGGCAATTGATAGAAGATCAAATAATCATGACTATATCCAAGGTGATGATCATTATATAGGCATCACGTCCAAGATTAGTAGACCGAAATGATTCTGCATCTACTACTATTACTCCACACATCGACCGCTATCCAGCATGCATCTAGTGTATTAAGTTCATGGAAAAACGGAGTAATGCAACAAGAACGGTGACATGATGTAGACAAGATCTATTCATGTAGGAATAGACCCCATCTTGTTATCCTTAATAGCAACGATACATGCGTGCCTCGCTGCCCCTTCTGTCACTGGGAGAGGACATCGCAAGATCGAACCCATCACAAAGCACCTCTTCCCATGGCAAGAAAAATCGATCTAGTTGGACTAACTAAACCAAAGATTCGAAGAAGAAATACGAGGCTATAAGTAATCATGCATATAAGAGATCAAACTGATCATGAACTCAAAATTCATCAGATCCCAACAAACACACCGCAAAAGTTTACATCAAATAGATCTCCAAGAGACCATTGTATTGAGAATCAAAAGAGAGAGAGGAAGCCATCTAGCTACTACCTACGGACCCGTAGGTCTATGGTGGACTACTCACGCATCATCGGAGAGGCACCAATGAGGATGATGAACCCCTCCGTGATGGTGTTAGATTGGATCTCGCGGTTCTGGAACTTGCGGCGGCTGGATGTGTTTTTCGTCAACTCCCTTAGGGTTTCCAGAATATTTGGGAATTTATAGGCATCAGAGGCGGTGGAGAGGCGTCCCGAGGAGGGCACAACCCATCAGGGCGCGCCCAGGGCCTCTAGCGCGCCCTGGTGGGTTGTGGTCTCCTCGACCCTCCCCTCTGGCACTTCTTTGGCACACCGGATGTCTTCCGGCCCAAAAAAATCTCCAAAAAGTTTCGTCGCGATTGGACTCCATTTGGTACTGATATTCTGTGAAGTAAAAAACAAGCAAAAACAGCAATTGGCACTTTGGCACTATGTCAATAGGTTAGTCCCAAAAAATGATATCAAGTTGCTATAAAATGATTGTAAAACATCCAAGAATGATAATATAACAGCATGGAACAAGCAAAAATTATAGATACGTTGGAGACGTATCAGCATCCCCAAGCTTAATTCCTACTCGTCCTCGAGTAGGTAAATGATAAAAACAGAATTTTTGATGTGGAATGCTGCCTAACATGTTCATCACATATTCTTTTCTTTTGTAGCATGGACATTTGGACTTTTAGATGGTTCAAAGCAATACTCTAGTTTTAACATAATGACTTTAATACTCAAGCATGCCAACAAGCCACCATGTCTTTCAAAATATCAACACTAAAGAAAGTTATCCCTAGCCCATCATGCTCAATCATTGATCCATTTATGAAACACACTCAAATATTAACTACACCCAATGCTCAAGTATGATCATAGTGCCCCCTAGCTGGTGCTTTATAAGAGAAGATGGAGACTCAAATAAAAATAAAAATTGCAAAAAGTAAATAGATAGGCCCTTCGCAGAGGGAAGTAGGGATTTGTAGAGGTGCCAGAGCTGAAAGTTTAAATTGAGAGAGAAAAATATTTTGAGTGGCATGCCTTTCCTGTCAACAAAAACGACAAAGTAGTTCACAATACTTTCCATGCTAGATATATCATAGGCGGTTCCCAAACATAAAGTAAAGTTTATTCCTTTTTTCACCATTCTTTCACAATCCATGGCTGGCCGTATCCACGGTTGCCTTCCATACCAACACTTTCCAAGGGATTTATTATTTGACAACATAAAGTAACTTTTTTTCATTTCGGGACTGGGCATCCCTATTACCGCCGTACTCTCGTGCAATGACAAGTGAATAAACACTCATCTTGAGAATAACACATCTAGCATGAAAAAATATTGGACACCCCCTACCGTTTCATGAGCGGTACGAGCACACAAAAAGGAAAATTTATTTTGAAAAGTAGAGATGACACATACAAATTTTCTTAGAACGGCATGGAAATACCGCATATAGGTAGGTATGGTGGACTCATAAGGCAAAACTGGGTTTAAGGATTTTGGATGCACAAGTAGTATTTCTACTTAGTACAAGTGGAGGCTAGCAAATAGATTGAGAAGCAACCAACCAAGAAACGAAAATTCACATAAGCGAGCATTGAGCATAACTAACACCGAATAATGCACCATAAGTAGGATGTAATTTCATTGCATAACTATTGACTTTCGTACTTGCATAGGGAATCACAAACCTTAACACCAATATTCTTACTAAAGCATAATTACTCACTAACATGACTCACATATTACTATCATCATGTCTCAAAACTATTACAAGTAATCAAGTTTAATTTGTCCAATGATCTTCATGAAAGTTTTTATTATATCCTCCTTGGATATCTATCACTTTGGGACTAGTTTCATATATTTCCATTGCTTTTGGCAAGCTCAAACAAATTTAAGTGAAGAACATGAGCATAGAGATTTTCATCTCTCTAAATAGTATAAGTGAAGCATGAGAGGATTTCTTCAAAATTTACTAACTCTCAAATTAATCTAAGTGAAGCATGAGAGTGTATCTTCAAAATTTACTAACTCTCAAATTAATCTAAGTGAAGCATGAGAGTATTTCTCCAAAAAAAATCCAAGCACACCGTGTTGAAAAAGATATAAGTGAAGCACTAGAGCAAGTCCATAGCTCAAAAAGTTTAAGTGAAGCTTATAGAGCAATTCTAACAAATCTTAGCATAATTTTGGCTCTCTCAAATAGGTGTGTCCAGCAAGGATACTAGTGACAATCTAAAAAGCAAAGCAAGCAAAGACTCAAATGATACAAGACGCTCCAAGCAAAACTCATGATATGTGAAGTAAAATACCGATGGTTGTTAGAAGAAAGAGGGGATGCCTCTCGGGGCATCCCCAAGCTTAGTTGCTTGTTTCTCTTTGGATATATCTTGGGGGTGCTGTAGCATCCCCAAGCTTAGTCTCTTTTCACTCCTTATTCCTTCATCCATCGTGATCTCACCCAAAACTTGAAAACTTCAATCACACAAAACTCAACAAAATCTTCATGAGATCCGTTAGTATAATAAAGCAAATCACTACTTTAAGTACTATTTAAAACCCATTCAAATTTTATTATTGCATTATACCTACTGTATTTTAACTTTACCATGGCTCATACCCTTCAATACAACTCATAGATTCATCAAAACAAGCACACAATGCAACGAAAACAGAATCTGTCTTAAACAGAACAGTCTGTAGTAATCTATACTCTAACCATACTTATGTAACTCCAAAAATTCTGATAAATTAGGACAACATAAAGAATTTGTATAGAAATACTGTGTTAAAACTTCAGCTCAATATTACGTTCTAGTAAATAATGAAAATTCGCACACTGGAGGCAAAGTTTCTGTTTCAGATTCAGCATTGTTTCTACTCATCTTATGAATCATCCTAAAGGCTCTACTTGGCACAAACAATAAATAAAACATAAAAAAACACAATCATAACAGTAGATTAATTGTGTCAACACTCAAAAACATAAATAAAAAGGTGAAAATAAATTTATTCATTGGGTTGCCTCCCAACCAGCGCTATCGTTTTACGCCCCTAGCTAGGCATAACGCATAGATTCAAATATTGTCATCTTTGGTTTTCGTAGAGGTACTTTTATCAAGAGGTTTTGCAAATAAAACTTGAAACACATCATCCATATAAACCTTAGCACTATCAAGTTGTCCATCTACGTACCCTCTTTGATTCCCGGCCACAATCCAAGAATATTGTTGATTAACATCATTGAAAACTTGTTGGATAATATCTAAAACGGGGACTTCCTTTTTAATATTCTCATAAAAAAATTGATTATTTCCAAGCATATGTCTCAACATGTAATCACTATTGTAAAGGATCTCTCCTATTACCGTTTTTTCACGGCTCATACCAAAGAAATCGAAAACCTCCCTATCTTCCCGTACTATGTGATCAAATTTATTCATGAGAACAAGGGTGGCTAACTTCTTAGCTTTGGGATCCTTTATGACGGGTAGCTCATAAAACAATCTTTGCAAGGTAGGATGGGTACGAATAAACCTATTTTCAAGTTTCAGAACTAGCGCTGAAATAGCTTCCGCATAAGTTTTAGTTCTTTTCTGTATAGGAGTATCATCGAGAGTCAAATTTTCAATGCAATTGAAAAATTCTTGGATAGTTTCTTTTCCTATAACGTTCCCTTGCCCCAAAACAAAAGTTTTAGCATCCAGATTGCCAGAACGTCCAATATTAGGAGTCCTGCCATCATCTGTTTCTGCCATACCAAAATCACTCATGATGACAAGCAAACAAGAGATCTGACGAGAAAAAGGCAAACGAAAAAGAGGGCGAATAAAACGGCAAATTGGGTGAAGTGGGGGAGAGGAAAACGAGAGGCAAATGGCAAATAATGTAATTGCAAGGAGATGAGATTTGTGATTAGGAACCTGGTAGATGATGATGGTGTCTCCTCGGCGCCAGAGATTTGCACGTAGAAGAGACAACTTCCTCACCGGCAATGGCGCCAGAAATTCCTTTGACGTGGCTTGAGACTGTGTCGGTATTTCCCCAAAGAGGAAGGGATGATGCAGCATAGCGACGGTAAGTATTTCCCTCAGTTATGAAACCAAGGTATCGAACCAGTAGGAGGATCACCAACACTACGTAAACAACACCTGCACACAAAGAACAAATACTTGCAACCCGACGCGAAAGAGAGGTTGTCAATCTCTCTACGGTAAAAAGATAGATTAGGATATGATAGATTGGATAGATAGATCTCTCAAGAACACAAAATAAAAAGGGCAAATAAAAAGTGTAGCAAGGTATTTTTGGGTTTTTGGAATAATAGATCTGAAAGCAAAAGCGGCAAAAAGATAGATCGGAAAGCAATATGTTGGAAAAGTAGACTCGGGGGCCGTAGGTTTCACTAGTGGCTTCCCTCATGAGTATAGCACACGGTGGTTGAACAAATTACTGTTGGGCAATTGATAGAAGATCAAATAATCATGACGATGTCCAAGGCGATGATCATTATATAGGCATCACGTCCAAGATTAGTAGACCGAAATGATTTTGCATCTACTACTATTACTCCACACATCGACCGCTATCCAGCATGCATCTAGTGTATTAAGTTCATGGAAAAACGGAGTAATGCAATAAGAACGGTGACATGATGTAGACAAGATCTATTCATGTAGGAATAGACCCCATCTTGTTATCCTTAATAGCAACGATACATGCGTGCCTCGCTGCCCCTTCTGTCATTGGGAGAGGACACCGCAAGATCGAACCCATCACAAAGCACCTCTTCCCATGGCAAGAAAAATCGATCTAGTTGGACTAACTAAACCAAAGATACGAAGAAGAAATACGAGGCCATAAGTAATCATGCATATAAGAGATCAAAGAAGACTCAAATAATATTCATGGATAGAAACTGATCATGAACTCAAAATTCATCGGATCCCAACAAACACACCGCAAAAGTTTACATCAAATAGATCTCCAAGAGACCATTGTATTGAGAATCAAAAGAGAGAGAGAAAGCCATCTAGCTACTGCCTACGGACCCGTAGGTGTATGGTGGACTACTCACGCATCATCGGAGAGGCACCAATGAGGATGATGAACCCCTCCGTGATGGTGTTAGATTGGATCTCACGGTTCTGGAACTTGCGGCGGCTGGATGTGTTTTTCGTCGACTCCCTTAGGGATTCTGGAATATTTGGGAATTTATAGGCATCAGAGGCGGTGGAGAGGCGTCCCGAGGAGGGCACAACCCATCAGGGCGCACCCAGGGCCTCTGGCGTGACCTGGTGGGTTGTGGTCTCCTAGACCCTTCCCTCTGGCATTTCTTTGGCCCACTGGATGTCTTTTGGCCCCAAAAAATCTCTAAAAAGTTTCGTCGTGATTGGACTCCGTTTGGTACTGATATTCTGCGAAGTAAAAAACAAGCAAAAACAGCAACTGGCACTTTGGCACTATGTCAATAGGTTAGTCCAAAAAAATGATATCAAGTTG
The DNA here is from genome assembly GCA_039707655.1 of Elymus sibiricus. Lineage (NCBI taxonomy): Eukaryota > Viridiplantae > Streptophyta > Magnoliopsida > Poales > Poaceae > Elymus > Elymus sibiricus. The sequence continues at coordinate 346,476,442 of CM077671.1, forward strand.
CTATAAAATGATTGTAAAACATCCAAGAATGATAATATAACAGCATGGAACAAGCAAATTATAGATACGTTGGAGACGTATCATGGCCATCTGAGCAAAGGTCAGTATGGCAGAGTGAGTGCTTTGGAGTCTGCTAAGCTTATCTGGGATAGGCTGTCCAAAGTCAATGAAGGTGTTTCAACTCAACGTGACTCTCGAGTTGATGTTCTTCGCAATCTCTTCAACTGCTTCAAAAGACTCGACAACGAAAATGTTCAGCAAACTTTCGATCGTCTCACTGATATCTCCCATGAGCTCCAAGCTCTTGGTGCTACTGACATCACCGACCATGAGGTGGTGAAGAAACTGCTGGGATCTCTTGATTCCTTATTCGATACACTTGCTTTGATGATTCAAGAACATGAAGATTACAAGTCACTAGATCCTGCTGATATTCTTGAGAGACTCAATACTCATGAATTCCAACAAGCTGAAAAGAGAGACCTCTACGGACCAAGCTATGGAAGAACTCGTGCACTAAAGGCAAAAGAAATTTCCTCATCTGAAGGCGAAGAATCTGACAGTAGCCTTGGTGATCCTGAAGAACTGAGTCAGGAGCTAGCAATGCTCATGAGGAAATTCCAGAAGTTCTCAAGGAGAGGCCGATTTGGAAAATCTTCAAGAAGTGGCCCGAAGAAATCAGAATCCTCATCAAGCGACTACAAGAAAAGAACTTGTCACAAATGCGAGAAGTCTGGCCACTACATCGCTGACTGTCCTCTCTGGGAAAAAAGAATCTAAGAAGAAGAAATACAAATATGATAGTTCTGATGACTCGAAGAGAAAGAAGAAATCTTTAAAGTCCTCATCATCAAAGTCTTCATCGCATAAGAAGAACCGCTCCAGAAAGGCTCGGGCACTTATTGGCAAGGAAATGGATTCTGAAGAAGAATCTGAAGAATATGAGGAAGAGGAGGAATCTGAAGAGGTGTCTGACTCTAGTGTGGCTAGCCTAGCCCTCGCTACTGCCTTCGTCAGCAAGTCAATCTTCAACACCGAGGAAAGTGATGATGACTCCAACCTTTGCAACGATGACTATGCTCCCACCTATTGCTTCATGGCAAAAAGTGCCAAGGCATCCACAGTGTGCCCCCTCTTTGATGACACAGATTATCCTAAGTGGAAAGTTCTGATGCGGAAGCACCTCCTATCGAAGAACATCGAGTTGTGGACTGTTACGAAATTAGGATTGATGGATCTCTGCAAGATGGCCAATGCTGATGACATTCATAAGTATACATAGTTGGATGCTCAGGCGAGGAATATCATCTGCTCTAGCTTATAAAAGGTCATGTTCAAGAGCATCTCTCATCTTCAAAATGCAAAGCTCATTTGGGATAGGATCTCCGATGTCCATGAAGGTTATCGCACTTGTCAAGATCCCATGTTCATCGAATACAAGAATTTCCTCAAATCTCAGGAGACAGATCCAATTTCATCTTCCTCATCTATGTGCCTCATGGCAAAAGGCTCAAAGGTACTCAAACGTCATTCCTCATCTGAATCAAGTGAATGTGAATCTGATGAAAACCTCAAACCTAGCTATTCTAAACTTGCTAATATTGCCACCAAACAACAAACTGCTTTGGAAAGGGTTCAGAAACTGCTAGATGATACGTCTCCGTCGTATCTATAATTTTTGATTGTTTCATGCCATTATTATACAACTTTCACATATTTTTGACAACATTTTATATGATTTATTGGACTAACATATTGATCCAGTGCCCAGTGCCAGTTCCTGTTTTTTTTGTGTTTTTTGTTTCATAGAAATTCCATATCAAACGAAGTCCAAACGCGATAAAAATTTACGGAGAATTATTTTAGAATATTTTTGAATTTTGGGAGGTGGAATCAACGCAAAAGGAGGTCCACAGCCACCACAACCCACCAGGGCGCGGCCGAGGGCCCAGGCGCGGGGTGGTGGGTTGTGCTCACCTCGTAAGTCGGTTGGAGCACTCCTTCGGGCGCAAGGAAGCTTATACCCAGAAAAAATCGTGTTAAAATGTCAGCGCAATCGGAGTTACGGATCTCCGGGAATATAAGAAATGGTTTTCGGCCAGAAAACAGGAACGTGAAACAGAAGAGAACAGAGAGGGAGATCCAATCTCGGAGGGGCTCCTGCCCCTCCGCCGCCATGGCAACCATGGACCAAAGGAGGAACTCTCCTCCCATATAGGGGGGAGGCCAAGGAAGAAGAAGGAGGAGGGGGGCTCTCTCCCCCTCTCTCCCGGTGACGCCGGAACGCCGTCGGGGCTATCATCGTGACGACGATCTACACCAACAACTTCGCCGCCGTCAACACCAACTCTCTCCCCCTCTATGCAGCGGTGTAACACCTCTCCTCCCCGCTGTAATCTCTACTTAAACATGGTGCTCAACTCCATATATTATTTCCCAATCATATTTGGCTATCCTATGATGTTTGAGTAGATCTATTTTGTCCTATGGGCTAATTGATGATCGTGGTTGGTATGAGTGTATATTTTATTATGGTGATGTCCTACGGTGCCCTCCCTCTCGCGCAAACATGAGGGATCCCCGTTGTAGGGTGTTGAAATGTGTTCATGATTTGCCTATGGTGGGTGGCGTGAGTGACAGAATACACAGCCCCGAGTAGGTGGGTTGTTGCATATGAGAGTAAAGAGGACTTGATACTTAATGCTATGGTTGGGTTTTACCTTAACGATCTTTGGTAGTTGCGGATGCTTGCTAGAGTTCCAATCATAAGTGTGTATGATCCAAGTACGGAAAGTATGTTAGCTCATGCCTCTCCCTCATATAAAATTGCAAGAATGATTACCGGTCTAATTATCAATTGCCTAGAGACAAATAACCTTCTTGTTTGACAAAAGCTTTCTACTAAACAACTAACTTTTATTATCTTGCAATTTACTCGTAGTTTTATTCCCGCTAAGTACTTCTAGTTTTATTCGTGCAAACTATCCTATCACCTACAAAATAGTTTCATAGTTGTTCTAGGTAAAGCAAACGTTAAAGTGTGCGTAGAGTTGAATCGGTGGTCGATAGAACTTGAGGGAATATTTGTTCTACCTTTAGCTCGACACTCTTACTTATCGAAAAAGGCTACAAACGACCCCCTACACTTGTGGGTTATCAAGACCTTTTTCTGGCGCCGTTGCCAGGGAGCAATAGTGTGGGGTGAATATTCTCATGTGTGCTTGTTTGCTTTATCACTAAGTAATTTTTATTTTCTGTTATTAGTTGTTTTCTATCTTTAGATATGGGTAGGAAACGCAAAATACCAAAAAAATTAGATGCACTTGCTGCTCCAAAAGTTGAGGAACCACTAGTGTTCCGTACTACCGATGAATATTATTTGGATCATCTTCGATCCATTTGTGCTCGTGCTGAAAACCCAACTAGCTTAGTTGAGGGAAAATCATTAAATGAGCATGCTTATTATGTGCGAGACCGCATATCTCAAAAAGGGAAACTCTTGTGTCATCAAATTAATACTTTGTGTTGCTATGCTTGGAATTTATGTGAATTACATGATTTTACTTGTTGTTCTGAAGAAACTAAAAAACACCTTCCCTACCAATGTGTGTTTAGTGATAATGAAATACTATCTTCTTATGCCAAGGAAGCCTATTGTTATTTTGATGTTGAACAAATTGAAGAATTTGTTGCTTTTAAAGGTGCTTATGAAATTGCTTCTTTGATTGAAAAGTGTGATGCTACTCTTTACAAGTCTGAAAATTTTGCCGTACTCAAATATTGCTATGAAAACTATGCTTCTAATGCTTATGTTAAAGAATTTATTGAAAGAATGACCGCTGCCTTGGAAGAGACTAATATTTTGCAGGAATCTATGGAAGAAGAAATTGCTGAAATTGTGAGCTCATTAGATGAAAAAGATGAGGAGGAGAGCAAAGAACAAAAGGAGGAAGAGCGGATTAGCTACCTGTGCCCACCTTCTAATGAGAGTAACTCTTCAACTCATACATTGTTTAATTTCCCTTCGCACATACTGAAGGATGAATGCTATGATAATTGCTATGATCCCTTGGATTCATTTGAAATATCCCTTTTTTGATGAACTTGATGCTTGGTATGCATGTGGCCAAAATGCCAATATGAATTATGCTTATGATGATGAACTTGCTATAGTCCCTTATGTTAAGCATGAAATTGTTGCTATTGCACCCATACATTATAGTCCTGTTATCTTTTGGAATTCTCCACCCTGTTATCTTTTTGAATTCTCCCAACTACACTATATCGGAGAAGTTTGCTCTTATTAAGGATTATATTGATGGGTTGCGTTTTGCTACTACACATGATTATTTTGATGAATATAATATGTATGTGCTTGCTACTCCTACTTGCAATTATTATGAGAGAGAAACTACATCTCCACCTCTTTATGTTTCCAATACGATAAAATTGCAAGAAACTCTTTATACTATGCATTGGCCTTTACTTGATGTGCATGAATTGTTCTTTTATGGCATGTCAATGGATAGGAAGAGAGTTAGACTTCGTCATTGCATTATATATGTTGCTTTGTGCTCACTACTAAATTACAAATCATTGTTAATTAAAATTGGCTTTGATATACCTTGGGATCCGGGTGGATCGATTACTTGAGCACTTTATGCCTAGCTTAATGGCTTTAAAGAAAGTGCTGCCATGGAGACAACACGAAAGTTTTATAGAGTCATTTTATTATGTTGAGTACCTTTATAAAGTTTAAAAACAAAAAATATAGAGGGGAACCTAAAACTTCACAAAAAGAAAGATGAAAGTGAGAGAGATGATGAGCATCGTTGAAGTGGGGGCTAGCCTTGAACTTTGTTCATGCCCATGGAAACTTTGTGAATCTTGAATCACAGAAACTTTTCAACAAAAATAATTATCCTCTTGTACAAATCCATTGTATTATAATAATGTACCAAGATTTGCCTTTAGGATGATTAGATTGCTTGTTGGTATGTGCGGTGTAAAAACAGAAACTTTGGCTGTTGTGCGTGAATTTACATTTTTTACTGGAACGTCAAAAGTTTCTGAAAGTTTTACACAGTATTTCTATATAAGATTTTTATTTAGTCCTAATTTTTCAGAATTTTTGGAGCTACAGAAGTATTCTCAAAGTTCAGATTACTACAGACTGTCCTGTTTAAGACAAATTCTGTTTTTGATGCATTGTTTTACTTGTTTTGATGAAACTATCGATTTTATCGATGGTATAAGACATGGATAAGTTATAATACAGCAGGGATAATTCAAATATAAAATATGAATGGGTTTGCAACAGTACTTAAAGTAGTAATTTTCTTTATTATACTAACGGATCTCACCAGTTTTCTATTAAGTTCTGTGTGGATGAAGTGTTCAAAGATCGAGGAGGTCTCGATATGAGGAGAAGGAGGAGAGGCAAGAGTTCAAGCTTGGGGATGCCCAAGTCACCCCAAGTAAATATCCAAGGAGGCTCAAGCGTCCAAGCTTGGGGATGCCCCGGAAGGCATCCCATCTTTCTTCAACAAGTATCGGTATGTTTTCGTTTTCGTTTCGTTCATGTGATATGTGTAAATCTTGGAGCATCTTTTGTGTTTAGTTTTCACTTTTCTTTCCATGCCGGTATGAGATAGTCCATGGTTGATTTATAGAATGCTCATTGCACTTCACTTATATCTTTTGAGTATGGCTTTATAGAATGCTTCATGTGCTTCACTTATATCATTTGAAGTTTGGATTGCCTGTTTCTCTTCACATAGAAAACCGTTATTTGTAGAAGGCTCTTTTGCTTCACTTATATTTATTAGAGCATGGTCTTTTTTAGAAATAATTAAACTCTCTTGCTTCACTTATATCTATTTAGAGAGTCAGCAGGAATTGGTCATTTGCATGGTTAGTCATAAAATCCTACATAAAACTTATGGATCACTAAATATGATATGTTTGATTCCTTGCAATAGTTTTGCGATATAGAGATGATAATATGTGGGAGGTACTAGTGGATGATCGTGTTTAGTAAGATATTGGTGTTAAAGTTTGTGATTCCCGAAATATGCATGTATAGTCTCCCGTTATGCCACGAAGTTGGAGCACAATTTATCCTTGATTGTCTATCTTTGTGTGAAGGTCGGGGGTTGATATGTCTCCAACGTATCTATAATTTTTGCTTGTTCCATGCTGTTATATAATCATTCTTGGATGTTTTACATTCATTTTATTACAACTTTATATCATTTTTTGGGACTAACCTATTGACATAGTGCCAAAGTGCCAGTTGCTGTTTTTGCTTGTTTTTTACTTCGCAGAAAATCAGTACCAAACGGAGACAAAATGTTGTGGGGATTTTTGTGGATTTTTTACGGACTAGAAGAAAGAAGATGGGCCAAAGAACACCAGAAGAGGGGGCCCAGGGTGGCCAGCACCCACCAGGGCGCGCCAGAGGCCCCCTGGCGCGGCCTGGTGGGGGCTGGGCACCTCGGGAATCCCCTCAACTGACTATCGTGCCTATAAATTCCCAGAAAATCCAAAAACCCTAGAGGAGTCGACGAAACACAATTCCAGCCGCCGCAAGTTCCAGAACCGCGAGATCCAATCTAAACACCATCACGGAGGGGTTCATCTTCCTCATAGGTGCCTCTCCGATGATGCGTGAGTAGTCCACCATAGACCTTCGGGTAGGCAGTAGCTAGATGGCTTCTTCTCTCTCTCTTATGATTCTCAATACAATGGTATCTTGGAGATCTATTTGATGTAAACTTTTGCGGTGTGTTTGTTGGGATCCGATGAATTTTGAGTTCATGATCAGTTTCTATCCATGAATATTATTTGAGTCTTCTTTGATCTCTTATAGGCATGATTACTTATAGCCTCGTATTTCTTCTTCGAATCTTTGGTTTAGTTAGGCCAACTAGATCGATTTTTCTTGCCATGGGAAGAGGTGCTTTGTGATGGGTTCGATCTTGCGGTGTTCTTTCCGAGTGACAGAAGGGGCAGCAAGACATGCATGTATCGTTGCTATTAAGGATAACAAGATGGGGTCTATTCCTACATGAATAGATCTTGTCTACATCATGTCATCGTTCTTAATGCATTACTCCGTTTTTCAATGAACTTAATACACTAGATGCATGCTAGATAGCGGTCGATGTGTGGAGTAATAGAGGTAGATGCATGCAGGAGTCGGTCTATCTATCTTGGACGTGATGCCTATATAATGATCATCGCCTTGGATATCGTCATGACTATTCGATTTTCTATCAATTGCCCAATAGTAATTTGTTCACCCACCGTGCGCTATACTCATGAGAGAAGCCACTAGTGAACCCTACGGCCCCCGGGTCTACTTTTCCTTTCATATTGCTTTCCGATCTACGTTTTTTGCAATCTTTGTTTTCAGATCTACAAAACCAAAAACCCAAAAATATATTGCTGCATATTTACTCTTTTTATTTGTGTTCTTGAGAGATCTATCTCTCCTATCTATCACTACCTAATCTATCTTATTACCGTAGAGAGATTGACAACCTCTCTTTCGCGTCGGGTTGCAAGTATTTGTTGTTTTGCAGGTGCTGCTTATTGGGTGGTGATGATCCTCCTACTGGTTCGATAACGTTGGTTTCATAACTAAGGGAAATACTTACCGTCGCTGTGCTGCATCATCCCTTCCTCTTTGGGGAAATACCGACGCAGTCCAAGCCACATCAAAGGAATTTCTGGCGCCGTTGCCGGGGAGGAAGCGGTCTCTTCTACGTGCCTATCGTAGGCGCCGAGGGGACTCCATCATCATCTACCAGGTTCCTAATCACAAATCTCATCTCCTTGCAATTACATTATTTGCCATATGCCTCTCGTTTTCCACTCCCCCACTTCACCAATTTGCCGTTTTATTCGCCCTCTTTTTCGTTTGCCCTTTTTCTTGCCGGATCTCTTCCTTGCTTGCAATCTTGTTTGCGTAGTCACGATGACTCAAGAGAACACCAAGTTGTGTGATTTTCCAATACTAATAGCAATGATTTTATTAGTACGCCTATTGCTCCTCCCGCCACTAGTGCGGAGTCTTGTGATATTAATGTCGCTTTGTTGAATCTTGTCATGAAAGATCAATTTGCCCGTAATCCTAATGAGGATGTCGCGTCCCATCTAAACACTTTCGTTGAATTGTGTGATATGCAAAATAAAAAAGATGTGGACAATGATATTGTCAAGTTGAAACTATTTCCTTTTTCCTTGCGGGATCGTGCACAAATTTGGTTTTCATCTTTGCCTCGCAACAGTATCGATTCTTGGAATAAGTGCAAGGATGCTTTTATCACTAAGTATTTTCTGCCCGCGAAAATTATTTCCCTTAGAATGCAAATCATGAATTTTAAGCAACTTGAGCATGAACATGTTGCCCAATCTTGGGAAAGAATGAAGTTGATGATAAGAAATTGTCCTACACATGGTTTGAATCTTTGGATGATCATACAAAAATTTTATGTGGGATTGAATTTTGTCTCTAGAAATCTTTTAGATTCCGCCGCGGGTGGTACTTTTATGGAGATTACTTTGGGTGAAGCTACTAAATTGCTAGATAATATCATGGCTAATTATTCTCAATGGCATACCGAAAGAGCACCTACTAGTAAAAAAGTTAATTCGGTAGAGGAAATTAGTACTTTGAGTGATAAAGTTGATGCTTTGATAAAACTGGTTGCTAGTAAAAATGCTCCTATTGATCTTAATTATGTGCCTTTGTCTACTTTGATTGAGCAAAATAGTGAATCCGTAGATGTGAATTTTGTCCCGCGCAATAATTTCAATAACAATGCTTATAGAGGTAATTTTAATCCTAGGCCTTTCCTGGAAATTCCTCTAATAATTATGGTAATTACTATGGTAGTTCTTCTTACAATAATAATAGGAACACCTCTGATCTTGAGAGTAATATTAAAGAATTTATCAATGCGCAAAAGGCTTTCAATACTACGATAGAAGAAAAGTTGAATAAGATTGATGATATGTCTAGAAGCATTGATAGAATTTCTCATGATGTTGAAAATCTCAAGTTGAAAGCTTTTGTGCCTAAGATTGATGAATTTATTAAAGCTTTATATGTCTCTATGGATGAAAGTAAGAAAAGAACCGCTATGCTTAGAGCTAAAAGACAAATCTTAGAAAAATCATCTTCTAGTGATTGCCGTTACAAGAATGATGTAGATCTCAAAGTGATTGGTGTTTATTCTATTGATTCCTTGCTTAGTAATGTTAAAATTGATAATGAAGGGACTGAAGTAGAGTCAACTTTATCTAGAAGGCGGCCCAATAATTTGGAGGGTGAAAATCTTGATGAAATTTTTGATGAAAGTGGGTTTGAAGAGGTCAAAAATTTAACTAGTGATGTGCCCACTATCTTGGATTGCAAAGATTTTAACTATGATAGTTGCTCCTTGATTGAATGTATTTCTTTATTGCAATCTATGTTAAATTCACCTCATGCTTATGAGCAAAATAAAGCTTTTACTAAACATATCGTTGATGCTGTGATGAAATCTTTTGAAGAAAAGTTGGAGTTGGAGATTTATATTCCTAGAAAATTACATGATGAGTGGGAACCTACCATTAAGGTCAAGATTAAAAATTATGAATTCTTTGCTTTGTGTGATTTGGGTGCTAGTGTTTCCACGATTCCGAAATCTCTATGTGATGTGCTTGGTCTTACCAACATTGAAGAATGTTCTCTTAATTTGCACTTGGCGGATTCTACTATTAAAAAGCCTTTGGGAAGAATTAATGATGTTCTTATTCTTGCAAATAGGAATTATTTACCCATTGATTTTATTGTGCTTGATATTGACTGCAATCCGTCTTGTCCCATTATACTTGGTAGACCGTTTTTACGCACTATAGGTGCCGTGATTGATATGAAAGAAGGCAATATTCGTTTTCAGTTTCCCTTGAGAAAGGGTATGGAACACTTCCCTAGAACAAGAATTAAGCCACCATATGAATCAATCATGAGGGCATACTATGGATCCAAAACCAAAGATGACAATACTTGAATCTATTCAATATGCCTAGCTAGGAGCGTTAAACGATAGCGCTTGTTGGGAGGCAACCCAATGAATAAATAAATTTTTGCTTTTTTCCTTTCTGTTTTTGAGTGTTGACACAATTATGCCTCTGTTATTATTATGTTTTTATGGTTTATTTAGTGTTTGTGCCAAGTAGAACCGTTAGGATGATTCATAGGATGAGCAGAAGCGATGCTGAATCTGAAACAGAAACTTTGCGTCCAGTATATGAATTTTCATTTTTTTCCGAAACATGATCTTGAGCTGAAATTTTAACACAGTGTTTCTATACAAATTCCTTACGTTTTCCTAATTTTTCAGAAGTTTTAGTGTTACATAAGTATGGGTAGAGTATAGATTACGACAGACTGTTCTGTTTGAGACATATTCTGTTTTTGTTGCATTGTGTGCTTGTTTTGATGAATCTATGGTTTGTATTGGGGGGTATAAGCCATGGTAAAGTTAAAATAAACTAGGTATAATGCAATTATAAAATTTGAATGGGTTTACAACAGTACCTAAACTAGTGATTTGCTTTCTTATACTAACGGATCTCACGAAGATTTTGTTGAGTTTTGTGTGATTGAAGTTTCCAAGTTTTGGGTGAGATTACGATGGATGAAGGAATAAGGAGTAGCAAAAGCCTAAGCTTGGGGATTCTACTGCACCCCCAAGATATATCCAAAGAGTAACAACCAACTAAGCTTGGGGATGCCCCGAATGGCATCCCCTCTTTAATCTAACGACCATCGGTATTTTATTTGGAGCTATATTTTTATTCGTCACATATCATGAGTTTTGCTTGGAGCGTCTTGTATCTTTGCTTGCTTTGTTTGTTACTTTTTCCTTTGTATCCTTGCTGTACACACCTATTTGAGAAAGCCAAAATCATACTATGATTTGTTAGAATTGCTCTATGTGCTTCACTTAAACTTTTTGAGCTATAGAATTGCTCTAGTGCTTCACTTATATCTTTTTGAGCACGGTGTGGTTGGAAGCTTTTGTAGAAATACTCTCATGCTTACTTAGATTAATTTGAGAGTTAGTAAAATTTTGAAGAAATCCTCTCATGCTTCACTTATACCTTTTTGAGAGATGAAATCTTTATGCTCATGTGCTTCACTTAAATTTCTTTGAGCTTGCCAAAAAGCAATGGAATATATGAAACTAGTCCCAAAGTGATAGATATCCAAGGAGGATATAATAAAAACTTTCATGAAGATCATTGGACAAATTAAACTTGATTCCTTGTAATAGTTTTGAAACATGATGATAGTAATATGTGAGTCATGTTAGTGAGTAATTATGCTTAGTAGGAATATTGGTGTTAAGGTTTGTGATTCCCTATGCATGCACGAAAGTCAATAGTTATGCAATGAAGTTACATCCTACTTGTGGTGCATTATTCAGTGTTAGTTATGCTCAATGCTCACTTATGTGATTTTTCATTTCTTGGTTTGGTTGTTTCCCAATCTATTTGCTAGCCTCCATTTGTACTAAGTAGAAATACTACTTGTGCATCCAAAATCCTTAAACCAACTTTTGCCTTATGAGTCCACCATACCTACCTATATGCGGTATTTCCATGCCATTCCAAGCAAATTTGTATGTGCCATCTCTAAAATTTCAAAATAAATTTTCTCTTTTGTGTGCCCGTACCGCTCATGAAACGGTGGGGAGTATCCAATATTTTTCCATGCTAGATGTGTTATTCTCAAGGTGAGTGTTTATTCACTTGTCATTGCACGAGAGTGCGGCAGTAATAGGGATGCCCATTCCCGAAATGAAAAAGAAAAAAATATTTACTTTATGTTGTCAAATAATAAATTCCTTGGAAAGTGTTGGTATGGAAGGCAACCGTGGATACGGCCCGCCATGGAGTGAAAGTTTGGAGGAAAAAGGAATAAACTTTATTTTCTGTTTGGGAACCGCCTATGATGTATCTAGCACTACTGGAATCAGGGTCTTTGCCATCTGCTAGCTCTTTGCCGTCTGCCAGCTGATGGCAAAGAGGCTGTTTGCCGTGTGTCTTGCCAAAGCAGCCGGCAAAGAACCAGCTGATGGCAAAGAGGGTCTTTGCCATCTGCACTTCTTTGCCGTCTGCTGGCAGACGACAAAGACCAAAGTGGCCCCCACGGGGCACGGCACTAGCTAGGTCAAGCTCTTTGCCATCTGCCACTTCTTTGTCGTCTGCTGGCAGACGGCAAAGATTTCTTTGCCGTCTGCCAGCAGACGGCAAAGAGGTGAGGGTGGGGCCCACAATGTCACGGCGGGGGCGGGCTAACGGTTACCCTCTTTGCCGTCTGCTGGCAGACGACAAAGAGTTCTTTGCCGTCTGCCAGCAGACGGCAAAGAAATGAACTTAACTTTCGGCCCCGCGCCCCGCGCCTCTCTCTCTCTCTCACATCTCTCTCTCCCTCTCTCTCTCAGCGCCGCCGCCTCGCCCTCCCGCCGCCGCCCCCTCCCCGCAGCCCTCCTCCACCACCACCCCTCCCCGCGGCCCTTCTCCACCACCGCCGGAGCCAGGCCGCGGCGCCGCCCGGCCCCTCCCCGCGGCCCTCCTCCACCACCTCGGCCCCGTCGCCCCCGCCGCCCCCTGCCCCGCCGCTCCGCCGCGTCGGGTCGCCGGCTAGCAGGCACCCCCCGACGACCCAGCTCCGCCCCTCCCCCTCCGCCGCCCCGCGCCGCCGCCTCGACCCCCCCTCCGGTGAGCTCCACCCTCCCCCCTTTTTATGTTTTTTTTCTGTTTTTATTAGTTCATATTAGTTAGTTATTAGTTCATATTAGTTCATATTAGTTAGTATATATTAGGTAGAAAAAACTTAGATAGAAAAGAAGAAAAGAAAAAACCTAGAAGAAAAAAAAGAAGAAAAGAAGAAGAAAAAAAAGGAAAAATAAAAAAGGAAAAGAACAAAAAATAATAATAATAAGAAGAAACAGAAGAAGAGGAGGAGGAGAAGAAAAAAGAAGAAGAAGAAGAAGAAAAAAAGAGGAGAGGAGGAGAAGAAGAGAGGAAAAAAGGAAAGGAAGAAGAAGAAGAGGAGGAGGAGGAGAAGAAAAAAAGAAGAAGAGGAAGAAGAAGAAGAAAAAAGAGGAGAGGAGGAGAAGAAGAAGAGGAAAAAGGAAAGGAGGAAGAAGAAGAAGAAGAAGGAAAAAAAGGAAGAAAATGAAGAAAAGGAAGAAGAGGAAGAAGAAGAAAAGAAAAAAAGAGGAAAAACCCCGACCCCGACCCCGACCCGACACCCCGACCCCGACCCCGACCCGACACCCCGACCCCGACACCCCGACCCCGACCCCGACCCCGACCCCGACCCCGACCCGACACCCCGACCCCGACACGGCACGCGACCCCGACACCCCGACACCCGTGACACCCCGACACCACGACACCCAGACACGACACCCCCGACACCCCGACACCCCGACCCCGACACCCCGACCCCGACACGACACCCCGACACCACGACACCCCGACCCGACACCCCGACCCCGACCCGACACCCCGACCCCAGCCCGACACCCCGACCCCGACCCGACACCCCGACCCCGACACGGCACCCCGACCCAGACACCCCGACACCCCGACCCCGACACGGCACCCCGACCCCGACACCCCGACACCCCGACACCCCTGACACCCCGACACCACGACACCCAGACACGACACCCCCGACACCCCGACACCCCGACCCCGACACGACACCCCGACCCCGACACGACACCCCGACACCACGACACCCCGACACCACGACACCCCGACCCGACACCCCGACCCCGACCCGACACCCCGACCCCGACACGGCACCCCGACCCAGACACCCCGACACCCCGACCCCGACACGGCACCCCGACCCCGACACCCCGACACCCAGACACGACACCCTCGACACCCCGACACCCCGACCCCGACACGACACCCCGACACCCCGACCTCGACACAACACCCTGACCCCGACACGACACCCTACACCCCGACCCCGACACGACACCCCGACACCCCGACCCCGACACGACACCCCGACACCACGACACCCCGACACCACGACACCCCGACCCGACACCCCGACCCCGACCCGACACCCCGACCCCGACACGGCACCCCGACACCACGACACCCCGACACCACGACCCCAACACCCCGACACCCCGACACTTAAATTAAGTATTCAATTTTTTAGGTATTCAATTTTTTATTATGTTCATGATGATGATACACTTAAATTATATACATATTATTCATGTCAGGTATTCATTCTTTTTATGTTGTACTAATTTCGTTTACTCTTTGTCATTGCAGGTGTTGACAGATGGTGGGCGCGGGTCGAGAGCGCTCCGAGGCTCCTACCTCGGCGCGTGGTGGGAGGGGTAGTTCCATTCCACCCCATAGCCTCCGGAGAGCGCTGGATCTCAGTATGCAGACACCACCGGTGGTTGCTTCTTCTTCGGCCGGGAGAGGTCGGGGGGGGAAGAAGGCTGGTAGAGGTGGACGTGGCGGCGGGAGAGGTAGGAAGGCTGCTACTACGCCTTCCTCGCCGCCACCCCCAGCTGATTCACCCGACCACAGGAGTGCTCCGTCTGAGATGGAGCCGCCTGAGGTGGACCCGTCTCGGACTCCGGTCCACGAGCCTCGGGCCGACGAGCCTATGGCAGACGCGCCTACGGCCGACGAGCCTCGGGCCGACGAGCGTCGGGCCGACGAGCCTTCGTCCCACGAGACTCCGTCCCACGAGACTCCGGAGCTCAGCAGGGATCACGCTGAGTCGCAGCGGAACCCATGGGCGGACTCGACGGAGTCGAGTGGCCATGCTGAGGGTGGCTATAGTTCTGATAGCTATAGCGAGGGTGAGTGGGTTGAGGGGCGCAAAGTCTACCAGCATGGTGGTACAAAGCTCCCGCCCACCCCGGCGACCCCCGACCAGAGGTGGTTGATTGCGCCTGATGGGGACAAGTAAGTGCATTTACTCTTTTTTAACCTTTTGCCTTCACGTTTCTTCGAATATCTAATGCGTTGGCCTTGTCATACTGCAGGTCTTGGACACACGAGCCTTGTGTCCGCAGACCCAACAGTGTCCTTGGTGTGATTTGTCGCCAGAGCTTCCCGGGGTGGGTCACGTTGCCCGGTGAGGGCCGGGTTCCAGAGCTAGGAATGACCTGGGAGCACTACTTGGCTGCCCCGGCCCCGCCGGGGCATAGGATCGGCGATGTCGAGTGTCACAAGGTGGCCGACATTGTGATCCAGACGTTTTGGGTAATTTCTCCTTTGCCGTCTACGTTGTGTTTCCTTCTTTGATTGGCAACCCTAGTGATTGTACTAATCCGTGTTTTCTTGTTTTATTGCAGACCTTCTACAGGTGTGCTGAGGGACAGGAGGAGGCCGTGGCTCGGGTTACCGACAACGAGTGCAGGCGCCTACTTCAAAACTTTCGGCACGAGGCTCGGACGCAGGCTGTTCGAGACTACTTCGCCTCGGCTGGTATTAGGAGGAAAAGAGAGAAGTGCCGTGTCAAGTTTCTGAGTAAGGAGAAGTACATGAAGGTAATTACCTATTCTTAAGGCCTTGTACTTAGTTTCCTTGATTTGATTCGTAGGCGTAGCGCTCAAATTTCTCTTGCTTAACTTAGGTGCCCCCGAGATGGTGTGCGGATAGGATGGACTGTTGGGAGGCGTTGGTG
Source organism: Elymus sibiricus (assembly GCA_039707655.1). Lineage (NCBI taxonomy): Eukaryota > Viridiplantae > Streptophyta > Magnoliopsida > Poales > Poaceae > Elymus > Elymus sibiricus. The sequence goes on from CM077671.1 coordinate 346,492,187, forward strand.
GATGAGTGGTGCTCTCCCCAATGGCGCTCCACCCACGACACTGCAAAGGACAAGCGTGGCAAAATGAAAGGTGTCCCACACCATCTAGGCAGCGTCAACCTACATCAGTACGGGGAAAACTGGGTATGTGGTTTGCTTCATGATTCATGCAAATTTATTCTTCATGCTAGCTTGAGCCCTCAACTAATACTCTGTTCCTCTCTTTTAGGCGCAAGAGAACAAGGCTCCAGTGCCACAGCTGTTCGACCTCTATGCCATGTCCAATACTGCCTCGTACAAGAAGGCCAAGGCATTCTCTGAGTCTCACCTCGATGATCCAGATAAATTCAGCAACCGCGCCTCCCACCACAAGCTTGTGAGGTACAGAGACGAGGGGAAGGCGAGGAAAGGGCCGGACTTTAACCCGAGCCAGCAACCTCTTGATCCAGAGCTGGTGATGATATCTGGTGGCGGGAGGCAGCATGGCTCGTTAGCCATTGGGAATGGACTGATACGTTGTAGTAGCACTTTCCCGCAGATCAAGAAGCGCCAGACCAGCTCCGATCCTGAGATATTGCCTCGTGCACGGCCAGTGGAGCTCGAATTCAATGTTAGTTATACGGACTCAGATACCTTTCCTTCATTACATTGTGTGTGCGGCCGTCGATGATTACAATGCTAACGAGTGGTGTTGCAGGCTGCTATTAAGGCAGAGAGAGCGAAGACCCAGGCGCTTCTAGAGGAGAGGGACCGGCAGGCGGCGGAGAGGGAGAGGGAGCTTGAGGACAGGACGGCTAATGCGTTGGAGGAGGAGAGGAACCGGAACATGATGGCTAACCGGGTCCTATACGAGATGTTCGCGGTAAGTTTCTTCTGCATATTGCCAAATCATGCACATAATGTTCCTTACAGTAGTATCTAATATGACTGACTCGTCAAAACCAAATGTGCAGACCCTGTGCGAGTAGACCGGCACGACCCCTCCGCCGATGCCAGTCATTGCTCCGGTGGGCACGGTGAGTTTCATTTGAATGGTCATTAGTTACTAGTCTTCACATTTGAGTTGCATCATGCTAACGATACATTGGAAATGATCTTTGGTGCAGCATAACTCCCGACAAGCATCGACCGATCCTCCTCCGTCAGCCACTGGCGCGACCGGTCCTACAACTACACCTACAACTACACCTCCGTGATGACGGTAAGTTTTCCCAAGTGTTTAGCTTAACAGATGCATACTTAGCTTAAGAAATGACCTATTTATCTCCAAAATGCCATATACTTAGCTTAGTTTCCTCGAAAATGACATTATAACCTTACTTAGCTCCAAAATGACCAAATTTACCATGGATAGCTCTCAAATGACCTATACTTAGCTTAGCTTAAGAAATGACCTATTTAACCTAGGAAAGCTCTAAAATGACCTGTACTTAGCATTATTTCCTCCAAAAATGAATTTATATGCTTAGCTAGCTCAAAAATGACATAACATCCTTAATTAGCTCAAAAATGGCCTATTTAACCTAGGATAGCTCTAAAATGACATATACTTAGCATTTATTACTCCAAAAATGATTTTATATGCTTAGCTAGCTCAAAAAAGACATAAGAACATTAATTAGCTCCAAAATGACCTATTTAACCTAGGATAGCACCAAAATGACCTATACTTAGCATTTAGTCCTTCAAAAATGAATTTATATGCTTAGCTAGCTCAAAATGACATAACAACCTTAACTAGCTCAAAAATGACCTATTTAACCTAGGATAGCTAAAAATGACCTATAATTAGCTTTTTTCTTGCAAAAATGATTTTATATGCTTAGCTAGCTCAAAAAAGACATAACAAACTTAATTAGCTCCAAAATGACCTATTTAACCTAGGATAGCACCAAAATGACCTATAGTTAGCATTTATTCCTCCAAAAATGAATTTATATGCTTAGCTAGCTCAAAAATGACATAACAACCTTAATTAGCTCTAAAATGACCTATTTAACCTACGATAGCTCTAAAATGACCTATACTTGGCATTTATTCCTCCAAAATGACTTAATATGCTTAGCTAGCTCAAAAATGACATAATATGCTTAAGAAATGACCTATTTAGCTCCAAAATGACTTAATATGCTTAATTAGCTCAGAAATGGCATAATTACCTAGGTTAGCTCTAAACTGACTTATACTTAGCTTTTTTAGTCCATTTATGACATACTTAGCATATTTAGGTCTAAAATGGCCTATTTACCTAGGTTAGCTCTAAAATGACACTATTAAGCAATAAGAAGAAAAAAAGAAGAGGAGAAAAAGAAAGAGAAGAAAAATTCTTCTTCTTCTTCTTCTTCTTCTTCTTCTTCTTCTAGTCTTCTTCTTCTTCTTCTTCTTCTTCAAGTCTTCTTCTTCTAACTTTCTTCTTTCTCATTTTGCAGATTTGCTTCAGATCACCCGACCCTTGCGTTGATGGAGTGCTTGTCTTTATTTTTTGTTTTGACTTTGTGAAACTTGATACCTATGGATGCAACTTTGTAATATTGATGAAACTATGTATATGTATGGATGAAACTTTGTAATATGTTGAAATTTGGACATATGTGATGATTTGGTATACATTTGTTGGATGATCATATCCATATGACAGGGATGTGCATGTTGGATGAAAGTATTCTGAAATATATATATATCATATATATTGTTGTGAAATTGCTTGAATTTAAGAAAAAGCAAAAAAAAACAGGGGCTAGATGGCCACTTTGCCGTCTGCTGGCAGACGGCAAAGAGGTTTGCCGTCTGCCAGCAGACGGCAAAGAGGCCACGTGGCAGCAGCCTGTGCAACCTGGGCTGGCCTATTTGGCCTCTTTGCCGTCAGCCAGCAGACGGCAAAGACCTTTGCTTCTTTGCCGTCTGCTGGCAGACGGCAAAGAGCCCGCGTTGGCCCAGCTAACGCCTGACGTCAGCTGCAGTTCGTTGCCGTCTGCTGGCAGACGGCAAAGAAGAAAACCTCTTTGCCGTCTGCCAGCAGACGACAAAGAGCGCCGTTAGCCCCCTAACGGGGCTGGCACCTTTTGTCTGCCGTCCAGTTGCTTTGCCGTCTGCCCGCAGACGGCAAAGAGCTTTGCTTCTTTGCCGTCTGCCAGCAGATGGCAAAGTGGCCTTTGCCGGCAACTGTTCAGCCGGACTGTTGGCCGTCTGCTGGCAGACGGCAAAGGCTTTGCCGTCCGGCATTCATGCCTTTGCCGTCTGCTATGGCGGACGGCAAAGCAGCTGATTCCAGTAGTGTAGCATGGAAAGTATTGTGAGCTACTTTGTCGTTTTCGTTGACAGGAAAAGCATGCCACCCAAAATATTTTTTCTCTCTCAATTTAAAACTATGAGCTCTGGCACCTCTACAAATCCCTACTTCCCTCCGCGAAGGGCCTATCTATTTACTTTATGCAATTTTTATTTTTGCTTTGAGTCTCCATCTTCTCTTATAAGCACCAACTAGGGGGCACTATGATCGTACTTGAGCATTGGGCATAGCTAATATTTGAGTGTGTTTCATGAATGGATCAATGATTGAGCATGATGGGCTAGGGATAACTTTCTTTAGTGTTGATATTTTGAAAGAAATGGTTGCTTGTTGACATGCTTGAGTATTGAAGTCATTATGTTAAAACTAGACTATTACTTTGAATCATTTACAAGTCCAAATGTCCATGCTATACAAAGAAGAAAAGAATATGATGAACATGTTAGGCAGCATTCCATATCAAAAATTCTGTTTTTATCATTTACCTACTCGAGGACAAGTAGGAATTAAGCTTGGGGTTGCTGATACGTCTCCAACGTATCTATAATTTTTGCTTGTTCCATGCTGTTATATTATCATTCTTGGATGTTTTAAATTCATTTTATTACAACTTTATATCATTTTTTGGGACTAACCTATTGACATAGTGCCAAAGTGTCAGTTGCTGTTTTTGCTTGTTTTTTACTTCGCAGAAAATCAGTACCGAACGGAGACAAAACGCTGCGGGGATTTTTGTGGATTTTTTTACGGACCATAAGAAAGAAGATGGGCCAAAGAACACCAGAAGAGAGGGCCCAGGGTGGCCAGCACCCACCAGGGCGCGCCAAAGGCCCGCTGGCGCGACCTGGTGGGGGCTGGGCACCTCGGGAACCCCCTCAAAGGACTATCGTGCCTATAAATTCCCAGAAAATCCAAAAACCCTAGAGGAGTCGACGAAACACAATTCCAGCCGCCGCAAGTTCCAGAACCGCGAGATCCAATCTAAACACCATCACTGAGGGGTTCATCTTCCTCATTGGTGCCTCTCCGATGATGCGTGAGTAGTCCACCATAGACCTTCGGGTCCGTAGGCAGTAGCTAGATGGCTTCTTCTCTCTCTCTTATGATTCTCAATACAATGGTCTCTTGGAGATCTATTTGATGTAAACTTTTGCGGTGTGTTTGTTGGGATCCGATGAATTTTGAGTTCATGATCAGTTTCTATCCATGAATATTATTTGAGTCTTCTTTGATCTCTTATATGCATGATTACTTATAGCCTCATATTTCTTCTTCGAATCTTTGGTTTAGTTAGGCCAACTAGATCGATTTTTCTTGCCATGGGAAGAGGTGCTTTGTGATGGGTTCGATCTTGCGGTGTTCTTTCCCAGTGACAGAAGGGGCAGCAAGACACGCATGTATCGTTGCTATTAAGGATAACAAGATGGGGTCTATTCCTACATGAATAGATCTTGTCTACATCATGTCATCGTTCTTATTGCATTACTCCGTTTTTCCATGAACTTAATACACTAGATGCATGATGGATAGCGGTCGATGTGTGGAGTAATAGAGGTAGATGCAGGCAGGAGTCGGTCTATCTATCTTGGACGTGATGCCTATATAATGATCATCGCCTTGGATATCGTCATGACTATTCAATTTTCTATCAATTGCCCAACAGTAATTTGTTCACCCACTGTGCGCTATACTCATGAGAGAAGCCACTAGTGAACCCTACGGCCCCCGGGTCTACTTTTCCTATCATATTGCTTTGCGATCTACGTTATTTGCAATCTTTGTTTTTAGATCTACAAAACCAAAAACCCAAAATTATATTTCTGCATATTTACTCTTTTTATTTGTGTTCTTGAGAGATCTATCTCTCCTATCTATCACTACCTAATCTATCTTATTACCGTAGAGAGATTGACAACCTCTCTTTCGCGTCGGGTTGCAAGTATTTGTTGTTTTGCAGGTGCTGCTTATTGGGTGGTGATGATCCTCCTACTGGTTCGATAACCTTGGTTTCATAACTGAGGGAAATACTTACCGTCGCTGTGCTGCATCATTCCTTCCTCTTTGGGGAAATACCGACGCAGTCCAAGCCACGCCAGGGGCGCGCGATGGTTAACTCCTACCAACCTCCCCCCTAGGAGCATGCGTAGTAATACTTTGCTTCGAGGGCTAATAAAATTTTGCAATAAGTATGTGAGTTCTTTGTTACTAATGTGAGTCCATGGATTATACGCACTCTTACCTTTCCACAATTTGCTAGCCTCTATGGTACCGTGCTTTGCCCTTTCTCACCTCGAGAGTCGGTGCAAACTTTGCCGGTGCATCTAAACCCCGTGATATGATACGCTCTATCACACATAAGCCTTATTATATGTTCCTCAAAACAACCACCATACCTACCTATTATGGCATTTCCATAGCCATTTCGAGATATATTGCCATGCAACTTCCACCGCTTCCGTTTTGATGACTTGAGCATTCATTGTCATATTGCTTTACATGATCGTAAGATAGCTAGCATGATGTTTCCATGGCTTGTCCATTTTTTTGATATCTTTGCTACGCTAGATCATTGCACATCCTGGTACACTGCCAGAGGTATTCATATAGAGTCATACTTTGTTCTACTATCGAGTTGTAATATTGAGTTGTAAGTAAATAGAAGTGTGATGATCATCATTATTCATTACTAGAGCATGTCCCAGTGAGGAAAGGATGATGGAAACTATGATTCCCCCACAAGTCGGGATGAGGCTCCGAACAAATATAAAAAGAAAAAAAAGAAAAAAAAGAGAGACAAAGAGAGAAGGGGCATGCTAATTCCACACTTGTGCTTCAAAGTAGCACCATGTTTTTCATATAGAGAGTCTCCTATGTTGTCACTTTCATATACTAGTGGGAATTTCTCATTATAGAGTTAGATGCACACCCACTTAGTTTCAGTTTGAGCTTTCATACACTTATAGCTCTTAGTGCATCTGTTGCATGGCAATCCCTACTCCTCGCATTGATATCAATTGATGGCCATCTCCATAGCCCGTTGATTAGCCGCTTCGATGTGAGACTATCTTCTTTTTTGTCTTCTCTATATTAATGTCTACCACCACATTCTATTCCACCCATAGTGCTATATCCATGGCTTGCGCTCATGTATTGCATGAGAGTTGAAAATGCTGAAGCGCATTAAAAAGTATGAACCAATTGCTTGGCTGACATCGGGGTAGTACATGATTTATACTTTGTGTTAAGAAGACAAAGCATGATAAGGCTATATGATTTTGTAGGGATAGCGTTCTTTAGCCTTGATATTTTGAAAGACATGATTGTTTGATGGGATGCTTGAGTATTAACGTCTTTATGTCAAATTATAGACTATTGCTTTGAATCACTCATGTCTTAATATTCATGCCATGATTAGATATATGATCAAGATTATGCTAGGTAGCATTCCACATAAAAAAATATCTTTTTTATCATTTACCTACTCAAGGACGAGAAGGAATTAAGCTTGGGGATGCTGATACGTCTCCATCGTATCTATAATTTTTGATTGTTTCATGCCATTATTATACAACTTTCACATATTTTTGGCAACATTTTATATGATTTATTGGACTAACATATTGATCCAGTGCCCAGTGCCAGTTCCTGTTTTTTGTGTGTTTTTTGTTTCACAGAAATTCCATATCAAACGAAGTCCAAACACGATAAAAATTTACGGAGAATTATTTTGTAATATTTTTGAATTTTGGGAGGTGGAATCAACACAAAAGGAGGTCCACAGCCACCACAACCCACCAGGGCGCGACCTAGGGCCCATGCGCGGGGTGGTGGGTTGTGCTCACCTCATAAGTCGGTTGGAGCTCTCCTTCGGGCGCAAGGAATCTTATATCCGGAAAAAAATCGTGTTAAAATGTCAGCGCAATCGGAGGTATGGATCTCTGGGAATATAAGAAACGGTTTTCGGCGAGAAAACAGGAACGTGAAAGAGAAGAGAACAGAGAGGGATCCAATCTCGGAGGGGCTCCTGCCCCTCCACCGCCATGGCGGCCATGGACCAAAGGGGGAACTCTCCTACCATCTAGGGGGAGGCCAAGGAAGAAGAAAAAGGAGGGGGCTCTCTCCCCCTCTCTCCCAGTGGCGCCAGAACGCCGCCGGGGCAATCATCATGACGGCGATCAACACCAACAACTTCGCCGCCGTCAACACCAACTCTCTCCCCCTCTATGCAGCGGTGTAACACCTCTCTTCCCCGCTGTAATCTCTACTTAAACATGGTGCTCAACTGCATATATTATTTCCCAATCATATTTGGCTATCCTATGATGTTTGAGTAGATCTGTTTTGTCCTATGGGCTAATTGATGATCGTGGTTGGTATGAGTGTATATTTTATTATGGTGCTGTCCTACGGTGCCCTTCGTCTCACGCAAACGTGAGGGATCCCCATTGTAGGGTGTTGCAATGTGTTCATGATTTGCCTATGGTGGGTGGCGTGAGTGACAGAATACACAGCCCCGAGTAGGTGGGTTGTTGCATATGGGAGTAAAGAGGACTTGATACTTAATGCTATGGTTGGGTTTTACCTTAACGATCTTTGGTAGTTGCGGATGCTTGCTAGAGTTCCAATCATAGGTGCGTATGATCCAAGTACGGAAAGTATGTTAGCTCAGGCCTCTCCCTCATATAAAATGGCAAGAATGATTACCGGTCTAATTATCAATTGCCTAGGGACAAATAACCTTCTTGTTTGACAAAAGCTTTCTACTAAACAACTAACTTTTATTATGTTGCAATTTACTCATAGTTTTATTCCCGCTAAGTACTTCTAGTTTTATTCGTGCAAACTATCCTATCACCTACAAAATAGTTTCATAGTTGTTCTAGGTAAAGCAAACGTTAAAGTGTGCGTAGAGTTGTATCGGTGGTCGATAGAACTTGAGGGGATATTTGTTCTACCTTTAGCTCCTCGTTGGGTTCGACACTCTTATTTATCGAAAAAGGCTACAAACGATCCCCTACACTTGTGGGTTATCACTAGACAAAAGCGATGACCTGTTGAATGAGGAAATGGATCGTACTCAAACTCTGACTAAGGACCTTCAAAGTCTGATAACCTTCAAAGTCGTCATGATGCTCTCTTAGTCGATCATGAGAGGCTTTCTTATGAATTTCTTCAAAGAAAGTGATATCTTGAGAAACTAAGGGTGTCTCATGAAGATCTTCAAAGGGATAATGATTATTTACTTGCTCAACAGATCAGTACCGCTCAGGAAGAATTCGTTCCACCGTGTTTGAAATGCATCGAACGTGAAACTGCTAATTCTTCACCTGAAAGTTCAAATGCTTCTATTGCTGCAAATTCTTCAACTATTTCTGTGGTCACAAACTCCTCATCTGAGGATACCACAAGTGTCACTGATGAAAATGCAGGGTTGAAGGAATTGTATGTGACAGGCATATACAAAAGCCTCAAAGGGCATCAAACCCTTTGCGATGTGCTTAAAAAGCAGATTCTGAACAGGAACCCCAGGAAAGAGGGTATTGCATTTTAGAGGAAACTCAATATTGATGGATCCTACTGGAAACCTGAGTAGTACCCCAAGACCTCATGGGTTGATGCAAAAGGACCTCCTGTAGATCCATCTACCTTATCTGGTTTTACTTGTGAATCTTCACATTCCTCTGATGAGTGATTTGACTCCAACTATAAACTGCTCAAAAATCAGAATGGTGAAGTATTTGCCAGATATGTTGGTACTAACTGCAGGAACGGACCTTCGATGAAGAAAATCTGGGTTCCCAAAAGGTACCTTGAAAATCTTCAGGTGAATGTCGTCATGACACCACCCATGAAGAACAGGAACCCCAGATCAAATTCTTCATATGAACCAAAGTCTTCACAAGGACCAAAATCCTCACATGGACCAAATTCCTCATATGGTCAACAGTCATATCATTCTCATGCTAATGCTTCTGTTTTGCAGGGAAAATCTAAGGGTCATGAATATGTTCATTATTCTTCAAATCATTATGTTCATAAGTCCTCAAAGAATTTCTCTACCTATTCATATGAGTACTCTAACCCCCCCTCCTGTGAAACAAAGTGCACTTGCTTCAATGCCACCTTTCTCATATGGAGCGTGCAGAATGATGAACTTTTTACCACCCCTCCAGATGTGGGTGGTGAAGAAATTGAACTAATCTCTTATGCAGGTTCAGGTCTCCAGACGAACTTAAGCATCTGATAAATTTGCTGGAGACCTGAGGAAATGCTTGAACGGACGCAAGCTAATCACGAAGAAATGAACCATTCATTTCTCATGTCCTCACATTACTTTACTTACCATACTTTGTGATGAATTTCAACCTGATGAATTTGATGTCATATTCTTCACTTTGAAGTATATGTGTTCGTAAGTGGTACAAATTCATCTGCAGGATGAGCCACCAAAAGCAACTGAGTGGGTCCTCGACAGTGGTTGTACCAACCACATGACTGGTGACAAGAATCTATTGATGGACATTCCACTTGCTCCATCACATTTGAAGCATATCACCTACGCTGACAAGGGAAAAAGCAAGGTATTGGGTCTCGGTAAGGTTGCAATCTCGAAAGATCAACACATGGATAAGGTGATGCTTGTCGAATCCCTCGGATTCAACCTCATGGCTGTCTCAATGCTTTGTGATCTTGATATGGTTGTCATCTTCGGCAAATATCGTTGTGTTGTCGTCATGGAATCTGACAAATCCAAAGTCTTCGAAGGCTTTAGGAGAGGAGACTTGTACATTGTTGATTTCTCTATAGGTCTACAGCCGTCCAAATGCCTACTAGCAAAAGCTTCAGAAGGCTGGCTATGGCATCGACGACTTGGACACGCTGGCATGAGGAACTTGCACACGCTCGCAAAGAAAAAGCACGTCATTGGCATTGAGGGTGTCAAATTCCTCAAGGATCATCTGTGTGGGGCTTGTGAATCTGGAAAAATGACCGGATCCAAGCATCCCTCCAAGACTATCATGACTACCACTCGTCCTTTTGAATTGCTTCATATGGATCTCTTTGGTCCCACTCACTATGCCACACTAACAAATACTCCATGCTTATATGGCTTTGTCATTGTTGATGACTTCTCTCACTATACTTGGGTGCATATTATCGTGTACAAATCTGAAGTGCAGAATGTCTTCAGACGATTTTCTTCAAGGGCCTCGACGAATTTTGGCGTTAAGATCAAGCATATCAGGAGTGATAATGGGACCGAGTTCAAAAACACTGGTCTTGATTATTATCTTGATGAACTTGGTATTACTCATGAGTTGTGTGCCCCATATACTCCTCAGTAGAATGGCGTCGTGGAGCGCAAGAATAGGACTCTTGTTGAGATGGCTCGCACCATGCTTGAAGAATACAAGACCCCTCGCCGTTTCTGGCCTGAGGCAATCAATACTGCTTGCCACATCATCAACAGGGTATATCTTCACAAATTCCTGAAGAAGACTTCATATGAACTCCTCACTGACAAGAAACCCAATGTGAGTTATTTCAAAGTCTTCGGTGCCAAATGCTGGATTAGAGATCCTCACCACAGTTCTAAATTTGCACCGAAAGCACGTGAAGGTTTTATGCTTGGTTACGGAAAGGACTCGCACACATAGAGAATCTTCAACACCTATCACAACAAGGTTGTTGAAACTGTAGATGTGCGGTTCGATGAAACTAACGGTTCGCAAAGAGAGCACCTGCCTCCTGTGCTAGATGGGATGTATCCAGAGGAATCTATTAGGTTTAAGGCCACTGAAGATGTGATCCCTACTAAAGAACCTCTACCCTCTGAAGAAGTTGTACCAAACACTAAAGATATTCATGCTGATACACCTGAAGAAAATGGCGCTGAAGAAAATGCTCAACCCCAACAAAGTCTTCAACCTGCTCATCCAAGAGTTGCAAATGAAGTGCAGATTGAGAAAGTCCTCGACGACATCAATGCACCAGGTCCTCTCACTCGCTCAAGAGCTTCTCATCTGTCTAACTTTTGTGGGCACTTTGCTTTTGTCTCTTTCACAGAGCCGACCAAAGTTGATGAAGCATTCTTGGAGCCTTAATGGATTCAACCTATGCAAGAGGAATTGCATCAGTTCAAGCTCAACAACGTGTGGAACTTGTCAAGCGCCCAGATCCTCGCAAGCACAATGTCATAGGTACCAAGTGGATCTACCACAACAAACAAGTCGAACTTGGTAAGGTAGTGAGGAATAAGGCCCGTCTTGTAGCACAGGGCTACACACAGGTTGAGGGAATTGACTTTGATGAAACTTTTGCTCCTGTTCCTAGACTTGAAGCTATTCCCATATTGCTTGCTTATGCTAACCATCACAATATCATCTTATATCAAATGGATGTGAAAAGTGCATTCCTCAATGGTAAGCTTGAGGAAGTAGTATATGTTGCTCAACCCCCAGGTTTTGAAGATCCTAAGCATCCTGACAAAGTCTTCAGACTCAACAAGGCTCTCTATGGCCTCAAGAATACATTTTCCTCAGTTGAAGGAAAGGGCAAAACTGTTATTGATGAAGGATCTCGCCCTCTGAATGGTCAATTTCGTCAAGCTGCTTCATACTCTACAAATGATGATACAACATCCCAAGACTCTGCAGCAAGAGCCACAACACAAAATCCTCAAGAAACTGCCCCCAGAGTGATGACCGATCGGGAACTTCTTCTCAGTCTTCATTAGAAGGTCGATCGGAACCACAAATGGGTAAAACGTCAGTTTGCTTCCATTCTTCATGACATGACTGTCACACATAACTCAGTGAGGAAAAATCACTACTATCTGCATGAAGTTTTCGACCGCACATGGGCCATTCTGTCTCATCTCAAGACTCCTGAAGAACTTGTAGATATGGAATTTCAGTAGGACTTTGACTGGTCGTATCCGCCCAAGAAGAAATTCAAGAAGGTTCAAGTTCCTCAACTGGTGACTAGTTCCATTTCTTCATCGCGCAAGACGGATGAAGCCGAGGATTTGGATGACACTGTTGCGGGCCCTACATCAACAAACAACCCCAACAACAACGCTAGCGCTCCTCCACCAACACCGGGATGAAATTCTTCAGGGGCGTTAGTCCTCAATTTCACCCCTTTTGGTCACTGATGACAAAGGGGGAGAATTTTGAGTTAGTCTTCAAGCGGGTCTCTATATATGGGTTGTTTTTGTTTAAGTTACAACTCTTGCTCTTCTCAGGTGTTTGTTTTATGAGAGTTAGTCTTCAAGCGGGTCTCTATATATGGGTTGTTTTTGTTTAAGTTACAACTCTTGCTCTTCTGAGGTGTTTGTTTTATGAATTGTAAACTTAAGTCCGATGGTGATCTGACTCTTGTGAACTGCTTTCTGCATGCCTATTTCCTCAAGTACCTTAATGCATGCATGCTGAATCTCATCACACACCATTTTCCACATGCATTTCAATTTCCTCATGATATATGTTAAATGCGTGTATGGATTACAAGATATAGGGGGAGATCTCCAAGATTCTATCTTGCCATGTGCATTTGTAGTCCAAAGCAAATTCCTCAAATATGCACATCTTCAGGGGGAGTTCCTCTATATCTTGCAATCAAATTCCTCAAACTCAGTACTTACACTTCAGATGTTTATCCCCGTTGAAAACTTAACATATTTGTCATCAATCACCAAAAAGGGGGAGATTGTAAGTGCATCTAGTGCCCCTTAGTGACTTTGGTGTATTGAAGACTTATAGGTTAAGGGACTAATATGTGTGTGAGTGTACACATGCTCTATAAGTCGCTAAGGAGTTTGATATATTCATTGAAAGTCGACCCCTAAAAATGAATGTCTTCAACTGAAGACTTTGATGCTTTCTTGAAGACTTTGAAAATGAAGAATTTGGTGTGACCTTGAAAATATTAATACGAGGACTATGAAGCGAGAAGACTATGTTTTCGTAGTTTCATTTCCTTTCTTTGAGTCATAGGAAACACCGTAGTGTTACAGGGGGTCGAGGTAATACTAAGAATTTTTTTCCAAGTGGTGCTCATCTCAAAGCCTATACATACCCAAAACCTTCGAGTGAAGCCTTTGGAAATCTCTTGCAGTTCAGTCAATTTCTTCAGTGACAGAGACAAAGTTCTTCTGGTCCCTGAGGAATTTGTCCTGACTGAGGAGTTAGGATTTCGCCAGTGCGAATTGCCTACCGTGAGGAATGTGATAGCCCTGAGAAATTTGAGAGTTCAAAGTTTCGACCGTTGTTGTGCCTTGCGCCACCCGTCCAGATATCTTATCCACATAATGGTCATATCATTAGGGGAATTTATGTCATATCATGTCGGGTTGCACCCTGGCTATAAATAGCCGCTCACGTGGCTTGAAACTGCGTCGGTGTTTCCCCAAAGAGGAAGGGATGATGCAACACAGCGACGGTAAGTATTTCCCTCTGTTATGAAACCAAGGTTATCGAACCAGTAGGAGGATCACGACCACCCAATAAGCAGCACCTGCACACAAACAACAAATACTTGCAAACCGACGTGAAAGGGAGGTTGTCTATCTCTCTACGGTAATAAGATAGATTATGTAGTGATAGATAGGAGAGATAGATCTCTCAAGAACACAAATAAAAAGAGTAAATGTGCAACAATATATTTTTGGGTTTTTGGTTTTGTAGATCTGAAAACAAAGATTGCAAAAACGTAGATCGGAAAGCAATATGATGGAAAAGTAGACCCGGGGGCCGTAGGGTTCACTAGTGGCTTCTCTCATGAGTATAGCGCACGGTGGGTCAACAAATTACTGTTGGGCAATTGATAGAAAATCGAATAGTCATGACGATATCCAAGGCGATGATCATTATATAGGCATCACGTCCAAGATAGATAGACCGACTCCTGCCTGCATCTACCTCTATTACTCCACACATCGACCGCTATCCACCATGCATCTAGTGTATTAAGTTCATGGAAAAACGGAGTAATGCAATAAGAATGATGACATGATGTAGACAAGATCTATTCATGTAGGAATAGACCCCATCTTGTTATCCTTAATAGAAACGATACATGCGTGTCTTGCTGCCCCTTCTGTCACTAGGAAAGAACACCGCATGATCGAACCCATCACAAAGCACCTCTTCCCATGGCAAGAAAAATTGATCTAGTCGGCCTAACTAAACCAAAGATTCGAAGAAGAAATACGAGGCTATAAGTAATTATGCATATAAGAGATCAAAGAAGACTCAAATAATATTCATGGATAGAAACTGATCATGAACTCAAAATTCATCGGATCCCAACAAACACACCGCAAAAGTTTACATCAAATAGATCTCCAAGAGACCATTGTATTGAGAATCATAAGAGAGAGAGAGAAGAAGCCATCTAGCTACTGCCTACGGACCCGTAGGTCTATGGTGGACTACTCACGCATCATCGGAGAGGCACCTATGAAGAAGATGAACCCCTCTGTGATGGTGTTTAGATTGGTTCTCGCGGTTCTGGAACTTGCGGCGGCTGGAATTGTGTTTCGTCGACTCCCCTAGGGTTTTTGGAATATTTGGGAATTTTTAGGCATCAGAGGCGGTGCAGAGGGCCCCCGTGGAGGGCACAACCCATCAGGGCGCGCCGCGGGCCCCCTGGCGTGCCCTGGTGGGTTGTGCGCTCCACAACCCACCTTCCTGGCTCTTCTTTGGCCCACTGGGTGTCTTCTGGTCCAGAAAAAATCTCCAAAAAGTTTCGTCGCGATTGGACTCCGTTTGGTATTGATTTTCTGCGAAGTAAAAAACAAGCAAAAACAGCAATTGGCACTTTGGCACTATGTCAATAGGTTAGTCCCAAAAAAATGATATAAAGTTGTTATACAATGATTGTAAAATATCCAAGAATGATAATATAACAGCATGGAACAAGCAAAAATTATAGATACGTTGGAGACGTATCAGCATCCCCAAGCTTAATTCCAACTCGTCCTCGAGTAGGTAAATGATATAAACAGAATTTTTGATGTGGAATGCTGCCTAACATGTTCATCACATTCTTTTATTTTGTATAGCATGGACATTTGGACTTGTAATGATTCAAAGCTATAGTCTAGTTTTAACATAATGACTTCAATACTCAAGCATGTCAACAAGCAACCATGTCTTTCAAAATATCAACACTAAAGAAAGTTATCCCTACCCCATCATGCTCAATCATTGATCCATTCATGAAACACACTCAAATATTAGCTATGCCCAATGCTCAAGTACGATCATAGTGCCCCCTAATTGGTGGTTATAAGAGAAGATTGAGACTCAAATCAAAAATAAAAATTGCATAAAGTAAATAGATAGGCCCTTCGCAGAGGGAAGTTGAGATTTGTAGAGGTGCCAGAGCTCAAGGTTTAAATTGAGAGAGAGAGACAAAAATATTTTGGGTGGCATGCTTTTCCTGTCAACGAAAACGACAAAGTAGTTCACAATACTTTCCATGCTAGATATATCATAGGCGGTTCCCAAACAGAAAATAAAGTTTATTCCTTTTTCCACCAAACTTTCACTTTCCATGGCGGGCCGTATCCACGGTTGCCTTCCATATCAACACTTTCCAAGGAATTTATTATTTGACAACAAAAAGTAAATATTTTTTCATTTTCATTTCGGGAATGGGCATCCCTATTACCACCGCACTCTCGTGCAATAACAAGTGAATAAACATTCATCTTGAGAATAACACATCTAGCATGGAAAAATATTGGACACTCCCCACCGTTTCATGAGCGGTACGAGCACACAAAATAGAAAATTTATTTTGAAAATTTAGAGATGGCACATACAAATTTGCTTGGAACGGCATGGAAATACCGCATATAGGTAGGTATAGTGGACTCATAAGGCAAAACTTGGTTTAAGGATTTTGGATGCACAAGTAGTATTTCTACTTAGTACAAATGGAGGCTAGCAAATAGATTGAGAAGCAACCAAACCAAGAAACGAAAATTCACATAAGTGAGCATTGAACATAACTAACACCGAATAATGCATCACAAGTAGGATGTAACTTCATTGCATAACTATTGACTTTCGTGCATGCATAGGGAATCACAAACCTTAACACCAATATTCCTACTAAGCATAATTACTCACTAACATGGCTCACATATTACTATCATCATGTTTCAAAACTATTACAAGGAATCAAGTTTAATTTTTCCAATGATCTTCATGAAAGTTTTTATTATATTCTCCTTGGATATCTATCACTTTGGGACTAGTTTCTTATATTGCCATTGCTTTTTTGACAAGCTCAAACAAATTTAAGTGAAGCACATGAGCATAAAGATTTCATCTCTCAAAAAGGTATAAGTGAAGCATGAGAGGATTTCTTCAAAATTTTCCTACTCTCAAATTAATCTAAGTGAAGCATGTGAGTATTTCTACAAAAATTTCCAAGCACGACGTGCTTAAAAAGATATAAGTGAAGCACTAGAGCAATTCTATAGCTCAAAAAGTTTAAGTGAAGCACATAGAGCAATTCTAACAAATCATAGCATTATTTTGGCTTTCTCAAATAGGTGTGTCCAGCAAGGATACAAAGGAAAAACTAACAAACAAAGCAAGCAAAGATACAAGACGCTCCAAGCAAAACTCATGATATGTGACGAATAAAAATATAGCTCCAAATAAAATACCGATGGTCGTTAGATTAAAGAGGGGATGCCACTCGGGGCATCCCCAAGCTTAGTTGGTTGTTACTCTTTGGATATATCTTGGGGGTGCAGTAGAATCCCCAAGCTTAGGCTTTTGCTACTCCTTATTCCTTCATCCATCGTAATCTCACCCAAAACTTGGAAACTTCAATCACACAAAACTCAACAAAATCTTCGTGAGATCCGTTAGTATAAGAAAGCAAATCACTACTTTAGGTACTGTTGTAAACCCATTCAAATTTTATAATTGCATTATACCTAGTGTATTTTAACTTTACCATGGCTTATACCCCCCAATACAAACCATAGATTCATCAAAACAAGCACACAACGCAACGAAAACAGAATCTGTCTTAAACAGAACAGCGTGTAGTAATTTGTACTCTACCCATACTTCTGTAACTCGAAAAATTCTGAAAACTTAGGACAACGTAAGTAATTTGTATAGCAACACTGTGTTAAAATTTCAGCCCAAGATCACATTCCAGCAAAAAATGAAAATTCATATACTGGACGCAAAGTTTCTGTTTCAGATTCAGCATCACTTCTACTCATCCTATGAATCATCCTAAAGGCTTTACTTGGCACAAACACTAAATAAACCATAAAAACACAGTCATAACAGAGGCATAATTGTGTCAACACTCAAAAACAGAAAGGAAAAAGTAAACATTTATTTATTCATTGGGTTGCCTCCCAACAAGCGCTATCGTTTTACGCCCCTAGCTAGGCATAATGGATAGATTCAAGTATTGTCGTCTTTGGTTT
This sequence comes from Elymus sibiricus, assembly GCA_039707655.1. Classification (NCBI taxonomy): domain Eukaryota; kingdom Viridiplantae; phylum Streptophyta; class Magnoliopsida; order Poales; family Poaceae; genus Elymus; species Elymus sibiricus. The sequence continues at coordinate 346,509,928 of CM077671.1, forward strand.
TGGCCACTTTTGTGAGGGCGTTCTCAAATCCGGGGGGCTCTTTCCGCTTCCCCAAATTTTCAGGAGAAGAAACCATCTTAAGATCCAAAATATCCAAACGCTTATTGCAAAGGGTAATCAAAGTGTTCAAGCGATTGAGGTTCCCACTAATATGTTTGAGGGGTTCGTGATATTTTTGTAACTCGACCAAGTGCTTATGTAAGTCACCCAATTTGTCAAGAATTAGAACACCCTCTTGTGAAAAAGCAAGCCCCTTTTTGGGCAAGGGAACCCCCAAAATCCCTTCCAAAACTTCATAAGCGGCGTTTGCATCAAGTTCAATAAAATTCCCCTTAGAGGCAAAATCCAAAAGCTCTCTATGATGCAAAGCCAATCCAATGTAAAAATTTCTAAGCAAAACTTTTGCGTCTCCTTTTAGATTGGAAATATGATAGGATTCCATTAGCCTATACCAGGCATCTTTCAAATTTTCCCCTTGTTTTTGTTTGAAGTATAGAACTTCAAAATCTGGTGACAAAGGGGGGGGGGGGGTAGTGACACTAGACATAGCAACAAGATAGGGAAATAAGATTGCATGCAAGGAAGAGATCCAGCGAGAAAAGGCAAACGAAAAATAGGGCGAATAAAATGGCAAATTGGTGAAGTGCGGGAGAGGAAAACGAGAGGCAAATGGCAAATAATGTAATTATAAGGAGATGAGATTTGTGATTAGGAACCTGGTAGATGATGGTGGAGTCCCCTCGGCGCCTACGATAGGCACGTAGAAGAGACCGCTTCCTCCCCGGCAACGGTGCCAGAAATTCCTTTGACGTGGCTTGAGACTGCGTTGGTGTTTCCAAAAAGAGGAAGGGATGATGCAGCACAACGACGGTAAGTATTTCCCTCAGTTATGAAACCAAGGTTATCGAACCAGTAGGAGGATCACCACCACCCAATAAGCAACACCTACACACAAACAACAAATACTTGCAACCCGACGCGAAAGAGAGGTTGTCAATCTCTCTACGGTAATAAGATAGATTAGGTAGTGATAGATAGGAGAGATAGATCTCTCAAGAACAAAAATAAAAAGAGTAAATATGCATCAATATATTTTTGGGTTTTTGGTTTTGTAGATCTGAAAACAAACATTGCAAAAACTTAGATCGGAAAGCAATATGATGGAAAAGTAGACCTGGGGGCCGTAGGGTTCACTAGTGGCTTCTCTCATGAGTATAGTGCACGGTGGGTGAACAAATTACTGTTGGGCAATTGATAGAAAATTGAATAGTCATGACGATATCCAAGGCGATGATCATTATATAGGCATCACGTCCAAGATAGATAGACCGACTCCTACCTGCATCTACCTCTATCACTCCACACATCGACCGCTATCCAGCATGCATCTAGTGTATTAAGTTCATGGAAAAACGGAGTAATGCAATAAGAATGATGACATGATGTAGACAAGATCTATTCATGTAGGAATATACCCCATCTTGTTATCATTAATAGCAACGATACATGCGTGTCTTGCTGCCCCTTCTGTCACTGGGAAAGAACACTGCAAGATCGAACCCATCACAAAGCACCTCTTCCCATGGCAAGAAAAACCGATCTAGTCGGCCTAACTAAACCAAAGATTCGAAGAAGAAATACGAGGCTATAAGTAATCATGAATATAAGAGATCAAAGAAGACTCAAATAATATTCATGGATAGAAACTGATCATGAACTCAAAATTCATCGGATCCCAACAAACACACCGCAAAAGTTTACATCAAATAGATCTCCAAGAGACCATTGTATTGAGAATCATAAGAGAGAGAGAGAAGAAGCCATCTAGCTACTGCCTACGGACCCGTATGTCTATGGTGGACTGATACATCTCCAGCGTATCTACTTTTCCTCACTCTTTTGCCTTTGTTTTGGACTCTAATTTGCACGATTTGAATGGAACTAACCCGGACTAACGTTGTTTTCAGCAGAACTACCATGGTGTTGTTTTTGTGCAGAAATAAAAGTTCTCGGAATGGAACGAAACTTTTTGGAGAATTATTTCAGAATAAATGAGAATTATTGGAGCCAAAATCCACCGAAGAGGGGGGCCAGGGTGAGCACTCACCCACCAGGGCGCGCCAGGCCCCCTGGGGACGCCCTGGTGGGTTGTGCCCACCTCGTGGCCCCACTTGCCCTAACTCCGCCACTATAAATTCCTATTTTTGGAGAAAAATCAGGGAGAAAGAAATATCGCGTTTTATGATACGGAGCCGCCGCCACCTCTTGTTCTTCATCGGGAGGCCAGATCTGGAGCCCGTTTGGGGCCCCAGAGAGGGGAATCTTCTGTCTTCGTCATCACCAACCTTTCTCCATCACCAATTCCATGATGCTCCCCACCGGGAGTGAGTAATTCCTTCGTAGGCTTGCTGGTCAGTGAGGAGTTGGATGATATTCATCATGTAATCGAGTTAGTTTTGTTAGGGCTTGACCCCTAGTATCCATTATGTTCTGAGATTGATGTTGCTATGACTTTGCTATGCCTAATGCTTGTCACTAGGGCCCGAGTGCCATGATTTCAGATCTGAACCGTTTATGTTATCATCTCGATATCCATGTTCTTAATCCGATCTTGCCTAGTCATATGTACCTGTTACGTGTTATGATCCGTGAACCCCATAGTGACAATATTTGGGATACTTCGCGGTGATGACCGTAGTTTGAGGAGTTCATGTATTCACCATGTGTTAATGCTTTGTTCCGGTTCTCTATTAAACGGAGGCCTTAATATCCCTTAGTTTCCTTATGGACCCCGCTGCCACAGGAGGGTAGGACAAAAGATGTCATGCAAGTTCTTTTCCATAAGCATGTATGACTATTTACGGAATACATGCCTACATTACATTGACGAACTGGAGCTAGTTCTGTGTCGCCCTAGGTTATGACTGTTATATGATGAATATCATCCAACGAGTTACTGATCTAGTGCCTACGAGATTTCCACTTATTGTTCTTGCTAAGTTACTATTACTTTTGCTGCTGCTCCAACTGCTACAAAACTATTGCTACTATTGTTACCGCTATTGTTACTGTCACTACCGCTATCAAACTATCATATTACTGTGCTACTGATCACTCTGCTGCAGATATTTAATCTCCAGGTGTGGTTGAATTGAAAACTCAACTGCTAATACTCTCAAGTATTCTTTGGCTCCCCTTGTGTCGAATCTATAAATTTGGGTTGAATACTCTACCCTCAAAAACTGTTGCGATCCCCTATACTTGTGGTTATCAAGACCTTTTTCTGGCGCCGATGCCGGGGAGCATAGCAATATTTGTCGAGTCACTTGGGATTTATATCAATTTATCACTATGAAGAATCTGAAGGATACTAAGACCAAGATTTTTCCCTCTACCACGAGGGGAGGTAAGGAACGGCCATCGCACTCTGCACTTGATTCACCTTCTGTTATGAGTAAGCTTGCACCACCACCACATGCTAGTAATCCTGATATGTCGCAAGTTATAGATGATGCTACTTCTGCTATGAATGATGCTTATGATGATGCTAGTACCATACTTGATGATAATGTGCCACTAGGAGAATTTCTTGATGAACAAATTGCTAGAGCTAAAGAGAATGAAACTACTGAAACTGATGAGATTGCTGAAACTGATGAAGCTTATGAAACTGATGATGATTGTGAAACACCTATTAGTCCTAGCTCTCCTAAGTTTGAAATGCCTAAGATACCTGAAGGTTATGTTATGGACGAGGAGATAACTAGAGAAATTCTCTCTTGCAAGGATAGAGATGATCTTAAGAAATTGCTACGCAAGTATAAGGAAAAGACTTTGAATGCTAGAATGAAATGTGATCCTAAGTTTGCTACTTCACCTATCTTTGTTACCGATAAGGATTATGAGTTCTCTGTCGACCCAGAGTTAATTACTTCGGTTGAATCTGATTCTTTCCATGGCTATGAAACTGAAACTGTAGTGGCACACCTTACTAAGCTAAATGATATAGCCACCCTCTTTGCTCAAGATGAGAAGATTCGCTACTATTACATCCTTAAGTTATTTCTGTTCTCATTAAAGGGTGATGCTAAGACATGGTACAATACTCTTGCTCTTGGTTGTGTGCGTAGTCCCCAGGATATGATTTACTACTTCTCTGAAAAATATTTTCCTGCTCATAAGAAACAAGCTGCCTTACAGGAAATATTTAACTTTGTGCAAATTGAAGAAGAGAGTCTCCCACAAGCTTGGGGGAGGCTTCTCCAGTTGCTTAATGCTTTGGCTGATCATCCTCTCAAGAAAAATGAAATACTTGATATCTTTTATAATGGACTAACCGATGCTTCTAGGGACTTCCTAGATAGTTGTGCTGGTTGTGTTTTCAGGGAACGAACTGTTGAACAAGCTGAGGAATTATTGAATAACATATTGAAGAATTATGATGATTGGACTCTTCCTGAACCACCGCTTAAACCCACTCCGAAGAAGAGGGGTATCTTTTTTCTCAGTCCTGAAGATATGCAAGAGGCAAAGAAATCTATGAAGGAAAAAGGTATTAAAGCTGAGGATGTTAAGAATTTGCCACCTATTGAAGAAATACGCGGCCTTGACACACCACCACCTCCACAGGTGGTAGAGGTAAATTCTTTATTAAAGTTTAATGAAGGTGACATCCCTCACAATAAACACCCTTGTCAATGTTTATATGAGTTTGACAACTATATTATGAAGCAAGATCATTTCAATGCCCATGTTCTGAAACAATTGAAATATAATTCTAATATGATTGCTCTCTTGAGTGACTTGCTATTTAGAATCAGTAATGATGTAGAGGTGTAGGACAACATGCCTCTATGGTTCAAACTCAGTTAGAACAAGTTGCTAAGTCTCAAAAAGAATTGCTTGATGAAATGAATAATAATATGCATGATTTCGCTGCTAGAGTAGTAACTAGAGGAGGTAGAATGACCCAAGAACCACTTTATCCTGAGGGTCATGCTAAAAGAATTGAACAAGATTCTCAGAGAATTAATACTGATGCACCTAGTCCTTCTAAGAGGAAAAAGAAAAAGAAAAATGATAGGACTTTGCATACCTCTAATGAACCTGAGACACAAAAACCTCCTGATAATAATGATGTCTCTATTTCCGATGCTGAAACTCAGTCTGGTAGTGAACATTCACCTAGTGATAATGATAATGATAATGATGATGCTCAACCTAGTAATGATAAAGAACCAGATAATGATGTTGAAATAGAGCCTGCTCCTGATCTTGATAACCCACAACCTAAAAATAAATGTTATGATAAAAGAGACTTTGTGGCTAGGAAACATGGTAAAGAAAGAGAGCCATGGGTTCAGAAACCCATGCCATTTCCACCTAAGCCATCTAAGAAAAAGGATGATGAAGAATTTGAACGCTTTGCTGAGATGATTAGGCCAGTCTTTTTGCGTACCCGTTTAACCGATATCTTGAAGATGGCCCCTTATGCAAAGTATATGAAAGACATCATCACAAATAAAAGAAAGATACCTGAAGCTGAAATCTCCACCATGCTTGCTAATTATTCTTTTAAGGATGGAGTACCTAAAAAACTTGGAGATCCTGGAATACCAACTATACCTTGCTCCATCAAAAGAAACTATGTCAAAACTGCTTTGTGTGATTTGGGAGCCGGTGTTAGTGTTATGCCTTTCTTCTTATATAAAAGACTTGATTTGAATAAACTCACACCTACTGACATATCATTGCAAATGGCTGACAAATCAACGGCCATACCTATCGGTATTTGTGAGGATGTGCCCGTTGTTGTTGCAAATGTTACTATCTTAACGGACTTTGTTATTCTTGAGATGCCCGAGGACGACAACATGTCGATTATCCTTGGTAGACCCTTTTTGAATACTGCAGGGGCTGTTATTGATTGCAATAAAAGCAAAGTCACTTTTCATATTAATGGTAATGAGCACACGGTGCACTTTCCGAAGAAACAATTCCAAGTGAATGGTATAAATGTTATTGAAGAATCTCTAACCATCACTATTGGGAGTTTCCAATTACCTCTACCTACTGGCAAAAAGAAATATGATATACTTATTGTAGGGGATATGCACATCCCCATTGAGGTAACTTAGTGTTTTACGAAAGTTCTTCAGTTTCATGCTAATCGGAAGTGGTTGTTAATAAGACTTGATCAACCTTATTAATGAATCATTTTTGAGAAGTATGACGTCGATGAATCTAGTAAGCACAACTCTCTGCTCCCACCTTTTATTTTCTGTTTTAGTTAGTCAAATAAAATAAAATGCCATGATTATCTTGTTTTCTGTTTTCTCCGTGCAATAAAAAAATGACCCAAAAATAAAAATTCTCAGAATGCCCTGAAAATTTAACACGATTTTTTTTCCGAATATTTATGAATTTTTTGTTTCAAATAACACCAGAGGGGGGTGCACCTGGTGCCCACAAGACACCATGGCGTGCCAGCACCCCCAGGCACACCCTGGTGATTTGTGGCCCCCACGTGGCCCCCCTCACTTATCTCTTTAGCCCACATCATCACCTACCTCCAGCAAAAAATCACCACAGCCACAATTTTCGTGTTCTTGCTCTCAAACCCGCGGATTTCGATCTCTTTGCTCGAAGCTCCATTTCTGAAACTTTTTGGAGGGATTGCTACTTGGTATGTGACTCCTCCATTGCTCCAATTAGTTTTTGTTTTAGTGGGTTATTTTTAGAGTAATTAGCTACTCTTGGTGCTGCTGTAGATGAGCTTGCATGTTGAATTCTTAGAGTTCTAAGTAGTCTGAATGCTCAATATGGCCTCTATGCATGCTTAGGAGTAGTTGCTAAGAATCTTACAAAGTTTTGTTGACAAATTGTTGTGGACTAAACATTTTCAGAATTTTTATAGGAATAAAATGCAATTCTTTAGGAGTTCTTCGAGGAGGAGATCCTCGGGAGCCTCATCAAGTGGAAGCTCGGTTCGACAGTCTTATGTTGAACCAAGCGAAAGCTCGATGCGAGATGCCGCCACCAAATCATGCTTGTGGCCTTGCGACGAGTTCATGGAAGGTGCAGGTATTAAGGAGGAATTTGACCAATTCATTCACAACACAGGGCTTGCTCCCTTCATCGCAGATAAGTGCCCCAACACCTCGAACTCACAAAAACCTTCACAAAGAAATTTAAGTATTTTCCCCGTGAGTCTAGAGTTTCGTTCAACCTGTACGATCATTCCTTTACCATGCCGTTAGAAATGTTTAGCGATGCATGCAAACTTCCATATGAGGGTTCCCTCGATGAACCAACAAAATCTGAGTACGAGTCATTTTTAGTTAATCTTTGCATTAGCGAAGATAGGGGGTTGCACAAGGGAGAATTAACAGCATCCATTTGCCATCACTACAATATTTTGCGCTCTTTAACGGTAAATGTATTGTAGGCAAACAAGATTGTAGCACACTGTGTGCTCATGATTTGAGTCTCTTACACACTTCCATAACTGGGAATAAGGATTATAATCTTGGTGCAATTGTTGCACGGAGGTTGTAGCTTAATGCTGCCAGTGGTAATTTTTATGGAGGAATCTATGCCTCCCGTGTAGCTGAGAGATTAAATGTTTCACCATGGCCTAATGACCCCATCTTACCCACTCAGTATTTAGACTTTGATGCCATGAAGCATCATAAGTTCCTTACGGGCACGGCCACCAACTACACCTATAACTTGAGATTTAATTAAAAAAACGTTGTGCCTGTTGCTTTGCCTGCTCCTGCTCTCTTTGATTTTCACACTAGGGGAAGATATTATGTCCTTTAGAGCGAAGCCCATGAGTACAACGCGGAGGTTGAAGCTGGCAGGAGGGCCGCGAAGTCTGCTCCGAGGTTCTCAATGAGCAATCGGCCAGATTATTATTCATACGGATGGTGATGACCAAGCTAGGCCAAAAGCCTAAGCTTGGGGGAGTACGTATTTCCACCGACATTACATTCATGTTCACACATTTCATTCTAGTTGTCGGTGTCCATACTTTTTCATTGTAATATCCATGCTAAAATTGTTTTCTTGCTTTCTTCTTGTGTGTTTGAAAAACCTTGAGAAAATCCAAAAATATTTCCTACTTCTTTTTAGTTTTTCTTTCTAGCTTAGTTTAATTGTTGCATTAAAAGAAAACCCAAAAAGATTTCTCGCTTCTTCTTTTACTTGTTGGGAGCTTTCCCATGTAAATAGTTTTTCTCGTTTTTGTTTTCCTCTTTAATTTGCTTTCTTCAAGAAAAACCAAAAACTCCAAAAATATTTCCGTGTGTTTCTCTGAAATTCTTTTCTTTTTTGTTTGAGTCGTACCAAGGAGAAGACCACAATGAAATTGTTGAGTGGCTCTCATCTGCACTATCGTTTATCTAACAAAGAACCCATATTACTTTGTCCTCTCCTCTTGAATAAAATGTTTGCAGATTCCAGCTTAGTCCACGGCACTCTTGCACTATTATTATCTTCTTATCATTCGATCGTGCAAGTGAAAGGCAATAATGACGACACTTGATGAATTGACTGTGGCAGAGAAAAGCGGGTATGAACTCAACTTGTTTTTGTTTTTGTAAATATGTTTAACCTAGTATCCCTTGATTCGGCTCATTATGATCAAAAATGTTTGCAATGACCATTAGAGATTATAGTTGTTCATGCCATGCTTAAGCAGTTAGGAGTGGATAATGATTTATCTTGGGTGTCAACATGTATTAAAATGGTTGTGATGCGGTATGATGATATGGTACCCTCCTCTAAATGTTTCAAGTGGCTTGACTTGGCACATGTTCACGCATGTAGTTGAATCAAAATCAACATAGCCTTCATGATATTTATGTTCATGGTGTCCATATCCTACTCATGCTAGTACTCAATGTTGATTATATGTAATGCATGTTCATGACCGTTTTCGCTCTCTAGCTATCCGCTTCTCAATCTACTTGCTAGCATTCGCCTATACTAAGCGGGAATACTGCTTGTGCATCAAAACCCTTAAACCAAGTTATGCTAGATGAGTCCACTATATCTACCTATATGCGGTATTACCCTGCCATTCCAAGTAAATTTGCATGTGCCACCTCTAAAAATTCAAATGAACATCTGTTTTGTGTGCCTAGACTGCTCATGGAGCGATAGGGGGCGGTCAGTATCTTCCATGCTAAGCAGGTTATTCTCATGATGAGTGTTTATTCACTTGTCCTTACACGAGAGGGGCGGTAATAGGGATTCCCAGTCCCGAAATCAAAAATCAAAAATAATTAAACAAAACTCCCCCAGGAATGTTGTTGGTTTGGACGGTACCCGTGGATGCGTCTCGCCGTGGAGTGTGATTGTTGGTGGAGGGGGAGTAAACCTTTCTTTTTATCGCTTGGGAACCGCCACTAATTTATTTAGCATGGAAGATATCGATAACTCTTGGTCGTGACGTTGACAGGAAGGGTGTACCTCCCAAAATTATATCTATCTCTGTTTTAAACTTTGAGCTCTGGCACCGCTGTAAATCCATGCTTTCCTCTACGAAGGGACTATCTATTTACTTTTATGTTGAGTCATCACCTTCTCAAATAAGCACCAGACCTGAGAGCACTATTGTCATCCTCATGCATTGTGTATAGTTGATGTTGGGTGCAGCATGATTGGATCTTTTCTACCATGAATTACAATGTTTAGTCACAGCTTGAACTTTGGAGGTGCTCTGCATTTATGTTTTGCGGTCTCGGAAAGGGCTAGCGAGATACCACTATTGTCATATTGTATCATGATTGTTTTGACAAAGTGTTGGCGCTTGAGATATCTTATTATTGCTCGCTAGTTGCTTATGCTATTGTTATGAGTAAATATAATTTCTAAGAGTTATTGTTGACATGGTTAGTCATAATCTTTGCTGAAAACCTGGGTACTACTTAAGCATATATATGTAACCAAGAACAAAAGAGTTCATAAAAGTTTTTCTTTATCACTTTCAGTTTGTCAGCTGAATTGCTTGAGGACAAGCAAAGGTTTAAGATTGAAGGAGTTGATACGTCTCCAATGTATCTACTTTTCCTCACTCTTTTGCCCTTGTTTTGGACTCTAATTTGCATGATTTGACTGGAACTAACCCGGACTAACGCTGTTTTCAGCAGAACTACCATGGTGTTGTTTTTGTGCAGAAATAAAAGTTCTCGGAATGGAACGAAACTTTTTGGACAATTATTTCGGAATAAATGAGAATTATTGGAGCCAAAATCCATCGAAGAGGGGGGCCAGGGTGAGCATCACCCACCAGGGCCCGCCAGGCCCCCTGGGCGCGCCAGGCCCCCTGGGCGCGCCCTAGTGGGTTGTGCCCACCTCGTGGCCCCACTTTCCCTAACTCCACCACTATAATTTCCTATTTTTGGAGAAAAAAAATCAGGGAGAAAGAATTATCGCGTTTTACGATATGGAGCTGCCGCCACCTCCTGTTCTTCATCGGGAGGCAAGATCTGGAGCCCGTTTGGGGAGGGGAATCTTCGGTCTTCGTCATCACCAACCTTTCTCCATCGCCAATTCCATGATGCTCCCCACCGGGAGTGAGTAATTCCTTCGTAGGCTTGCTGGTCGGTGAGGAGTTGGATGAGATTCATCATGTAATCGAGTTAGTTTTGTTAGGGCTTGATCCCTAGTATCCATTATGTTCCGAGATTGATGTTGCTATGACTTTGCTATGCCTAATGCTTGTCACTAGGGCCCGAGTGCCATGATTTCAGATCTGAACCGTTTATGTTATCATCTCTATATCCATGTTCTTGATCCGATCTTGCCTAGTCATATGCACCTATTACGTGTTATGATCTGTCAACCCCATAGTGACAATATTTGGGATAATTCGCGGTGATGACCGTAGTTTGAGGAGTTCATGTATTCACCATGTGTTAATGCTTTTTTCCGGTTCTCTATTAAAAGGAGGCCTTAATATCCCTTAGTTTCCTTATGGACCCCGCTGTCATGGGAGGGTAGGACAAAAGAGGTCATGCAAGTTCTTTTCCATAAGCACATATGACTATTTACGGAATACATGCCAACATTACAATGACGAACTGGAGCTAGTTCTGTGTCGCCCTAGGTTATGACTGTTATATGATGAATATCATCCAACGAGTTACCAATCCAGTGCCTACGAGCTTTCCACTTATTGTTCTTGCTGAGTTACTATTACTTTTGCTGCTGCTCCAACTGCTTGTAGGACCGAAAGTATGTCTAGAGGGGGGGGGGTGATTAGACTACTTGACCAAATTAAATTCCCAATTTTAGAGTTGGCAGATTTTAGCATTTATGGCAAGTCAAGTACACCCTACACATGCATGTCTAAGAGTATAGCAGCGGAAAGTAACAACAAGCATGAGTAAAAAAGGAAGGGTAGGAAGATCAAACGCAATTGTAGACACGATGATTTTTCCCGTGGTTCCGATAGGTGGTGCTATCGTACGTCCACGTTTATGGAGTCTTCAACCCATGGAGGGTAACGGTCGCGAGAGTCCACGGAGGGCTCCACCCATAAGGGTCCACGAAGTAGCAACCTTGACTATTCCATAACGGCTTCCGTCCACGAAGGACTAGCCTCACTATGGGTAGATCTTCACGAAGTAGGCGATCTCCTTGCCCTTACAAACTTCTTGGTTCAACTCCACAACACGAAGTAGGAGGCTCCCAAGCGACACCTAACCAATCTAGGAGGCACCACCCTCCAAAAGGTAATAGGCTCGGTAATGACGATGAACTACTTGCTCTTGTGCTTCAAGATGATAGACTCCTCAACACACAATCACTCTCTCACAGATTTGGCTTGGTGGAAGAGATGGGATTGGTGGAAAGCAACTTGGGGAGGCCATAAATCAAGATCCATATGGTTGGAGTGGATGATCTTGACCTCAACACAAGGGTAGGTGGCTCTCTCTCAGAAAACTGGATGGGGGCAAGTATGGAATAGTTCTGAGTGCTTCTCTTTCGAGTGGGTGGTGGTGAAGGGGTATATATAGGCATCCCCAAAAATCCAACCGTTACACACAAAATGACCAACTCGGAGACATCGATGTGTTAATCTCGGTGGTACCGAAGTGACCAAAAGGTGGCAACTTTTGAATCTCGATGAGACCGATATATGAAACTCGGTTGCACCGATCAGTTGACCAACGGTCAGATTGCCCATTCTCGGTGACGCCGATCCAACAATCTCGGTGGTACCGATATTGTAAATTTGCATAACAGAAAGTTGGCAACGCAAACTCGGTGGCACCGAAGCAGAATCGGTTGCACTGAAAGGCTAGGGTTTGGCTTAGGTCTGTCTGAGTATGGGAATCGGTGGCACCGAGTGTATGTGTTGGTTGCACCGATTTTGGATGTTTGACTTTGGACAGACTTTTATGGAAGAGCTTGTGGGTGTTTTTGGTGACTATCACTTGTGCACGTATGAGCATTTTGTTCACCAACAGTACCTTACCCCCTTTTAATAGTATTGGCTTTCCTATGGACTCAAAGTGATTTCTCACAAAGTAAAATGTAGAGTCCTCTTGCTTGAAGCTTTGCCAATCCATTTCCTTGCATCTTGGGGTATCTCCACAATCTCTTCAATCCTTTTGCCAATCCTATCATTGAACTTTTCCTGAAATATACTTAGTGGAAACATTAGTTCAATGACTTATATGTTGTTATTAATTACCAAAACCACCAAGGGAGCACATGTGCTTTCAATCTGCCCCTTTTTGGTAATTAATGACAACATATAGATCAAAGCTTCGCCAAATGATATAATCAAAGAATATAATCGTCGCTTTGAGAAGTATGTGATAAGCAAGAGCTCCCCCTAAATTTGTGCATTATTTTGAATTTGCGTTTGAATGCAAATGCACAATCGATTAGGTACATGGGGCACTTCTTCCATGTCACATACATCTTGGTGGTGTGCGAGAGTAATAAGAGTGAATATCATAGCACAACACAATCAAGCAAAGGTGAATGATCATCTCATAAGCATTAAGATGATAGGAAATAGTAGCACAACACATTAAGCGTATGATCAGAACACACATAGTTCAACACAAGCAACCAAAAGACTAATTGTTTTTGAAAAAGCGATAAAAACCAAACGCTCTCTCACTCGAAGCCTAAAGATCTATATACACTTCTCCCCCTTTGGCAACAAGTTACCAAAAAGTGAAAAGAGATATAGCTAAGCGTTCTTGGGCTAATCTCCTCCGGTTGTTGATGAAGGAGTCGAGAGAACTGCGTCGGCGAAGATCTCAGCTGATGTCGTGGATGGAGTTGGATTGGCAACTGGAGGAACTGAAGCTGATGGAGCTGAGGTGACAGTAGCAAGAGCTGATGAAGAGGGCCTCAAATCTGGAGCTGGCACAGTGGCTGATCTGGCCTGAGTGGTGAAGTGTGTGCCAGGCCTGAGAGGAGAGTCATCCTCATCATCATCATCATCATCATCATCTGAAGAATGAGGAAGAGGCACAGAGTCAACTTCCTTCTTGAGCTCATCGACTGTCTTTGTCAGCCCATCCACCTTATCATTAAGGGTCTTGATCCTGTTCTCGAAGATCCTGACAAGACTGTTTTGATTGTTCAGAATGTCCTTAATGTCCTTCTGCATGCCCTGAACTGATGAGATCAACAGATCCATTTGCTCGTTCCTGGATCTAGGGACTTGAGCACTAGTGGCTCTAGCTGCCTCTGCCTCTGCCTGTGCTTGAGCTGCCGCTGATGTGGGATGTTCTGGGTCCATCACCACAACATTGTCCTCTAAATCTGGCTGTAGGGGCAAGTGGGGTCTGTCCAGAGCAAAGACGTGCTTCTCCAGCTTGGAGTTGATGAGCATCTGGATATAGGGTGCATAGCAGCATGAGCGCTTCTGATCAGCAGCAACCCTCTTCACTGTCTCTACAATCAAGTCCATAACTCTAATCCTGGTGTGTCTGTCAAGATGGATCAGCATGTTGATGGAGTAGCATCGGATCATCTTCTCATCTCCTGACTTGGGCATCAAGGTATGCCTCAAAATGGTGTTCATGGTACGGAGGCCAGCCTGGAGGAAGTAGATAGAACCTAACTTGTGAGATTTCAAGTTAGCAGCAGGGATAACATTGTACATATCCGTCATAGCATCATGGCTCTCCTTGGATTTAGAGTAGACATCCAAGTCACCATCCTGCACCTCTGGGACTCCTAAGATGGCAGCCCATTCATCAACAGTGGACTCATATCTAGCTCCTTCAGTCATCCATACAATCCTGCCATATCCATAGAAATGAGCAGTGGAGTAGAATTGCATGATCATCTCATCATTCCATGATGTAAACTCTTTGCCAACAAACTCATCCAAGCCAATGCAGTGAAAGTTGTCTTGAACATTTGGAAAGAAATCTTCATTCTCCTTAATGAACTTCCAGTCCAAATATCTCATGTCACTCACAGCTGGACTCTTGTCAAGCAGCATAGTCTCATAGAAATCCTGTTGCTCCTTGGTGTAGAATCTGTAGTCCACAGCTGTCTTTCTCCTTTGGGCATATGGATCAACAGCTCTCCATGCCCTCAAACCAGAATCCTTCCTCTTCTTCATGTCTTCAGCAAGAAGATGATTGGCATTATGTTCAGGAAGGTGTGGTCTAAGCTTCATCAAGGCAGACATGGCATCCTCATCCTCAACTCTGGAGGTAGTTCCCTTGTTCTTCTCAGAAGCTGGAATCTGTCTGGATGTCCTCTTAGGCTTTTCAGCAGCAGCCTTCTTGGGGGCAGACTTGGTCCTCTTGGATGTGCCAGTCTTTGGCATAGCATCAGCCATAAGTTTCTTTTGCTTCTTCTTGGGAGGGGCCTTGACAACCTGCTCTTCCTCCTCCTCAGCAGTAGCACCAGCAGCCTCCTCAGGGTCCTCATACATGGATGTTTGCCTACCAGTGACATAGACAATCCTCTTCCTGGCATGCTTCTTCTCTCCTGCCTTCGTAGGCAATGACTTCCTTGGGGGCTCAACAGTCATGGAAGCCCTAGCACTCTCAGGTGCTCTCATAGCCTCAGAGCTAGCATAGACCTTGCTGACAGTCCTCCTTGAAGAGGTGGCTTCATTTGCAGATTTCTTAGCAACTTTCTCTTGCTTCTTGGCAAGAATCTCCTCTGGCACAAAATCTGAATCCTCCTCATCTGAATTCAGCTTCTTCCTGGCCCTCGTTGCAGCCTTGGGCAACCCATATAGAACTGGGAGTGCCTGGATCTGAAGAGGAACTGGACTCAGGACTAGTGCCTGAACTCATGACAATGTTCTGCTCTTGGAAGTTGTTCTCACTGTCCTCGGCACTTGACATACTGAACCTGTGAATAGAATATAGAGGAGTAGAAGAAGATGAGTCATCACAAAATGTAGCTGTTTTTGAAAGTTTGAACTAAGAATTTCTCAAATTTTGCATTCTGCCAAATGTATGTCGGTACAGCTGAGACAAATTTTTCGGTCACACCGAGACTGACAACCTGCTTTCCAGGAACTTGGCACCATTCTCGGTTACACCGAAAATAGGCACTTGGTTCCACCGAGGTGTTCTCAGTGTGCCAGAAAACCAAATCGGTAATACCGATTATTTTGCATCGGTTCTACCGAGATTCATGAGGCGGATGGCAAAACCTAAAAAAATCCATTATTCGCTATTCTATTGAGTTTTCTTGCGCACGGTGTGCAAACGGTGGCTTATAGATAAAATCTACTTCATTGTGCAAGAATCAGACGGGGAGCGCAAGAAGAATCGAATCCGTACCCTAACTTGGTGACGGATCCGCTACGGCGGCGACGGCGGCGAAGATGCCCGTCGATGGCGAGGATCCCAGCGGCGGAGGAGCACGGGGAGACAAGGGCGACGACCAGGGGGTCCTTTGCGGTAGCTTAGCGTTTTGGGGCGCGACGGTTTAAAGATTGAATTTTGAAACGTCGGGTGCACAGCATATATACCCCTCACTGTCGGTGTCACCGATTCCTAATTTTCGATGTCACCGAGTTCCTCAACTGTCAGCTGACAGGGAAACTCGGTGTAACCGAGAATATGGAATCGGTAGTACCGAGATTGAAAACCAGATCAACCCTAGGCATTCGGTGAGACCGAGAATTGTGGGTTGGTTCCACCGAGATGCACTTGGGAGGTTTTAATGGTCAGTCCTTTGTCGATACGGAACTCTGAGTGCTCCACACACAGAGGGATCGAAAAGTACTTGTTCAAATTTTGTGATGCAGCATGAATGGAGTATGAGGTGAGAAAGCATAGATAGCTAGAGAGTGGTCCTAGGCATTCTTGTCCATCCAATTGGCAAAAGATAAATCAAAAGCCAAATAGCAACAATTGGATGTCCTCGAATGGGTAAATAAATGCAGACCAACATGCTCACACAATAAGATGTCAAATGAAATCATGACAAACATGCACATACATACTAGCATCTAACAAGCACTTTGGCGATGATGAAGTCATCTATATATGAGTATATTGACTTAGGAGTCAAGTAAGAATACTTGATCATAGGTCATACTCATCGTTTAAGGACAAGTGGGGTTACCACTTTTACATAAAGCATTTACTGTTGTCACATTCTAAGAGATGCTTTGACTCAAGTCTTAGAGTAAAGCTCCCCCTTGATGTGACATCCCCCATAGGAGGGATAAACTAACCTTGGGTTTTGTCGATGAAGACTTTATGTTGGTGAGGTAGTGGTGGATGCTCAAGGTTGATGAAGATCACCAAGAGTTGGGAGCATCCTTGTTGTTTCCTTACTCTTCTCACCTACATGGGTTAGTCCCAACACACAAGAGACAAATACAAGGATATCTATGGACATGGAGTGCAAAGCATGTGTAATGATGTCCATTGATTTGTTGATTACCTTGTCCCTTGCTTACCTTTGAGGGAATGTGTGACTCGTTGAACTATTGCATAGAGTTGATGTTGATTGCAAATAGTTCTTGCCAATAATGAATGTGAGTGAATTTCATTGGTGGAGTCACCCCTCAAGAACTCTCCAGTTCTTCTTCTTGGGGACCCACATCAAGTTGATGGGGATCCTTGGTGTTGAAGTAGCCTTTGTAGAAGTTGAGCTTGGAGTAGCCTTGGGAACCCACTCCACCATAGCTAGGGATTCATCTTCATATGAGTCAATGTCCTCTTGAAGCTTGTTCTTCCCCTTGAGCTTGTGGTCTTGTGGTGGAAGGTCATCTTGAGTGTTTGTTCCCTTGGGAAGAGTATTTTCATACTTCTCCTTTTGAGGAACAAACTTGGGCTTGGGGTATTGACCTTCTTCCCATTCAACTCCATTAGCGTTGAAGTAGCCAACACCATGATTCTTCCGGTATCCTCCGTGCTTGCGTACAATTTCCTCAAATTGCTTACACCCGGCAAGACTCTTGTAGATACCTTTCTCTATAATTCCTTTCAATAAAGCATTTTCTTGCTCAAGTGTAACTTGGCTAAGAGAATCATCATTAGTGGAATCAATAGAACTACTAGAAGCGACATCATTAGGTTTAGCATTTTTATTGTTGCTACTAGATGAAGAACCTTTCTTGCCTTTGTTACTAGATTGTTTAGTTTTAACTTATGGCATGAATGTAGACAAGAATAGTCGTTTGTCTAGATAAGATGAAGTCTTCTTTCGGATATCGTCATTGATAGCTTTAAGAAACTCATGCACTTGCTCCAAGTTGAGCTTCTCGAAGCGTAGCTTCTGATGAATTCTTACAAGCTCTCTATGATCTTCAAGAGTAGATTCATGAGCTAACTTAAGAGTGTTTAGTTCTTTAGTTAGTTGTTCTATTTTCATCTTATCATCATCAATTGACTTATCTTGACTAGCATGAGAATTATCAAGTTCATTTTGACTAACATCACTAGTTTTATCAAAGAGCAAGTCATCACCACAAAGCAAATCATCTTCATCACTATTGAAATCAAGATACTCAGGGTGTGATACCTTGGGGCCTTTAGCCATGAAGCAACTTCCACTCCCTTCATTTGGCGAATCAAATAGATCATAGGAGTTGGTAGTCACAAGAGCAATTCCGGCAACACCATCATCTTGACTATAGTCGGAGTCAGAGTGATAGCTTCTCTCGGAGTTGTTGTCGGAGTCGGAGCCGGAAACCCATTCACCAACATGAGCTTGATGTTTTCTTCTTGTGTAGCTCTTGGTGTACTTGTCCTTCTTCTCCGAATCTCTACTTCTCCTCGAGGGTCTTCGTTCATAACGATCATCTCTACTCCTTCTCTCTCTTGGAGGTGATTCATTCCTTGAGCTTCGTCTTCTAGGTGACTCTTCTCTTCGTTTGTAGGGAGCCGTGCACTCATTGGAGTAGTGTCCGGGCTTCCCACAATTGTAGCAATTGCGGTCACGACTTGACGAACGCTTCTCATCATATCTTGAGTTGGAGCTTCGTTCTTTGCCTCTATTCTTGTAGAACTTGTTGAATTTCTTGACCATGAGGCTTATCTCTTCATTGGTGACAAGGTTGTTGCTTGAAGTTGCGGGAGCATCACTTGTGGCTTTGTAAGCACCGCTAGACTTGTTGTGAAGCTCTTCCTTGTCTTTGAGTGTCATCTCATGAGCAACAATCCTTCCAATGACTACCGTAGGCTTGAGATCTTTGTAGTTGGGCATCATTTGGATCAATGTGCACACGGTGTCGTATCTCTCATCCAAAGCTCTAAGTATCTTCTTGATGATGAATTTGTCGGTCATTTCTTCGCTTCCTAAGCCGGCAATCTCATTGGTGATGAGAGCTACCCTAGAGTACATCTCTACGACTCCTTCACCATCCTTCATCTTGAACTTGTCAAGCTGACTTTGAAGAACATCTAACTTGGATTCTCTCATGGACTCGGTTCCTTCGTGCATATCAAGACGACTGATTTTGTTGAATTCTTTGGGGCATAGGCAATTGAAGAGAATGTCACATGCTTGAGCGTTGTATTGCAACATCTTCAATTCTTCCGCGGTTGCTTCACGATCCGGTTCCTTTCCATCACCAAAGAATTCACCTTGCAAGCCAACACGAACAACAGCCCATACGGCAGGGTTATGACCAAGAATATGCATTTTCATTTTGTGCTTCCAACTAGCAAAATTTGTGCCATCAAAGTACGGACCTCTACGGTGATAATTTCCCTCACTAGACGCCATACTCTCCTAGGTTGTGAGACCAATGCAATGGAGACCAACGCTCTGATACCACTTGTAGGATCGAAAATATGTCTAGAGGGGGGGGGGGGTGATTAGACTACTTGACCAAATAAAATTCCTACCTTTTCCCAATTTTAGAGTTGGCAGATTTTAGCATTCATGGCAAGTCAAGTACACCCTACACATGCATGTCTAAGAGTATAGCAGCGGAAAGTAACAACAAGCATGAGTAATAAAGGAAGGGTAGGAAGATCAAACGCAATTGTAGACACGCTGATTTTTCCCGTGGTTCCGATAGGTGGTGCTATCGTACGTCCATGTTTATGGAGTCTTCAACCCACGGAGGGTAACGGTCGCGAGAGTCCACGGAGGGCTCCACCCATAAGGGTCCACGAAGTAGCAACCTTGACTATTCCATAACGGCTTCCGTCCACAAAGGACTAGCCTCACTATGGGTAGATCTTCACGAAGTAGGCGATCTCCTTGCCCTTACAAACTTCTTGGTTCAACTCCACAACACGAAGTAGGAGGCTCCCAAGCGACACCTAACCAATCTAGGAGGCACCACCCTCCAAAAGGTAATAGGCTCGGTAATGACGATGAACTATTTGCTCTTGGGCTTCAAGATGATAGACTCCTCAACACACAATCACTCTCTCATAGATTTGGCTTGGTGGAAGAGATGGGATTGGTGGAAAGCAACTTGGGGAGGCTAGAAATCAAGATCCATATGGTTGGAGTGGATGATCTTGACCTCAACACAAGGGTAGGTGGCTCTCTCTCAGAAAACTGGATGGCGCAAGTATGGAATAGTTCTAAGTGCTTCTCTTTCGAGTGGGTGGTGGTGAAGGGGTATATATAGGCATCCCGAAAAATCCAACCGTTACACACAAAATGACCAACTTGGTGACACCGATGTGTTAATCTCGGTGGTACCGAAGTGACCAAAAGGTGGCAACTTTTGAATCTCGATGAGACCGATATATGAAACTCGGTTGCACCGATAAGGTGACCAACGGTCAGATTGCCCATTCTCGGTGACGCCGATCCAACAATCTCGGTGGTACCAATATTGTGAATTTGCATAACAGAAAGTTGGCAACCCAAACTCGGTGGCACCGAAGCAGAATCGGTTGCACCGAAAGGCTAGGGTTTGGCTTAGGTCTGTCTGAGTATGGGAATCGGTGTCACCGAGTGTATGTGTTGGTTGCACCGATTTTGGATGTTTGACTTTGGACAGACTTTTGTGGAAGAGCTTGTGGGTGTTTTTGGTGACTATCACTTGTGCACGTATGAGCATTTTGTTCACCAACAGTACCTTACCCCCTTTTAATAGTATTGGCTTTCCTATGGACTCAAAGTGATTTCTCACAAAGTAAAATGTAGAGTCCTCTTGCTTGAAGCTTTGCCAATCCATTTCCTTGCATCTTGGGGTATCTCCACAATCTCTTCAATCCTTTTGCCAATCCTATCATTGAACTTTTCCTGAAATATACTTAGTGGAAACATTAGTTCAATGACTTATATGTTGTTATTAATTACCAAAACCACCAAGGGAGCAAATGTGCTTTCACTGCTACAAAACTATTGCTACTACTATTACCGCTATTGTTACTGTCACTACCGCTATCAAACTATCATATTACTGTGCTACTGATCACTCTGCTGCAGATATTTAATCTCCAGGTGTGGTTGAATTGACAACTCAATTGCTAATACTCTCAAGTATTCTTTGGCTCCCCTTGTGTCGAATCTATAAATTTGGGTTGAATACTCTACCCTCGAAAACTGTTGCGATCCCTTATACTTGTGGGTTATCATGGACTACTCACGCATCATCGGAGAGGCACCTATGAAGAAGATGAACCCCTCCGTGATGGTGTTTAGATTCGATCTCACGGTTCTGGAACTTGCGGCGGCTGGAATTGTGTTTCGTCGAGTCCCCTAGGGTTTTTGTAATATTTGGGAATTTATAGGCATCAGAGGCGGTGCGGAGGGGCCCCGTGGAGGGCACAACCCATCAGGGCACGCCGGGGGCCCCCTTGCGCGCTCTGGTGGGTTGTGCTCTCCACAGCCTACCTTCCTGGCTCTTCTTTGGCCCACTGGGTGTCTTCTGGTCCAGAAAAATTCTTCGAAAAGTTTCATCGCGATTGGACTCCGTTTGGTATTGATCTTCTGCGAAGTAAAAAACAAGCAAAAACAGCAACTGGCACTTTGGCACTATGTCAATAGGTTAGTCCCAAAAAAATGATATAAAGTTGTTATAAAATGATTGTAAAACATCCAAGAATGATAATATAACAACATAGAACAAGCAGAAAGTATAGATACGTTGGAGACGTATCAGCCGCCCCCCACAACCACTAGCTGGTTGGCTGCTCAGAGAGAGATTGACAAATATCATTTGAGAGCAACCCATCCTCTGAGGACTTTGAAAGAAAATCATCAGTGAGGAAAAACCCAAAACCCAAGCCACCAACACCCAAAGTGATTGAGCATCACTGAAGAGATTGTTCCTGTGTGGAACCGACGCTTGTTACCTTTGAAGACTGTGCATCTTCCAGACGGTTAGGCGTCATGGTCTAGAGCATCCAAGGGGAATTGTGGGTCGCTGGGTGACCAAGTTTGTGAGGGTTTGGAAGTCTACCCTGAAGACTTACCACGAGTGTTGGGCGAGGTCTGTGTGACCTTAGCTCAAGGAGAATACGGTAAGTGACGTGGCTTGAGACTGCGTCGGTATTTCCCCAAAGAGGAAGGGATGATGCAGCACAGTAACGGTAAGTATTTCCCTTAGTTATGAAACCAAGGTTATCAAAATAGTAGGAATAGACCCAATAAGCAGCACCTGCACACAAATAATAAATACTTGCAACCCGACGCGAAAGAGAGGTTGTCAATCTCTCTACGATAAAAAGATAGATTAGGTAGTGATAGATATGAGAGATAGATCTCCCAAGAGCACAAAATAAAAAGAGCAAATAAAAAGTGCAGCAATATATTTTTGGGTTTTTGGTTTAGTAGATCTGAAAACAAAGAGGCAAAAAGATAGATCGGAAAGCAATATATTGGAAAAGTAGACCCGGGGGCCGTAGGATTCACTAGTGGCTTCTCTCATGAGTATAGCTCACGGTGGGTGAACAAATTACTGTTGGGCAATTGATAGAAGATCAAATAATCATGATGATATCCAAGGCGATGATCATTATATAGACATCACGTCCAATATAAGTAGACCGACTCCTGCCTGCATCTACCACTATTACTCCACACATCGACCGCTATCTAGCATGCATCTAGTGTATTAAGTTCATGGAAGAACAGAGTAATGCAATAAGAACGATGACATGATGTAGACAAGATCTATTCATGTAGGAATAGACCCCATCTTGTTATCCTTAATGGAACCGATACATGCGTGCCTTGCTGCCCCTTCTGTCACTGGGAAAGGACACCGCAAGATCGAACCCATCATAAAGCACCTCTTCCCATGGCAAGAAAAATTGATCTAGTCGGCCTAACTAAACCAAAGATTCGAAGAAGAAATATGAGGCTATAAGTAATCATGCATATAAGAGATCAAAGAAGACTCAAATAATATTCGTGGATAGAAACTGATCATGAACTCAAAATTCATCGGATCCCAACAAACACACCGCAAAAGTTTACATCAAATAGATCTCCAAGAGACCTTTGTATTGAGAATCAAAAGAGAGAGAGGAAGCCATCTAGCTACTGCCTATGGACCCGTAGGTCTATGGTGGACTACTCACGCATCATCGGAGAGGCACCTATGAAGAAGATGATCCCCTCCGTGATGGTGTTTAGATTGGATCTCGAGGTTCTGGAACTTGCGGCGGCTGGAATTGTGTTTCGTCGACTCCCCTAGGTTTTTTTTTAATATTTGGGAATTTATAGGTGTCAGACGCGGTGGAGGGGGCCCCCGTGGAGGGCACAACCCACCAGGGCGCGTTGGGGGCCCCCTGGCACGCCCATGTGGGTTGTGGCCTCCACAGCCCACCTCTCTAGCACTTCTTTGGCCCACTGGGTGTCTTCTGGTCCAGAAAAAATCTCCAAAAAGTTTCGTCGCGACTGGACTCCGTTTGGTACTGATATTCTGCGAAGTAAAAAACAAGCAAAAACAGCAACTGGCACTTTGGCACTATGTCAATAGGTTAGTCCCAAAAAATGATATAAAATTGCTATAAAGTGATTGTAAAACATCCAAGAATGATCATATAACAGCACGGAACAAGCAAAAATTATAGATACGTTGGAGACGTATCAGTAAGGACTGTGTGTCGTGGGACTATGTGTCCTTTGGTTTAAATACCAAGCCGCTCCGAACCAGACGTACGACTGTCACAGCAGTTGGAACTGGGTCATCAAATCATTGTCTTCATCGAGCTCCTGGTTCTATTTCCTCATCCCTTCTATTTCCTAGAAGTACTTGTTGATGAATCTGGTCATTACTGTTTGAAGAATTTGTTTCAAGACTTTCTCAATTTCCTCATCTCAAATTCTTCAGTCACTTTGTCTATTGCCTACTATCCTGTTCACACTACTTATGCTCTGTGTATGCTTCATTTCATCATGATGACTATGCTACTGCTATGTTTCTCATGCACTTGAGTACTTATTCCGTTGCTAGTATTTCGTCACTTAGCAAATTCCTCATCTAGTAATTCCTCAGTGAAAAATTTGTAAAAATCGCCTATTCACCCCCTCTAGTCGATATAACGCACTTTCAACCCTACGCCCTGCTGATTGTATTAATGTGTATGATGATTACAGAGTTGGTCTACCTTGAGATCAGATGAGCTAAAACCCTAGATGAGTTGACCTATCCCCTACGAACTAAAAACCCCTGGCTTATATAGACACCAGGGGTACTTAGGGTTACACATGATAGGTTTCCATCCGGATATAGATACGCCCATTCTCTCTTCAAAACTTGGAGGACACACCAGGTCTTCGGAGCTTTCCTTCTTGAGTACGGGGTCACCCAGTAGTTTGGCCTTCCCGCAATAGCCACAGAGCGGCCCCCTATGTCCGGCCCATGAGAGATAAGTCGACGGCCCAAGGACCCCTTTATCCCGGATTCCCTTAGTAGCCCCCGAACTAGCCTCTAATGCTGGGGTTCACGATACCTAGCAGTTTCGCACATCCAAAGTCTCTGGATTGCGGTGTGAGTTCTTTTCTCTCCTTTATATTCGGGTGGTTCTAGTTCGGCCGCCGATGACGCCCTGCTTTCCGAACAACATACGTCGCTTAGCCTCGAAGGCCAAACGTTTGAGTGTGAACAGTGCCTCACCTAACAACTTTTCTGACGAAAGGCCCCGGCAGGCCCCGGCCAGTTAGCCAATTATGAAAACTCGATTCGCGGTTCAAGGCAGCTCATCCATTGGCACGTCTCATCAACATGAAGATCGTGCCCTGTTTTTCATGGGATACGGTTAATGATCAGGGCTATCCCACACGCGGATAACGGCACGATTATTTCGGGAAGTGACGCAGCCAGCAGCGCAGTAAAAGGGACCCTTGGTATTATGACCTCCCATAAAAGGGAGAAAATCCCCAAGGCCTCCATACGCTTCTCAGATTCAAGCTCGCCTTCTCACTCCCGTAAGCTCCAAGCGCCCAGATCCAATCCTTCTCTAGTTCTCTCCAAGCCACTCCCCCCCAATCTCGGCCATGGCCGGTTCAGGTTCCCAGGGCAAGTGGGAGGTCTCCTGCGTCACTGACAACGACATTCGAGAGTTGTACCACGCGGGCTACCTTCCGTTCAACGTCCCCCAGCGCGCTCCAGAAGCAGGCCAGGTGGTGCCCACGCCGAAGTCGGGCGAAAGAGTGGTGTTCATTCCCCACTTCCTCCGGGGATTGGGCTTCCCGCTTCACCCCTTTGTCAGGGGCTTAATGTTCTTCTACGGGTTAGACTTCCATGATCTCCCCCCGAACTCCTTCATGCACATCTCGGCCTTCATCATCGTTTGTGAGGCCTTCCTGCGGGTGCAGCCGCACTTCGGCTTATGGCTTAAGGTCTTCAACGTCAAGCCGAAGACAGTTAACAGCCAGCACGCGGACTGTGTGGGGGGGGGGGCGGTGATCAGTAAACTCCCACTGGTTGAATGGCCGGAAGGCACCTTCATCGACACTGTGAAGGTTTGGCAGAAGGAATCGTTCTACATCACCGAACCACGAGGCGCAGAATGGACGGCGCCCTCCGAGTTCAGATCCGGACCCCCCCCACGAGGCTAACCTCGTGGATCAAGAAAGGCCTTGATTGGGGATCGGCAGCGGAGGTGAAGTCGCTGCAGAAACGCGTCTCGTAGATGATAGAGGCGAATATCGAGCTGACCAACGTGGTCCGGATCATGCTCCGCCGTCCTCTCCTCCCCTGCCAGCACCGGGCCACTCCAATGTGGGCTTACAAGCTCGACGACCCTGCCACCATGCGCCAATTGTACCGCACTACTGATAACCCACAAGTATAGGGGATCGCAACAGTTTTCGAGGGTAGAGTATTCAACCCAAATTTATTGATTCGACACAAGGGGAGCCAAAGAATATTCTCGAGTATTAGCAGTTGAGTTGTCAATTCAACCACACCTGGAAGACTTAGTATCTGCAGCAAGTATTCAGTAGCAAAGTAGTATGGAAGTAACGGTAACAATGGCAAACTGACAGTAGCAGTGTTGTAGTGATTGTAACAGTAGCAACGGAAAAGTAACTTAGCAAAGATCAATATGTGAAAAGCTCGTAGGCAATGGATCAGTGATGGATAATTATGTCGGATGGCATTCATCATGCAACAGTTATAACATAGGGTGACACAGAACTAGCTCCAATTCATCAATGTAATGTAGGCATGTATTCCATATATAGTCATACATGCTTATGGAAAAGAACTTGCATGACATCTTTTGTCCTACCCTCCCGTGGCAGCGGGGTCCTAATGGAAACTAAGGGATATTAAGGCCTCCTTTTAATAGAGAACCGAACCAAAGCATTAGCACTTAGTGAATACATGAACTCCTCAAACCACGGTAATCACCGGAAAGAATCCCAGTTATTGTCACCCTGGGGGGTGCGGATCATAACTCATAATAGGTGTCTACAACTTGCAAGATAGGATCAAGAACACATATATATTCATGAAAACATAATAGGTTCAGATCTGAAATCATGGCACTCGGGCCCTAGTGACAAGCATTAAGCATAGCAAAGTCATAGCAACATCAATCTCAGAACATAATGGATACTAGGGATCAAACCCTAACAAAACAAACTCGATTACATGGTAAATCTCATCCAACCCATCACCGTCCAGCAAGCCTACGATGGGATTACTCACGAACGGCGGAGAGCATCATGAAATTGGTGATGAAGGATGGTTGGTGATGACGACGGCGTCGATTTCCCCTGTCCGGAGCCCAAATCAGACTCCAGATCTGCCCTCCTGAGGAAGAACAGGAGGTGGCGGCGGCTCCGTATCGTAAAACGCGATGAACTCTTCTCCCTGATTTTTTCTCCCCGAATAGGAATATATAGAGTTGGAATTGAGGTCGGAGGAGCTTCAGGGGGCCCACAAGCCTGCAGGGCGCACCCTAGGGGGGGGGGGCTGATACGTCTCCAACGTATCTATAATTTTTGATTGTTCCATGCTATTATATTATCTGTTTTGGATGTTTTATATGCATTAATATGCTATTTTATATTATTTTTGGGACTAACCTATTAATCTAGAGCCTAGTGCCAGTTTCTGTTTTTTCCTTGTTTTTGAGTATTGCAGATAAGGAATATTAAACGGAGTCCAAACGGAATAAAATCTTCGGAATAATTTTTCTTGGACCAGAAGCAACCCAGAGGACTTGGAGACCAAGGCAGGGGAGCCACCGTGTGGTGACAAGCCACAGGGGCGCGCCCTAGGGGGGGGCCCTGGCTTGTGGCCCCACGGCAACTCCTCCAACCCTATTCTTCGGCCTATAAATTCAGAAATATTCCCTGGATACCAGAAAGAGCCATGAAAACACTTTTCCGCCGCCAGGAGCCTCGGTTCCCGTGAGATCCAATCTTGGAGCCTTTTCCGGTAATCTGCCGGAGGGGGATTCGATCACGGAGGGCATCTACATCAACTCCATTGCCCCTCCGATGATGCGTGAGTAGTTCACCATAGACCTTCAGGTCCATAGCTAGTAGCTAGATGGCTTCTTCTCTCTCTTTGCTCTTGAATACCATGTTCTTCATGATCTTCATGGAGATCTATCCGATGTAATACTCTTTTGCGGTGTGTTTGTCGAGATCCGATGAATTGTGGGTTTATGTTCAGATTATCTATGAATATTATTTGAGTCTTTTCTGAATTCTTATATGCATGATTTCATATCTTTGCAAGTCTCTTCGAGTTATTGGTTTGGTTTGGCTAACTAGATTGGTAATTCTTGCAATGGGAGAAGTGCTTAGTTTTGGGTTCAATCTTGCGGTGTCCTCACCCAGTGACATAGTAGGGGTAGCGAGGCACGTATTGTATTGTTGCCATCGAGGATAAAAAGATGGGGTTTTCATCATATTGCTTGAGTTTATCCCTCTACATCATGTCATCTTACCTAATGCGTTACTCTGTTCTTCATGAACTTAATACTCTAGATGCAGGCAGGAGTCGGTCGATGTGTGGAGTAATAGTAGTAGATGCAGAATCGTTTCGGTCTACTTGACACGGACGTGATGCCTATATGCATAATCATTGCCTTGGATATCTTCATAATTATTCGCTTTTCTATCAATTGCTCGACAGTAATTTGTTCACCCACCGTAATACTTGCCATCATGAGAGAAGCCTCTAGTGAAACCTATGGCCCCCGGGTCTATTTTCCATCTTATACTTTCAGATCTAAAACCAAAAATACCAAAAATACCTTGCTGCATTATTTTTACTTTTGTTTTACTTTCCGTTCAAGCAATCTATTCTATCTATCTCTATCAGATCTCATCCTTGCAAGTAACCGTGAAGGGATTGACAACCCCTTTATAGTGTTGGGTGCAAGTGTTTGATTCTTTGTGTAGGTACATCTATTGGGGACTTGCTTGTATCTCCTACTGGATTGATACCTTGGTTCTCAACAACCGAGGGAAATACTTATCTACTTTGCTGCATCATCCGTTCCTCTTCACGGAAACCAATGCATGCTCGAGAAGTAGCAAGAAGGATTTCTGGCGCCGTTGCCGGGGAGATACATAGCAAGTCAAGAGAAGAATTTTCCCGTCAACTTGTCAATTTCTGACGTGGTTGCTGGAGAGATCTACATCAAGCCTACCAAGTACCCATCACAAACTCATCTCTTGCATTTACTTTATTTGCCATTTGCCTCTCGTTTTCCTCTCCCCCACTTCACCAATTTGCCATTTTCTTCGCCCTCATCTTTGTTTGCCCTTTTTCTCGCCGGATCTCTTTGTTTGCTTGTGTTGCCATGTGCCTTCTATATGCTTGCATCTTCGCTTGCTAAAAATCTATTGATATGGATCCTCATCCACTTGCTAATCTTTTTAAAAGACCAAACTATGATGAACCAATTGCTAGTGAGTTGAGTGCACTTGATTATCTCTATGAAGTTTTGCTTGAAAATCATGAATCTGAAAATTTTGATGAAGTGTTGAAAGAAGAAATCTATAAGGTGATTCATGATAGCTTCTTGATTGAAAAGCATGATTTCAATGATATTGTTATAAATTCTATTAATATCTATTGTGCTAATGATATGCAAACCCACAAGCTTGGGGATGCTATATTTGATGAGTCTGCTATGACCACTACTTATTGCAATGATCATGATTGGGGTGATAATGCTTCTTATGATCTTGATAATTTATTTAATACTCATGATGAATATGATATTAAAAGTGGGTTTGGAGAGGTCATGACTTTAGTTAATGATAATCCCACTATTTTGGAAGAGTGTCAACTTTGCATGCATGTGGATCATGAAGAGAAAATTTTATATGATAGTTATATTGTTGAATTCCTTCATGATGATACTGAAATTTATTATGAGGGAGGAATATATGCTTGTAGGAATTGCAATAATATCAAGTTTCCTCTCTATGTGTTCAAAGTTTTGAAGTTATGCTTGTTTTGCCTTCCTATGCGAGTTGATTCTTGTTCCCATAAATTGTTTGCTCACAAGATCCCTATGCATAGGAAGTGGGTTAGACTTAAATGTGTTTTTCATGAGATTCATGATGCTCTCTTGCATATTTCAATTACTACTTTTTATGTGAGCATCATTGAATTCATTATGCCTAGCTAGGGGCGTTAAACAATAGCGCTTGTTGGGAGGCAACCCAATTTTATTTTTGCTTTCTGTTTTTTGTTTCTGTTTTGGTGTGTTTTCCACATTATTACTTCTGTAATAATTGTGTTTTCTTGTTTAAATTAGTGTTTGAGCCAAGTAAGACCTTTGGGATGGTCTACAGTGTTTGTTGATTTGATTTTAATGAAAAACAGAAACTTTTGCTCTCAGTCCAGGAATTTTGTAAATTCACTGGAATGTGCTTTTGATCTGAAATTTTTACACAAGATTGATATACAAATTTCCCTGATTTTACTAAGTTTTCAGAATTTTTGGAGTTACAGAAGTATTCAAAGTCTATAGATTGCTACAGACTGTTCTGTTTTTAACAGATTCTGTTTTCTTTGTGTTGTTTGCTTATTTTGATGAATCTATGGGTTGTATCGGGGGGTATGAACCATGGAGAAGTTAGAATACAGTAGATATTACACCAATATAAATAAAGAATGATTTCACAACAGTACCTAAAGTGGTGATTTATTTTTCTTATACTAACGGATCTCATGAGTTTTCTGTTGAGTTTTGTGTTGTGAAGTTTTCAAGTTTTGGGTAAAGATTTGATGGACTATGGAATAAGGAGTGGCAAGAGCCTAAGCTTGGGGATGCCCAAGGCACCCCAAGCCATATTCAAGGATACCAAAAAGCCTAAGCTTGGGGATGCCCCGGAAGGCATCCCCTCTTTCGTCTTCAATCCATCGGTAAATTTACTTGAGGCTATATTTTTATTCACCACATGATATGTGTTTTGCTTGGAGCGTCTTGTATGATATGAGTCTTTGCTTTTTAGTTTGCCACAATCATCCTTGCTGCACACACTCTTTTTGAGAGAGACACGCTGAATCGTGAATTTATTAGAATACTCTATGTGCTTCACTTATATCTTTTGAGCTAGGCAATCACTACTAGGAAAACGGCTATAGCTAATATGGACATTAATGGCGCACCATGTATGTGGTGCGCCACTGCTATATAGCAGTGGCGCACCAGATATGGGTGCACCATTAATGGCCATATTACTAATGGCGCACCTGGTGTGTGGTGCGCCATTACTAGTTTTGTCCTGGCCCCACACCCCTCCCCAGACTTAGCAGTGGCGCACCAGGGGAAAGTGCGCCATTACTAGTTTTAACTAGTAATGGCGCACCACACCCACGGTGCGCCACTACTAAGTTTGTCCTGGCCCCACACCCCTCCCCAGACTTAGCAGTGGCGCACCAGGGGAAAGTGCGCCATTACTAGTTTTAACTAGTAATGGCGCACCACACCCACGGTGCGCCACTACTAACAATTTTTTTTTCAAAACTAGTAATGGCGCACCACACACCAGGTGCGCCATTAGTAACCCTGGTTACTAGTGGCGCATTCTTAGGAGGTGCGCCATTGGTAACCTGAGAGCAGCTAGATATTTTTGACAGCCACCTACCACACTCACTTTCCCCACTTCATTCTCTCCACCTCTACCAAGCTTGGTCTCGGCTGCCTCCTCCTCCTCACCTCATTTGCACCATAGATTCACCCAAATTAAGTGGTTAAATTTCCTTTTTTTGATAGGTAAGTAAGGGGAAAGCTTTCTTTATGTTCTAGATCTACTTTTTTCTCCCTCCAACGTACACACTTTTTATGGCCTAGATCTACACTTTTCTCATTGAGCTAGATCTACGTATGTTTGTGGTGTTGCATATGTTTGTGTTTGCAGGTACCGGTATTTGAAATGCGATAGTTGCCAATATTTTGCCGGAATGTTGATTCATTTCTGTTTCGGCGAGAATTTGGCACTATGCATTCTTTTTTGTCCTATTTTTAGGCAAAGTCATGCCAAATTTTTTTTGGTTCTAAAATATCGTTTTGCTCTACCCCGCAGGCGACCATGGTCCGCACGATGACCGAAGGCATCGTGAATAGGTTTTTGAGCTCCGCGAAGGCCGAGATGCTTCAAAAGAACGAGACGGAGATAAGATGTCTGTGTCGAAGATGCAAGCTGAAGAGCCTTATGGACCCGGATTCCAGACAGGTGCGGGACCACCTGCTCGTGCGTGGTTTCATGGATGGCTATCGGTGGCAAGGTGATGAAGATGATTATGAAGTCTTCCATGGGGGCCGGGCAAGAAATAAGGAAGGGCAGCAAGACAATAGCGGTGAGGGCAGGCGAGAAGACGAAGAATCTCCAGGACATGATCACGAAGTAGATGCAGGACACAGTCATCATGTAGAAGATGCCGGACATGATGATGAGGAAGATCAAGACGAAGGGCATGATCATGAAGATGAAGATGCCGGAGCAGACGACGATGGACCATCGATGGGCTGGGTGCATGACCCTCATATTCAAGAGCTGCTTCTCAAGCAGACGGGTAACGCAAGAGCTGCCGCCCGAGAGAAAGCCAAGCTGGATCAACTGGAGATAGACGCGGTTACTCCATTGTATGAAGGATGCAGGCCCGAGGATACCCGCCTGAAAGTAATGCTCATGGCTCTGGAGATGAAGGTAAAACACAAAATGACCGACGCATGCTTCGACGAGAACATGTCATTCTGGCACGAACGTCTTCCCAAGGGGAACAAGTGCCCGACCAGTTTCGAGGAGGCGAAGAAAATCGTGTGTCCTCTGGATTTACCGCACGTGAAATACCATGTGTGCATGAACGATTGCATCATTTATCGGGACGAGCACGCGGAGTCTACCATATGTCTGGTGTGCGGCGTCACTCGATACAAGAAGAGGAAGAAAGCTCCTCGAAAAGTGGTGTGGTACTTTCCGATCACTCCTCGTCTGCAGCGGTATTTTGCGGACCCTAAGCAAGCAGAGCTCCTGCGTTGGCATGCGGATAGGGAGGAGAAGAAGCGAGAAGATGACGGAAATGATCCGGAGATAAATAAAAAAGACAAGATGCTGAGTCACCCTAAGGATGCGAGCCAGTGGCAAGCGTTGAACTTCGAACACCCAGAATTTGGGGACGATCCAAGGAACATCATGCTGGGTGCGAGCACCGATGGAGTCAATCCGTTTGGCAGCCAGAGAACCACACATAGCACCTGGTCTGTGTTTGTGTGGATGTACAACCTTCCCCCCTGGATGTGCATGAAGAGGAAGTACATTCACATGAGTATGCTAATTGAAGGGCCGAAACAACCAAGGAACGACATCAATCTGTATCTGGGGCTGCTGAAAGAGGAGCTAGACACGCTGTGGAAAACGCCAGCCAATACGTGGGACGCCGCAGCGAAACAATATTTCCCTATGAGAGCCGCACTGCTCACGACGGTGCACGACTATCTCGGTTACGGATATGTCGCGGGGCAGGTGGTCCACGGATTTTGTGCATGCGTCAGGTGCATGGATGACACAACGTATCGCCAGCTAGATAGAGATCCCGGGTCTTCAAAAACCGTGTTCATGGGACATCGAAGGTGGCTTCGCGACGATGATGCATGGAGAAAACGCAAGGATCTGTTCGATGGTGAAACCGAACCCCGAAGACCCCCACATATGAGGAGCGGCGAGGAAATAGACGAGCTGTTGAAAAATTGGAAAGAGTGCCCACCGCCAGGAAAGAAGCGAAAGGCACCAGAGCCACTGCTGAAGGTATGGAAAACGAGGTCTGTTTTCTGGGACTTGCCGTACTGGAAGATCCTCCGTGTGCCTCACAGCCTTGATGTCATGCATATCATGAAGAACGTGTGCGAGAGTCTGCTTGGTACCCTGCTCAACATGCCAGAGAGGACCAAAGATGGGCCGAAAGCAAGGGCAGACTTGCAATCAATGGGCATCAGGGAGGAGCTTCATGCAAAACGCCCTAATGATGATGATGATGATGATGAGGCGAAGGACACGGAAAGTCGTCGCAAAGGCAAAAAGGCCAAGAAGATCGAATATGACTGCCCTCCCGCGTGCTTCACTCTAAGTCAGAAGGAGATCGAGCAGTTTTTCACCTGCCTCGTAGGAGTAAAACTTCCTTACGGTTACGCGGGGAAGATAAGCAGATACCTAGACTCAGCGAAGCAGAAGTTCAGCGGGATGAAGTCTCACGACTGTCACGTGCTGATGACGCAGATACTTCCAGTTGCAATCCGTGGGATCATGGACGCGCACATCCGTGAAACGCTATTTGGCCTATGCAACTTTTTTGACGTCATCTCTCGGAAGTCGGTTGGCGTGAGGCAACTCAGAAGGCTACAGGAAGAGATTGTGGTGATACTATGCGAGCTTGAGATGTACTTCCCGCCCGCATTCTTCGACGTTATGGTGCATCTGCTGGTCCATATCATGGAGGATATCACCCAACTCGGGCCGACGTTCCTGCACAGCATGATGCCGTTCGAAAGGATGAATGGTGTCATCAAAGGATACGTTCGCAACAGGGCACGTCCAGATGGAAGCATAGCCAAGGGCTTTCTGACCGAAGAGTGCATCTCCTTCTGCACGAATTATCTAGGCATCGAGAACCCCGTTGGTCTGCCCGTCAACAGGCACCTCGGCAGGCTCGCTGGATGGGGTCACCGCGAGGGTCGCCGCGAAATGCATGTCGACTTCAAGGGTCGACTCGCCGACTTTGAAAGAGCAAACCTAGTCGCGCTACAACACAGACGTGGTCAATCCTTGGGTGGTAGAGCACAAAACCTTTATTGAGAAGACGTACAATGACCGAGGCCAACAGAGGACGGACGGAGATATAATCAAAGAGCACAACTCATGTTTCACGCGTTGGTTCAAGGACAAGCTTCTGTCGTACCCTTTACATGAGGATTCTTCCGCGGAAGAAAAACTCATATTCGCCTTGTCACAGGGCGCCGAGCACAACCTGATGACCTATGAGGCGTACGATATCAACGGCTACACATTCTACACAAAGGAAAAGGACATGAAGAGCGATTATCAGAACTCCGGGGTAACGATGGAATCCTACACCGGTAACGACAAGGACAGATACTACGGAAGGATCGAGGAGATCTGGGAGCTGAGCTACGCTGGAGAGAAGGTCCCGATGTTCCGTGTCAGATGGGCCAAGAGCGTCCTAAAAGAAGACCGGTATTTCACCACCATGGTTATACCCGAAGCCAAATCCAAGACCGCGGGCGCAAACGTCACCGTGAAAAATGATCCATGGGTACTGGCTTGCCAAGTGGACCAATGCTTCATCATTACCGACCCGTCAAAGCCCAGTCGTGTTGTCGTGAGGAGAGGCAAAAGGAACATCATCGGAATGGATGGAGTCGCCAATGAGCAAGACTTCGACAAGTACGGCGACCCAAAGATGGAAGATGACGACGACGATGAAGTACCATACACCACAAGAAGAAGCAGGACCACCCTACCTAAAGGACGTCCGTTCAAGAGAAGAATTCAAGGGGTTCTGGGGCTAAATTATTCAACCGCGAGAAAGAAGGGCAAGAAGATTGTGAAAAGATAGCTAAGATCGAATCACGACGTGTCGGCCGCGTGTGTATGTGGGCATATTATATTATGTATCATTTTTCTATGGAGATGGATATGGCATATTGTTAATCTACACATTTTAACGACCTTAATAGTCATATACTATATATTTTCTTTTTAGATATTATATTATTTTAAATACACTACATAATTATAATTATGTGTGCTTATTTATTTTAGAGTATTTGGATATTTATTACAAGGTTAAAATAAATTTAAAATAAAAAGAAAAAAAATAGCAGTGGCGCACCAGGCAGAGGTGCGCCATTGTTATACGGGTATGTATGGCGCACCAGGCAGAGGTGCGCCATTGCTATACGGGTATGTATGGCGCACCATACAGAGGTGCACCATTGTTATATGTATGTATGGCGCACCCCTCCCAGGTGCGCCATTGTTACCCAGCCCCCCCACTACAGCCTCTCCTCTCTCCCCGGCCTGACCCTCCCCCCTGTAGTTACCCTCCCCTGACCTCCCCTCCGCGCGTTGTGCCCTCCCTCGACCACCGCCCTCCCCTCCGCCGTCGCCCTCCCCTCCGCCGCCCTCCCCTCCGCTAGTGTGCGGGGCCGCCGCCGTCTCCGGCCTCCAGCCGCCGCCCATGCTAGGGTTCGGGGCCACCGCCGTCTCCGGCCTCCAGCCGCTCGCGCCCTCCTCACCTCCTCCTCGCCGGTCAGCCTCGACTTCCCCTGCACCTCCTCCTCTGCTTGCTGTTGCTAGTGTCATTGAGTTGGAGCAGCATGGAGATCCACATGTATGCTTTATAACAGATCAAGCATCAAATCATCGGCTCATCTCTCTCTCTTTCTCTCCGTCGATCGACCGATCGAGCGATCATTCTCAGCTAAGAAGAGAGCTGGCCAGGAATATATTCCTGTCCTTTTTTTGTGTATTTTTTACGTTTGATCTGTTCTTGCTGTCATTGTCTGATGACGATTAGAGACTAGGACGTGGCGGTGGAAGAACAACATTTTTTTTAGCTAATGGTGGTGGATTTTTCTATGCGTGTTAACAGCACCTAACCACAGATTAACCTAGACAGGGTCAAGTCAACCTCCAAGTCTTTACAGAAAAAAAGAATGTAGCAGCACTAACTTCCATATGGTACTACCTACTGTATTTTGGCATGGCTTACTACTACATAAAAGAAAAGAGAAACAGAAATTCAGAAAAAACTCTGCAAAAATACAACTACATTGCGATCCACAAGTACACCATCTTTATCTGTTTCTAGTGTATTTTCTGAGAGACTTGAGTGTGGGGAGGAAAAAAATATTTGAGTCTTTTTTAGAATAGGAAAAAAAATCTGAGGCATTCCAACGTCTGGTCAATAAGAAAGATTGGGCCAGGGATCGACAAAGACAGCCTCGGCCCGTCAGATTTCCGTGGCCCACGGGAAACCCCAGTTGTTCTGCCAAGCTTGAGCTAACTCCTAAAGAAAAGGACAACAAAAAGCTTCATTGGATTGTCCACTACAAAGAGCTTTAGTTATGGTGCTCATGGTGTACTATTAAAGTTCTAAAAAATTCACCACTAATCAGTTGCCATACTCACCACTTACCAATAATGAAAAATTGCATAAACTTATTAAAAAGAAATCCCTGCTAAACAATAACTAATACCAGGACACTTATTTTGGATCGGAGGGAGTATTTTTTTTCTTAACCGAAAAATCTAGTAGACATAAAAATGTTTGACCCACACATATTTTAAAAGCCATGTATTTTAGAGCATAAGGTGCGCTCCTTAATTATTGTCATATACCTAGCATGCCAGTACTTAGAGGACATACACATGGAGTAAATGCATGCTAAAATGTCACTGTTATAAAGCATACATGTGGGTAACAATTTAAAGATGGGTACAAATGTGTAAATATTAATGAATTTTTACTTCTCTAAATGCTAGCTGATGGCCTGATGGATTGATGTGTGCTTGATCTGGCAGATATATACATGTGTGTGTGTGCGTGCACTTGAGCTGGCTAGCAGAAAATCTATGCTAAACACTTATGAAAGTGTTAGTAAATTGTTCAATCTTCCAGTTCTTTGATGTTCATGCATAACCAGTCCGATTGTTCCCATTAAATTTTGTTTTAAATTATCTGTGCTTCTTCTAAAAAAAAATCTGGAATGTGGAGAGCACTTGGATAGCTGTGCTGCCTGAATACTGCAAGTGTGGGCATCACCATGTGCGTGTATGCTTGATCTAAAGCTTTTTTTTCACTTTGGCTGCTAATGGCCGTTGGATGTCTAACAGCCGCTGGATGGCTGGCAGCATGTTACAGCGTGACTGCCTGAAGGCAAGTCACCTGATCCCAGTCCCACCGCTCCACACTCACCAGAACAGCCGCTGGATGGCTAGGTTTGGGGTTTATGTGCAGGTACATTGAGTTGCCAATGTTTTGCCGGAACGTTGATTAATTTCCGTCCGACAAATTTCTGGCAGTCCGGCATGACCTTTTTTAGCAAAGGTCATGCCGAATTTTTCCTAGAATTTATGTTGCCAGCTAAATTACCCCTAATTACCCCTGTCAGTGAAGTTACCCACCCATTACCACTAAAATGACCCATGTTTGTTTAGCTAAGTTATCCATCTTTCCCTATTTAGAGCGAACATGGCCGACAACGATGAGCCCGGCGGTTCGGGCAAGCCATTCTGGGAGCTGTCCTAGGAGATGGAGGAAGAACCTCACCGCTATGAG
The DNA here is from genome assembly GCA_039707655.1 of Elymus sibiricus. Taxonomy (NCBI): domain Eukaryota; kingdom Viridiplantae; phylum Streptophyta; class Magnoliopsida; order Poales; family Poaceae; genus Elymus; species Elymus sibiricus. The sequence continues at coordinate 346,547,603 of CM077671.1, forward strand.
GACGCCGCGGAAGACACCGATCCCGACTACACAACCCCTAGTGGCGTCGGGGATGACACCACTGATGGTGCCGCCGGGGATGCCACCACTGATGATTGCAGCGAACGCACAGATGGCAGCCAATCGAAGAGGCAACGGAAGGACCGGCGCCCGAACGTGTTGGGCACCGTCAAGGAGGAATTTACTGAAGTGTCCTCCAGTGGGCATCCAACGGCGCCCAAAGAATTAGTCGGTGGGTACGCGGGACAACTCGGGTGCATTCTCCGGAGCACCGTCTCGATCAACACCGAGATCCTAAGGCTGCGTGACCGAGGGAATTTGCGCAACCTCCTCTTCACGAAGCTGCACGAACGATACAAGTTCCCCGGTGACTTCGCAAACACACGCCTCTCAGGGAATAAAGTGAACAGTGCCACCCTCACGAAGATGAGCACGGCCCTGGCTACTTGGAGAGCCGCGGTGAAGAGAAGGATTCTAAGAGGTGATAGTTATGAGAAGATCAAGGAGACAAATCCTTCGATCAGCGAAGCTGACTACCTGGAGTTCAAGATCAAGTGCGAGAGCAACGCATCCGCGGAATCAAGTCAGTGGGGGAAAGATATGCGGGACTTGAACTTAGGGGTCCACAAACTCGGTCCCGGCGGTTACAGAGTGGCGGAACCTAAATGGGACAAGGAGGACGCGGAGCGTGCCGAGCAAGGCCTACCGCCCCTCTTCGATAAATACCATGAAAAGCAGACCAGGAACTATGTCAGGGCCCGGTACAAGGTGCACCCGGTAACAAAGGAGCTTACCACGGATCCGAAGGTGAAGGATCTTGAGCGTGTTTTGGTAAGGAATACACCCCCGCGTAATTAGCTCCATATGGTTGCATTCTAATTAATGAAGCCAAATTTCTAAATGGTTCACGTTCCTTCCGCAGGAAACTGAAAGCAGTAGCGCGGGGTCTCAGAGCTCCCCGTCTGCCCCTTGGGGCACCACTTTAAATAGGGCGTTGAACGTAATGAAACACAAGGATAAGTTCAGTAAGCCGTCGTCAGCTGGTCGTGTGGCCGGCGAAGGCTTGTCCACGAAATGGTCGGAATACTATAAGGCTGGGCGAAAGGAGAGAAAGACCAGCTCGGAAAGCCAGGAGCGCGAGGTTAAAGAACTCAAGGCACAAGTGGCGCGGATTCCGGAGATAGTCCAAGAGCAAGTGCGAGACCAACTGGGAGCGACGATCACCGCCAATATGCCTTCCTTGCTTGAGGGGCTGCGGGGGTGGATTGCGGGCGGCCAACAGGGGCCGCCCCCGATTCCCAGCTTCACGGGCAGCAACTCGCACAACGCGCCGGCATTGGTGTCTCCGGCGGAGGCGGCATTGGTGTCTCCGGCGTCGGCGCCGGTATTGGAGCTTAATGCACCCGGGTGTGGGAAGAATACGCCGGCCGGCACCTTGGCAGCAAGCGGCCCCTCCGTCACTTGCACGCCCGCCGTTGGCGGTGCCTCGACATTAGCCGAGCTCGACGCCATCACGGTAACTAAGCCTCGGCTGATGACTTCATCTCCTTGCCTTTGACTGGGCATCCCTGACGCCCTACATGTTTTCGCAGGGCGCCGCCAATGTTCCATGCACTCTCCTGCACTTCGTGGACGGCGAGTTGATCGATGTCGCCAAGGCCAAAATCGTTGAACCGGGCAACCGCGTGTTCCACGGTAATCCGATGCCACCCACCGTGTATAGGGTTCAACTGGTTCGGGTGCTGCGGGGCTGCGACGACTTGTTACCTCCGTATCGACCCCCTGGGGCCGACGAAGATGATGTGATGACCCTCAGCGGCTGCTTAAACTGGTCCATGCTTTGGCCGAAGAGCCAGATTCGTTTGGGTGCGGGGGACACCACCCCACAGACAACACCGCCAGTCGTGCCGGCGCCAAGCCATGGCAAGACCGCCGCAACGCTACCGCCGTCAGCTGATCCGGACATGCATATGGCACAGGATCCGAACGACGATGACGATACATTTTCCAACGTCGATAAGTACATCAACGAACATGGGTACGATGACGAATTCTTGGGGCCTCCTTCTCAAGAACCCAACCCTGCAAAAGACGATCGCGATCTAGCTGGTACCGCGGAGAAACCCAATTGCAACAGGCGTTGTCTGTTCAGTTCTCAGGAGACGCCTCCAGCTGCCGCCTTCACCGAGACTCAAACAGCCGAGGTGCCAAATATTATCAGCCCCAACACACTCAAGAAGGTGGTCTCTGAGCAGAACTCAATCCCATTACAGCAACAGAAGCCGAAGGGACGGAAAAGAAAAACTAACAAGGGTGCGAGCCAGCTGGCACCGAGTACGATCCATGCTCAGGACGGGCCACCAATACCTAAGGATATCTCGAGGAGGGTGCATGTGGCGGGTAGGCCGATGCTACCGACTAATCTGCTCAATGCTGCAACCGGTGCTATGCGGAGTCTGCATGACGGTGTTCTTTCTATGGAGAAGCGGCGTCTCTCCGAGAATGATGTGGCATACCCGGTTTTCGTGGCCAAGGTGCCAGAGGGCAAGGGCTTTGTCGATAGCACCATCGGGCGTATGATCGTCCTGCGGTTTGATGACATCTTCGCTATGTTTAACCTTTATCCGCTGCACTACACCTTCATTTGGCTATTTTCGCTCAGTATGGAGATGCGGATCATTAGAGACAAGACCCCGGACATCGTGATAGTCGACCCCTTCTACATGCGTGCCAAGATCTTGGGCAGCGCTGGGGACCGGCAAGTCGCGAGTTCATACCTCGAAGGCGTCATTCTGGCGAACCCAGATAAGGATAACTTCCTCGTGCCTTACTTTTCCGAGTAAGTCATCCCCTCACCGCCCCGTAACATATGATTTCTTAGATTTCGATCGTTCTTTTCTTTTTCTAACATTCCGTGTTTTGTGCAGTGACACACATTGCACACTCATCCTCTTAAGCCCGAAATATTCCATGGCCACGTATTTCGACTCGGACCGTCAGTCGAACAAAGACTACACAAATATCAAGAAAGTTCTTGATGATGCTCTCCCCGGCTACGCCAAATCTGGAGGCACCTTCAGGAGGCCAATTTGTAGGTACGGCAAGCACGTGTTCACCCACGTAACGACGTTCCCCTGCATCAAGCAGCCGCCTGGCAGTCAGAAGGATGCCTACTATGCCCTCCATCACATGCGGGCGATCGTACAGGACCAGCATCAGCTTATGCTACCAAATAATCTCAAAGAATGGGCCGCACGCTTGTCGGCAATCCAGGACACCGACATCAGACAAGAATTCTTTCGCATCCAGTCGGAGTTTGCGGAAATCATCTATCAAGATGTCCTTCGTACCTCGGGGCAGTTCTACCTCAACTATCAACCGTCCAACAGTGAAATAGAAACAACGCTAAAAATGCAGGCTGACAACGACCGCACATTCATGACCATCACGAAAGATGGCGGCTTCATCCACGCTCCGGTCCCTGAGTCGAGTCGAAAGTATTGATGCTATGTAGTTCTGAAATATCAATTAGCTCATGTTGTAATTAAACTTTAATGAACTTGTATGTCTCTTTAGTTTGGACAGTCGTTCAACTTATATGTAATCGATGCTATTTATTAGTACGACCATGAATCGTGCTATTAATGTGTTGCTTTTCTCTTCCGATCCTTTTGTTGCATACTTATATATTGCTTATATATTATCTGTGAATTGCTACTAACGTTTTGTTTGTCTAGTGCATAGAGATGCCGTCGTATGTCGTGTACAAGGGTGAGGTTCCCGGAGTCTACGACGACTGGGAGGAGTGTCGGAGACAGGTTCACCGTTTCAGCGGTAACAGTTACAAAGGGTACACCACTAGGGCGGAGGCGGAAGCTAGATACGCGCGCTATCTAGCGGGAGAGAGGAGGGAGCGGAGGAGGAACCGGATGAAGACCAGTTTCATCGCGATGATGCTCATCGTGACCGCAGCTCTCTTCTATGTGATGGTAGTTTAGATGATCGATATCGACTTTGTAATGTGACGACAAACTCGCTACTCGCGGTCTCGAGACCTAAACTTCGCTAATGTTTGAAGTTTGTTCACTATTTCGAATTCGGAGACTAATATGATGAATTATATATATTATGTGATGTTTATACTTGACTAATTGTGGTGCTGTATTGTACTATATATTCTGTGCATATTTTTCTGTGCTGTATATTGTATTTTGTAACCTGTGCAAATACCAGAAAATCAAAAAAAATATTTCCTAATATTCATAGTAGTGGCGCACCACTTTTGAACATCAGTGGCGCACCAAGCCTAAATACCAGTGGCGCATTATGGGGCATAGTAATGGCGCACCGTTGACATAGTAATGGCGCACTATGTGGTGCGCCACTATTATCTGGGATACTAATGGCGCACCAGTGGTGCGCCATTAGTATTTGTTACTAGTGGCGTGATAATAGTGGCGCACCTATAGTGCGCCATTAATAGCCAAAATAGGTGCGCCACTAACACCCTTTTTTCTAGTAGTGAATGTTGCTCTAGTGCTTCACTTATATCTTTTTAGAGCACGGAGGTGTTATATTTTATAGAAATTATTGAACTCTCGTACCTCACTTATATTATTTTGAGAGTTTCTCAAAACAGCATGGTAATTTGTTTAGGTTATGATTTTAGTCCTAATATAATGGGCATCCAAGAGGGATATAATAAAAACTTTCATATTAAGTGCATTGGATACTATGAGAAGTTTGATTCCTTGCATATAGTTTTGAGATAATGGAGATGGTAATATGAGAGTCATGCTAGTGAGTAGTTGTGAATTGGAAGAGATACTTGTGTTGAAGTTTGTGATTCCCGTAGCATGCACGTATGGTGAACCGTTATGTAACGAAGTCGGAGCATGATTTGTTTAATGATTGTCAACCTTTGTGTGAGGGTTGGGAGCGCGCGATGGTTAACTCCTACCAACCTCTCCCCTAGGGGCATGCGTCTAATGCTTTGTTTGATAACTAATAGACTTTTGCAATAAGTATGTGAGTTCTTTATGACTAATGTTGAGTCCCTGGATTATACGCACTCTCACCCTTCCACCTTTGCTAGCCTCTCTAGTACCGCACAACTTTCGCCGGTACATCAAACCCACCTTCCTCAAAACAGCCACCATATATGTTCCTCAAAACAGCCACCATACCTACCTATTATGGCATTTCCATAGCCATTCCGAGATATATTGCCATGCAACTTCCACCGTTCCGCTTTTCATGACATGCACCATCACTTTCATCTTGCATATAGAGTCATATTTTGTCATAGGTATCGAGTTGTAATTTTCTTTTTGAGTTGTAAGTAAATAAAAGTGTGATGATTTTCATTATTATAGCATTGTCCCGTGTGAGAAAAGGATGATGGAAGCCATGACTCCCTCACAAGTTGGGATGAGTATCCGGACTTTACAAAAAAATAAAAGAGGCCAACGAAGCCCAAATAAAAAAAAGAGGCCAAAGATGCCCACCAAAAGAAAAAAAAATAAAAAAAATGAGAGAAAGAGAGAAGGGACAATTGCTACTATATTTTTCCACACTTGTGCTTCAAAGTAGCACCATGATCTTCATGATAGAGAGTCTCCTATTTTGTCACTTTCATATAACTAGTGGAGTTTCATCTTGCACGACCACTTAGTTTTCTTTTTGAGATTTCATACACTTATAGCTCTAAGTGCATTTGTTGCATGGCAATCCCTACTCACTCACATTGATATCTATCGATGGGCATCTCCATAGCCCGTTGATACGCCTAGTTGATGTGAGACTATCTTCTCCCTTTTTCCTTGCATCCTCCACCATATTCTATTCCACCTATAGTGCTATATCCATGGCTCACGCTCATGTATTGCGTGAGAGTTGAAAAGGTTTGAGAACATCAAAAGTGTGAAACAATTGCTTGACTTGTTCATCGGGGTTGTGCATGATTTAGATACTTTGTGTGGGGAAGATGGAGCATAGCCAGACCATATGATTTTGTAGGGATAACTTTCTAAGGCCATGTTATTTCGAAAGGACACAATTGCCTTGTTGGTGTGCTCGAAGTATTACTGTTTTTATGTCAATATTAGACTATTGTTTTGAATCTTACGGATCTGAATATTCATGCCACAATAAAGAATATTACATGCATAAATATGTTAGGTAGCATTCCACATCAAAAATTCTGTTTTTATCATTTACCTACTCGAGGACGAGCGGGAATTAAGCTTGGGGATGCTTGATACGTCTCCAACGTATCTATAATTTTTGATTGCTCCATGCTATTATATTATCTGTTTTGGATGTTTTATATGCATTAATATGCTATTTTATATTATTTTTGGGACTAACCTATTAATCTAGAGCCTAGTGCCAGTTTCTATTTTTTCCTTGTTTTTGAGTATTGCAGATAAGGAATATTAAACGGAGTCCAAACGGAATAAAATCTTCGGAATAATTTTTCTTGGACCAGAAGCAACCCAGAGGACTTGGAGACCAAGGCAGGGGAGCCACCGTGTGGCGACAAGCCACAGGGGCGTGCCCTAGGGGGGGCGCCCCCTGGCTTGTGGCCCCACGGCAACTCCTCCAACCCTATTCTTCGGCCTATAAATTCAGAAATATTCCTTGGATACCAGAAAGAGCCACGAAAACACTTTTCCGCCGCCAGGAGCCTCGGTTCCCGTGAGATCCAATCTTGGAGCCTTTTCCGGTAATCTGCCGGAGGGGGATTTGATCACGGAGGGCATCTACATCAACTCCATTGCCCCTCCGATGATGCGTGAGTAGTTCACCACAGACCTTCGGGTCCATAGCTAGTAGCTAGATGGCTTCTTCTCTCTCTTTGCTCTTGAATACCAAGTTCTTCATGATCTTCATGGAGATCTATCCGATGTAATACTCTTTTGCGGTGTGTTTGTCGAGATCCGATGAATTTTGGGTTTATGTTCAGATTATCTATGAATATTATTTGAGTCTTTTCTGAATTCTTATATGCATGATTTCATATCTTTGCAAGTCTCTTCGAGTTATTGGTTTGGTTTGGCCAACTAGATTGGTAATTCTTGCAATGGGAGAAGTGCTTAGTTTTGGGGTTCAATCTTGCGGTGTCCTCACCCAGTGACATAGTAGGGGTAGCGAGGCACGTATTGTATTGTTGCCATCGAGGATAAAAAGATGGGGTTTTCATCATATTGCTTGAGTTTATCCCTCTACATCATGTCATCTTACCTAATGCGTTACTCTGTTCTTCATGAACTTAATACTCTAGATGCAGGCAGGAGTCGGTCGATGTGTGAAGTAATAGTAGTAGATGCAGAATCGTTTCGGTCTACTTGACACGGACATGATGCCTATATGCATAATCATTGCCTTGGATATCTTCATAATTATTCGCTTTTCTATCAATTGCTCGACAGTAATTTGTTCACCCACCGTAATACTTGCCATCATGAGAGAAGCCTCTAGTGAAACCTATGGCCCCCGGGTCTATTTTCCATCTTATAGTTTCAGATCTAAAACCAAAAATACCAAAAATACCTTGCTGCATTATTTTTACTTTTGTTTTACTTTCCGTTCAAGCAATCTATTCTATCTATCTCTATCATATCTCATCCTTGCAAGTAACCGTGAAGGGATTGACAACCCCTTTATAGCGTTGGGTGCAAGTGTTTGATTTTTTGTATAGGTACATCTATTGGGGACTTGCTTGTATCTCCTACTGGATTGATACCTTGGTTCTCAACAACTGAGGGAAATACTTATCTACTTTGCTGCATCATCCGTTCCTCTTCATGGAAACCAACGCATGCTCGAGAAGTAGTAGGGGCGCGCCCCCTGGCTTGTGGCCAGGTGGTGGACCCCCTCCGGTTGATTCTTTCGCCAGTATTTTTTATTAATTCCAAAAATATTCTCCGTAAATTTTCAGGTCAATCCGAGAACTTTTATTTCTGCACAAAAATAACACCAAGGCAATTCTGGTGAAAACAGCGTCAGTCCGGGTTAGTTCCATTCAAATCATGCAAATTAGAGTCCAAAACAAGGGCAAAAGAGTTTGGAAAAGTAGATACGATAGAGACGTATCAACTCCCCAAAGCTTAACCCATTGCTTGTCCTCAAGCAATTCAGTTGACAAACTGAAAGTGATAAAGAAAAACTTTTACAAACTCTGTTTGATCTTGCTGTTGTAAATATGTCTAACTGATGTTCAGATTTTCAGCAAAGATTATAGACTAACCACATTCACAATAACATTTAGGTCTCACATTTACTCATATCAATGGCATAATCAACTAGCGAGCAATAATAATAAGTCTCGGATGACAACAATTTTATCAAAACAATCATGATACAATATGATATAATGGTATCTCGCTAGCCCTTTCTGAGACCTCAAAACATAAATGCAGAGCACCTCTGAAGAACAAGGACTGACTAGACATTGTAATTCATGGTAAAAGAGATCTAGTCACACTCATACTCAATATCAATTAATAACAAAGCATACAAATGACGGTGGTGCTCTCTAACTGGTGCTCTTTATAAGAGGAGGATGACTCAACAGTAAATAAAATAGATAGGCCCTTCGCAGAGGGAAGCATTGATTTATAGAGGTGCCAGAGCTCGAGCTTTTAAAAACAGGGATGAATCATAATTTTGGGAGGTATGCTTTCATTGTCAACATAACAACTAAGAGATCTCGATATCTTCCATGCTAGATACATTATAGGCGGTTCCCAAACAGAATAGTAAAGTTTTTACTCCCCCTCCACCAATCGATCACACTCCACGGCGGGCCGAATCCACGGGTACCGCCCATACAAACAACAATCCTGGGGGAGTTTTGTTTCATTATACTTTGATTTGATTTTTGAGCATGGAACTGGGCATCCCGAATACCAACCACTTTCTCGTGAATGATAGTGAATAAACACATATCGTGAGAATAACCCACCTAGCATGGAAGATACTAACAGCCCCTAGTCACTACATGAGCGATTTGGGCATACAAAACAGGGTATTATTTGAAGGTTTAGAGTTTGGCACATGCAAATTTACTTGGAACGGCAGGCAAATACCGCATATAGGTAGGTATGGTGGACTCATATGGAACAACTTTGGGTTTATGGAAATGGATGCACAAGCAGTATTCCTGCTTAGTACAAGTGAAGGCTAGCAAAAGGCTGGGGAGCGACCAACTAGAGAGCGACAACAGTCATAAACATGCTTTGAGATTAACCAACATTGAATGCAAGCATGAGTAGGATATAAATCACCATGAACATAAACATCGTGGAGGCTATGTTGGTTTTGTTTCAACTACATGCGTGAACATGTGCCAAGTCAAGCCACTTGAATCATTCAGAGGAAGATACCATCCTATCATAATACATCACAACCATTTTACGCTCTTAGCTAATTAAGCATGGCATGAGTAACTATAATCTCTAATTGTCATTGCAAACATGTTCAATCCATAACGAGCTGAATCCAGAACGATGAGCTAATCATATTTACAAAAACAAAATAGGTCGAGTTCATACCAGCTTTTCTCCATCTCAATCACTTCATCATATATCGTCATTATTGCCTTTCACTTGCACGACCGAACGGTGTGAATAATAAAGAGAGTGCACGTGCATTGGACTAAGCTGGAATCTGCAAGCAATAACTCAAAGGAGAAAGCAAGGTAATATGGGCTCTCTGATAGATAAACAATAATGCATATGAGAGCCACTCAACATGTCATCGTGGTCTTCTCCTTACGACCCAAAGAAGAAAGGAAAACTATTTACACGGGAAAGCTCCCAACAAGCAAAAGAAGAACGAGAAATCTTTTTGGGTTTTCTTTTAATACTACAACTAAACAAACTAGAAGGTAAAGCTAGAATTAATTTTTTTGGGTTTTTGGATTTTTTCAAGATTAATTACACACAAGAAGAAAGCAAAAAGAAGTAATAAACTACCATGGATGGTACAATGAAAAAGTATGAACACCGACAATTGGAATGAGTGTGTGATCATGAATGTAATGTCGGTGAGAAATACGTACTCCCCCAAGCTTAGGCTTTTGGCCTAAGTTGGTCTAGGGCCATGGCTGGCCCGGATAATATCTAAAGTCATAGTTGGGGTTGTACTGGGCTGCGGCAGCTACCGCCTGAGCGGCTGCAGCGCGGAGGCGAGCGGCTTCCGCCTCTCTCTCGTACTCGTTTGCCTCCTCTCTGGTTATAAAGTATCTCCGTTTTTCCTGAAAGTTAAAGAAGGCGGGAGCAGGAAGGGTAATATGGACAGCACGCTGTCTCTCAAAAATTAGTCGGTACAGGAGGTGTTGTTCGTTTCTCTCAAGAAACTGGTAGCGCACCATTGCCTCATAATCAAGAAAAGCAGGTGGTAACTCAATATCATTCTCCCTTATGGGTACCCTAAGGTAATTAGCTACACGGGTGGCATAAATTCCACCAAATAAATCTCCATCCTTAGCATTTTTATGTAGCCTCCTAGCAATAATAGCTCCCCAATTATATCGTCTATCACCCATGACCGCACTCTTAAGAATACTAAGATCAGGTACGAAAGGTGGCTATGGTCATGTTTACCGTTAATACATCTACCTATGAAGAGAGCAAAATAATGTATGGCAGGAAAGTGAATGCTCCCCAAGGTAGCCTGTGTAATGTTCCTAGTTTCTCCCACAGTGATGCTAGCAAGAAAATCATTATATTCAGTTTTGTGAGGATCACTATGGCTGCCCCATTGTGGAATTTTGCATGCACGGTTAAAGTCCTCTAGGTCCATAGTATAAGATTCATCATAAAGATTGAATAGAACGGAATGCGTATTATGCCTGGATGAAAATTCAAACCTCCGCACGAAGGAATCAGTGAGTTGATAATATTGCTTGCATTGGTCTGAAATGAAGTCTTCAAGGCCAGCATTTCGTATGTACGCGTAAAATTCTTCTTTGAATCTGGCATGGACCATAAATGGATCCGACGGCCATTCACAAGGCCGCACTTGAGCTTCCCTCGGTGGTTCAAAGTCGGGCTCACGTATCGCGAGTCTCGGGGTTTTCTTGCTCGAGGAACCACCTTGGTATATTCTCCTCAACATTTTTCTTTCTCTGAAATATCTGAAATTTTTAGTGACTCCAAATAAAAGTGAACAAAACTCAACAAAACTTATAGCAACTACTCCCTCAAGTTCCTAGAGGCTATATCATGCATCAAAACTACTTGGGACCATACAAATTTGACATGCAAGCTCAAGAACAAGGTCACCACAGCAACAAAAATTTGCAATATATAAAGCACTAGAACAAAAACTAATTGGACCATTGGAGGAGTCACATACCGAAGAACAATCACCTAAAACAGTTTTGCAAATGGAGCTTTGAGCAAGGAGATCGAAAATGGTAGCAAGATGAGCTAGAACATGGGTTTGAGCAATGGTGGGATTTTTTCTGGCGGAAGACGAAGTGGATGGGTGCTGGAATAAGTGAGGGGCCCCACGTGGGACCCACAAGCCAGGGGGGCGCGCCCAGGGGGTGGGCGCGCCCTGCAGGCTTGTGGCCCACTGGTGCAGCCCCCTGATTTGTTCTCAGTGCCAAAAATTCTAAAATATTCCAGAAAAAATCATACTAAATTTTCAGGGAATTCTGAGAACTTTTATTTTCAGGTCATTTTTATATTGCACGGATAAATCAGAAAACAGAGTAATAATAGCATTTTTACTAAATTAAATCTAAAGAACAGAAAGTAAAAGTTGGGTACAGAAGGTTGTGCTTTCTAAATTCATCCATCTCATGCTCATCAAAAAGAATCCATCAATAAGGTTGATCAAGTCTTATTGACAAACTTTTTTCGAATGACACGGAACCGGAGAATTTTCGAATAACACTAGGTTACCTCAATGGGGATATGCATGTCCCCAACAATAAGTATATCATATTTTTTTTGGCAGTAGGGAGAGGGAATTCAAAGTCTCCAATAATAATCGTTGAATTTTTTTCAATGGAATTGATACTATGAACTTGAGGTTGTTTCTTCGGAAAGTGTACCGTATGCTCATTACCATTAACATGAAAAGTGACATTGCCCTTATTGCAATCAATAACAGCCCCTGCAGTATTTAAAAAGGGTCTACCAAGGATGATCGACATACTGTCGTCCTCGGGAATATCAAGAATAACAAAGTCCGTTAGGATAGTAACGTTTGCAACTACGACAGACACATCCTCACAAATACCGATGGGTAAATCAGTTGATTTATCAGCCATTTGCAAAGAGATTTCAGTAGGTGTCAACTTATTCAAATCAAGTCTACGATACAAAGAGAAGGGCATAACACTAACACCAGCTCCAAGGTCACATAAAGCAGTTTTAACATAATTTCCTTTAATAGAGCATGGTATAGTAGGTACTCCGGGATCTCCTAGTTTCTTTGGTATTCCACCTTTAAAAGTATAATTAGCAAGCATGGTGGAAATCTCAGCTTCCAGTATCTTTCTTTTATTTGTCACAATATCTTTCATATACTTAGCATAAGGAGACATTTTCAGAATATCAGTCAAGCGCATACGCAAAAAGACAGGTCTAAGCATTTCAACAAAGCGCTCAAAATCCTAATCATCCTTTTTCTTGGATGGTTTAGGAGGAAAGGGCATGGGTTTTTGAACCCATGGTTCTCTTTCTCTACCATGCTTCCTAGCAACAAAGTCTCTTTTATCATATCTTTTATTCTTAGGATGTGGGTTATCAAGATCAACAGCAGGTTCAATCTCCACATCATTATCATTACTAGGTTGAGCATCAACATGAACATCATCATTAATATCATCACTAGGCTCATGTTCATTACCCGATTGTGTCTCAGCATCAGAAATAGAAATATCATTTGGGTTTTCATGAGTATCAATAACAGGTTCACTAGCAGCATGCAAAGTCCTATCATCATTCTTTTTCCTTTTACTAGAATGACCAGGTGCGTCAATATTAACTCTCTGAGAATCTTGCTCAATTCTCTTAGGATGGCCCTCAGGATACAAAGGTTCCTGAGTCATTCTACCACCTCTAGTCACAACTCTAACAGAATGATCATTGTTCTTACTAATCATCTCATTAAGTAAATCATTCTGTGCCTTAAATACTTGTTCTACTTGAGTAGTTACCATGGAAGCATGTTTACTAATACGCTTAAGATCATTAACAGTTCTACTCATATAATCACTTAAGCGATCAAGCATGTAAGCATTATGTTTCAGTTGTCTACCAACATAAGCATTGAAATTTTCTTGCTTAACAATAAATTTATCAAACTCATCAAGCATTGGCTAGCAGACTTATTATAAGGGATATCACCTTCATCAAATCTACGGAGGGGATTTACCTCTACTACCTGCGTCGGGTTATCAAGACCATGTATTTCTTCAATAGGTGGTAGATTCTTAACATCTTCAGCTTTAATACCTTTTTCTTTCATAGATTTCTTTGCCTCTTGCATATCTTCAGGACTGAGAAATAGAATACCTCTTTTCTTCGGAGTTGGCTTTGGAGGTGGTTCGGGAATAGACCAATCATTATCATTGCTCAATATATTATTCAATAGTAGTTCAGCTTGTTCAACAGTTTGTTCTCTGAAAACACAACCAGCACAACTATCTAGGTGGTCCCTAGAAGCATCGGTTAGTCCATTATAAAAGATATCAAGTATTTCGTTTTTCTTGAGAGGGTGATCAGGCAAAGCATTAAGTAGTTGGGGAAGCCTCCCCCAAGCTTGTGGGAGACTCTCTTCTTTAATTTGCACAAAGTTAAATATATCCTGCAAGGCAGCTTGTTTCTTGTGGGCAGGAAAATATTTTTCAGAGAAGTAATATATCATATCCTGGGGACTACGCACACAACCAGGAGCAAGAGAATTAAACCATATCTTAGCATCACCCTTTAATGAGAAAGGAAACAACTTAAGGATATAGTAGTAACGAATTTTTTCCTCATGAGTAAATAGGGTGGCTATATCATTCAATTTAGTAAGATGTGCCACAACAGTTTCAGATTCATAACCATGGAAAGGATCAGATTCAACCAAAGTAATTAACTCAGGATCGACAGATAATTCATAATCCTTATCAGTAACAAAGATAGGTGAAGTAGCAAACTTGGGATCATATTGCATTCTAGCATTCAAAGATTTTTCTTTCCACTTGCATAGTAATTTCTTAAGATCATCTCTATCTTTACAAGCAAGAAAGTCCCTGGCTACCTCTCCTTCCATAACATAACCCTTAGGTATATTAGGCAATTCATATCTAGGAGAGCTAGGTCTAGCAGGTGTCTCATAGTGTTCAGTTTCAGTAATTTCATCAGGTTCAAAAATATCATCAGTTGCAACATTGACTCTAGCAATTTGTTCATCAAGAAATTCACCCAGTGGCACAGTAGTATCAAGCAAAGTATCATCATAAGCATCATGCATAGCAGAAGTGGCATCATCAATTACTTGCGACATATCAGAATCAATAGCAGGTGGTGGTGTCGCAAATTTACTCATAACAGAAGGTGAATCAAGTGCAGAGCTAGATGGCAGTTCCTTACCTGTCCTCGTAGTTGAGGGGTAGATCTTAGTTTTAGCATCTTTCAAATTCTTCATAGTGATCAACAGATATAAATCCCAAGTGACTCAGAGAATAGAGCTATGCTCCCCGGCAACGGCGCCAGAAAAAGGTCTTGATAACCCACAAGTATAGGGGATCGCAACAGTTTTCGAGGGTAGAGTATTCAACCCAAATTTATTGATTCGACACAAGGGGAGCCAAAGAATATTCTCGAGTATTAGCAGCTGAGTTGTCAATTCAACCACACATGGAAGACTTAGTATCTGAAGCAAGTATTAAGTAGCAAAGTAGTATGGAAGTAACGGTAACAATGGCAAAGTGACAGTAGCAGTGTTGTAGTGATTGTAACAGTAGCAACGGAAAAGTAACTTAGCAAAGATCAATATGTGAAAAGCTCGTAGGCAATGGATCAGTGATGGATAATTATGTCGGATGGCATTCATCATGCAACGGTTATAACATAGGGTGACACAGAACTAGCTCCAATTCATCAATGTAATGTAGGCATGTATTCCATATATAGTCATACATGCTTATGGAAAAGAACGTGCATGACATCTTTTGTCCTACCCTCCCGTGGCAGCGGGGTCCTAATGGAAACTAAGGGATATTAAGGCCTCCTTTTAATAGAGAACCGGACCAAAGCATTAGCACTTAGTGAATACATGAACTCCTCAAACTACGGTAATCACCGGAAAGAATCCCAGTTATTGTCACCCTGGGGGATGCGGATCATAACTCATAATAGGTGTCTACAACTTGCAAGATAGGATCAAGAACACATATATATTCATGAAAACATAATAGGTTCAGATCTGAAATCATGGCACTCGGGCCCTAGTGACAAGCATTAAGCATAGCAAAGTCATAGCAACATCAATCTCAGAACATAATGGATACTAGGGATCAAACCCTAACAAAACTAACTCGATTACATGGTAAATCTCATCCAACCCATCACCGTCCAGCAAGCCTACGATGGGATTGCTCACGAACGGCAGAGAGCATCATGAAATTGGTGATGAAGGATGGTTGGTGATGACGACGGCGTCGATTTCCCCTGTCCGGAGCCCAAATCAGACTCCAGATCTGCCCTCCCGAGGAAGAACAGGAGGTGGCGGCGGCTCCGTATCGTAAAACGCGATGAACTCTTCTCCCTGATTTTTTTCTCCCCGAATAGGAATATATAGAGTTGGAATTGAGGTCGAAGGAGCTTCAGGGGGCCCACAAGCCTACAGGGCGCGCCCTAGGGGGGGCGCGCCCCCCTGGCTTGTGGCCAGGTGGTGGACCCCCTCCGGTTGATTCTTTCGCCAGTATTTTTTATTAATTCCAAAAATATTCTCCGTAAATTTATAGGGTCAATCCGAGAACTTTTATTTCTGCACAAAAATAACACCAAGGCAATTCTGCTGAAAACAGCGTCAGTCCGGGTTAGTTCCATTCAAATCATGCAAATTAGAGTCCAAAACAAGGGCAAAAGAATTTGGAAAAGTAGATACAATGGAGACGTATCAACTACCCACAAGAAGCTGTGGAAGGTGTTGTTCAAGCCCCAGAAGGACTGGCTGGCCAAGGAGGAAGACACCGGCCTGGACGCCAAAACCCCTCCTACCGAGGTATAATAAAGTTTCTATTTTTATTCTTGGGCTCCACCCTTTAGTAAGAAACTTGACCCCTTCTTCCTTGTCTTCACAGAACTGGCTGGACAAGGCCGTGCCGATTAACAGTCCGGACCCATTGCCCGAAGATCCCAGGTCAGCCCTATTGACGGCGATGCTGGTCGTGGCGCCATACTCGGAGAAGAAGAAGAAGGGTGAAAGAAGGACGTCCGAGAGGGCCTTCGCGCAAGAGGTCCTCCGGACATTAGGTCCGGGGAGACCCAGGCCTCTTCCGCTCACGAGGAAGAGCACACAAAGGAAGGGGGGAGATCGACTCCCCCCATACAAGGAAGAGGGAGGCGTCAATCAACGCTGAGGAGGATCCGGCTCCTCCCGCCCCGAAAAGGCCCCGCAGGCCCAAAGTGAACCTGCCCGATGATAGCTCGGATTCCGACGAGGAATCCGAGGCTTTAGAAAAGGTCCCCCGAAGGAATCCTCGGGTCAAGCCCCCAGCCCAGAGGTAATTAATCCGAACATCTTCTTGTACATCCATACAGAGATTTTCTACTAACTGGATGAACGCTTTCCATATTGTAGCCCGCCACGTGATCTCCCCACCGACCAGGTCTCCGAGGGGGGATCCCTGCCCGCCGAGCTAGCAGAGAGCGGGACGGCATCACGCCCCTCACCTCCTCAGGCCGCCGAGGAGACCGCGGAGGTGCTATCCCGCCAGACCCCACCTGGGCCGAACAACGGGGACGGGGGCGACGATGAAATGGTGGAGGTTAATACCTCGGCTACGAAAGACCAGGGGGAGGAAACCCTCTTGGCAAACAAAGAGGGGGGCATAGTCCATCTGAGCCCCCTCCGCGGACAGTTCCGGAGCAGTCTATGTCTCCGGAACTATCGACCCTGCCCTCCCAAGAAAGGAGAGCAGAGGTGCCACCACCAGTGTCGCCCGTAACAAAGCGGGCTGCAACTGGGTGGCCAGCTGCGATGGAGGAGGCTTTGACCAGCTCCTCCCTCGCCGAAGATCACCGCACCCTTATGGGTGCGGTTTTACAAGGCATTCAGTCTGTTGATAGCGGACTGAAGGAGGCCTTCAACGGTCTCTTGACGGGCTTCAAGGTAAGCCATGTAATATTCTTTTTCTCATACAAAGTTAATTTATAAGGTTATGCAACCCTTGTAAGTATAGTAGCCCCGGAGCCATGGGTGTGTTTGAAAAGCTCGCACGTGGGTCAACTAGCTAAAAAGCACGAATGATAAAAAAATAGGTAAATTGTGGCCTCCGGGACTCTGGCAGGTTTGGAGAAAACCTTAGCAGAGTGTCTGCAACCGATAGCTCGGGAGTCTAACATAAATAAGGTGTTTTGTAGGCTTCGTCCTTGGCGGCGGCCACTAATGCCATGGAGTTGGCCGAGCTGAATCAGAGGCTCAAGAGCTCCGATGAGGAGCTTGACCGCCTCAAGCGGTTCGACGAAGCACAAGGTAAGTCCGGATTGTACCACTTCAACCACTATTTTCCTTATTAATTGAAGTTATTCGGGATTTTGTCCCTAAGTGTTGGTTACCCATTATCACTATAGATGTCGCCGCGGAGGTCGAGAACATGAAGGCCAAGTTAAAAAAGGCGAGGCGGGAGGCCGCAGATCATAAGGCGCTGGCCGGACAGGCGTCTGCCGAACTATCGTCGGTGAAGACCGTTAGCGACAAGCACGAGGCCCGGGTGTCTGAGTTGCAGCAGGAGCTCAAGGATGCCAACACTAAGTGTGAGGCCCTTGAGGAAAAGAACAAGGACCAAGCCACTGAGCTATCCTCGTTGTCCTCAAAGCTTAAAGCAGAGCGGGTAGATAGGCGGTTATATGAAGAAGAACTCCGCCAAGTCAGGCTGATCGTGGATGGTAAGCCGTACTTACTGCAATGTGCCTTTGGTGGTAACAGGTTTTCATTGCTCACACGGGTGTGGCATTCCTCAGGCGCCTTTACGAATCTCCCGAGGAGTGCAGCGAACGCGACTTGGTACTTTGCTACGCGGGATGGGGATGTTGAGACTAGACTGTTATGGGCTCAATTTCAAACCCCCGAGCACCCTCCTCTCCTCAGCAATCAGATGAAGCAGTTGATGGAGCTGCACAGGATGGCGGAGCCGGCCATGAAGGACCTTTGTATCTGGCTGTGGCCTGCAGAGCCATTGCCGAGTAGTTACTTCGACTTAGTGCAGAAGTTGTGTGACGCCGCGTCCCGAATTGACGTCCTGAAGCGTTCCACATGCATCGAGGGAGCTCAGACGGCCTTTGCAAAGACCATGGTGCACCGGCCGAAGCTCAAGCCGGCCGAGATGGCCACCGCACCTCCACCTGCCAGGAAGGAGCATAGGCGCCCCGAGCTATACTTCCCCATCATGACGGATGGTGCTCGGGCGATAGAGGCCCAATGCTCTAAAGATGTAATTTATGAATGAGCATATTATCATGTGCCCAATGACTATTTCGCTTTATGATGCGGTTGCATGACGTATCACGCTTTTAAGCCTTGTATTATTTTGACTCCTGTGTGGCTGTTTTAACTGAAAATTGCCAGTCGTCGGCTTCAGCCCCCATGTAGATACTACAAGAGGTGTTTCAACCTCCGCACCGTGACCCTTAGCCGACGTATCGGCACCCAGAGGCGGTAGTGCATGAGGGGAACGAGGCAATCGGACTATGTGGCTTTAGTGCTTTCAGTTAGCCGTAGGAGCTTGACTGCGGGGGCTGGTGACTAGCCCCCATTATTTTGTGATGTTCGAATGTACCGAGGTTAAGACCATTATCACATGGTTTGTAAAGGTACAAACCCCTCGTATGACACGGAATAACCTCCAACGATTTTTAGTTTGACACTTGTGCTCGGATCACAGACCGGTTCTCGCTTATTATGAAAGTCAGTTTTCGGCTTTCTCCATTGAGGTACTTGACCAGGCGAGCTGGAAAAACAATCACAGTGGTTCTCCCTTTACCCTTTTAGCCGAACTAGCAGAACGTAAGAGGGTAAACACAGGAGCCGGGCAACCCAACCTTTGACCCAAGACATAATTCGGAACCGATTAATATAACGCAATATCCGAGACGCTGAACACATAGAAAATAGTGTCGGGATGATGCTTGGGGCGAGTTTTATAGTCAAGCCCCCGGTCTATTAGCCGGTCAGACCTAACATGTACCGAACAGTTTTACTTTCGGCGCTGGGAAGTGGAAAATAGTTTATGTAACACAAAACACTGTAGGAAGGCCGTAAAGGATAATCTTTATATCTAAAGAATTTTTATAATTCAAACTGCCGAAGCAACTGTTACAAGTATTTTGCTTTAAAAACAAACTTTACAAATGAGAGGTTTACCCAGGGTCTTCGATGGTTGGCTTGATGTCCTCAAAGTGCCCCGCTGCACATTCGCTCCTTTGCTCTTGAGGGGGGTTGTGTTCCTTTAAAGGTGATTGCTATAGGCAAACGGACCTTTGAGAGAGGCTCTCGAGAAATCGCCGTAATATGTGTAAGCTTAACGCTTGCTAGGTCCTGGATGGTACCTGCTGATACGTCTCCAACGTATCTATAATTTTTACTTGTTCCATGCTGTTATATTATCATTCTTGGATGTTTTACAATCATTTTATAAAAACTTTATATCATTTTTTGGGACTAACCTATTGACATAGTGCCAAAGTGCCAGTTGCTGTTTTTGCTTGTTTTTTTCTTCGTAGAAAATCAATAACAAACGGAGTCCAATCGCGACGAAACTTTTTGGAGATTTTTTCTGGATCAGAAGACACCCAGTGGGTCAAAGAAGAGCCAGGAAGGTGGGATATGGAGAGTACAACCCACGAGGGCGCGCCAGGGGGCCCCCGGCACGCCTTGATTGGTTGTGCCCTCCACGGGGCCCCTCCGCACCGCCTCTGATGCCTATAAATTCCCAAATATTCCAAAAACCCAAGGGGAGTCGACAAAACAGAATTCAGCCGCCACAAGTTCCAGAACCTCGAGATCCAATCTAAACACCATCACGGAGGGGTTCATCTTCCTCATAGGTGCCTCTCCGATGATGCATGAGTAGTCCACCATAGACACACGGGTCCGCCGGCAGTAGCTAGATGGCTTCTTCTCTCTCGCTTATGATTCTCAATACAATGGTCTCTTGGAGATCTACTTGATGTAAACTTTTGCGGTGTGTTTGTTGGGATCCGATGAATTTTGAGTTCATGATCAGTTTCTATCCATGAATATTATTTGAGTCTTCTTTGATCTCTTATTTGCATGATTGCTTATAGCATCGTATTTCTTCTTCGAATCTTTGGTTTGGTTAGGCCGACTAGATCGATTTTTCTTGCCATGGGAAGAGGTGCTTTGTGATGGGTTCGATCTTGCGGTGTTCTTTCCCAGTGACAGAAGGGGCAGCAAGACACGCATGTATCGTTGCTATTAAGGATAACAAGATGGGGTCTATTCCTACATGAATAGATCTTGTCTACATCATGTCATCGTTCTTATTGCATTACTCCGTTTTTCCTTGAACTTAATACACTAGATGCATGCTGGATAGCGGTCGATGTGTGGAGTAATAGAGGTAGATGCAGGCAGGAGTCGGTCTATCTATCTTGGACGTGATGCCTATATAATGATCAGCGCCTTGGATATCGTCATGACTATTCGATTTTCTATCAATTGCTCTATACTCATGAGAGAAGCCACTAGTGAACCCTACGGCCCCCGGGTCTACTTTTCCATCATATTGCTTTCCGATCTACATTTTCGCAATCTTTGTTTTCAGATCTACAAAACCAAAAACCCAAAAATATATTGCTGCATATTTACTCTTTTTATTTGTATTCTTGAGAGATCTATCTCTCCTATCTATCACTACCTAATATATCTTATTACCGTAGAGAGATTGCCAACCTCTCTTTCGCATCGGGTTGCAAGTATTTGTTGTTTGTGTGCAGGTGCTGCTTATTGGGTGGTGGTGATCCTCCTACTGGTTCGATAACCTTGGTTTCATAACTGAGGGAAATACTTACCGTCGTTGTGTTGCATCATCCCTTCTTCTTTGGGGAAATACCGACGCAATCTCAAGCCACATCACCTGCTGTTTGTCCGAAGACACTGTTTTGACAGTAGTGCGGTTGACCGACCACTTGGCCTTGGATGGTGGGTCCCAC
This sequence comes from Elymus sibiricus, assembly GCA_039707655.1. Taxonomy (NCBI): domain Eukaryota; kingdom Viridiplantae; phylum Streptophyta; class Magnoliopsida; order Poales; family Poaceae; genus Elymus; species Elymus sibiricus. The sequence goes on from CM077671.1 coordinate 346,569,013, forward strand.
AGCTACCCATGGTATTTTGAGCACGAAATTGTGCATTCTAGGTACATACCTTATGGGTATCGGGGCCGTGCTGTGGGGGGCGTATCCCTATTTGTGCTGAGCAGGGGATAGTTCCGGGAGATCAGGTTCTGATCGAGCTCGTTTGCTCGCCTGTCGTGCCTTGACGGCTGAGTGGGGCCTCGACGTCTCATTGTCGTGCTGGAATTCGGATGCTATGGCCACTGTGTGTTTCTCAGTTCGGAGGGAGCGCTCTGTATTGCCATTGACAGTGATGACCCCCTTGGGTCCGGGCATCTTGAGCTTCAGATATGCGTAATGGGGAACAACGTTAAAGCGAGCGAACGCTGTACGACCGAGCAGTGTGTGATAGCCGTTACGGAAAGGGACAATGTCGAAGATCAAGTCCTCGCTGTGGAAGTTGTCGGGCGAGCCGAACACTACTTCCAAAGTCACGGTGCCCGAGCAGCGGGCTTCAATGCCTGGGATTACTCCTTTAAAGGTAGTGTTGCTGGGTTTGATCCTTGACGGATCGATACCCATCTTTTTCACCATGTCTGAGTAAATCAAGTTAAGGCTACTTCCTCCGTCCATGAGGACTCTAGTGAGGTGATATCCATCAATGATGGGGTCTAAAACAAGGGCTGCCGAACCTCCATGATGGATACTGGTCAGATGGTCCCTACGGTCGAAGGTGATCGGGCAAGCCAACCATGGGTTAAATTTCTGGGCTATGGGCTCTACGACGTAGACCTCCCGAAGGGCGCGCTTCCTCTCCTTTTTTGGTATATGCGTGATGTATATCATGTGCATAGTTTTTACCTTAGAAGGGAATTGCTTCTGGCCTCCATTGTTCGGACCGCGAGGCTCTTCATCATCCTCGCTATGTGGGCCCTTGCCTTGCTCCTCAGCTGCAAGTTTGCCAGGTTGTTTAAATACCCAACAGTTATGATTGGTGTGAGTGGCGGGCTTGTCTTGGGTGCCGTGGATCTGGCAGGGCCTATCCATGATTTTGTTCAACGTGGTAGGTCTGTCTCTATTTCCTTTAGAGGGTTTCTTCCGTTGTCCTGATTTTGAGTTGCGGAAGCTGGCATTTACGGTCGTGTCCTCGGCATCACCGTTGTTGTGGCGGCGTTTGTTTTTGTTGCGCCGCGGTTTCCCTTTTCCATCCCGGACTTCGGAGGTGCCGGGGTCTTCAGGGTTATGGCCTCGCCGAGCTAGCCAATTGTCCTCGCCCGTGCAAAAGCGGGTCATGAGTGAGGTAAGGGCGGACATTGTCCTCGGCTTGTCCTGGCCGAGCTGACGAGCTAGCCATTCATCCCGGATGTTATGTGTGAAAGAGGCTATTGCCTCGGCGTCCAGACAATCAACGATCTGGTTCTTCTTAGTCAGGAACCGATTCCAAAATTGCCTAGCTGATTCGCCGGCTTTTTGGATGACGTTGCTCAAGTCGGAGGAGTCCGGGGGCCAGACATAAGTGCCCTGGAAGTTAGATCGGAAGGCATCCTCGAGCTCTTCCAAGCTCCCAATGGAATTTTCGGGGAGACTGTTTAACCAGTGTCGAGCTGGTCCTTTAAGCTTTAGTGGCAAGTGTTTGATGGCGTCGAGATCATCTCCCCTGGCCATATTAATGTGGAGAAGGAAGTATTCAATCCACACAGCCGGGGTTGTTGTCCCGTCATATTGTTCTATGTTTACGGGTTTAAACCCTTCGGGGAATTGATGTTCATGACCTCATCTGTGAAGCACAGTGGATGGGCAGCGCCTCTAACCCGGGCTATGTCACACCGGAAATCGGCTGTTGTTGGGGCCCGGTATTGTTCCCGGTCCCTGTGGTTGCGGTCGAGCCAAGATTGGTACCCGTCCCATCTAGCAGGGGAGTACCCTCTAGATCCGTAGATGGATCTAGTGTGACCTGCTCTATAGTCCAGGTCCTGTCGTAGGTCATGTCGATCCTCGGGTTGTATTGGCCCCTTTCCTCTTCCGCGGGGTAACGCAGGTCTGTACTCGACCTCTCCAGCCGCTCTGTCCCATCCTCGAGGGGGGCGGTCTGGCTGGTCGTACTGAGTGCGCCTGGGAGATTCGGTCTCAAAGGCCTCGTCATCGAATTGCGACAGCAGACGCCGGTGTGGGTAGCTCTTGTTTTAATCTGGTCGTTTGGTCCCGAACCCTTCTTCGGCTGCCAGGGCCTTCGTCCATCTGTCATTGAGGGTATCTTGTTCGGCTTGGAGCTGCTGCTGCTTTGCTTTTAGGCTTCGGCCGGTGGCTATGAGTTGCCGCCTGAACCATTCCTGATCCTGAGGGTTTTTGGGGATGGTGAAGTCTTCGGCTTCGAGGCTATCCCCCTCCTCGACAGGGGGGGGGGGTAGTTATCGTCCTTGGAATCATTGAGGTACTCGGGGTCCTGCTGATCCACGGGCCTTTCCGGGTCCTCTAGTGGTTGCTCGGGGGCTTCGAGGTCGCCGAGGTCTTCCGAGGTGTCATTTTCCCCGGTGCCCACGATGATTTCCCTTCCCTTGTTCACCTTGGATCGTTTGCGCTGTCTCTGGCGCCTTGACGGCTCCTCGCCAGATTTGTCATCGTTCTTCTTGGGGGTGTGGTTGCCCTTATCATCGGGGGTGTCCACCATATATGCGTCATAGGTGAAGGTGGCTGTCCACCGCCCCGTAGTGATAGGAGCGGGAGCGCCGATCTCTTCATCCAAGTCTTCTGCCTCCTCGGAGGCATAGTCCAATATATCGGTTAAATCTTCGACGGTAGCTAGCAAGTGGGTGGTGGGTGGGCCATAAAATTCCTCATGACCTGCCTCCAGACCGATCTGAACATGGGTCGAGGTCAGGTCGTCCCTAATTTTCATTGACTGGATCCGATCCAGCGCCTCGTTCAACAGCGAGAGGTCGACCGGATCAATCTTCCGAGGGCTTTCGGAGCTAACCTCCGGAGTGCCCCCATGAGGAGCATATTCGGCAAGAACCGAACCCTGGTCCTTGGGCACTATAATCGGGTCCATGCTTAAGGCTGAACCTCCGGCGGGGATGGACCCGAGGGCGGAGGAGAGCAGGGGACCCGAAGTTGAAGCTTCGGGGTTTTGGGGCTCATCGGACGAGACCGAGAGCCTAGTAGGGAACAAATCGCCAGGGGAGTCGGCGGAGAACTCTAGGTTCCTGAACCTGATCTCTTGACCGGGAGAGAAACTTCCGATCTGGCCCAGATGGCTGATCGGGTCAGCATGCAGCACAATGCTGCCGAACACGAAAACCTGTCCAGGGACAAAGATGTCCCCGTTACGGACTTGATCGCTGATGAGTAGGCGAGCCATCAATCCTCTGGTGATCTCACAGCGGAACTCTCAATGAAAGTACCAATGTCGGTGTCAAAACCGGTGGATCTCGGGTAGGGGGTCCCGAGCTGTGGATCTGGGATCGGTGGTTAATAGGGGACGAAGGAGAAGATGTTTACCCAGGTTCGGGCCGTCTTGAGGAGGTAAAACCCTACGTCCTGCTTGATTGTATTAATGTGTATGATGATTACAGAGTTGATCTACCTCGAGATCAGATGATCTGAAACCCTAGATGAGTTGACCTGTCCCCTACGAACTAAACCCCCTGGCTTATATAGACACCAGGGGTACTTAGGGTTACACATGATAGGTTTCCATCCGGATATAAATACGCCCATTCTCTCTTCAAAACTTGGAGGACACACCAGGTCTTCGAAGCTTTCCTTCTTGAGTACGGGGTCGCCCAGTAGTTCAGCCTTCCCGCAATAGCCACAGAGCGGCCCCGTATGTCCAGCCCATGAGAGATAAGCCTACGGCCCAAGGACCCCTTAATCCCGGACTCCCTCACCTCTTCTTCCCACCCTTTGCAAGATTCACACGAGGTATAACTTGGGTTTTATCTCCTTCACAACCAGAGTCATCGGACAAATTGATTCGAGATGCAGAACCTTGATATGTGGGAATTGGCACTCTCGCATGCTCACTTGTGACCCAACAAGCATCAAACACCTCCTCCATTTTGTCCTCCTCCGCAAGTGGAGAGTGACGAAACTTGCTCGCCTAGGGACGTGCCTGAAATGAAATAGCATATATCCATGTTAAATGAAATGGAATGAAATGAAGGAAGTGACACAACTCGCTATTTAAACAAAAAAAAAGTAGCTTCACTCCAATGCCCACCACTCATCTATAGCAGCAATGGTCTTTGTATAAGGATCCCTTCCGATGCCCGAAGCTTTTTGAAGCAATGTCTTCCATATGGCATAATCACTTCTACACGCATCCCACCTGTTTCTTAATTGTTGGCTTGAATAGTTTCTCCTGGAGCTCTCATTAAACATAGTAAGCAAATTAGCTTGTCCTAAATCGGACAAAGTGGTGTGTCCTGGCGCGCGGTTATTTGCTAGCACCTCCTCTACGCACACATCCATAAAAATGGAATGTGCCGGAGCATCCCAAATTGCTTTCGGATGTTTCACTTTTTCCATCTACAACATTCACATATCAATGTCCATACCACTATAAAATTAATAGTAAGCAGCAACACAAATCAACAGCCATCCATACAAATCAAGAGCACATATAGCAGCAATCCATACAAATTAACAACACATATACCAACCATCCATACAAATTAACATCACATATACCAGCCATCCATACAAATTCACAACACATATAGCAACACATACATATAGCACAAGACCGGCTCCTCCTGATGCATATAGCACATACATATAGCAGCACATACATACATATAGCAGAAAAAGGGAGGGGGTGATGATAAGGCACAAACTAGCGAGATGCTAATTCGTGCGTGTAGATGGCCCGATCTTTCACGGCGATGCTTGATAACCATTTCGTCCCCAGTTCCTCCTTCCAACCTCCAAGAATAGTTTTCACCCGCATACAAAAATACACGAATTAAAATAAGGATCCCCTTGGATCATCAGGTAGGCGTCGATATGATGATCAACCCTCCGTCGCTCATAAATTTTCACGATGCGAAAATCACAGATAATACACAAGATATGGCCGTCCCCGACTCGAACGTTTTCTGTATTTCATAACTCGGGATAAAACTCAAAACTAATCTCCGTAGATGCCCGAAGCCTGGCTTTTTATATGCCAAAAACAAATACGCAAGTCTAAACCAACCAACCTGGACTCCAATCCTCTCACGTCATGTGCTAGCAATAACAAGAAAATAAAAACAAATCCTAACTAGGCTTGGACGCACGTACCATACTAGTAGCTATCTAGGATTAGCACGTAAACAGAAAACCAAAGAAAAGGAATCCTAACAAATTTGCATCGGGATTCTGCCTATGACCAATTGACGTGGACGAGTACGAAATTTGGGCTCCACAGAAGCTGGCGCTGGATCCTTGTTAATCTCTTGTACTTTTTTGTAATGTGTCTGATGCAGTTTTATCTGCCATTTGTTTTGAAAGCTACCTTGATCTCTTTCTATCTCATATGTACGTGACTTTCCTCCTCTAGACGCCATGTGTATATAATCATACACTGATGTGCCAATCTCTCTTGAACCCAATAAATGTGTCACATAATTGATCTTTGGTCTTTTAATTATATGGCTGATTCTTGGTCCGCATAATTGACGTATACGCCCATCCTTTCCTTGATGAAATCTGGTCACATACATATCACTATTTTCTATAACTCTTTCATGGTTTGACTCCTTAACCGGCTCAGTGTGAGTAGCATCAACAATCAATGGTGCTGCGTCTGTATCATCCTCCCGTATCTTCCTCCCTCCCTTCAAACGAAACTGTCCTCGGTTTTGAATCTATCATCGGCACTATTAATTCTTTTGGAGTTTGAAATCCCACTTTTATTACAGAATCAACCATTGGTTTCAGTACATGCCGCCATCATGCATGAATGTGTACGTGTTGCACTTTCCTGCATGCGCTGCATCATGATCGAACTGCCATGGTCTTCCCAACAACAACTGACACGCATCCATCGACACCACATCACAATCCACCTTGTTAATATAATCTCCAACTGCAAAAGTTACACATGCCTTGTGCGTGATTTTTAGTTTACCAGAGTTATATAGCCACTCCACGTGGTGCGGTTGCGGGTGCCGTCACATGGACAAACCCAAGGCCTGCACGAGATCTTTGCTAACGACATTAGTAAAGCTTCCACCATCAATTATTATCTTGCAAGCACGATTCTTGATCTTACACTGTGTTTTAAAAACACTCCATCGCTGCCCCTTTGCATCACCATCCCCTTGAACCTTCTTCACCAAAAGATTTACCCCCTTCATCGGTGCATCAACGTCTTCCTCTATTTCTTCTTGCTCTTCTCTTCTTTTCTGCAAACGACCTTTCCAATCTTTCATGAACACATCCAATGGCATAGGAATAAAACAAAATTTTCGGCCTTTCCATGAAAGAGAATAACTATTTTTCTTGGCATCCCGAACAGCCCTGACACACTTGCACCATGGTTTACCAAGTAGCAGATGGCACGACACCATGGGCAGATGACAAACTTGAAAAAATTCTGCACAATAGTATTTTCCCAAATAAAAAATTAGCAAAATCCGATGCGTAATTTTGACGTCACCTTTGAACCACTTCAGCGTGTACGGTCTTTCAAGAGGCACCATATTCAGCCCTAATTTTTCAACCACCTCGATGCTCACCAAGTTGTCTGTCGAACCTTCATCGATCGTTAAATTGACACACCATTCCTTCACGAAACAACGGCTGTGAAAAAGAACGACCTCTCCGATGCCTTCCTCCTCCATCAGTATGTTCCTGCTAAACATGTTGATGCTCGCCTGTGCAGACGATATTGCAAATTGAATCGCCATGACTAACATTTGCTCTGATACCACTTGATAAGCCACAAAGTAGTGAGATGCTAATTCATGCGTGTAGATGGCATGATCTTTAACGATGATGCTTCATCAACAGTTCGTCCCTAGTTCCTCCTTGCAACCTCCAAGAAAGTTTTCACCCGCGTACAAAATTACACGAATAAAAATAAGGATCCCCTTGGATCATCACGTAGGCGTCGATATGATGATCAACCCTCCGTCGCTCGTAAATTTTCACGATGGGAAAATCACAGATAATACACAAGATATGGCCATCCCCGACTCGAACGTTTTCTGTATTTCATAACTCAGGATAAAACTCAAAACTAATCTCCGTACATGGCCGAAGCCTGGCTTTTTATATGCCAAAAACAAATACGCAAGTCTAAACCAACCAACCTGGACTCCAATCCTCTCACGTCATGTGCTAGCAATACCAAGAAAATAAAAACAAATCCTAACTAGGCATGGACGCACGTACCATACTAGTAGCTATCTAGGATTAGCACGTAAACAGAAAACCAAAGAAAAGGAATCCTAACAAATTTGCATCGGGATTCTGCCTATGACCAATTGACGTGGAGGAGTACGAAATTTGGGCTCCACGGAAGCTGGCGCTAGATCCTTGTTAATCTCTTGTACTTTTTTGTAATGCGTCTGATGCATTTTTTCTGCCATTTGTTTTGAAAGCTACCTTGATCTCTTTCTATCTCATATGTACGTGACTTTCCTCCTCTAGACGCCGTGTGTATATAATCATGCACTGAAGTGCCAATCTCTCTTGAACCCAATAAATGTGTCACATAATTGATCTTTGGTCTTTTAATTATATGGCTGATTCTTGGTCCGCATAATTGACGTATACGCCCATCCTTTCCTTGATGAAATCTGGTCACATACATATCACTATTTTCTATAACTTTGTCATGGTTTGACTCCTTAACCGGCTCAGTGTGAGTAGCATCAACAATCAACGGTGATGCGTCTATATCAGGTGAACAACTCACCTGATGCAGAAAAAGGAAGGGGGGGGGGGGGGGGGGGGGGGGTCGGTCGCCTCCTCCTGCTGCCGGGCGGACGGAATGGAGTGTCGGCCGGGCGCGTCCTGCTGAAGGCCAGGCGGGGACGCGTCGAGAAGTGGCGGCCCAGCGGGGAGGAGAGGAGGAGAAGGGGCGGCCTAGCGGGAAGGAGAGGAGGAGAAGGGGCGGGCGGTCTGGGGCGGCGGCGCAGGAGAGTCCCGCCGACGGATCTGACGAGGCCGGTCTGGGGCAGCGGCGCTCAACCCTAGCAGAATGAACGAGCAGTGCATGGGGAGGGGGAGGGGGCGAATCGGTTCAATGGAAACAGGGATTTGGGCCTCGCTCGCTATGGCTCCCCAGTGGCATTCTAGTCGTAATTTTTGTTTTCAATAGGGGTAGTGGTTTAAACCGAATAGTTTTCTTTTGAGGGACTGGGTAGAATTGCCAGAATCGCCAACTTTCGGTAATTCTAGATTGAACTACAATTCTGGGATGATTTTGAACAATTCCTGGGGCAGAGATGAGTTCTTTTGTCATTTTCATTCCTGGGGCAGTAATTCTTCGGAATTGAGCGAAAAGAACTAGCCCGAAATAACACCCCGTAGCTCCAAAATTGCTTGAGACCAAAAATATTCTACTCCCTCTATGAGTAAATAAATAAATACGAGTAAATACTAATCTCTACCTACTTATACTAGTAGTAAAAGTATTAGTGTTTCTGCCCATCCGTCGTTAGTAATTTTACATAAAAACCCCTAGGTTTTCTGAAATCAACCCGCAGTCCTATTGTTAGTCAACGTGAATCGGCACGGCCGAGATAAAAGAAAAAAACACTCGGACAACCCACGACCTTGCCTCCCATCTCCACCTTCCAGGCTTCTAGCGCGCCGCCACCATCGGCCCCCACCGCCGCGCCCACCCTACCTGAAGTGTCGTCGCATGTCGCCACCACCGGACCCATCCTTCCGCCGCGTGCCGCCACCGCCGGCCTCCGTCGCTGAGCCCCTACCTGAAGTGCCATCGAGCGCCACCACCGCCGGCCCCCGTCACCGCACCCACCCCTACCTGAAATGCCCCACCCCTACGGCTTTCTGCTGCTGGCGACAATCGACGTCGTTGCCGCACCTTTCCCAACTCCTCTTTCTCCTCCACTTCTGTCGCCGCCGCTCTCCGTCGACCGACCATCTCCCTTGAATCCCACTCCTCCCCACACGAGTGTCTCCCGATCCTCCTCCTCTTCTCTTTATGTGTGCTCGATCCGGATCCACCTGTTTCCTGGGTGCAGCACAGAGGAGAGCTCGCTGCTGCGGTGGGCGTTGATGGTGGCGAGTTGGGAGCCTGCTAGGTCCTCGCCCACGAGGGCCTTCATGGCCCCACCTCTGTCATGTTGCTGGTTGATACTTGTGATCTGCGTTGGGTTTTCCATGAAGAGGAACGGGTAATTGCAGCAAAACGTGGGTAAGTATTTCCCTTAGTTATGAAACCAAGGTTTATCGAACCAATAGGAATATCAATCCTTAACCGTCTTGAGCGGCTGCACACAAATGAACAAACGACTTGCATCCAACGCGGGCAAGAGGGTTGTCAATCCCCTTTATCTCGTTATTTGCAAGAAAATGAGTTGTGTAGATCATTGTTGATAAATGCAAAATAAATAAAAAGTAAATAAAGGCAGCGAGGTAATAATAGCATTTGCAAATATATAAATAAATAGACCCGGGGGCCATAGTGTTCTCTAGCGGCATCTCTCATGTAGGCAGCATACAGTGGGTAACTAATTATTGTTGGGCAATTGATAGAAAAGCAGATAGTTATGCGATTTTCACGGCAATGATCATGTATATATAGGCATCACGTCCATAAACAAATAGGTTGACTCCTGCCTACACCTATTACTATTACTCCACTCATCGACCGCTATCCAGCATGCATCTAGAGTATTAAGTAAACAGAGTAATGCTTGGAGAACGATGACATGATGTAGACAAAGTAAACTCAATTAATATGAATGAACCCCGTTGTTTTATCCTTAGTGGCAACAACACAAAGACGCATCTTGTCCCCTACTTTGTCACTAGGATATAGAAACTCGCCAGGTTGAACCTACCACAATGCACCACTCCCACTGATGAAATATCAATCTACTTGGCCAAAGCACATCAATAGATCGGAGAGCATTACGAAGCTATAATGATCATGCACTTAAGAGATAATATAATTCAGAGGCATCTCAAATACTTTTCATGAATAATCTGAACATTAACCCACAATTCATCGAATCCCAACAAACACACCGCACAATAGGATTACATCGGATAGATCAAAGCGAAGATGCGATGATCATTGTATTGAAGATCATAAGAGAGAGATTGCCATCTAGGTACTAGCTATGGACCCGTAGGTCTGTGGTGAACTACTCACACATCATCATGGGAGCAGCAAGGTTAATGAAGAGGCCCTCCGTGATCGATCCCCCCTCCGACAGGGTGCCGGAACGGAGCTCCAGATGGCCTCGCGACGGAACAGAGACTTGCGGTGGCGGAAAAAGGGTTTCGGGACTGCCTTCAGGGTTTTCATGATATTAGAGAATTTATAGGCCGAAGAGGGACGTCGGGAGAGCCACGAGGGGGCCACCACATATCAGGCCCCCCCAGGGCATGCCCTGATGTGTGGTGAGGCCCTCGTGTGCCTCCTTACCTCCTTACGAAGCTTCTTGGTCTTCTTTTGGTCCTGAAAAAATCATCAAAAAGTTTCGTAGCAATTGGATTCGTTTGGTACTGTAAATCTGAAAAGGCAAAAACATGCAAAAAAACAGGAACTGGCACTAGGCAGTGGGTCAATAGGTTAGTGCTAAAAAATATTATAAATTGGTAAATAAAGACCCAAAAAGTATCCTAGAATGATAATATATCAGTATGGAACAATCAAAAACTATGTATACGTTCGAGACGTATCAAGCATCCCCAAGCTTAATTCCTGCTCGTCCTCGAGTAGGTAAATGATTAAAAACAGAAGTTTTGATGTGACATGCTATCCACTATGTAATCTTATGCATGTATGTTCATTGAGAAAAGACGAATCAACAAATATTAACATAGCAATACTAAAGTGTAAGAAACAAAATTATTAATCCTTAAAAGTATACGATCCTTAAGAAATGTTTACCCCCCCCCCCCATTCATCTTATTGTATTAGCAAGGCATGGCTCCATCTTCATCACATTAATACAAATGTTAAGCACCACGGTGTCCAAGTCAGACAATTGGATCGTACTTTTTCAATATGCATCAACTTTTTATTCTTCACGCAATACATGAGCATGATCCATTGGACATAGCATTTAGGTGGAATAGAGTATGGTGGTAGATATCAAAGGGGTAAAAAGTGGAGAAGATAATCTCACATCAACTAGGCGTACTAACGGGCTATGAAGATGCCCATCGATAGATATCAATGCGAGGAGTTGATACGTCCATTTTGCATCATGATTTCTTACAATTATTTATAATGTTTTGTTGAATAATAATGCTTTAGGGAGTGATTCTAATGCCTTTTCTCTCATAATATGCAAGCTTTACACAAAGAGGGAGAATACCGGCAGCTGGAATTCTGGACCTAAAAAAGCACATCAGAGATACCTATTCTGCACATCTCCAAATAAGTTGATACTTTACGAAGAATATTTTTGATTATATTAAAAATACTGGAGCAAATAACTACCGGAGGGGGCCACCCTGGTGAGCACAAGACACCAGGGCACGCCAGCCCCCCCCCCCCCCCCCAGGCACACCCTGGTGGGTTGTGCCCACCTCGGCCCACCACCAATGCCCATCTTCTAGTATATAAGATCTTTTGACCTAGAAAAAATAAGGAGAGGACTTTCAGGACAGAACGCCGCCGTCTCGAGGCCGAACTTGGGCAGGAGCACTTTTGCCCTCCGGCGGAGCGATTCCGCCGAGGGAACTTCCCTCCCGGAGGGGGAAATCGAAGTCATCGTCATCACCAACACCGCTCTCATCTTTGGGAGGCCAATCTTCATCAACACCATCCCCTCTCAAACCCTAGTTCATCTCTTGTGTTCAATCTTTGCACCGGAACCTCAGATTGGTACGTGTGGGTGACTAGTAGTGTTGATTACATCTTGTAGTTGATTACTATATGGTTTATTTGGTGGAAGATTATACGTTCAGATCCATTATGCTATTCAATACACCTCTGATCTTGAGCATGAATATTATTTGTGAGTAGTTACCTTTGTTCTTGAGGTCACGGGAGAAGTCATGTTGCAAGTAATCATGTGAATTTGATATGTGTTCGATATTTTGATGATATGTATGTTGTGATTCCCTTAGTGGTGTCATGTGAACGTCGACTACATGACACTTAACCATCCTTGGGCCTATGGGAATGCATTGTGGAGTAGCTATTAGATGATGGGTTGCTAGAATGACAGAAGCTTAAACCCTAGTTTATGCGCTACTTTGTAAGGGGCTGATTTGGATCCAAACATTTAATGCTATGGTTAGATTTTATTTTAATACTTTTCTCATGGTTGCGGATGCTTGCGAGGGGGTTAATCATAAGTGGGAGGTTGTTCAAGTAAGAACAACACCCAAGCACCAGTCCACCCTGAAAGTGCTAGTTATCGACTGGAGGGGGGGTGAATAGGCGATTTTTATGAAAGTCTTCGAAACAGGGAATGTATTCGAATAGAGCGGAAACGTAAACAGGATCAGGTAGGGATGTAATCAAGAATCTAATCCAGGCATGCATCACAGTGAAGACATACAAACAGGTTAAGCTTTAACACCATGCACTATAAGATGAGTTGAAGATAAACTTAGATAGTATGAAGATAAATAGCAGGCATGAATGTCTTCAAGGCAAGTCTTCAGTGATGAACAAGGAAAGGCTTCACAATACAGAATAGGAATGTAAGAAAGTGAAGGATAGAACCAGTTGCTTGACGAAGACACAGGATTTGTTGGACCAGTTCCAGATGTTGTGACAACTGTACGTCTGGTTAGGGAGTCTGAGATTGAACTCAGAAGACCTCGTCTTCACCTTATTCCCCTTGAGCCGAAGTCACGTAGACAGCGCCCAATCACTCTGGTAAGTCTTCAGGGGAGACTTCCGAAACCCGCACAAACTTGGTCACCCGGCGATCCACAATGACTCTTGGATTGCTCTAGACCCAAACGCCTAACCGTCTGGAAGATCACAGTCTTCAAGTGTAATAAGTCTTCAATTCTCTCAGAACAGAATGACTTCGGTGATGCTCAAACACTCTAGCTCTAGGTGTTTGGGTGTATCCTCGCAGGATGTTTCTCTCTCAATTTCTTCGAGGTGGGTTGCTCCAAAACGACAACAGCCGTATCTCTCTCTGAGCAGCCACCTTCTTATGGTGAAGGGGGTGGGCTATTTATAGCCAGCGAGCAACCCGACCTGATATGACCGAAATGACCCTGGGTCAATGGCCAACCGACACGTGTCACAACGGTCGGATTTCAAACACACGCGGCAGCTTTACTTGGGCTACAAGTAAAGCTGACTCAACCAACTTTGGAAGAGATTTCCTCTCATTGTCTTCGCTCGAAGACATAGGTATGGGTTGAGCATCACATCAGCATCTGACTTCGATCACATCGACCCCACTTAACAGTACGGTGGTTCCTATGACTCAGGAAAGAAGAAACAAAACTACCAAAAGACTTCGTCTTCGCGTTTCATTGTCTTCGGACGAATGTCTTCGCTTACCACCAATGGCTTCAACCGTCATCAATGTCTTCGGACATTTTTGGGGGTCGTCTTCGACGGCTAAACCGAAACTTCAGGGACTTCTCTCTTTGTTAACCTGTGAACTCTCACAAACACATTAGTCCCTCAACCACGTTTGTCTTCAATACTCCAAAACCAAACAAGGGTGGCACTAGATGCACTTACAATCTCCCCCTTTTTGGTGATTGATGACAAACTGGTTGAAGTTTTCAACGGGGATAAAAATATGTGAAGATAAGGTTTTGAAGATTTTGATTACAAGATATAGAGAGCTCCCCTTGAAGATGTGCATATGAAAATTTTGCTTTGAATGCAAGTGCACATGGCAGGTTGTAGATTGTGGAGATCTCCCCCTATACCTTGTAATCCAATCACTATGCATTAATAGATAAGTCGAAGATAATGAAATGCATAATGAAAGACGGTTGTCTGCAGAATGACTTCGAGTGCATGAAATAACTGGTAAGAAGCGCCAAAGAGTACGGTAAACATGAAGTGCAGACGTCCATCAGGACTTAAGTTTTACAACCCAAAACAGCAAATGTTCAGAAACGAGAGTTGTAAACTTTAGCAAAAATAGCACCCAGCCCTTATTAGTAGACCCGCTTGAAGACTATCATCCAATGCTTCTCCCCCTTTGTCATCGAATGACCAAAAAGGGACGAAGACATGGAAGAACTAAACATTCCCGGCAGGTGTCGATGAAGACGGTGCAACAGGGTCGCGGGGAGCTGGTGCAGAGGAGCCTGGTGCAGTGCCGCGACGCCGAGTCGATGGAGGCAGAGAAGTGGCATCATCAGCTTCATCTGCGAGCCTGATGTTGACGGATGGAGCTGAAGAAGAGTAGTCACTGTCTTCGAGGGATGGAGTCTTGCGCCATTTCTCCGCACTGGGAGGTGGTGCACCAAATCTATAGCGGGGGTGAAAGCCATCTTCTCGAAGCTCATCTTCAGGAGCCAACATAGTCAGAGTCCTCCATGAGCGGCGACTGGTTTCATAAGCCACAAAGGCATTCTTGGTGGTGAGGTTGCGAACATGATTGACATCTTGCATCATGGCATGCATCTGGCATCAAGTCCACTCATGGTGCTTGTCTTGCCTTTGAATCAGTGAAACAAGAAGTTCACGATCAGTGAGTGCACACTCTCTTCTTGGCAGGCATTGACGAGGCAGAGTGCTAGCAGTGGCTTCGGTGTTGGTAGCACCGGATCTGGGCTGGCAAAATGCACCAATGAGTCTTGCCTTTGATGGATCGGAAGGAATGTGAAGACCTTCAACATCAGCAGTGTCACTAGTGCCTTCAACAATAGGATTCTTGCTCTTGGATGGATAAAGATCTACTGGCACAACTTCAATATCGGGAAAATAAACGCCATGGTTGCGAGCAGAAGGAAGAAACCAGGTGTTGGTTCTATACTTGATGAAGCGCATGATCCACGGAGCATATATCTTCGGCTCGAGGACATTGAAACCATTTGCAGCAAGGTTGCGAAGAAATAAGTCTTGAAGATTGAACCTGATGCCATATACAATGTTGTAGAGCAATGTCTTCAGAGGCCCTTCAATCTTGCGAGATGAGTTGTGCCCTTTAATCGGCCAGATAGTGTGCCGAAGAATGTGATAGATAGTCCTGGGAAAGTACTGAAGATCATCCACAAAGAATGAAGTGGGCAATTCTGCATCTCGAGCCAAAGGCTTCATCATGGTCAGCATCTCAGTCATGTTGGGTTGTCGCATATGGAAGAGGCTTCGAGTGGCAATCACATAGGCTTCAGAGCGAGGATCCAACTCTTCACCAGCGGCAGTAAGTGGTGTTGCAGGAAAGAAATCCAGTGGTGAAGCAGAAATGTGCTCATCCCTTATCATAAACTCTAGCTGCCATGTGTTCAAGTCACGACCGAAGCCAGAGATGTGGAGAGTGGCGTAGAACTGGAGGATGAGCTCTTCATTCCAGTCTTCATGGTCAGTGCAGAAACGCAGGAGACCCACATCACGAAGACAATCCAATGCTTGATCAAAACAGGGAAGACCTTTCATAGCTTCAAAGCTGAGATGTTTGTGGGGAAAGATCCTGTTTTGACCGTAAAGCACACACATATAGTACTGACGCTGTGGTGCACTCCAGAACCTGTCAGACTGAATCTTGGCATGCTTGTAAGGATTGTGTTCAGAGTTGAAGAAGGTGTTGTTCAGCCCGAACCATTCCAACTCGAAGACTAAGGGTCTTGCTGGGCCTGACTGACAAGACATGGAAGACGCGACATGGGATTCATGACGTTGGGGCGCCGATCAAGATGGAATTCATACTGTGGTCCCATACTTGGTGGTGCAACGAGACGAGGCCATCTGACAGGAACCATCTCTCCTTCCCTATTGCGGGCCATCACAATGTTGTCCTCATTGTCTTCAGTTGATGGCGTGGCAGGAACAGGAGGTCCATCTGGTGAGGGGGCATTGGCTTCGCCCATAGTGGCATCGGCAGCAATGTCTTCGGCTGCCGTATTGTCTGTTGCAGGTTGACTTGGAGGTGCATCTTCAATCATCAGCACGCCTTCGACTGGTGCAGTCGGTGAAACTCGTACTTCGTCTTCGGGAATAGGAGACATGAGAGCACGAGGGCCTCGATGAAGACGTTTGAGTGGGGAAGTGCGAGTGGTGGCGTCAATCTCCTCTGGAGCAAATGGAGATTCTCGCGAGGCGGACACTGGTGGGAAGAAGGGTGGTGATGGTGTACTGGGTTCAGCTTCAGTAACTTCTGGCCGGAGGGGGGTCCCAATATCCACAAAGTCACTTGTTGGCTGTGGGGAGGAATCCATTGGCATGTCCACCTGTGGAGCATGTTCTGGCTCAACATTGGCTTCAGGACCAATGTCGTTATGAGCAAAGTCTTCAGCTGCTGCAGGGTCTTCAGCAACTGAGGTATCTTCTGGAATCTGAGTCTCTATGGAAGCAGACTCATGCAAAACAACTCTTCTTTATAAGTTCTCTGAGGCGGGAGGTGCCACAGAGATTGGCTTGATGACCAGGGGTTCTTGCTGAGGAGCTGTGGTTGATGTCGGAGCAGGAGGAGGAACTGGTGGTTCTGAAGACTTTGATTTTCTTGTCATCAACCTCTTCGGAGGTTGGGTTTCAGAAGCATCAGCCTTGCGCTTCTTGGCTTTGGCTTCAGCTTTCTTGGTCTTCTTGCTATCAGCAGCAGAGGAAGACGGAGGTGCACAAGGACTAGAGAAGCCAGCTGGAAACTCAATGCCACGGCCCACAAATGGTGTAGGAGAAGGCACATCCGAAGACATTGAAGCTTGCTTGGAGCACTACTGGAATTCAGTTATTTGCCGTCTGCCATAGCAGACGGCAAAGGGCAGGACCACCGACGGCAAAGCCTTTGCCGTCGGGCAGCAGACGGCAAAATTTCCAGCACAGAGAACACCGGTAAAGGAGTGCTTTGCCGTCTGCCTTTATACAGCGGACGGCAAAGTGTTTTTGCCGTCAGGCAGCAGACGGCAAAGCGACTGGACGGCCAAAAGTTGAGTTAGCCCCGTTAGTGGCTAACGGAGCCTTTGCCGTCTGCCACTCACCCTTTGCCGTCCGCACCCTATGCCGTCTGCCTCCCCTCCTTTGCCGACGGCCACTCCTTTGCCGATGGCCACGGTCGGCATAGCTTCTTTGCCGTCCGCCCCCCCCCCCCCCCGCCACTCTCCTTTGTCGACGGTCACCGCTATGCCGACGGTGGCCGTCGGCATATCTTCTTTGCCGTACGCCCCCCCCCCCCCCCCCGCCACATTCCTTTGCTGCAGTGCCACTGCTATGCCGACGGTGGCCGTCCGCATAGATTCTTTGTCGTCCGCCCCCGGACGACAAATGTACCAAATGGCATCAGGCGCACTCCCAGGATGCACAGGTGGGTGCCACGTGTCGCCTTTGCCGTCGGTGCCGGACGGCAAAGAAACTATGCCGACGGTGGCCGTCGGCAAAGTGGCAATATTGCCCCAGTTTTTTCTGTTTTTTCTAATATCCAATTTTCACAGGCAAAATATGCTATATTTCACAATAACCCTAGTGATGATCATCCAACAACAAGCACAAGCACAAGTATCCAACAAACATACCAAAACAAATGTCACATTGTTCACTATATTACAATAGTAACAAGTTTCACATATGTAGCAAGTTTAACATTGTTCATTGATACAAAATCACAAGCACTCCATCAATGCAAGCTTCCGTGAAGTGACTCTAATCTACAAAATGGGAAATACGAAAGTTAGATCAAGAAGACTAGAATAAGAAGAAGAAGATGAAGAAGCGGTTTTGTTCTCTCTATCTTTCTCCTGTTGTTTTCTTCTTCTTATTGCTTATTTGTGTCATTCGGGCAAAAGTTAGATGAAGAAGACTAGAATAAGAAGAAGATGATGAAGAACACTAATATTTCGGAAGGAGCTAAGTTTGTCTAAGTGCTAAGTTTGTCTAAGTGCTAAGAAGATGAAAAACGAGCTAAGTTTGGGGCTTACCGTCCTCGTCATCACGGAGGAGAGGCACCGCGGTTGCTCAGACCGGTTTCACCTGGAGAAGGCTGCCCTGGAGAAGGGTCGTGCGATGCGACTCCGGAGTTAAGCTGCACCAAAGATGATTTGCAATGTCTCGTTAGCATGATGACACTGAAAAGATCATTGCATTGAAATGAAACTCACCATTGCAGCCGTGGTAATGACTGGCATCGACGGAGCGGCCTAGCCGGTCTTCTCGCACATAGTCTGCACATTTGGTTTTCACAAGTCAACGATATTCATTATTAATGAAAGGAACATTATATGCAAGATTTGACAAATATGAAGAAGAATATTACCACGAAGAGCTCGTAGATGGCCCGGTAAGACGCATCGTACCGTGCCCTCTCCTCTTCCAACAACCTTGCCGTCCTCTCCTCCATCTCCTTCTCCTTCGCCGCCATAAGCGCCTGTGTTGCCTCTCTCTCTTTCAGAATAGCAGCCTACAACACAACTCCTCGTTAGCATTGTAATCATCTTTGTTCACACACACAACGTAATGAGGAAAGATATCTGAGTCCGTATAACTAACCTCGATGGCAAGCTCGACTGGCCGTGGACGAGGCCTTATCTCAGGACAGGAGCTCGTTTGGCGCGCCTTGATCTCCCGGAGGTTGCTAGGACAACGTATAAGGCCATCTCCAATGGCAATCGAGCCATGGGGCCTCCCGCCGCCAGCTATCATCATCAGCTCTGGATCAATAGGCTCCTGGCTCGGGTTAAAGTCCTCCCCTTTCCTCGCCTTCCCCTCATCTCTGTACCTCACAAGCTTGTTGTGGGAGGAGATGTTGCTGAACTTCAAGGGATCATCGAGGTCAGACTCAGAGAATGCCTTGACCTTCTTGTACGAGGCAGTATGGGCCATCGCATAGAGGTCGTACATCTGTGGAACCTCCATTTTATTGTGATGCGCCTAAAAGAGAGAGAGAGGAACAAAGTATTAGTAAAGGGCTCAAGCTAGAATCAAGAATGAATTGCATGAATCATGAAGCTAACCACATACCCAGTTCAGACCAAATTGATTTAAGTTGGCGCTCCCTTGATGGTGTGGCACACCAACCATTTTGTTACGCCGGTCCTTGGCATTGTTGTGGACGGATAGCCATTGTTCTGAGCACCACTCACCCACCAACGCCTCCCAACAATCCATCATATCCGCACACCATCTTGGGGGCACCTAAGTTAATAAAGAGATATTTGAGCGCTACGCGTAGGAATCAAATGAAGGAAACTAAGTACAAGGCCTTAAGAATACATAATTACCTTCATGTAATGCTCCTTCTCCATCTTCTTTCCGTGGCACGTCGACTTCTCCTTCCTAATACGCCGCGAGGCATAGTAGTCTCGAACAGCCTGCACCCGAGCCTTGTGCCGAAAGTTTTGCAGTAGGCGCCTGCATTGCTGATCGATAACCTTTGCGCGGCCTCCTCGTATCCCTCCTCACACCTGTAGAAGGTCTGCAATCAAACGACACAACACTTATTAGTACAATAACTAGCTATTATTGATTTTTAATTGTGTAAAGTAGAAATTACCCAAAAATGTCTGATCACCATCTCCGCCCTCGTGTGGCACAAAACACCGTCGATCCTCTCCTCAGGCGGGGCCGGTGCAGCCAAGTAGTGCTCCCAGGTCAGTCCTAACTCTCGAACCTGACCCTCACCGGGCAACGTGACAAACCCCGGGAAGTTTTGCCTGACAAGGACACCAAGGATGCTGTTGGGCCTGCGGGCATCCTTGGGATGATGCCAACCCCTGCAGTATGACAAAGCCAACACATTAGATATTTGAAAAAACGTGAAGGCAAAAGGTTAAAAAAGAGTACATGCACTTACCTCTCCCCATCAGGCCTAATCAACCACCTCAGCTCGCGGATCGCCGGCACGGGCGGGAGCCGTGTCATACCACGCTGGTAGATGGTGGCGCCCTCAGGCAGCTCCACGTCGCTATCAGAAAAACGATCCCCGCCACCATCAGCATGGCCACTAGGCTCCTCCGGCCAGGTATCCCATGGGGTCTGCCGGGACGTGCCCTCATCCCTACTCTGCTCCAGAGTCTCGTGGGACGAAGCCTCTGGGACAGGAGTCGTGTAGGTCGAAGGCTCGTCGACCCGAGGCTCGTGGACCGGAGTCCGCGTAGCCTCGTCCTCAGACAGGTCCACCCTAGCAGTCCTGTGCTCGGGTGAATCAGCTGGGGGTGGCGGCGAGGAAGGCGTAGCAGCCACCCTACCTTTGCCGCGGCCTCCTCTCCCTCCTCTCCCACATCTACTACCTCTCTTCTTCCCCCGACCTCCTCTCACGGGGATCGACGAAGAAGCGGCCACCGGTGTATGCAGACTAGAGAGCAACGCTCTCTGGAGAGAGTCGGCAGGAATGGAAGTACCCATCCCACCTCCCTCCGATGAAGGAGCCGCGGAGTGCTCTCGACCCTTTCCCACCATCTTTCAACAACTGCCATGACAAATAGTAAATGAAATTAGTACAACATAAAATTGAATACCGACATGAATAATAAAATGTATATAATTCAAGTGTATCATCATATACCTAACATGAACTAAAAGTTGATTACCTGACATGAATTAATAATAATCTTGATCGTCTATATATTCTCCGGGATCAATAAATGCATCATCATCATCACTATCATCAATAAATGCATGATCATCATCACTATCAGGAACAACGTGTGGAAGGCCTCCTTCATGTAATCGGTTAAGCATTGACAGGTCATCCGCATCAGTAACCTCTTCTTGTTCTGGCTCTTCCTATTCCGGCTCAGGGGTTAAGTCGGATTCATTGTCGCTGTCTACTTCAATGTTCCGGGGTGAAGTAGAGCGGTTCTTGAAACGTTTTTTGGAAATACGTGTTTCTTGGAAGAATTCTCCTTCATATGTGTCTTGGTTAATGTGAGGTTCATAATCCTCTTCATTGAGGGGGGGTGGTCTAAAATGTGGCGGCACTTCATAAACAACATCCCAACCTTTCAGATTTGGATCAGTTTGGCTGGCCCACGGTAGATAGAAAACTTGGGTCGCTTGTTGAGCCGTAATATAGACATCGGGCACGTCTAAATGGGTGCTTTGTTTGATTTCGACTAGCCCTATATGTTCATGAGTCCTTCTAGTCTCCTTCGGCTGGAACCAATGACATTTGAAGACTACGACGTTCGGTGGGTTTTCACCATAGAATAGAAGTTCATAAATTGCTTCAACTCTTCCATAGTACTCTGTACCTCCTTCGCCGATAGCAGAGACACAACAATTTGTAGTCTTCAGGTCGGGCATAGATAGCTCTTTGCCAAAGGTACGAAAGCGATACCCGTTGATGTCGTATCTGTCAAATGAACAGACCTTATAGTCAAAACCATTAGCGACTTGTCTCAGCTCGGCGTCCATAGACTCTGAATTAGCCTACAAGTTTAATACGAAAGGATTGTTGCATTAGCCGCAAATAAGACGAAGAAATGAAATGGTCCATTAATGGTAATTAATTACCGTTTGTTTGAACCAAGAGATGAAACCGGGATAGCCGCCTCCATGCTTCGCCAGGAGCTCATACTCTTCGACGGAATCCTTTTGGATGACCACTCCATCCGAGAATTTGGCGACGTATCGACTATATCAAATATCCAGGAATAAGAGCAGTTCTAAGGAATTACAAGTTGCGAAACAATAATGTACCGACAACTTACTCGATGTACGGCCGCACTTCTGTTAGGTTGTTGAAGATATACAACGAAATGGTTCGCCATTCATCGACATCCAACGCTTTTGCTTTAGAAGCACCGGCTGGTGCGAGCTTCCCTTTGAATAGGCTGAGGTTGGATCGACTTTTTTTTTGGTCGCCATCATTGTACCGAGGCTTCGGATTATGCAAATGACGATTTTTGGCTTCGTAGTGTGCTGTCACGAAGTTTGCCGCCTCCTCAGTAATGAATGCATCGGCCATCGATGCTTCAATTCTACGTTTATTTTTACATTTTGCTCGAAGCGTCTTCTGCATCCTCTCAGTTGCGAAGCACCAATGGTTTTGCATGGGCCCCCCCAATCTTGCCTCGGTCGCGAGATACAAAATCAAATGCTGCATTGGATTAAAGAAGCCCGGTGGAAAGATCTTCTCTAACTTGCATATCAACTCCGACGCCAACTCTTCCATTTCATCTAGCACGCCAGGCGATAGTTCTTTCGCACGAAGAGAACGGAAGAAATAGCTCAGCTCTGCCAATACTAGCCATTCATCCTCAGGGATAAAGCCACACAGCATCACCGGCATTACCCGCTCAAGCCATATGTGCCAATCATGACTCTTGAGACCAAATATCTTCAGTTTGTCAAGACTCGCTCCCCTCTTTAGATTCGCTGCATAACCATCGGGGAACATCAACTGCATTTTCACCCACAAGATCATTTCTCTCATAGCCGGCCTTCCAAGATTGAACCATGCCTTTGGCTTTGTCCAGTTCTGCTTTCCTTTCGCTTGTCGCATGTTTTGTAACGGTCTGTCACATAGAGCCTCCTGATCGATTCTAGCTTTAGGATTATCCTTTGACTTCCCCTCTATGCCGAACAATGTACCAAAAATGGCCTCGGCGATATTCTTTTCAGTGTGCATCATGTCGATGTTGTGTGGGCAAAGGAGGTCTTTGAAGTAAGGCAGATCCCATAAGCATGATTTGTGAGTCCACGCGTGTTTCGTATTATACCCTTTGAAATACCCAGGACGATTTGGATCCGGCTCGAGAACGTTTAACTGATCCAACATCTGTTGGCCTGTCAACGCGGGTGATGCAGAGTTTTTGACAACTCTAGCTTTGATGAAATTCTTCTTGTCTTTTCTGAACTTATGGCGAGGTTTCAGGAACTGTCTATGCATGTCGAAGCAAGAATACTTGCGACCCGCCTGCAGCCAACGGAACTGAAGAGCTGCCTTGCATGTGGGGCACGGGAACCTTCCATGCACACACCAGCCAACGAATAGCGCATACGCCGGCAAGTCATGCGTCGAGTACATGTACCACACATGCATTTTGAAGGTTTTTTTGGTAGCGGCGTCGTATGTCTTGATCCCATTATCCCAAGCTTGTTGCAATTCATCCTTAAGCGGCTGCATGTACACATTCATATTCTTCCCCGGATAGTTGGGCCCTGAAATTATCAACGTCAGGAAAATGTTCTTTCTTTTCATAATCTCTCCGGGGGGGGAGATTGAGTGGAATGACAAATACAGGCCAACAACTATATTGGGTTGCCATCATACCAAACACATTGAATCCATCCGTGCTGATGGCGACTCGAGGATGCCTTGGATCTGCCGCTTTATCATTATGTAATGCATCGAAGTGCTTCCATGCAAAAGCGTCTGAAGTGTGTACCAACATCTGTTTCCCATCTGCATCTAGTTTGGTTCTTTTGCCCAATTTATGCCATGTCATCTGTCTGGCCGTCTCTTCGACCATGAAAAGACGTTGAAGTCTTGGTATGATTGGCATATAGCGAAGAACGTTAACAGGAATTTTTGTCTGCATCTTCTCACCCATACCGTTGTCTACGACAACATACCTGGAAGACTTGCAAATGGGACAATAGTTCAAGTCCGCATACTCAAGCCTAAATAAGGCACATCCACTCTCACAGGCATCTATCTTCTCATAGGGCATCTTAAGTACACAGAGAATTTTGTCCGACTGGTACAAGTTTGGAGGCAGTACATGGCCTTTGGGTAGAAAGCGTCCAAATATTGTCATCATCGCGTCGTAGCATTCTCTGCCCAGGTTGAATTGAGCCTTCAGAGCCATTACTTGCGCGATGGCATCCAGCTGACAAAGCTCAGTGTGCTCGTGGAGAGGACGTTTTGAAGACTCCAACATTTCATAGAATGCCTTTGCAGATTCCTCCATCTCATCGTCCGAATCCCGAGCATCATCAAAGTCTTGCACCATGTCTTCGATCCCGGTACCATGCTCGTTGGTGCGATGACGAACCACCTCAACTCTGGCACGTTGGGCAGACTCACCATGAAAAGTCCACACCGTATAATTAGGCCTGAAACCCCACTTCTGCAGGTGTTTAACCATTTCACCCTCTGTCTGCCTTTTAAAGTTGTCGCACCGGGGACAGGGACATCATGTTTTTTCCTGGCCATTTGCAAATGCGGCTCTCACAAACCCCTTGGTATTTGTAAACCATTCTTTGGTCATGTCGTTTTGACTGGTGTGACCGGTGTACATCCACGCACGATCAGTCATCTTGCCTAGCTACTGGACACACAAGAAATATATATATATATATATAATTCAGCATATATATTCATCAGTTCATTAAGTTTGTCAGTTTTATTACGTCCATG